>MU388733.1:54519-643457 GCA_022578815.1 Xylariaceae sp. FL0016
GGCCGGGGGGGGGCGGCCCGCCCGCCGGGCGGCGGCGCGCCCCCCCCCCCCGCCCCCCCCCCCCCCCCCCCCCCCCCCCCCCCATTAAGTCGGGTGCGAGGGTTGGGAGTGCGAATGGAAGACGAATACCTAAGTACTTAAGAGAGATGGATCGTGAGTGATAAGGAATTTCAGGGTCGGCAGCAATCAGTGACGACATGGATGCATGGAGTCGCGGCTCCAGTCCGGGGTCCTTGCTCCAATCCATTACTCCGAGGCCCTGTGGCTATTGCTTGTAAACCCGTCTATGTGCTGTGGCTTGAACCGTTGAGTTCCATTACTTTTCTTATAACTTATATGTTAATTCATTCGACCCATTCCAGGCTATGTGTTTTCTGTGATATTGATATACACCATCATTTGCACAGATTTTGACTGACCGGGTCTTACACCTACCTATGATCCACCATGATCAGATTACCTATCCGAAAAGGTATGCATTGAGTTCATTCATACCGATAAAACTGAGACTCGACGAGACAAAGAGCTTACCCTCAACACGACAATTTATTACCAAAAGGGTGAGCGAGACGAGTATCTAGAAACCGTAAGAGTGCGTGTTGATGTCTCACCCTTTACTCCGAAATGGCTTGACTGTTCTCAAAGCTCGTCTTTGACATTGTTACTTCCCTTCAACTTGGGGAGTTTGAAACCTCCTGGAACCCGGGTTTGAAAAACACGATCTGGGTCATACTTCGACGCAACAGCCTGGAGAAACGCGAGATTCTCTGGTCCATAACTTGCGAGCGGATCCTGCATGATGGGATCAGCATAGTTGAGGTATACCCATTCACTATCGGCACCAATGGACTCTGCGTAGTCCTTCACACTCTGAACCCAGCGCGACAACAGTGAATGTCCGATAAGTTCCAACTCGGGTGTCTTGACAGCCAGATTTGCAAGCCACATTATCAGGTTATCTTCGGCTCTATCAAGGCCCATCACGTTACCTCCCTTTGCGGCGGAGTGCTTGGCGAACACTGTCGGTATCGGCTGGAACATGGACATGGTTATGAAATCGCCATCGGGAATGACGGACTTCAGCTCTTCCACCAGTTCGTCGTGCAAGTCTACTGCTTTCTTCACAACCCGGGCATCGTTCTTGAACGACAGCGTAAACCAGATATCACTAAACCGTGTCAGTAACTGGGTGACCTCAGACATGCTCGAGTATTTACCGGTAGCCTCCAGGTTGGTTCAGTTCGCGGGTCAAGTCCGTCATATTGGTCAACCGCTGCGTGGACGTTATTGCATCTATCTCCAAGACCTTCCCGAAGGACTGGCCCCCAGTCTCGCCGTTCGTGTTCTCGAGGGCCGCGATGAGGACGGTGTCTTTGAACGCCGGCAAATATGTCCAAAATACTATGGACGAGCTGTGCGGATGGTGCTCAACATTATCACAAAAATCGACGAAAGCCTCAATATGCTGGTCTGTCTTGGTTTTGTTATATATGTTGACCCCACCCCACAATACGGGAGCTTCGAAGGCCTCCATGTCGAAACGGGTGACAATACCAAAATTCGACGAGCCTCCCTTAAGCGCCTTGAACAGGTCGGGGTTTGTGTCCTTTCTCGCATCCACGATATCGCCGTTCGCAAGAACCACCTGGAAGTTGAAGACTGAATCGCACGCCATCCCGGCTCGCGCTGAATGGAAAGAATTGCCACCACCGAGAATCAGACCCCCAACGCCGACCTTGCCGGCACGACCACCGGCGACAGTCACGCCGAGCGCATCGAGGGTCTCGTACACGTTCAACCAAATGGCGCCTGGCAGGATGGCTGCCGTCGTATTTTCAGGGTGATATGCAGTCGTGTTCATGTAGCCCAGGTCAATCGTGACTCCGTTCTCGATGTTGTTCGAACCAGCCCAAACCATATGCCCACCTGACCTTATAGCAAACTGGCACTTGGGACTGGCAACCAACGTCTTGACCACCGTAGAGACCTCTTCTGCCGAAAGTGGCAGCACGATACATGTCGGTCGCAATTGTGCGCTCAGCGACCAATACGAGCTGACTCTGGCTGCGTACATATCGTCATCTGAATATACAGGATTCCCATTTCCATCTAGAAAGCTCCCAGGCTTGACTATTCTGTCAGCGAGACCAGCTTGTGCCAGGCTTGAGCACTATGTATGGGATCAGTGCTCTGGTATGATCGCAACTTGTATTGGGCTGCTACGAACACATTCTTCATTGCACAGGGCAAACGCCGCAAGAGATATGATAGTACTTAAAATCAGTGCTGTCTTCATGTCGAGAGTACGCGATAAAGCTGGGCTTGGACACAATGCTACTCTTCCACTTCGTTGATGTTTGCAGTTGAGTTGTCAGGTTGGGATATAATTTCGAGATGCCCCCTCCCCCGCTTAGAAAGATGCGGATCAGTGACCTGATACCGCGGTTCCGACAGCCGGCATGGGTTGTGATGCTGCAGCCAAGCTTTCCCACTTACATCGTTTCTCTCGACCACAGGCTTCAGCAGCTTACCACATGTGCGTAGGGATGGGCTCTCTCGGCACAAGGTAAGGACCTTTCTCGCGTAATGCTGCTGTCCTTGCCTCCTTGTCCTTGCATTCTGTGGCCATCTCCATTTATATGTACAGTGATGTGGGATTCCTTGCTAAAATTGCTGATATGAGATCCGCGTACATATCGCCCGGCAGGATACCACAGGAAACCACATCATGATAGCCTTTGCATCGAGATCTCCATGAAGACTCTCATCTGGGCTCAATCATTCATCACTGCAAAACCAGGAAGCTTTCCTGGCACTCCACCATGAAAGTGATATTGATCCTCCGTCATGGAACCGCGCAACCCATGGGTACAGCTTGGACTATAACTCCGGCGTGGTCCAGGTCGGGCCATCGCAGTCTCCCATAGCATCAATCCAATCATTTATGCCCTTGAGATGCCAGCCGCTTATCCATCTAGCCTTCTCTTCTCCATCACCAGGTGACGCTTTAGGTGCTCCTAGTTTGAAGCTTCTGGAAGTGCAGCAGACGTCGTCATGCCAACGGTATTGGAAACATGTACGATTTCGTTTCTTTTCATTCACTGAGAAGTCTGGGTCAGTATCACCCACACAGATGGTCTAGGGACATCTTCAACGTAAGCTCGTAGATGTAGGAGGCACCCAGCCCTTGAAGCCATCGCCTTATGTAGCACCTGGGATTGTGGATAAATGCACTGTCAAGGTTTCACTTACTTGTATTCCTCCATGCTTCTCTGACGAACGCATCACTCGGATCGGTATCCCCGGCGTTCTCTGTGTTATTGGCAGTTGCGGTATTGGCCTCCTTGCGTGCCAGGATCCTATGCTCCCAATCTTCGTCGTCGGCTATGTCTTCCGAAGCGCAGATCTTAGCACAGCTCTCTGGGGAGCTCCAGGCCTCGGTCTCAAATTCATTGAGCTCGCCTTTATCCTTCATACGGTCCCGTAATGATCCGTCAACGTTCTCTTGAGCAGCTGGGTCGGGGTTGAGATAGCAGACGTCATCGGACAGATTGTCCCAGTTTTCACGCAATACCTGCATATGTGGTCTTACCAAGCTGTTGTACAGGTCTTTCATCATCAAAGTATGCTTTCAATTCTGTCAGTCTCTTTCCTATGCCTATCGAGTACGACGTTCTTGATTGTAAAATGTATTTATAGCAGAGGATAGAAGATGCGCAGACAAGGAATATGAATAAAAAAGAAAGCGTGAAGAGAAACAGTAGCAGCTCTAACTTACATCTGTTTTTCGAGTTTGCTCAAACTGCCAGACGTTGCTGATCTCCTCGGCATTCATATGGTGCATAGTGAGAATGGGCTCACACCAATGCTTTGGTCCATATGGAAGGGTGCTAGGTTTTTCGCCGTTGATCATAGGCCAAGTCTGACGGATCTTGACACCTTCGTATTCTTCTATTGCTAAAGCGAGCACTAGGTCTCCGCAGCATTCACCGGCGGCCTTGACATTATACTGCTTGACCACGCCAGGGTGATGGTGAATCAGATGCTTCAGAAGCGCACCGCTGATGATGTATCCAGAACCTCCGTGAGCGAAGGGCGACCCGTTGATGAAGCTCCTACTACCCAGATATAGTTTCTCGCGTGGATCGAGGCCGGCTTCGTCCCTGAGCCAACGCACTACGTTATTCCAAAATATGTAGGTGTCAGCTTCGGCAAAGATGTACCAATCGCGGCCAGGACGCATTCTCCATGTCTGTTCCATTATGGGGAGGAACTTGTATTTATCAAGGTTCCAGGCCTTTTGCCCGTCAGCCTTTGCGTCGACACACGACTTCTGTGATACCGGGCATTCTTTCTGCTCGCGATAGAGATCGAAATCAGTATTGTGCGCCTTGGCGGACTCGTCGAATTCAGCCAGAGCATCGTAAATATGGTGGGACCCAATTTGCTGTTCCTAATTAGAGGTTAATAATCTAATTGCTGTATGTAAATACATAGCACGGCAAACCTTGTCGGAAAAAAGGAGGAAATCCGGAAGACATGAAAGGGTGGTAAGTAGATGGGTTGGAATCCTGTCATATGCCTCTGTAGCTCCCGTTTTCATGACCAGGAGTATGCCTTCGGTATCTGGGAAGCCAGCACAAGGGCTTGTCCAATTATAGTACTCATGCACCAAATTTTCATTGCCTTGAGTGTATAAAGTGTTGTTGTAGACATCATCATGGTTCAAATAGGTCGTGACTGACTGATAGTAGTTTCGGGCGTACTCAATGGGTGCTTGCCTCCAATATGGACGAATGTGTATATATACGGCGACCGAGGATAGCAATGTGAAGGCAACAAAGGCGCGTACTCGACGGGAATAGGGTGTCACTATCATATTGATGACCTCAAGGTCTCAAGGATAGATCTGGGCTGCGAAAACGCATTCAATCATGGCAATGCGATGTGGAGATGACGATGAGATGGGCACGCATAGGGGGAGGCTGCATTTTTCTCACTGAATCACGAATCGAGAAGTCGGGGAAATGGGCAGGAGAGACGGAAGGCAGAGGCGAGGGCAAGGGAAAAATGAAGATTGCATGTAGTACGAGGTGGATCAATGTCTCGTCACACTCAGCGATACGACAGGATGAGACGGACAGGTGAAGATGGGAAGGGGAAGAGAGGGAGATACCAGGAAGTACCTAAGGTAACGTAAAAGAGAAAGACTTGATGAGAGGAGGGAAAGAAGACTGTCTTGCGCCTGCCTTGCCGTACTTACCAATGTGCACCTTCGAAACTGCAAATGGTCATTCGAACCAGACTGGCTGCTTGTGAAGGCATCTCGGATGGCTTGAGTCAAATACCGCACCATCGCAAGATATAGCCAACAAGGGCTTGGCACATGCCAGGCTGGTTTGGTTCCTCTGGTCACTACTTCAATTCTGATGGATCTTATCTACATCTCGTACTGTAATAAGCTAGGAGCAATACGAAGGGAGATAGTTGCTCGTGTTCTTTTCTTAGGTAGACCCGGGCTGATCAGTGATCTACCGGTATCTGATGTAAGTGAAGTTTGCCTTGCGCCAATGCCAACTCTGGACTACAGCTGCATATCCCCGGTCTTTAAAACGCAGCCAAGGCGGTGTTAGTAGGTACGTTATCTTTAGCGATGCATCACAGATCTATGTATTCCGTCTCGTCAAACTAAAGTACATTGCCTGATGTCAGTCATGTAGGTCTAGATACACCCGCACGTACCATTGGATAGTAGAATAAAATGCACGTAGCTGCTACCTTGTAAAAGCTGATCATGCGGCTGAAGGCAGTTGCGCAGCTGTCTGTCACTTTGTGCGCATCTGTTGCATGCGGGAGCATTGCGGCCTGGATCAGGGCCTGGGTCTGCACTGTGCACTGAACTGGCAGGCCTCTTTATTAAGGCATATTCGGTGAATGTAGGTAGCTCTCAAGGTACCCATCGCCTCAACCTGATGAGATATTTTGCACCTGAACTAGGTACCTAAATCATCAGCGAGATAAGCCTGTCACACAAGGTAAGATGTAGCGAACCGAGTCCAAGAGACAGACTTGAGGGGAGAGCTACACAGTCCTACCCGCTCCGCCCCTCCCTTGTCCTTCCACTCAGCCACCAACCGCTCTGCAATCCTACGGAGTGTACACACAACGTACCTACTTCCTACCTACTTAGGTAGGTAGGAAGTGGTACTGATTATGTGTCTCATCACGGAAGTCGACACTCATTCGTAGGAAGATGGCCTCTAACACCAGCCTACTTCCTTTGACCGCCCAGGTGGTGCCCTCAATCTCCGTGTGCCCGTGTCAGCTGCAAGCGACCAAGCCTTATGCAGGATACAATACCTTTTGGACCTATCTATCTGCCTGGGAAACCTTGACTGGACCGGAAACATCGTCCCTCGTGTATTCAATGCTGTGTTCTTACAACGAGCACCTGTTCATCATTTCAAAAAGGCTATAGCAATAACAGCCAGGTCCCTACGCTAGTCAATTCCTATACCAAACCTAAAATTGTATTTGCGTTCGAGCTTGTGAGAGCTTAAAGTCAGCATCAGGTAGGCGATATCACGCGCCAGATCAGGTAGCTCAGCCGGATACGAGTTTCTTAAGCCACTTGTGGTTATTGGAAGTATTGTGTAGAGTGGATTAGGTAGATTTCCTCCACCGTTGATCTGATCCGCCCCGTTTCTTTAATGATTCCACGGGCCGTCCGTAGACATGGCAGATTACCGCGGCTGCATCCCGCCGAAGCATTGACACGTTGCGACGTTCTCACAAATTCGCATCAGCAGCACCGTCAGTATCATTGCACTATCTTACGATGTCTGTTTGTTTCTACCCGTTAGTACACAGGTTGGCTATTGCCTGTTTCAAGTTGTTGAACCCACGTATAGGTTCGGTGATGAGATAGCTGGATAGTAGAGTCAGGTATCATCAGTATGGGCATATAGATGCTGTAGGATGTGTCAGACTCACAACGCATCTTTGGTCTGTCGAGTCTGCAATCAGTCTGTGTTCTATCGGCAAACGAGTGCTCGCTGATTCTAGATGTGTTACAATCCTATGAGGTAGGTAAGGATGACCAAAAAAAATTTCGCGTGATTGATCACTTTTAGTCTATAACCTCCCTCCTACATAAGGTAGGCACCTGGCAACTACCCAGGTGTAGTAGACAGAATGGTACGTCGATGAGGCTGGTAGTGTTATCGTGAGCAAGACAGACCTTGCCTGGCAACTTCGATATCATACAAGCTGAAAATCACTGTGATGGCATTACTCCCATAACTCTACTACCCGAGATTTCTCTTTAGGTACCTGCTTAAGTTGTTCTTATTTGGCCGAGTACGCGCAGGCTTCATGTAAGACCTCCTGCCTCGTCGCAAATAGATGTAGTTAGAGTTGCTCCTTAGAGGTAGTGATGGAGGATAATTTCTGGTGGTGAGTAGGTTGGGAGGCTCCTGTGTTAAGAGAGGTAACTATGTACTTCTCAGTGCCGCGCTAGTCGTACTGACAGGTGGTCCAAGCGCACTGTTTCTATCTGTCAGGGACTGGCAGTCGACCTTTTGGGGACCATATGTAGGTAAGTAGCTTTGACGCGGTGCGCCCCGTTGAGCTGGAAGCGGGCAGCTCGAATCGCGTTATCCATCACGCTTCACCATCTGCCTAGACCACCTCCACTAGCTATTTCGTCACCGGCGACGCATTCAGAAGCAGCCAATCCATTGTCGCGAGCACATCCCATCCATTCTATACTCTGGCGACTCGATTGTCAACTTTTATCTTTGCCATAGTCTCGGTTTAACGTCGCCCGTTCTCAATTGGCGAAATCAATCACACCTACACCTACCTACCTACTCGCCAATCCTAAAGCCAATACAGCCTCTCATCACTATGGCGGAACCGACTCCCACCGATACTGCCACCATGTCTGCCGTTCCCTCGGCCGTCGCATCAGCTGTCGCATCAGCCGTCGGCACACCGCAGTCCTTGCCCCCGATGGACCCTGAGGAGCATGCCAAGTCCATTAAAGTATCACTAGCCGACCTGACCGCGAAAGGAACAGCGCTCTACCAATCCAAGAAGTACGAAGAGGCTGCCGAGGTCTTCTCCCAGGCCACTGAGATGCAGGCCGAGGTCAATGGTGAAATGGCTCCCGAGAATGCCGACGTCCTTTTCCTCTATGGTCGCAGTCTATTCAAGGTTGGCCAAAGTAATAGCGATGTCCTGGGTGGGAAGGCACCTACCGAAAAGAAGTCCAATGGTGCAGCTAAGTCCAAGGCAAAGAAGTCGCAGGCTAAGTCAACTACCGACAGCACAGTTGAGGAAAAGACTGGCGCCGAAAAGGTAGCTGAGGAGGGCGTAGCTATAATCGCCAAGGAGGCTACCGGCAGTGGAATGCAAGAAGGTGACGAGGCTGCCAAGAAGCCTCTTTTCCAATTCACAGGCGACGAGAACTTTGAGGACTCGGACGAAGAGGAGCAAGGCGAGGACGAGGCCCAGGTTGAGGGAGAAGAGGAAGAAGAGGACGATCTTGCCGTTGCGTTCGAGATCCTCGAGTTCTCGCGGGTCCTCTTCGAGAGAAGACTAGACCAAATAAATCAGGACATTGCGGAGGAAAAAGACACAGAGAAGGTCGAAGAACAGAAGAAGCTTATCCACCACATCAAGGAGAGATTGGCTGACACGCATGACCTGATCGCCGAGATCTCTTTGGAGAACGAGAAGTAGGTCGAATCCTGTGCCACGTAATACACAGGTAATCACTAACAGTCTCACAGGTTCCCAGATGCAATCAAGGACTGCCGAGCTACGCTGAAATACAAGATGGAGTTGTACTCCGAAGAGTCGGAAATTGTGGCCGAGGCTCATTTCAAGCTTTCGCTGGCTCTCGAATTTGCGTCCGTCACTACCACGAGCGATGATGCCGACGACGCGGCTCCAAAGACCGTTGACGAGGAGATGCGCACTGAGGCTGCTTCGGAATTGGAAAAGGCTATCGCCAGCACGCAGTTCAAGTTGAAGAACAAGGAGGTCGATCTCGCTATGATGCATGCACCAGAGGACAACGAGGTGTCCCGCAAGCAGATTGCCGAGGTCAAGGATATCATCGCGGACATGGAGCAACGGGTGAGTCTTCCACTTCCCCGTCTACTCCTTGTCAACGCGACATGAGGTCTTGGGACTAGAAACTAATCCCACTTATAGCTGGTTGAATTGCGCAAGCCACCCGTGGACATGAACGAGGCCCTCGGCGAAGAGAATCCTATCAGTGGCATTCTCGGCAAAGCACTTGGGGAGTCCTCGGCCGAGCAGGCTAAGCGTGTCGAGGAGGCCAAGAAGGGGGCTACGGATTTGTCGGGTCTGGTGCGGAAGAAGGCCAAAGAGGAGCCCAAGCCGGAGGCCGAAGACTCCAACGGCAAGCGCAAAGCTGAGGACCCGGCCGAAGGAGAGGAGGAGGCCAAAAAGACGAAGGTGGAAGAGCCCGCCACCACCGAGTCGTAGCAAGTCTTCTGAAGGTCAACTGCTATTTGACGACTCCCTCCGCTCACAACGGATAGGATAGGTTCCACCTCACGAGCTAGGAAGAAAAAAGGGTGAATTTCTACAAGCTGTCTCTACAAAGCTATCTCACGTGTACATTATTTTGTAAAAGGTCGCACTAGGGGCATTCACGATTTACGGAGTCATTTCGGGTGGTGGATGGTTTACGCATGCGCCGCTTTGGCTCTTGGTGGAAGAGCCTGCGATGTAGCAATGATTTTGCCATAAAATGACCGAGAAATTGGGATTGCTATATTTTCTCGTTCTGCCAATCCGCACTTGTGTTGTCGTCATCGCAAGAAAAGCTGAACAGCATTCAACTTCCCGTGCCAAAAAGATGCGAAGCTCATCCACGAATCGGTACAAGCACCCCGAGAATTACAACGATGCTCCTCTGTACGACTGTACGATACACACGAATAGAAAGCCGTAGTTTGTTGAAACGTTGTGATTGTCTATGAGATACCCATCCCAAGCTAAAGCCAACTCCGGCAAACGCCATGACCCAAAACGGCAGTAACATTACCTTTGCTCTGCTTCACCTCGTATCCCGTCCTTCTACATCTTGACAAGGAGGGTATTCGGGTAATTTGTTCGCGTCCGTTGCCGATGATATCGCGTACTCATACAACGACTTGATGATTCAATGGTCTCCAAACATCGTAAAACTAAACGAGAAAAACAATATGATATTCGAAGCAGTGCAGTATAACCATCATACTACTCCACCACCACCTGCCTTAATCCCCCGTCGCAATTTGCTTCCTATGACATGTCGCGTCCGGTCGTCATACCTGTGCTAGGACCCGAGGCCTTCCCCTTGCCCTTGGCTGCTGTGGATGGCGGCGCATTGTTCCAGGACAGATACGTGTGATCGCCCAATTTACGAGGCTTCACAAGGTTCGTAGCAAGGAACACGAGCGCTAGGGCAAGGCAGAAACCACCGACAACTAGCCACAAAATCCCAAGAAATTGGTTTTTGCCGCCCATAACGCTAAGGGTGGTAAGTACGATGCTCTTCTTGCCTTGGTAGACATCTGTGCGGAATGCTATCGATTTAAGTCAGCACCAAGCCGCGAACATGCTCAATCCAATGAAGGGACTCACTGTCGGTAATGTTAATCTCGTAATTGCCTGCAACGAGCTTGTCGTTATTGTTCCGCGCATATAACTTGCTGAATGTAGGCAAGCCCGCCGTACGCATCCACACAATAAAGTGTTCGTTTTCCTTGAGGTTCGGCGGCGGGTTGTCTGCAGTGTAGCTGCCATTCGGGAACTGTTTCTGCCAGTCTGGTGGTGGAACGATGCCACTGTAGTCCGTGCTCTTGCGCTCTCCATAGAGGGCTTTGTCGGAGCTCCAGGCAATACCAGTGCTGTTCATCTGGTATGTAGACTCATCCGTCGTTCCAAGAGCGCGGGGGCTGCTGATTGTATCGTTGAAGAGGGAATTAGCAATTAGCCCACATGGATAGATTGCTTTGCCATTGAGGGAAGCCAGCGGGTCGCATTCTGAGCTATCCACCTGAGCAAGACTGACGTCGTTTCCGAGCAATTGTTCGTCATAGTAGGATGCCACATATCGACGGTGGTTCTGGTAAAAGTTCTCGAGGCGATAATACATTAGCACTGGAGCAGACATGTCCTCGGGAATGTTGAACTGCAGCCGGCATTGTGTCAGGTTCTCGACGACGTAGGGGTTGCCGTTATAGGTTTGATTAATGCCTTCGAAGCGTTGCCACAGAGCAGTCACGTTATTGTCATTCTGGAAGCTAGGGAAGACAAGGTCGGAACCCATCTTGGCCTGGGTATCGGTTGGAGCATCCTTGAAACAGTTGGTATAGTCAATCCGTATTTCTTTGACCTGAACGGACAGTTAGCTCAGTATAAATTACTGATGTTAATTGAGCGTACCGTCGAGCTAGCATACAGAAGCAATCCGCCTATGGGTGCCGTAATAAGTCCTATTACGAAGAATAGCGGAATGACGGTCTTGGGTGTGAGGATTGGCTGCCATGCTTTCAGTCGTTGTTGGCGGAAAGCCGTGTTCGCGGGGCGTCTGCTCTTCTTCTTCTCCTTGGACTGGTCAATACTCTCGGGCGGCGAGTTTTCGTCCATCTTGGACTATATGGAACGAGTCGGCGCGTCAAAGCAGACTTCGAGACTGCGAGGATAGGTTGCAAGTAGGTTCGCGGTGTGGTCCGGGAGACCCACGGGAGGTACGGAAGTCTCGTAATGTAAGCAAGGCGGAAGGGTCAGTTCGAAGGCACTTTCAGACGTTCAGAATTGGAAAGCAATCGATGCGCGCCGTGACAGCGCTGCTGGTCTGGATGATGATGTCGGTGTTGGTCCGGTACTTTGTTCAATGTATGGTGGTCTTTAGAATGCACGGCACGGGGGTCTGGCATTGAGGACAATGCCCGTCTGGTCAAGGCTGTCAGCTCACTGCGCAGTGCTGCTTTAGCGCACTCCACCTGCACGCCTGTATTCCGCATTCGTGGCTGCTGAGAACCCCGTGTTTGCTCAGCCACGCTTCCAGTGTGTACTATTTTTAATTTCCTCTCACGTGATACCACGTATAGCTGCAGGATCACCCATCAGGTATCTACATCGTTCCGCGAAGCTCTTCTAGAATCACCAATCCAGAAGTGGTTCTGATACGGCTTAAATGGTTTGGAAGGCGAATTCGAATGTTTCAGATCCAAATTTCTCAATTCTAATCAGTCTTATGTCCGGTTAATATAAAGGTTGGGTGAAAAAAAGTACTTACCTACCTGTGGTATCAACACCTACCTACTTAGGGAGGTATCATTGATGTATCCGACAAGTAAGCACTCAAAGGCTGGCGTACTTTGTCGTCCGCGGCAGAATCAGTGAATGCACTCATATCATATGGAAAATCAGAGCAACTAAATAATGGAAATCTAGTTCAAGATTTGCAGCAAATCCGTATCCCTAAGATGATCATATTGCTCCCTAATTCGATCATGTCAAGCGTGCCACCCATGCTCTTCAGCTTCCTTCTTAGCTTTGAATCGTCCTGAAGTTTCCCTTTTGACTTAGATACCTATAGATTTTGGAAGAGAAGCTTGGTGAGTCGCCGTGGTTTTCAAGCGCAGTGCTATGCTACCAATCGATCCGAATAACTCCATGTCAGATCGTCTGGATGGTGGGCGATGAGGGCGGTCGATACGGCGGGATGTTTAATGTAGTTAGGCATATTGAAGAAGGAGCCAATCATAAATTTTTCTAGCTACCCTCCTAACCATCTTCATAACTACGACCTTGATGTTCGCTGGAACCCTCATGCAGATGAGGCATGGTGATGGCAGCAAGCCCCTCTTGATCTATCCCACGCTGACAGAGTGTGTGAGCAACAAGTAGTCGCAGCGACGTTTGCGATGTAGGAGACTGTATGTTATCAAGCTTATGTGAAAACAAGTGTCTAGAAAATTAGTTGACTACAGCTTAGATTCGAGCTCGTGTATACGTTTTTGCCGCAACATATCCCGAATGCCATGTCAACCAAACCCACTATTGCTGTTATTCGTTACATTATTTAGTGTACGTATGAGTAAGCCAGGTACCATTCGAACCACAAAAGACCCAAGACTCAAATCGTGTCATAAGTCTTGACCCTCTTCAACTCCCTTCTTCCTTGGCCAAACCACGGTGGTGCAACGCATAAGAGACTCACAAGTGCGCCCGGGATCGACGTTTGCTGAATGTCTTGGTTGGCGTTGCGGCGCTCAGAAAAGCTGTTTGACGATATAATCAGCCCCTACTTCCGGTGATCATCTGTAGTGGAACGCATGCCGGGGCTGCCAAAAGGCTTTATCCTCTCTCATCCACCGGGCGCTGTCAGACCTCCACTGAAAATCAAAGAAGGGAAGAAGAAAAAATATGAAAATACTGACTCAAGTCCATAATCCTCGGCGTATGATTGCAGATCGCGCAGTAAGATCAGTGCGGAGTCGATGTCTCCCATGAGCCCGTTCCCTGCATCTCTGAACACCTGCGTGAACGACTCTTCTATTTGCGGCCCAGTCCTCATAAGAACTTGACACACAGGCTCTCTTCTCAACGGGAACGCGTTGAGAAAGTCGGCGAGCAGCCTAGGCGACTCTTCATGTGGAGATTGAGCCAGTATAGTACCCTTCAAGGCCTCGCGAGCATATGCTTCCGCCAGAGCCGCATTGCCGTGGATGTAGTTCAGCCTGCTGAGTTCCGCCAGGCGATCGAACGGCCTTGGGAGATGGGGTTGGATGTCTGTCAAACCGCGTATCTCTTTGAACACATCGATGAGGGGCATAACGTAAACGTGTTGGCTAGTCGTAGCCATGACGTGTCCACAGACGTCGCCAGATTGCGCATTAAACACCCATGCGCCTGAGTCGCCCTTCACCAAAGCTACATAACCACGTCAGTACATTAGCCATCTCCTATCAGAATTGGTACCCACGGGGGTTGTTGCTCCCATAAGTAGCTTTCCATGCCCGCACGAGTACGCCGGCTGCTGTACGTAGGTACGAAGTCGTCGGTTTCATCGTCAGCTTTCTCAGGCCACTCACACCTCCTAACACATGCACAATACACTTGCGAGGTGTCGTAGAGACATCGGTCATGTGAACGGGGACCACGATGCTGGAGCCGTGATCATCGTCTCTTTTGATATGCACAAGATTTGGTAACATTTTCTGGGGGATCTGGACGGGGATGAGCGACCAATCTGACCCAGTCACTTCCGAATTGATGTTCCCTGAAGCTCGCACCTGCGAAGGAGCTGGAGGCTCATCGCCTCTAGCTCCTTGCGGATTACTCCTGCCTTCGGTTTCTCTGAATACCAGTGCGGACTCGATGTCAATATCGTATTCCCTCTCCTGTATCGAAAACCTGTTGGACTTCCCGGGCGGTCGTTGCCCCAAGGCCTGGTGCCCAGCGGTGATGGCGAACAAAGTGTCATTCAAGGCAATCAACCCGCCGATGGTGACAGTTCGTCGGTTGGATCCTGTACCTATAGACATCAAGGTTCCGCACAGTGAGTGTAAGCGCGGTTTCTCCGATGGATTATGGTCGACTAAAGCAGACTTCATGGAGTCTATAGAAGCTGGTCGGTAAAAGGTGAACAACGATGAAGTTGCCCGCCGAAGCAGCTTCGTCCCTGAAGCGCATGGCGTGATCCCTTGCAAGCTGTAACATATGTGCAAGGGATGGTATTCCTTTCGAAACTTCTTCTTGGAAAGTACCGCGTGTAGGACCTTCACGTCTTCCTCATTTTCAACGCCTTTGAACCGGATATAGTTCTGTTTCTTTGCATTGGATCCCAGACCTTGGATCGTGATTCGATCTATCCCGCACCAACACCCCTCGATGTGCTGGAGAGGGTCTCTGTCAGGTCGTGCTCTGTCTGCTGTAACCGTCCGTAAAGTGTTGATGAAATTACGGAACCTGGCTTCTGCCTCACCCCTGAACGTCACGGGTTCCTCGATCCTAAGCGCGGCCGTCGAGCCCCATCTGATTGACGAAAGTCTTTCGAACACAGTATCGGCAGAAGGTGTGCCAGCCGCCGGGCTCTCCCTCTGGACTTCAACTGGCTCTATCCCCGGTGTCCCGGTGCTCTTCCGCCTCTCCCGGATGATTGCGCTCGTATGTGGAGATCCCGGGAGTTCGAAAAATGCCTGGCGAGCCGCAACATTGCCATGGCCCCCGGATTCAATCCGAGGAGTCGCTGGTGTTACAGTAACAGCTGGGTTGGTCGGAGGCTCTGCCGTCGAAGCCCGAATTGAAGTAGATCCTGAACGAGTCGTGACAGGACGGGTTGAAGTTCTCGGATCTTTGGGGGTGGTGCTTGGTGGAAACGGTTGGAGCTGAGCAGGTCGCTGAACGAAGCCTTGCCGTCTTGCATCAGCTCTCCTTGCGGCCTTGCGTTCAGATGCAAGCTCCCGAATCGAGCCGACCTCTGCCTTACTATTTGCTGTCCCCAATTGTGGTCCTTGTTGATCCATTGACATGCCGATAGCAGGGGTGAATGATGTTCAAGTGCCGCTAATGCGTAACTCATCTGGGGTCGCATGGATTGCAGTACTAAACTGAGCTCGGTCTGTCAATATCTCCCGGATCTGAGGACCAGAAGGGCACGTTTCCGACGTGGAGCGAATAGTCTTACGTCGCGCTCATGCCAGAATATAATTGATAACTGGCATCTCACTTGAACTATGCGGAGATACCCTCTCTCATGAGGTCACCGAAGGATGCGAAGGCTGGAAATCAAATGAACAGATTCGAGCAGATTCTGCCAATGGGTTACACGGCAGCTCGGTAAAACCAACAATGATAAGTCGCAATGGGGGCCAAGGTAGATCCTCCGATTACGATTTCAGGCGGCCAACACCTGGGGGCTTCCGCCCCCCAACTCCAACTCAACCTGTCTCAATAGTTTAGTGGGATACCCTGGATTCTATGGTATGCAGACTTCTACTTACACCTTCAAAGTGGAAAGGAAAAAAGGCATGAGGATTATTATGCCTATTCCGATATCGAACAGGATCGCAAGAGGCATACATGTGAATTGTAGAGCAGCCGAAGCACTAAGCAGCAAGACCAACGCATGTTTGACTAGTGAGATCCTTCCTCGAGATAATAGGCATAACGATTTTCTAGACGGAAGGACTATCTTATTTGTTGGCCTTTTGCGTAGGCTGTGAAATTTTATTGGTAATCTATTCTATCTAGGTGTCCGCGGATCATGATGTAGTGTCTATGATAAATTAAATTTTTTAAAAGGATAAGTGCTATGGCTCAGGCGTCCCATTCTTTACGTCCAGCGCTTTCTAGGAATCCTTTCTCGTCAAAGTTCCAGTTGACCTCTTCAGCGGTTGCAGACGCACCTGATATATCATATGTATCGCAAAACCAATCTTGGGCCGGTGGCAGTTTATACACAGACAGGTCGAGCGACGGCGTCCATTCTGCTGGCAGGATCTCCATCTCCTCTCCGTTCAAGCTGCTCTCGGCACGGGTACTCGACTCGTTAGCTCTAGAATTCATGAAGTCCGTGGATAGTCTGGATATAACGCGCCCGATGAGAATCATCGTACGGTGTTCTTCGATAGCCGTGTCCCAATAGCCAACGAATTCGCGATGCATCAGTGCGGGCAATCGTTCGAGCTGGAAGCGCCGAAACTCCTCCAAGAGCTTGGTATCACCTTTAGAGGCACAGCGACTGCATGGAGTCTCAGAAACTGTTGTGAATCTTACAGTCAGTTCCCTAGCACAGCGAAATGGAGAAGGAAGACCACTCACATGGGCTTGGGATTCTGCTATCATTCTCGAATAGAACACGGTACATCAACTTCCACTTTTCTTCCTCACTGACGTTGGAGAATTCCTTCCCTCGGAATCGAATACGGGCCACCTGTTCCTCAGTGACACAGTCAGGGAAATCAGTGTTGCGGACTTCACATGGTACGGCCGCTCGTAGATGTTCAGCAAGATCAGCTGAGCTTGGAAAACCTTGTCGACAACGTAGACATTGATTTTTCAGCACGTGGCAGCGGGTGAGGTGTTCTCTATCGAGATTGTAAGCCGGAAGAAGTCTTAAACCACCGATAAAGGAACCTCAGAAGGATACTTTCAATCACATCGTTGCAGACTCACTTAATCCGATGCACCGATTCCCAGCCAGGCCCCGCGCAGCTTTTGGAGGCATTGCGAGAGTGTTTGTTCCTCTTGAAGAAAGGGCAGGCAAGTTTTCTGAAGGCTCGCTGGTCTGCGGTCTTCAATCTTTTTGTTTTGGGGTCAAGAACCTCTCTGGGTTGAATGCCTGTCTGGGTGGCTTCGCGCTTGACGCTGAACCCCGATAGCGTAGGGGAGGGCCTATTCGAGGTGCCATGACCGTCTTGCCCATCAGGGCAGAGATCAGGGTACTGCGACAGGGAGTCACGAGTTGTGCTCCCGGTAAGGACAGGATAGGGCTGGGAATCCATAAGTGACAAGACTAGGGGGTACGACAGTGGTGGACGCATGTGAACGATGGAGATTGTTGCTAATTTTAGAACAACGCTGATATTCTCTTCTCTTTATACTCGTCGGATACCTAATGCACTCAGCCACATACAGTTGCGTGAGAGCGTGCTAGATCCTCTTGGCTCCCAGATGCTCGCCCGTTCGATTGGTCGTTTAGCCGCCTGGTCTATTGCTGCCTGATCTGAAATGCAGGGAGAGCTGTTCAGCCATCGTGCGACCTATGATCCGCGCATGGGTGTAGTGAGTACCGGTATCTCCTATGCGTTTTGCAAAGCTACCGATAAATCGCAACGACAAAAGAAACGTAAGCCACCGCCCAAAAAAGACACCAGAATATGGCCGAGTAGAGATCGCAGCTCATGATGATACTATTATGCATAAGTACTTGACTGGATTTTAAGGTGCAGACGGCTCGGGTGAGCGAGAGTAAGTATCAGAAGTACTTACACCGGTGATCCCAGCATCACTAGCATCCATACTTCGAATATTAATGCGTCACGTATGATGACTCTTGGGTCTGCTGGGTTAAGATAATAGCGCTGGAGGTAGCGAGCACGGAAATGCTGCGTTATCCTGTCCAGGATTTAGCCGTAGCAACCAGTGAAAATACCAAGTGTGTCAGCGGCAAGGATTCGGACGCGCCATGTAGGTAGTCCATCGTCCGCAGTGGCTGTTAGCGAGTCCGGAAATATCTACCATCTCTATATCAGCTTGACTCGCGGTATCGTAGTCTGAAGAACATCATATCCTACCAAGTCTGTGCTGGAGCTAGTATTATCATACACTGCAGAGCACACGTCCTCCGACGAGCTGTTCCCGGGCGACTTGTCACCAATGTCATTCCAGACGGTGAGAATTTTTGCCATTTCCATTGTACGCTATTCAGTCTTATAATGTTGATGTCTATGTCGAAGGTAACTAAGGTTGATCGAACGAGCGAAGATCGATGGCAGTTTATGCGGGATCGGACATAACGAATCAAAAGAATGCAGAGCACCAGAATGATTCTTTTTCCAAAATAAGTGCTGTTTGCCAAAGATGTGATGCCAAGAGAAGCGAACGTGTGGTTCGGTGAAATGTTGCGCAAAGGACAGATGACTTTCTAGATAGGAAGCAATGCCCATCAATAACATTGATGCCCCTTCTGCTCTTCTGCGAGCACCTTCCGCATAGAAACCAAAGGTTCTGGAGCAGTCATGACTGGGTTTTACTTCCTACCTGCTAATCCAGTATGTGTAGTCGGGCTGGTGTCTTGAACTGCCACCTGAGTGAGAAGCTTTGGTGATCGAATGGCGGTAGCAGCTCGAGACGCAGATAAGTAAAGTAGGTTCCTCCAGGTGCGTGAGGTCCCAAAACGCAGGATTAGAGGCTGCGATATGAGACTCAACCGTGGTGTCTGGTTCGAGATCTGTACCTAGGTAGACATATCCTTCTTCGACGAGAACAGAACGCTGGGATCGCACTAAGATTTGTGATCGATCTTCCCGTCGCAGGCAGGACATTACGATAGGTCGGCATGCCTCCTCCTCGAATGCCCGCAAGGTTTAGTGTCAGTCGCGGCTCGTACCTATTGGGCAGTCGATACTGAGTAGACAACCTGAGATAGCAGAGTCTTAAGATACCGGTATTCGAAAATTGGAAGGCCATCCTTACGTGCCTCCTAGAAGGTAACCAGTTACCTGTCAATTGACAGAAATTGGCCCGAGGAATACATGACCATGGAGACTGCTTCAGTACCACGACCGTTACCTATCCGGCTCAAGCCTTGGTGGCAAATAGGTAGCATTCACACCATTTCATATAGACTGTGAGACCTGAGCCTGACGTGCCGCGAGAATCGAGGCCAAGCCTCCTCGCCATGCAGCGCTGATCGTGACCCCTCTTGATCTGGAATATCGGCTGCCATGTAACCCTCCATGGTCTGCCTGTGCTGCAGGCCGTCTTACTCTACAGGGGTTGACTCGCCCGATTCGCTCCATTCGCTCCATTCGGGTGTAACGACCTATTCTGCCATCCTTCTTTCGAGCCCTGAATGTGTGTGCCCTTAACAGCCTTGCACCGCCAACCCCGAGAGTACAGGCTCTATTTCCTACTGCCCTGTCAGCCCGCCATCGGCGCACCTGCAAGCCATTCGAGCGCTGAGGACCCGTTGCACGCCGCTTGCCTGCAGCACCGCGGAAGCAACATGCGAAGGGTCTGGCTCGCTGCGGGAGGTGCGTTCTCTAAGTGAATCTCGTCTGGCTTCTTTCCCTTTTTCCTTCTGATTGTCGTGGATTCAAGATCGACTGAACGTATGACAATTGGCATACGCCGACATCGTTTGCGATCTTATCAGCTGAATGTACTTAATCATCTCACATGCGCACGTAATTGTGTCGTGAGGCAAGCCGTCTTACACGCCTTCGCCCGTGATGGCGCCCGCACGCCCCTCCACATTGGCCCTGCCGCTCCTCATCATCCTTCTGCTCCTCAACCTGGCACTCGCCGCCCGTCCTCGACTCGCCGCCCAAGACGATGCAGTCTTCTTACCCGGGCCTGGCCTTGCGCCGCGCTGGTACATGGAAGTGCACGCACGAGCATTGCCCGTGCTCCCGGGCATCGCCGATCTCAAGCGGCAGGACAATGACGACTCGGTGTATCAATGTCCGGCAGGGCAGCATAACTGCCTCGACATCGGAGCTGCGTCCTCTTGCTGTACGAACGAGCAGTATTGTTTCCGGGACAGTTCATGGAACCCAAAATGCTGCCATCTCGGAGTGGATTGTCCAGACTCCCTGTGCCCCGAGACCTCGCTGTTCTGCAACACCACAAGCTCGACCCTCGTCCCCGTAACAACAGCCCCCGAGCCAGCGACGACCACCGCATTCATCGAAAGTCTCACGACGCTCGAGGCCTGCTGCAACCGACCCTGCAGCTCGTCCTCGTTCCTCTGCCAGGACGCCTTCGGCGGCCAGTGTTGCGAGTACGGCTTCAAGTGCGCCTCCGGCAACAGCTGCATCCTAGACGCCACCCCATCCTCCTCCGTCAGCACCATCGTCACCCCCGTCCCGTCCGGCTGCACCACGAACCAGATCACCTGCGACGCCACGCTCGGCGGCGGCTGCTGCGACATCGGCTCACTCTGCACCTACCAGTCCGTCGCGCCCGCGACCAGCACCCCTGTCTGCGCCCCCAACATCACCGTCTCCTCCTCCTCCTCCTCCGGCCTCTCGTCCCAGGCCAAGGCCGGCATCGGCGCCGGCCTCGCCGTGGGCGCGGCCCTCGTGATCGGCGGACTGACCTGGTTCTGCCTCCATCGGCGCCGGACCCGGCGCACCACGTCGGGCGCGCCGGGGGCCGTTGACGGAGGAGGAGGAGGCGCGGCCGCGGGTACCCGAGACGACGGCGACGCCGGGCGCAATCTCATGTCGCCACAGCCCGCCATGTCCGAGACCACGGCCCACCACGTGTCCTACCGGCGCGACTACTTCGGGCCCGACGCGATCGCGGGCCCCTACACGGATCAGGAGGGGGCCCACTCGGGCGGCGTCGACAGCCCGCCGCTCCCCAGCGATACCACGGGGCGGTACTTCACGCCCGCCGGGGAGGCCTTCTGGAGCCCGGACGACATCGGGCGCCCGTTCATTACCGAGATGGACAGCCGGGTCGCCGAGAGCGAGAGTTTGGTCGCCCAGTACGCGCCGGCACCGGAGCAGGATGCGACGCGTTACGAACTCCCCGCGAATCCGCCGTTAGGTGACATGAGTGCAGAGGAAGCGGGCAGCTGGCGGGACAGCCAGGTGGTGAGTCCGATTATGGGCTTAGAGGACGGGACGAGAAGAACTAATGAATGATGATGTATCGGGACGGGTGACTCCTGTGTGATGAACGGTCACAAGGGCAGACGTTCCCCCCATATTGGGTAGACACGTGAGAATGATTTCATGGTATATTAACCTGGCAGTAATGCGTACATATGAGCCCTTCTGACGCCGTTATGTAGCTCAAGTTTCTTCTTGTTCCTGAACGCCCCAACCCTTAAACCCAGATGCGACGCCCATTTTCCCAGTGGCGCCGTGCAGTCAAATGCCTTAAAGAAAGTGAAACTAGAAAATGCAGCCTGACGGTCTGATGAGAGGGAGATAGACGCCGAGGCACTGTCTACGTATTAGCCCCAGCCAAGTACCCCATGCCGCGGCGCGTGGGCGCAAATATAATGCAGCTTTTGTCACTCGTATTCTGCCCTCCATTCCTTCCTTTCTGGCCCGCCATGATAGATCGATCCATTGATTTGGACCACGCCATGTCCCCAAGACAAGGCTCAGCATACAGCTCCGCCAAACGGCGTGCTCTGCCGCAGGTCCTTGACCAATTCCTCAACACTATTCAGATGGCGGCCGAGCAGCTCCTGCTTCTCCTCCTGGCTGCGCGTCTCGGGATCGCTATCGGAGCGCGGACGCCCTACCGCACCGCCGCCGCTACCGTCGCCGCGCGAGAAGGCCTTGGCTAGCTTACTAGGGCTGCGCTGGAGCAGGCCCGGGACGGAGTCGTGAGCGCCGGCCGAGGGGATCGACGGGGTCTCGGGCATCAGGTAGAAGTAGAGGAACTCGATAAGCTTGAGCTTGACGTCGCGCGAGGTGCCGCGGCTGCGAAAGAGCGAGGTGACGGCGAGGAGGCCGTCAAGGTTCTCGAAGGTGCGCGTGTTCTGTGGGGTGTCGATGAGAGCGGTCACGAGGGTGAGCAGGGTGGCAGACTGGATGGCGGGACAGAAGTCGGGTTCGAGGAGGTCGAGGAGGAGCTGCGAGGTGGGGGGTTTTAGCGGGTGGGCTCACCATGGTCGGGGATTTGCGATGGGGTACGGAGTCTCTTACATTCATGTACATCTCGCGGGAGAAAAGGACCTTGCTGGGAGGGTGCAGCAACATGATTCCCTGGATCAAGTCCAGCGCGCTCAGGATCAACAAGTCGTTTGATCCATCGCCACCTTTGGCCAGCAGACGGTCAAGCGTGGTGACGAGGCGCATGGCAACATTCCACTCGAATCCCTCCTGCAGCTTGAAAAACTCGTAGAAAGCCGGATCGTCGTTCAGCTCGCTCAGTGACTTGTTGGAGGGCGAGTCTGGGCCTTGTCCCGAGTCCTTGGATCCCCGGCGCTCTTTGCCGCTCGCTTGTCGCGATAGGCAGATATTGGCCAGAAGCCCCTCTACCTGACGCAAACCCTTGCGGATCTTGGGGCCATCGTAGGAGGAGAGGTTATCGAAGGCGAGCGACAGGAGGTTCTCCATTTTGGTGAGGTCTCTGTATGCTGTGGAAAAAAGAAAGAAGGAGGGAAACGCCGAAGGGACAATGCGGGACTGTTGACGCCGGCTTTGCTACTGTTAATACAAGTCAGAGGAAGGAAAGGAATGTTGGGATATCACAAGAGGATTCCTGAAGAGAGAAGAGCAAGAATCGAGCAGGCGCAGGTTGGGCAGGTCCAGCTGGCTTTTTGACGGGTTGCGACTTGTCGCGAAAGGAACCCTCGCTAGCTGCCCGTTGCGTTGTGTTGCTGATGATAGTCGGTCGCATGGACGGTGACGGGGTCGTGGTGGAGCTACAGCCGGTTCACCCAGCAACGGGGGCTTCTGCTGGCGGCCCAAAGCGGGTGCTGGCCGGCATTGACGTCCGCATTTGCTACTTATCTGCTGGGTATTTCCTGGGGGGGGGGGTTGGATTAGGCACTCGGACACAGCGGATAATGCGCTGGCGACCGATACTGGCGACGAGACCCCCATTTTGGCCTCGCCAGCTGCCCAAAGCTTCCCTGAACCTCAATGAAAAGACTTGGAAAGGCTCATGGAGCTCCATACCCAACCCACACATGACGTGCTCCTACCTAAGTAAGTAGCTTCCACAGCTGGTCGGACCTGTGCCTAAAAGGTAAGGCAGGGACAGCTGGCTGAAGCTCAAAACTTACCTTCCTCAGGTACCCGGACAGCCAAGGTAAATTGCCCGTCGATTATCTTAGCAGTCTTGTAGTATCCAAGTGAGGGCACATAAATCACATGTGACCTGCAATCTTTATCTCACTATTGTACATTGAACACCCCCTCAGTGAAACGTGATCGACCGGATTGTCGGCATCGAACCGTGGCTGTGGGATTCGCAGAAATGGTAGGGCGGCGCAGTCAGTGGGCGTTCTCATCAGTCGTTGTAACCGCAGAGCCGATAGCTGTCGCCAGCCATGACGTCCGCTATTCAGAGTCGGTGCTCCACCCGACGCCCTAGAGCTCTGGTGAGCTGAGTCGCATTCGCAAACCATCCGACAAACCACCTATAGTCGAAGCCAGCTTGTCCGGATCGCAACTCGCAACCTTGGCTTGCACCGAGTCCGAGGTTGATCCTTTGCTAGGACCTACATATAGAGCGCCTGCGTACCTACCTTAGCCGACTATTCCGTCCTTGCAGGTGTATGTGACGAGTAGTGCGAAAGTATCCTGATCGAGCTCCTGCCTGCTACTACTGGTGAAGCTGCATCGCCAACAGGACCTGCATGCATAACAGCTGCGTGCCGACGTGCTTGCTTCCCTTTTTGGTCTTGTAGCCAGCCTTGCTGATGTTCAATCTTGGCTGTGCTGCTCACTGATACCTAAGACAGACGCGTGTTCACTGTTAGAGACAACTGATATGCGATCGAATATATAGTTGGCTCACCCCACCAAACCCCCGCCATCCCAATATTCAAGTTGAACTCTGAAGCTGTGTCTCGGTGTGAGGCCGTGGTACCAACGCAACGGCCTGTCAGTAATAAGCGTCAACCTTCTCCGGCTGCCCGCACCTCCTGCTGCTGTGCCATAAACCTCAGCGAAACCTTGGAAGCCGCTGCCAACTATACTGCGCCTACTACTGCTACTGCTCTTGCTGTTCCCGCAGCAGTTCTACGCCAAGAATGGTTTCCAATATCAACACGTCCAGCAGCATAAGCCTCCAGTCCCCAAACGCCATACCTCCCCGAACCTCATCGACTGGCTACGTTACGCCGCAACCGCTACCTCCTGCAAAGTCTGTGCTACGTCCTGTGCCCGAGTCCGACTGGCTCGGCCAAAACCAGTCTCGCCACCGCAAAAGCTCTTCCGCTTCTGGCCACCCCATAACTGGCATGTCTGCCACCGGCTCGCAAGACCCAGGGCGTTACGCGACCGAAGATTTGAACTATACTGCCAAGAGATCATGGAGTGAACAGAAGGACAAGGTCCTCATGGGTCCTTACGACTATCAGTTCGCCCAGCCGGGCAAAGATTTCCGGACCCTGATGGTGAACTCGTTCAATGTCTGGTTAGACGTGCCGCAGGAGAGCTTGGACGTCATCACCAAGGTTGTTGGCATGCTACATACTGCCTCTTTACTCGTGGACGACGTTGAAGATAATTCGGTACTGCGGAGGGGCGTGCCCGTAACACACAGCATCTTTGGGACCGCCCAAACAATCAATTCTGCCAATTATGTGTATTTTGTTGCACTGCAGGAGCTGCAGAAGCTGAACAACCCCAAGGCCATTAACGTCTACACCGAAGAGCTATTAAATCTCCACCGTGGACAAGGCATGGACCTGTTCTGGAGGGACACCCTCACCTGCCCCACAGAAGAGGAATACCTCGAAATGGTCGGCAATAAGACAGGAGGACTGTTCCGCCTGGCTATCAAGCTTATGCAAGCTGAGTCGCAGAGCCCCATTGACTGTGTTCCTCTCGTCAACATCCTCGGCATGATCTACCAGATCCAGGATGACTACCGCAACCTTTTGAGCCCTGAGTATGGGCAAAATAAAGGTTTCTGCGAAGATCTGACAGAGGGAAAATTTTCGTTTCTCATCATACACAGTATACGAATGAATAACACAAACCTGCAATTATTGAACATCCTCAAGCAGAAGACATCGGATACCGAAGTTAAGCGCTACGCCGTAAAGTACATGGAGGGCACCGGTACTTTCGAATATACCAAAAAGGTTATCGAAGTTTTGATTGCGCGCGCAAGAAAGATGGCGGATGAGATTGATGATGGGAAGGGGAAAAGCATCGGAATCCACAAGATTCTTGATAAGCTGATGGTCTAGGTTTTATGACATCACTGGGACTGGTATTGATGATAATGAAAAGCTAAAGCCGGAGCTCGAGATAGGTAACGATGTGGACAGATGTACAGGACACTCAAATGTGGTTGGGATACCCTCTTCTCTACTTCACAGCGCCTGTACGATGGTGTGCTATAGAGGCTACTTCCCTTATAATCGGGTTGAGGATCTAGCGTAATAGACTGATGAATTCATATTCGCACCTCTTGCCCATATCGCAAATCGAAAGCTCTCTTCGCGCGCTGTCTTTTTCCAAAATAACGGTTTTGTATCCTGTTCTCGACACCGAGCAGGTCCTTCTGTCCACCATATATAGCGCCAGTCTCACTACCTCCGATTGTGCATCAATTGGCCATGACACAGTAACAGCGCTCGCGGCCAACTCCTGCAGTCTTGTCCCTCAATACCAATGCAGCGACGTGAATCTTTATTGTCTCGTTTCACTTGGCGATTCCTTCTAGAGAAAATAGTGTAACAATTTGACTGCTGCATTGTATGATTGGTACCAGTCGACGCCGATCAAGTTTCCCGTTGAAATCGCTATACTGATACCTTTATAAATTTACCTATTTAGGACACCGTTTCAAAGTGGTTCGAATCGTTATGCCGAAGTATTTCCCCTTCTCAAGATGGTGCTAGTAGTATCGGCGATTGTCAACCTCATCTTATGGCCTTGAATCATTAGAACACCTCCCGAGTCCAAACCCAGACGCTTCTACATGTTAAAAAAACGTATAATTCTATATAACAGGCTCAGTATCATCGGAATCAACATCTTTGCTTCCCATGCCATCTTCTTCGCCGAGCATCTCCTCGTCTTCTAGCCTCTGGACCATCCGCAGCACACGCGGCACGGCACGCTGGTCGCCGAATAAGAAGGCCAGTGACAGAATGAACAGCCAACCCAGGATCATGAGAAATGCGAATGCTATTGACAATGTATCCATCCGAAAATTCCCATGTGGTCTGTGATGATATTGCGGGGGATGATGTTTTTGTCTTTCGGAAGTGTTCATTTCTCTGGTAGACTGGCGGTACGAAACTCAGCGACTTGGGGCCTTATGGTATGTCTACGATTCTCTTGCCGGAATAGGAGCTGGGAGAGATGCTCGGAGTCCGTTATTTCCTTCATGGTGCTCGCGTGAATTTATACGTCAATTGTGTGTACAGCAGCTGGCCATGACTTGCAATGAGGGCCGTCAAAGTCCGTCACTGTCATATAGATAGATACCAGAAGCCTCTGTCAGGTAGGCATTACTTCTCTGTCAGTCTGCCTGAACATTGTGAGCTCCAGATTACGATCACTATAGACTGTTTCTGACCACAGCCACGTTCCTTGCACATAGAAAAGTGGATAGCAATTCTTCCAATGGAGGTTGAATACATCCACTTCGGGCTTCTTTAATTATAGGAATTTTTCAAAACCAGGTTCCTCTGCGGTACGTAGGTACTGACCACCAGTATTGTGCTGCGACGACCCAAACCACCTTGCTCATACTTCTCTCAACCATATCTATCCTCTGCCAGCCGCTCCCTCTCCAGCAATCTTCTTGCTCGATGCTCGTCCCTCCATTGCCGGTAAGAGCCTATGGTTGATGGGACAAGTAGTACCAGGGCGAAAAGATACCATAAACACAGCACTATAGCCTTGGCGGTGCTGTGGTCTGCACCTTCCATGATTTCCGGATTGGATATCTTCCTTGGTTGATTGTGTTCTCTGTGGTATGGTGCTCCCGAGACGTATGCTAAGGCTGATGGGCGATTTATATCCGGGTGTCGAGTCAAGCTGATTCCTAGTTTGTATCTGCTTGAATCTTGCGTCCAAGCTCGCCTTCACTTGCGTGTCATGATTACTCACAGTATCACTTGAGGCATCCAGTAGACCAAGTACAATCGTATCATACTTCGGTATTGAATCACTTGGACCATTTCCACTAGCCTACGGCTTCTGCACTAACGTTCTTCCTCTTGACCAATCTCACCCACCGCCGTCGCCTCCAGTCTCCCCGTCGCGCTTCTCCGTCTTCGCCCTCTTCCCAGCTCGGTTTCAGAGAAGACTTCCTGGTCTTATCCTTCCCCTTCGCTGGTGTACTAGGGGTCTCTTCTGCGACTCCCACTCGGTCCGCCGTCTCATCATAGATATCATACACCCACCTCTCGCCCTCGGTCTCGATCTCGACACCTGTGATGATGCGCTCCTCGACCCATTCCCTGCTCCATAAGTCAAGTGCCCATTTCTTCTCGCTCCATTCCCATCCAGCGGGCGGAAGAACGTCCTCGAAGAACCTTGTACCCTTCGGTCGATCGCCTGTGATTCGCGCTGGCGACAAAGGGTCGAATGGCGAGGCGCTAAACAGCCATGGTTCCCACTCGCCAGCACTAGACAGTCGTTGGAGCTCAAAGATTTCCACCTCTCGGGTTTCGGGTGCGCTATCCAATATAACATCCGTCTCCACCCATTGTTGCATCCAGGTGGCGGCCTTCTCCCCTTGAGGGGCGACATGTGTTTTGTGCGCATCTTCAAGCCGGTGCTGTACGGCTGGGTGACCCATACAGGTAACAGCCCAGCCCAACGCCAGGAAAATGAGACGCCAAGGGAGTATATTCGAGGCGATGCTTATGAACAAGCAGCCAAAGAACAAGAACACGAAAAGCGCGCTGCTGAAAGCCTCATCACTGAAGTTTGTTCTAGGAACAAGCAGCTTTACGACTCCGTCGTGTAGCTGACTGAAATCCTCCATGCAGTTCTGCAAGTCTCGCATATTGCGGAAGAAATCACGGCTCAGTTCCTTGACAGGCTTGACCTGCAACGCAGGGGCCAGCGGCGGTCCGTGAGGTGAGTATCCGATGGCTTGCTCGCTATCAAGACCGAACTCAGCAGCTGGGTGGCGAGCGACGAAGCTGGGAACTAGTACCCCGACGAGCAGGATCGCGAGCGGTAGCATCGGCAGCAGATATGGATCCAAGCACATGAAGGTGTAGATGGCGAGAAAGGAGAGGGTATGAGTGGGCCGCTTCCAGGAGAGAACACGGATGGCGCGCGCCTGGAATACGAAGACGACGCCGATGCGCGCGTTGAAGCGGCGAAAATTATTCGACATGGTCGTCAAGTTGAAGTTGGGCTTCTCCGTGCGTGCTGTGCCCGGGCTGCCGCCACCCTTTTGTGGCTCATCCTGCGGGATGTCGGCGTCGTCGACAGGGACGACTTGTTGGAGCAGCTTCTCGACTAGCTGGTCCTGGAGACGAGCTTTCTCCTTAAAGGCGGAAAAGCGTCCGCGTAGTCCACCGCGTCGCTGTCGGGATGGTGTCTCGGCATCGGAGGTCTCGGAATCGGGGCCCCCGGGCTGTTGTCGCTGTTGTATCGATGGTGTTTGTGAGCGCGGAGTCGGGGTGTCGAGGACGATGGTGGGTATGGGCTCGTCGCGGTTGACGAATACATCGACACTTTCGTCATCCATCCTGGCCTGTTCGAGTTTGCTGGTCTGATTCACCGGTGGCCTTGTGTTGTATGAGGTTTCACCGGTTCACAATGACGTAGGCAGACGAGTAGATGAGGTGCCTACTGGCCCAAGTCAAAGGTTTCAGGACACTGATGAGACCATCTCACGAAAATGTGCTACATATAAGACGACCGATAGAGATCTGAGGTAGCTTCTTAGGTGGGATAAGTTGAGATGTATGGAAAGCAGCAGACAATGAGCAAATGGGCGAGGTCGACAGGCATCACATGTAAAATAGCTGTTGGCTGGATCTGGATGCCAACGAGTCAAGGGTGCCATTTTAGCGGATGGCGGGGCTACCGATATAGCGGGGTATCGTAGATCTGCAGCAGCTTGAGACCGGGCTGTAGGTACCTTCCCCTGCTAAATTGCAATGGCGGTACATGCCCTAGGTGATGAGGTAGCTCTTGCAGGGAAGCTCCAGACAAAATTATTTCCAACGTCCATCATCGCCGACTGCGACTACTGAAGTTTTCAGCAGAACTCATCCCTCACAATGCCGATTACAATACTACAGCCAGCGCAGTTCCCGGCGCTGGACCCCAACCCTTACCAAAATGCCTCCGACTCCGACTCAGATAATGGCGGTGTCGACCTCGAAGGCGACCTTTCCATGACCCGCCCAGCAAAGCGAGCGCGGACAGCTAAAGACGACTCGATAGTAACACCCGGTGAAGTCATTACAGAAGATCCTCAATGGATGCGGTTTGTCCTTCCTACTCTTTAAGCACTCCCTATAAGCCTGGAAACTGAAACTCGACATCTAGCGGCCACGGCACCTACACCACCCCCGAAGCCATCGTATCCTCCGTCGCCGGCACCCTGGCCAAGACCAATCGGCTCCTCTCCGTCCGCCCCCTGCGCGCCCGCTACACCCCCGAGATCGGCGACCTCGTCGTCGGCCGCATCGTCGAGGTCCAGTCGAAGCGCTGGCGCGTCGACGTCGGCGCCTCCCTGCTCGCCCAGCTGCCCCTCTCCGCCATCAACCTGCCCGGCGGCATCCAGCGCCGCCGCACCGAGACCGACGAGCTGCAGATCCGCACCTTCTTCAGCGAGGGGGAGCTGCTCGTCGCCGAGGTCCAGCAGCTGTACGGCGACGGCGGCGCCGTGCTGCACACGCGCAGCCTCAAGTACGGCAAGCTGCGCAACGGCGTCTTCGTGCAGGTGAGCGGCACCGGCGGCGGCGGCGGCGTCGTGCGGGCGCGGCGCCAGGCCTTCACGCTCGACGTGGGAGGGGGCGCGGCGGACGATAGTGAGAAGATCGACGTGGTGCTGGGCGTGAACGGGTACATATGGATTAGCAAGCACATTGAGGGCGAAGGTGCGGCGGCGGAGGCGGCCGGACCGGGCATCAACCGTATTGAAGAGAGCGTGGGGCTGAACGTATATTCGAGTCAGAACGACGATATTCCCGTGAGCACGATGAGAGAGATTGCGCGGGCCCGAGGCGTCATCGAGGCTCTGGTTGAGCATGGGCTTAGAGTGGACGAGGACATGGTGGTTAGGGGATACCATGAGGCTGTCGAAATGGCGAGAGGCGACGGAGATGGCGACGGGACGCTATATTTGGGTGGTGAGAGAGGCAAGAGGCTTGCTGACGCGCTTATCGGCCGTTAATGGTGGCAGCCTAGGGGTTGAAGCTGATGAGCTCGGAATAGAGTTCCTATGATACCACGTCCTTCGTAGATGGCCAAGCTTCGATTCTGATGAAAAGCTTGACCCTGTTGATGATTCCACGACGAGTATTGAGATAATCTCACAAGTATTAGTTCATACGTATTGTGCTAGAGTGTGACCTCAATTGATTCCCCTGACTATTGAGTAGAAAATCCGGGCCAGTCCACGGCCATGAAATCGTTTACTGGTCGCGAACGTGGACTGTGCCGTAGCTCGAATAAAATAGCTAATGTGAATAGATTCTCAAACAAAACCTAATAGTATTGCGGCTCTTCACCAAGCTACTTGATCACGAAGAGTCCTAGCCTGTGACCATCGAACGGATCTGCAGCCACTGCTTTTGACCACTACATGTCAAAAGTCTCCCCGCTTGGCTTTCTACTTCCAGATCTGACGACTTGTTCTTACTTTGTGCACGTTCCGTACGTCGATATTTGGCCTTCTACCGGTTGCTTGGGTACACTGACTTCACAAGGCTTGTTTGCGCGAAAAACTTCTGATAATCATGAAATTCTGCAACGCCCCCAAAGTACATGACTGATATTCCTCAGGATGCCTTCTCATCGAATATAGGGCCTCAATAGTACGACTATCTCCCATTCAAAAAATTATTATTACGTTTATCTGTCTCATAGTCCGCAACTTGTTGATACGTTTGCTTTCATTGCAGTCAGCGGCCAAGACCATTGTACTGAAGTAATCTACAGACAATGCTTGTGTACAGAAGTATTATATTAAGTACATATACGACATAGGGCACGCCGACACAAACTCCACCAAAATCATACGCGATACGATAGATTTGAATACATCATAGGGGAAGCCGACACTAAAGCTTTGCTTGTGGTCCTTCTAGAGGCACTGTTCGAGTCAGCTCGTCATTGCACAATATTTCTGACCCAACAGCTTTGCTACCTTATCATCATAGTGACTGACTTCATGTTTTATGAAGAGGACTTTTGATACTGAGATAGAGTCGCAAAACCAGTTGCGATGACGAGACACCACCGAAACAACGCACCTTTGACCGAGGGCCCGCCAAGACCGAGGATCATCCACAGCCAGTATCCCAGACCCGTGATTTTCTTGCCATTGCGGTCAAAATCGGGCTTCGCGTTATTCATACGCAAGAACATCTTGAAGTCGCTGGGCGAATGCGGTAAGTAGCGCACACGCATGAGTTTGTCCATCCAGCCTGGGGTTTGGACCACAGTTCGACGATGTGTGAAGCAATCAAATGATGCCTTTCCGTGGTATGCGCCCTGGCCAGACTCGCCAACGCCACCAAACGGCAAGGTTGGTATGGAGCCGTGCATGAATGAGTCGTTGATACTCGCGCCGCCTGACGTAACATTGTTGAGGACTGCAAATTTCTGTCAATATACGGCCTACACTTAGACGTAGTTTGGGGGCTTACTCTTGTCATTTTCGACCTTGGAGCCAAAGGTCATCAGGGAGAGAGGTGTTGGATCGGTCTTGTTCATGACGGCGATAGCCTCGTCAAGAGTTTCATACGGCAAAATAGACCAGGTGGGCCCAAAGGTCTCTTCCTTCATCATTGGATCATCAGCCGAGTCGATTAATACGGCCGTAGGTGCAATGAATAGATCGGCCTTGTCGCACTCCCCTCCCATGACGATCTTGCCATTCGTAGAGTCAAGCTGCTTCTTGATTCTATCAAACTGACGTTCGTTGACGATGCGAGCAAAATCCTTGCTGGCTTGGGCTCCTTTAGGGAAGAAGTCTTTGTATACATTGTTGAGGCAAGTGATGAACTCGTCTACCAAAACCCTCTCAACAAGTACGTAGTTGTGGGACATGCAGACCTGACCGGCGGCCAGTGTCTTTCCCCACAAGAGACGACGAGCAGCGAGCGGCAAGTCTGAGGATCTGGAAATAAAAGCAGGATTCCTGCCTCCCAGCTCCAGACAGACAGGCGTCAGGGTCTCGGCGGCCTTTTTGGCGATAATTCGGGCAACAGCAGGGCTGCCAGTATAGAAAATCTTCGCCCATTTCTCATCCAGGAGAGCAGTCGTCTCGGGCACAGCGCCATTGACGACGAAGAAGGATTCAGGGTCAAGATACTTTTCGACCATCTCCTTCATAGCCATGGCAACTGCAGGCGCACTTTCGGACGGCTTGATGACTGCGGTGCATCCCGCAGCAATGGCGCCGACCAGCGGGGCCAGGTTTAGCATGAGAGGGAAGTTGTAGGGACCAATGATGAGTACAGCACCCAGGGGCTCCTTTCGGATGCGTGGCCGCAGAGGGACATAGGTCATTGGGTAGTCCAAGTCCTTGTCATCCTTCACCCATTCACTCAGCTTCTTGAGTGTAAGGTTCAAATCGGTAATTGTGTATACAATCTCGGAGAGTAGCGCATCAGCAGGCGCCTTTCCCAGGTCCTGCTTTAGAGCAGCTTGGAATTTCTCGCTGTAGTCCTGAATGCCCCACCATAGCTTTCGTAGCTGAACGAGCCGCCATTCAACATCCTTCGTTTTCTGCGAGGCGAACGAATTCCGCGTTGAGGCAGATATGCGGGCGATCTCATCCATGGGGGTCGCCTCAAATGGGGCGATCTTGATATCAGTCGTCATATTGGGCGACTGAAGAGAGAAAGAGCGGACGGTGAACGGGAAGTAGGGCTGGAATACAAAAGGAAGGTAAGTCGCGTTTGAGGATGATCAAATGAAGGAGTTGACGGTCGTTGATCACGACAGAATGCGGTTGAACAACTGCGGTTGTGGCATGTACTTTACTCAGGTGATAAAGTCGAGATGAGCGATGAGAGTGGGTGGACTTGTGTGGACCTTTGATAGACTTGAACCATGAATTTTCCGAATGCTCAAGGGGAAGAGGTGGAGATCATCTTACGATGTTGCACTTGGAGCGGGCTTGGTATAGAAATAGAGTGGCAGTAGTCAAAGATGCCTCGGAGGTGTGCCCTTAGCGAGACGGTTTTATACGAGAATCTTGGTGAACCGCGTTCCGCGGACAAAGTTGACGATGTCCGTGTCTGGGGTGCGACTGCATCGAAGCTTCGTTACAGGTTCCTGGGACGACGCACTACGACTGTACCTTGAGTGGTGCTCGGTACCATACCTAGGTTGTTCGCACACACACTGCAGCTCTATGGCAGGGGTCATCAAGCCCAGCCGAGGTTCCTCGCCGCCGCCACCGAGACAATCGAATGCTTTTGAAGGACACCTTCAGCTGCACTGATAGCTGCGGAGATGTTTCGACCATCCACTAAGGAAGGGGTTACATATGTAGGTTAGGTAGTTATGGAGCAGACTAACCTAGGTCGCTTGCCAGGGATGCAGTCGTGAGGGGCAAGATCGCTTGCCATCTTCCCATTTTCGGTGTTTACGACAATTGAGACACGCAGACAATAGTGATATCCCTGTCTGATCCTACCTTAATTTTGCGACTTGGCCTGGAAGGGCATTATAAGCCGGTCGGCACGGCACATGGATGGCGGATCTGACAGGAATATTGACTGGAGTCCATAGTAATAACGCGTGGGTGTGTGTTGCCCTCTCTACAGACTTCGGTACAGTTGCGACAGGTTGAATATCAAAAGCAGACCATCATCGAAAGTCGGGAAATGGTTCAACATATTCAAAACTCCAGCTTCTAGAATATGCGTTCCCTGCTCACTATCTACTTAACCAACAGCATTTTTCATTGCAGGTGCCGGGCGCAGTAAGGGGGATGCTGTGCCACTGTTATTGGGGAGGCACGTAGAAGGTTAGGTAGGTACCTGTAAACGTGCCCGGTACGCGGCGTCTCGGGCGTCCGGTGGGTGGGTGATCGAATGTCACGAAATCGATAGAATGCATTTCCATGGAGATCAAAGCCACAGGGGGTCACTATCTTATCTAAGCATCATCGACAAGCCACAGACGCTTAGATCACCTGGCTGAGCTGCATCTTAGCATTGTATGGCCCCCCCAAATGTCCAATTGCTTGCCCTAGCCGACGACCCGCTTTGCGCCGCTGGAAGTTTGCGATACAGCACAAAAAAAGTTGCAGGGTCAAATTTACCCCACGAACTTTTTCTCGAGCTTACAACCACGACCTTTTCCAAGCCTCAATTCTATCCAACAGCTCAGGCGCAGGATTCGACTTCTTTGCGTTCACCACCACCAACACACAACCCAACATCACCAGTCGCAATGGCTCCCACAGTATGTATATCATGACACCGCTTTGCTGTTGGCCCAGTCTGTCTGGTATAGAAGCCCAGCAAGATCATGGCGTGAAACAGTAGGCTAAGGTCAATTTTCAATAGTCCAAGAAGTCCGGCAAGGCTGGCAAGCAGACGAAGAAGGTAAGCTGCATCCCGACGTCTCATCATCCTGCGACAATGCAAGCTTATGCACAATCCAGTTTGTCATCAACGCCCAGCAGCCCGCGAGCGACAAGATCTTCGATACCGCCGCCTTCGAGAAGTTCCTTCAGGACAAGATCAAGGTTGACGGACGTGTCGGCAACCTCGGCGACTCCATCGAGATCAAGCAAGTTGGTGAGGGCAAGATTGAGATCACTGCCCACAACGAGCTGTCTGGTCGTTACCTCAAGTACTTGTATGTCTTCGCCCACACTTGCCTAGGGTTCAGTACAAACGGCTAATCTGAAACGAACAGGACCAAGAAGTTCCTGAAGAAGATGCAGCTCCGTGACTGGCTGCGCGTCGTCTCCACCTCCCCCGGAACTTACGAGCTCAAGTTCTTCAACGTCGTTAACGACGACGCTGATGATGATGATGAGTAAACGATTCTATCTGTGGTCATGGTTGAATAGATATCGGGGCAAGGAGCACGGATACTGCATTGCGCAGAACAGGCGCCTCCACGATATACCACAAAATAAAATCGGGTTCTAGATAGTGTATTCTATTACCACGATTCACCATTTTCGTCCCGATGATCAATGTGCAATGTGATACAAATTAATGACAAACTTGGAGTGGTTATTGATATAGTAATTGTGAGCGGAATATGATGTAAAGATACAAAATTGTACATGTCTATCTCTTTCTATTCTATGGTAATGATCTCATAACACCCTCAAATGCGACAAGAGCGACAGCATTTGCTGGAAACGCTCTCAGAAAGCAGGGCACAAAACCCCTCCAATATCCTTTCATGCCTGCGTCCCTATATACTGCCTCGGCTGCTTGTCGCCAACTCCTGTACTTGGGCGTCCCATCTTGCAGCTTGCCACCCATGGCGTCAGTCATTATTCGCTGCTTGACCACGTCCGAGGGATACGACGTCAACCAAAAGACCTGGGCACTCACGCCCCCTGCCCAGAAGTTGATAGCCGGCGCGCTCAGGTTTGTTCGTTCCCGCAGTAATCGAGTGAAGACGTCGTAAGAGCCCCACCAGAAGAAAAAGAAGGACCGGAACAACAGCGTCGCCGCAAGTCCTTTGTACACTCCCCTCACGCCGTGCGCCGAGTATATCTTGCGCAGACAGTCCACGGGCCCAGAGTACAAGCGCTCTGCTTTCTTGGCCGAGTACTGGATCTGCAGGCGCGCCTTCACATGCTCGACGGGCGCCGCGATGAAGGAGACGGTGCAGCCGGCCAGGACGCCCGCGATACCGTGCCCGAAGCTGGGCAGATGGGCCGCGGCGTGCGAGGTCGCGGCGATGGGCGCCTCGTTCGCGGCGTCGCGGCCGGCGGGGCGGGGGAGGGGGGGGTGGGCCGGGGCGTCGCGCACGAAGACGTGCTCGGCGAGGAGGCGGCGGTAGATGGTCAGGCTGCCCAGCATCAGGCTGTCCATGAACATCCAGCCGACGAGCGGGGGCGTGGCGCCCTTGTACAGCCCGCGGACGCCCTCATGGCGGACGGTCTGGACGACGCATTGTAGGGGGCCGGAGAAGCGGGAGGGATCGGTGGTCTGGAGGCGGACTTTGATGGTGTCGAAGGGGTGGCCGACTGTGTGGTTGGAGCGTGGGTTAGTCAATTGATAGCAAGCGAGGCGCGAGCAGAAGAACGGCCAAAGAGAGACACTCACCCGTCAGCTTGGCGATGCCGGAGAAAACACCGGCGACGAAACCCTTGTAGTTCTTGGGGCTGCTGGCCTCGGCCGGCTTCGTCGAGTTGTGGTCGGCCGTCATCACTTTTGCACGGGCTACATGGAGAGACGGCGGTGTGTGTTTCCTGCCGCAGTTGCTGGTGGGTTTTTGAAGTTCTACTTGTACGACGGTGGCAGAGTGTGGGCTGCGGGTCGGGCAAATTTCACCTACATCATCGCTATCGCTGAGGGTATCCCGGGTTTTACGGAGCTAGGCCGTGATCGGCGCTAGCTATCGCGCCGCATGTTACAGCGCGTCCTCAAGCCATCACCATTAACGTCCACAGGTACACAAGGTACACATATTGGCGGCAGTGGTGAAGAAATATGTACTCGTCATCACATAAGCTCCTCCGAAGCGCTGTTCCGGCTTATTGATCCTGGGAAGATTACAAGGCCCTTATCCGACTTCAGTCTCAACAAGGCAAGTGTATCGAATGATGATCCTTGTGACACGAGCAGCTTGGATGATGATTTTGGACATACAATTTTCTTGAGCATAGGTAGTGCTGGCTTACCGCTGCAAGAAGCTTTTGCTACTTCAACTTCGACAACCTATCCTGTAACCCAAAAATTAAGATAAGCAGACGCAGGAGAGATCGCCTGGGAGGAATTTTCAAAGTTACGATTACCTACATCATGGAATCTGTGGCAAATCGAGAGCCATTTCACAACCCACGATGAACCCATGAGAAGTAGATATGATCAGTCCCATGGGTCGCCATTAGTCTCACGTAGCCTTACCATGAATTATGAGCTGAATCATGAGAAGTACCAATTGGATAATTGTTTTGGGGCTGCACGCGGGTATCCTTTTGTGAAGCTTTTGTCAAGCCTCGCATCAATCTTACTAAACGATTGAATCTCCATCAGCCCGACGTTCATAGTCCATCGAATTGTCCCGGTATTCGCTTCAATAAGTGATTCATACTGTCTGCCTCACAAGAACTGGAGCGCAATCGAATCTTCGGCCTTTAAAACTACAAGTCCTTGGGCATAAGTTTGCGCGCAACGAGCTAAATACTACTATCAACCACATATTCACTTTTTGGAGGGACCACAAGCTGGGTCAGAACGAAAGATAGGTACTATATAGAGCAGGTTAAAGGTAGTCATTGAGGCACAGATTTCGGGGCTCACTACGGCAGCAGCGATGTCAGGGCCAACTCGCTGACGACTCCTCTTTATGTAACCTTCGACGGCCTCTTCAATAGAACGAAGCGATTCATATCTCACAGTGTCTCAGGTATGCGTATACTCATAGCTAGCATCTTGACTTCAAAACAATTTCTATTGGCCAATGTCTAATGAGCGTGGTGCGCTGAAGCCAGTCTACCTATTTGTGAACGAGTGGCAGTGTCCCTCATCATTCCACGACCATCTCAGGAACCAAAGCTGGCATGATAACATGCCGCCCCCTCTATCCGACGCCGGCCCTCATCCCCTTCACTGCAGTCCACCAGCCTTCTGAAACTCCTTTACTTCTTGCCCTGATTCTGGCTTTGGCCACTTCCGCCGTGCTGCTGGGAAGCGTTGTCGTTCCGGGCACCTGCGGCCTGGGCGCGGGCGGCGAAGCCACCAGAACTCATATCGCCGCCACTCTTGGCCTGTAAATCCATATCAGTCTACTGAATTACTCTGTTGAGTGTTCTATGGGGGAGCGGGTCTGCGTTGCCGTTGAATGTCAAAAGGATCGTTCTACTTACGTTAGACGACTGGATTCTGGACGCGTCCGCAGGCGTCATCTGGCCCTTGGGGATGTTGCTGTTGCCAGGCATGGTGGATGACTGATAGAAGTTTGGGCAATAATGGTTCGTTTGTTCGCGTGTGAAGCAGAGATCAGATTAGTGGTGAGTTGTGGTGTCAGTAATGGCGACCTTCAGAGGAGTTTGAGAACCACGAGAGAAGTTGGATCACTTTATACCCCGCTCCCGTACAAGATTGGATCATACGCTGAGCATGATCTGCATCATACACGATTTATCTGTGATCTCCGTTTGTAGAATGTCAAGCCCATGACGTTGGTGGAAAACACGATTGGTGCATGCTGTGTATACATAGTCATTAAACATTGCTTTTGGGACCAACCAATCGTGGGTATATCTTTCAAGACAAGCCAAATCACAGCGCAACAACGTAGTCGTGACATAAGTGTGTTCAGGTCAGCATGTATCCGATCAGTCACGCATCCAGCCGCATCGCGACTGCTCGCCGGTTTTTCCTCTGACATATTCCATCGTAACCAACCCTCAGCATTAACTCCAGGACAGTCAATAGCCTTGGCTAGTGAGTCGTATCTAGAAACCATAAGAAACATAAACACGGAAGTATGGTACAGAATTCATGACCATAGCCGAGCCCACTTCCAGAGCTCTGAAATTCCAGATGCTTCTCAGGCTCACTCATGTGTATTCTGTAGCCTCATCACTGTTTGATCATGTAAAGCTGAAGTTGCATGTACGATGATACTCTGAGTATGGAAACTTGCATGCTTGACGTATGTGCCGTGTTTGCTTGTACTAACAGCAAGAAACGCGCTGAAAGCTCCAAGTACTCCATTCAAACGCTTTCGTACGTGCCATGAGTCTCAGGTACAAACGCATGTTGGCCGCAAATATCCGCAACTGCTCGGCCCCGTGGACCAAATTTTGTTGCACTACCATGGTGAAGCGCACAGGGGTGATTAGCGAGGAGCTGCTCACTGAACCCAACGCTACTGTTGGTGAGAGATTTTATGAGTCTAGATGAGAGACAATTACTCACTGTATCTTGGATCTATCTCCGTTAGGTAATAGATACGAGATTTTTTTCGTTTACGGTGTTGAAGTCGTTCCAGTGTTTCGACCCTTACAAGCCCTATAATCTGTGGGATCACAGAAGAATACCCCTTGGCGTACAGTAGTCTCTATGTGGTTTTCTTATACGAACAGTGATCACCTAGGTGCAGAGATAACGTCACCAACTTCGGCCCGACGGGCCGGGATACTGGTGTTGTCTCTCATCTTGTCACAGCATCGTTCGCGGGGAGTTGGGGGTTGAAGGTTGGAAGACACAAGCCTGTGTGCCGTACCTCTCATGGCATGAGTTACACGACACCCGACGGGCCTAGCATCTTACAGAATCTGATATTCTCATAAGATGACGCTTGTCGCGATAGGGCAATTCGAGTCAACGTCATCTAAGTAACCTAGCATTTGCAGATATGCCACGTCTCTCCATTAGCAACGGCAAAGTCAAGCACTAATCTGGCGCAGCACAGTATTATTGTTGGTTCCAGGCCGATCGGCTCCGGCCGATAGCACGCGGAACATAAGGACGTGTGGGGGAGAGCTTCAAGTCTAGGTCGACGGTCACCTGAGCATGTTTACCGGAATTTCTTATTTTTCTCGGTTTGCCGTATACATACTGCATGGCTCCAGAGAGGGCCTCAAGACAGTACCGGAGTCGATTTCATACATGAACAGCCGTCAGAATTCAAAGGGTTGATACTATCATTTGAATATCCGCCCGCCCGCTTCTGTAGATCTTGGCTCGCCAAATGGTGCTGAGTACTCGTCCCCGAGGACTATTCCACTGGTTTTCATGTGACTCCATGAACCTCTGGCCAGACCAGATGGTGCCCGTCGCTATCCCCAGTTGATGGCACAGGAGAAAAAAGTACTTCATATCGTATGAGGGAATGGGCTGGAAGTGACAAAATTATATGGTAGAGGCGCTTCAGCTGTGCAAGGATCCAAAGCGAGACGACAAATATCTGCACCGAGACAAGGAAGGGATTCATTATTCACCAGATGAATATGTCCTGCGACGATTGAAAGCGGTTAGAGATATCGAAAAGAAAGCGCTCGTATCCTATCTTCGACAGAACAACATCAAGTCACGTTACTTAAGAAAAAAAATTATGCCCAGCGAAGGAACGCAGCCTGAGGGTTGTCGTGGCTTGCCGCTAGAATATGATCAAGCGTGGAGGTTTTTTCAAACGTTGATCACTTGCAGCAATGAGTTTTCTTCATATTTCTCGTATTGCTATTTCTGTATTTGTGTAAGGAACTCCAGTACCTTATCATCAAATGGCATATTCTATGACTATCGTTTATGTCATCATGTATATCGTGAATAATTATAGTTACATTATTATTATCAGTCCACGCTGTATCTAACTCCTGCACTTGCGATGCTTCTTGCCGCCCTTCTGGTGCTGCTTCAGATGACCCTGGTGGCCCGCCGTGCCCTTGACAGGATTACTGGCCGCGGATGACAAGTCAGAGTCAGCAGCCGACGTACCGTTAGAGGTAGAAGATACTGTCTTGACCGTGTTCGCACCTGCAGCACTGGCAGTTGAGGCGGTCTGGCCAGAGATGATGGCGGCAGCGTGCTCGGCGAGCGCGTAGACCGGGGCTTGCGTGTGCGCGCCGATGGCGATGGGGATCACAGAGGCATCGACCACGCGCAGCCCGTCGACTCCCATGACGCGCAGATCGGCGTCCACCACCTTGCCCATTGAGCAGGATCCCATGGGATGATATGTGCCAAAAGCACCCGCGGCGATTCGCGCGTTGAGGTAGTCATCAGTCGAGTCGACGGTGATCGGGTCGAAACCGTCCGGTGGCGTCTCGCCGGCAATAATATTCTGACCAAATGTAGTGTTGCCGGTCATAAGCTCAGTGATATTCCGCAGACCGACCCTCCAGACGTATCGGTCGAGCTCGGTGGCGAAGTAGTTGGGGTTGATGATAGGTACATCTTCGATGCGGCTCGAGGAGATGGTGATGGAGCCGCGGGACGAGGGCTTCAAGGCGACCATGGTGGTGCTGATGTGTGTGCCATCGATCGCGACATTAGACATGGGCTCTGCGGCATAAGAGACCACGTTCTCCATCATCGCTTGCTCGTTTCGGAGGATGAAGTTGGTCGAATAGTCCGGCGGCGCACCCTCGTCTACGGCGATAGCAGCGGCGAGACCCTCTTTGGGAGCAGCTGTTGATGTCACGTAGCTAATATGCGATCCCCAGCTATATTGAGGCTGGCTGAAAAGCGGGTTGCTAGAGCCGATTGCGTAGCCCTGAGACGGGTCTCGAAGGCGCCAGTTCATCAGGAACTGGAAATGGTCTGCAAAGTTCTGCCCGACTTGAGGTGCATTTAGCTTCACGGGGATGCCATAGGTGTTCAGGGTCTCTTCGGGACCAATGCCCGAAAGCATGAGTAGCTGTGGCGATCGATAAGAGCCGCCAGACACGATGACTTCGTTCGCTGAATATGAGGTACCGTTGGCGAGGAGCACACCGTTGGCAACAGGCGAGCCGCTGCTTGAATCGATCGAGACCGACTGCACCATTGTCTCGGTCATGACCGTAATTCCATCAAGAGGGTAGCGCACGTTAGTGAGCTCGCGAACACCCTGCTGGCGGTTCGAGTTAAGCTCTCCAAGACCGATATTGTCGCCATGATTCGTATCGTACTCTGTGTGGACGGGAACGCCCAATGCAGTCCATGAGTCCACGAGGTCAGGCGAGAGGGGATATGTTCGATTCTCAGACAAAGGTGATGATACGTAGATGTGACCGTCTTGACCGTGCTGGTCCGCATTTTCCGCACTGAACCAATGCTCACTGTTCTTCATGTATTGGAGCATGTTGTCATAGTTCCATCGACTGTCGCCGACAAGGTCAGCCCAGTCGTTGTAGTCGGTCCTGTCGCCCCGGTACCAAGCACATCCATTGATCGCAGCACCACCGCTCAAGCAACGGCCGGCGGGCTGGTTGACCGTCCGGCCGTTGAAGTGTTCCTGAGGTGTCGAGTCATAGGCCCAATCATAGTCTCCGTTCACCAGGTCAGTCGAGTTGTAGTAAAGAATGTCACTTTGACCTGAGACGTCTGGACCAGCTTCGATGAGGAGGATCTGGAGACTGCTGTTGTAGGATAAGAGACGATTAGAGACGACAGTGCCGGCCAAACCACCGCCTACGACGATGTAATCCCAAACAGCAGGAAGCATGTTGATCGATTGGGGTGTAACTTTGGTACGGTCTGACCCGGGTCGATCGATCTTGAGTGATCTTCAGCAGATCGTCACTTATTTGGAATACAATAAGGCGACGAATAATTATTAATGAGTGACTGTAGAGAGTGACTTTTTACAAAATGAGCGACGGCCGCCAATGAGGGCGTGAAAAGAGTGACTGGTGCTTCAGAGCAAGCGACTGAGGAGAGAACAAGAGGCTCTTGGGAACCGAAGAATACGTCGGGCGCCCATTGTATATGAAGGCCATAGCCGCAAGAAAGAGAAGGCACCACAGTGCATGGCAGGATTTGAGCGACAGATGGGGATCTACACATTTGCAGGACCTGGGTATCGCGTGCAGTAGGGAAGGCCTTGCAGATGATAGGCTGCACGATCAAGGGGATGGATGTCATCTTGGGGCGTGTCGGCGTCTAAAGCGATCTAATGCAGGTACTAGCAGAAAACTCTTAGATCTGGGAGGGTCCTCTGACGTTAACGGAGGCACGGCAGACCCTCGCTGGCGGTTTCAAGACGGCCATCTAAAAAGCCGCTGGGTCGATGCTAGAGTCCCAGCGCCGCTAGCATCGTTCCGATCCAGTCTTCTAGTCAAGACAAGCTTTGTGATTTGTTCGGTCGACTCGCTTCAACCTGCTGGAGACTATCGTTAGCCTACCCACGATGCCACGCAGCCCACGCAAAACAAGGAGGAGCCGACCTGGCTGATTTTGATCGGCACGCAGAAAGCCCTATCGCGGCAGTCCTGCAATCCAGGCGGCAGCAGACGCCGTGCGCGCATCCATGCAGGCTACGATGGCTGGGTAGAACGGGACAGCTGAGAGGCGATGATGTGATGATGGCGTGTAGGACTGCATCAGCCACTGTTCTAAAGGTAGGAGGAATGTAGGCAGGAAGTAGGGAGGAAGGAGGCAGGAGGTAGGCAGGAAGGAGGCAGGAGGTAGGCAGGAAGGAGGCAGGAGGTAGGCAAGAAGTAGGCAGGAGGTACAGTAGTTATCGGAGGCCGCAACTTGCGGCCCCGCTCTGTTCCCTACGATATGTAGGTACGGTATCTTTGTCGAGTTCTTGGCAAGCAATGGAGACGCTATGTATTTCACATCGCGACTTCACATAGAGAAAGCCAATTTATATACCTAGGTACGGCTCAGGCCAATGTCACAGTTTCAACGAGAACCAACGGACCACCTTACTCATATATACATACAGATGCCACATCTGGAACCCTTCTTCACATCTTCATCCCCTTCCCGGCCCCGGCCCACAGCTAGACCACTCACGGCGACGCCTCCTCCAGATTGCTCGTGAACGTGCTGTCCTTGAACGGCACCGTCGCGCTCCCAAAGTCCGTGTCCTCGAGCGCCGTGCGCGCCGCGTCCGTCAGCTCGTCCCAGCCGATCAGCGGCTGCTCGCCGCCGACCACGTCCGTGGTGCCGAGCTGGTGGTCGAGGGGCCAGACCGAGTAGTACCGGATCTTGGGCCGCGTGCCGTCGAGCGGCAGGTCCGACGTGATGGTGTCGAAGTCGCCGTGTGCCGACGTGCTCAGCGCCACCACGCTCGACTGCGTGCTGTCGAGCCAGACCACGATGCACTCCCAGTCGTGCCGGTGGCCGATGCCGGTCGAGGGCTCGTCCTTGGGCATGTACCTGCAGCGCGGCGTCAGTACGCGGTATGGAGTATACAGTTAGGGTCCTGGGGAAGAGGATCGCACTTACCAGGAATACATGATGGCGTAGGTGTCGTTGTACGTCGTCTCCCGGGTATAGACCTGTCCCGTGCTGCTGTCGCAGTCACCGCTCGACGAACCCGACGGGTCTAGACCGCCGCTGCATCACGGATCAGCCCCCCGTCAGCACAACACTGCGCGCGCATACTTCCGCTCTTCTGCCGAGAGAGGTTCAACGAGATACATACCTGGTGTTGCCATCGGCGTCGACGGCGGGGAACGGCACGCATCCGTTCACGACCTTGAGCCACGGCTTGTACGTCAGGGCGAGGTCCGACGCCGACTCGCTGAAGCCGACGACGGCATCGTGGTCGATGACGTCGCGCGACTTGAGGGCGGTGGGAACCGCACTGACGCCAAGGCCGGCGGCAACGAGGGCGAGGATCGGGTGGGTGCGCATCTTGACTCTTGCTGGGGTGCGTGTGGAGGGACAATGCCAAAATCGTCGTTGACTGAGGCCTAGAGAGGGAGTACGCTGCGTGGCTCAAGCCTGGGTGATGAACGAGGGTGACAGACGTAAGACCAAAGATCCAGGCACGGTCTTCTAGCAGTCGTAGCTGGATTGCATCGCGTACTTATGGCCATCCGCCACTTGGTTCTGCTGCTTGCGTAGTCCCCGGAATCATGGCATTTGGGCGCACATGCAGATCGCATTTTGGTGATGGATGCCGAGCAGGGGGGGTTTGCACTCCAAGGCTCCACGCCCAACCAATTGACCGGGTTCCCCTGGCCCTCACCACCACTGCCCGCATCGTGAAATGGGGAAGGGGCAGTGCCTACCATCGCCATTTCACAGCCGGCCACGAGAGGCTTGATGTCAATTACCTGCCCATTCAAGCTCTGACCAGCGTGCACGTTTATCTGGTCAAGGTGCTTCCATGAGGGTATCTTAGGTACACCGAGAAATGCCTCCAGGGTTGCATCATGAGACGCGTGGGATATGTACTCCATCCAAGCTACCTTTGACCGTGCGATGTAAACAAGCATTGAACCCACGTGTCTAGTGGTGCCGACTTTGACAGGTCTGGATGGCCATCGCCGCAACAGGCCATATATTCAAGGTAGCACTGATGGCATCAATAGCGTCCGGATAGAGCGGTAACTGGAAGGTTGACTCGGCGCATGAATCGCAAATTGACCTGGGGCCCTGGAATGAATGCCATTTCGAGACCGACAACCCCCTGCGCCGATTATGAACGTCATCACAAGACCACGCACGGAGCGGACAATGCACCAGGTTTAAGACTTTCCCCCAGGAAATTGACGATTACGAAGCTGTGGTTGAGTCCATTCACAAATATGCTCGCGATCTAGGGCATGGCGCAAGACATGGGTTAACACCTTCTGTTCTTGGCACGGGTTATGCACTTGCCAGAGTTTCAGTAGCGAAGACATGAAAAGTAAAACAAGGGTCTTTGGACAGGTAGGTATGTAACGTGCACCTCGCAGGTTAGAACTGACGGAGGTCTGTCAATGCACGAGAACACAGACATTTGGTGGTATAGCCAGGCGACATCATCTACATTCAGTGCTCCTAAAATCTAGGCCTACTCGTCGCGTTCAACCACTGCTATTAGAGTTGTCTGCACAGCTGAACGCGGAACCAATCGCTCCAGTAGCATAGGCATTCTTGATCTCCAGAATGGTCGAGTAACTGGTCACGATGTCAGCAGGACTCAAAATAAAGCCCCAGGAAGACGACTCACGTTCCGCCAACAAAAAGGAAAAGCCCAAGCACAATGAGGAACCAATGGAAGCCCCAACACGTCTTCTGCCAGAGACCCCCTTTGCGATAATGCCCAAAGTCGTGCAGCCACAAGATGCCTGGAATCGTGAGTGCCATTGGGGCGAAGCAAATCGATCCGACCAAGGCAACCAGGTAGTTGAAGATTGCGATAGACTCAGCGAGGACGAAGGCGACGGCCCCCAAGCCAATCACTAATCCCAACCAGGTAGTCCAATGGACGAGTGTGTTGGATTGAAGGTGTCTAGTGCCCCTGAGAAACCGAACAAAAAGATATTTGGCAGCAACATGCAGATAGAGGCAACCACTGACCATAAGGCCTATCAAACCTACTCCATAAGATACCTTCTTAATGGTTCCGCCAGCACTTCCCAGGGAGGGGTTCGTTACCCATTGCCCGGCCCATCGGTAGACAACCAGGGAGAACGACAGATACATCTACGAGTGCAAGAGTCAGCAACCATCGATCTCCTCCAAGTGGGAAAGCGGGACATGGTCGGCTCTTTTCTTCCTTGACCCACAAGATATAAGAGGGCCGCTAGATGAAAGCCTACATACCGCAAGAACAAGGCCCATACAAATGTACAAGGCTTTGCGGTAGTCGCGAGGATTTCGCATCTCCGAGATGACCGGTAAGAAAGACGAGGTGCCAGCACTGGAGACGAAAATTGTTGCGGTAGCCGTCATGCCTTCCACGAATGTTGGGTATGCAATAACGTAGTAGCCGAGCTCGAAGTCTCCGGTCTGAGGAGCACCAGCCGGCCGATCGACCGTGGTGACGCCAACGACGACGATGAACACGGCGAGAAAGATGGAAGCAAACCCTACCCAGGTTACCCAGCCGATGTTGTGCAAAGTTCGGATCGACGCCGTCACCGTGATGAGCACCATGGACAAAAAGGCCCACCAGACCTTTAGCATCACTGCGTCAGTATTTTTCTAATAGAAAAAACGTTTGGACAAGTAGAAGACCTTACCGTGCAAGCGGAGTGATCCGAGAGAGCATTGAAGCCGACGGATAGGCCTACCATGCCGGTACCAGAGCAGAGAACAAAGGCGACGAGGTACAGGAAACCGACGAGTTCTTTGAAAGCCACGCCGCCTACCACGAAGCTCATATCCGCAAGAGCTATCTGGGTGAGTATGCCGTCCACAGTGCCTGGGAATATTGTCATGACTTACTGTGACATTCTGGGTGTCTGGTTTTGAAGTCGCCTTGTATTACACCTGTGTCTTGAAGGAGTCAGCGCAGTGATCAATATGTGTTGCGGTGATCCTCACAGGTGTTCATGATCGACCATCCTACAATCGACAAAGAGCCCCCAAGAGCTCCCAGGCTGTACATGGCGCCCGGTATGCTGAGAACGCCGGTCGAGAAGATGAGCTTGAGAAAAATGATGGTGGCGCGTTGCCAGCTAACGTTGCGGAAATCGACGCCATCTGCTGTTTTCTTGAATACTTCGTGGCTCTCTAGTTCGCCCTCCTTGGTAGACGTGGTGTCATTCGCATCGACAGCTACGGGAGGTCTGATGTCGGCCTTCTCGTCCGGACTCCCGGAAGTGCCCACGGTAGCCATTGGATTAAGCTGGATGTGCCAAATTGCTACAAGGAATTTCTGGGTTACGACTCTAGTAAAACCAAAAAGCCTAGCACAGGTATTTACTGAGAATCAAAAGAAGTAGTCAAGATAAATGTAGCTTCTTCGAATCTGATGTGACGAGACTAGCAGTAGATAGATATTACAGAGTTCATGCAGTGTGACGCCAAGTACCAAAAACGAAAGGCCAAGCAACCAAGATGGAGAGATCGAGCTCAGCATAGGGAAGAGGGGCAGTATCTGAAAGCTTCTCGATCCTTATCTCAGCGTCACCTCGTCGGGCAGAGCTGGGCAGATCTGGGCTCGAGATAGGCCAGGGGAGAGCTTCAGACTCGGAGAGATAGCAACGACGATCTGGCCAATCAGCCGGGGTGTAAGGACGCGGGGGATAGAGATGCCATCGGAAGCGATGAACCGTACCGACGCCGAAGCCGACGGCACGTACTAATATGTTGCATGTTGATGATATGGAGGCTCTGAGCGTGAGATATGAGTTGGTTGTTGGTAGCGTTTCTTCAGATATCCGTTGTACTATCAATTGTGCTATCACCCGAACTAGTACAGTCTGGTATGGTATGGGTCTGGGGGATGAGAGATCTAACCTAGGTAGGTGAGCTTGAGCTTGAGTGCCGGATTGTGGTATCAAGGTTATCGCCGTCGGTGGGTCCGATGCAGAAACACGCTGGCTACGCATCGCGGCTCCGACGATGAACATTGCTATAGGCACGTTCTGTCCGTCCGAGCCGTGTCGTCTGGGATGGTGCTCAAGAGCGCATCGATGTAAGTGGATGGGCTCAGCATGGCTTGACGCCGACTGACGATGAGGAGACGTACCGGGTATCTAGCAAGGACTAGGTGCTCTACCTACATGAGAGGTGCTGAAGTTCAATTCGCAAGATTGAAGGTGGTTACATGATCATACTAGTCAGCTGCAGCGTGTTAGGTAACAGGTTGATTGGATTGGTGTCGGCAGTAGTGTCTCGTGTTGTGTGGGTGAGAGGCCATTGGCTTCTTTGCTTCGGATCACGATGCTTGGTTTATGTATCTGGTATGGTACGCATGTGAGTTGGAGAGAACCACGGGCAAGATGCATTCAGGTAAAGCAGAATTGCTCAATTCACATAACCACTTGCTGCTGCCCAAGCTGGCACCTGCCTTATGTAAAAGTAGGTAGGTGATTAATGGAGCGACGGAGAAACTCATACATAACTAAGAAGTACCTAGTACCGACCTACATTTGTGGTATGGAAGGAGAGTAAGGGTGAAGGCCACCTGCGATCAACTGCCTGCAAATCATACCTACCTTAGTTACCTTAGGTAAGTACTTCCTACTAGTAGAAAGCAGTTTCCAAGTGCCTGCCTCACCTAATAAAGTTATGGTGCTTACATACTTATTCAAGTCTGTATGTCGCCCCTGCCCGTGCCTCTTCATGCCAGTTTCGTATAATAAAGTTGGATAGAGGCTTGGCACCCAGGGTCTCGGAATCCATTTCACCTCACAACACAGCCTTATGATGGACTATCCAAGGCAGTGCCTTACCAACGCCAGCAATACCTGCAAGTTCAAGCTACCTGGACTGCCCAGTAACTGTAACGCGAGGGCGACAACCGCTTTCAGCCGGTCGAGTCAGCCAGAGGGGTTTCACTGGAATGAAACGGGGTTTCTTCAACGTTATGTACCTATGCCAACTTAGCACACGGTACACTACCTACAGCTGATGTCGCGCTTCGGCTCAGGCTCAGGTTCAGGAAATCCTTCAAGCTCCCGGGGAGCGGCTGCGTACTTCACGCCCCAAAGTCCAAACCCTGTCGCGCGCGGCACAGACCTCGCTTGTCCTCCCTGTGCCACTCGATGGCAGCACCTGAGCATCAGCCATGAAGCAATCCTTGGCTTATTAATGCAACACATTCGCTGCGCCTTTGCTTCCGCGATGCCTTCTGGAAAGCCTTGTAAGGGTCGACCAACCGTTCCAAGGGCGCAACTTACCGCACCTAAAGGCTGAATCCTCCTGTTCATCCCTGCAGCTAGATCTGCTTACATACTGAAAAGTCTACTGCATTTGTATGAGGCGAGAAGACGAGTTCTTGGCCGGGATAGGCACATGGCTACAGGGAACCCTGCGGGAACCCTGGGAATATCGTGCTTGTTTGCCACTTGTGATTATGGTAGTTATAGCTCTTGAAAGCTGGGCCGATCCCGATGAATTTCTAACACGGGAGGATTACATCGGTGATCAGAGGGGCAGCCATGTCATGTCTTCCCTGTCTTTTCCCATCTCCTCGCTTCCTAGCTTTTATTCTGTTCTTTCTCTCTTTTGCCGTAAAGCGCTGTGTTTAGAGATACAGGACCTTTGGTGAAGATGAATATTCTACCCGAGACCAATGCGGGGGTCGTTACCTCGTGGATTCCCATAACCACCGCGCATCCAACACAGGCCGGCTGTGACCAACACCTGTGGAAGTTTATCCCGAATACTATCGCGGCCTGGGATCCGGGATATGGCATGAGCGTGGACCCCGACGCGACATGTCACCCCAAGCCAGTGACGACTTGGTGGCTACAAGACAGACTAGGGATCAACGACGCGACTGTACTGAGCCTGGGGCCACTCACTTGTCCACAGGCTTATTACACCGCTACAGCCTCTGCAAAAGACTCTTCTAGTACCTTTGTGGCATGCTGTCCTATGTGAGAGATAGAGACCTCAAATGGCGTCTTTTAGCCAATACTGATTCAGGATCAATAGAGACTACGACTTCATCAGCTTCTTCGATCCCGGAAACACGGGGGAATGCACTTCCCGGTTGAATAAAGACGACGTTGTCACTTATGCCGAGCGTGACGATAGTGGTCAGTGGGGTGTATCAACGTCGACGGTTACTGCGGACACAACCGTAGCCGCGATACCCGTCAATGGTTGGAAGATCGCGGCTGAAACAACGGCGAGCGGGTATACCAACGACTGTCAAGCATCAGCCCTGGAGACAGCAGCCTCAACTAGCGACTCATGCAGTTCCAATTGTGAGGCAATCGGTATCGGCGTTGGCGTTTCTCTTGGGGTGACAGGTTTGGCGTGTCTGGCGGCTGGGATATGGATCATGTATAGGGCAAGAAAAGGAGCAAAGTCCAGCTCATCAGTCGAGAAGCTTTCCAGCCAGTACCGACCCAGTTGCCCAGGAAGCCCGCCCGCTGCGACTGACCATACTCCCATGTACGCGACGTATCACCCGGAGAGCCGCGGTACAACGAGCCTCACAGATGGACTAGAATATTCGCAGTACGACAGCCAAGCAAGTCAGGGCTGGGGTATATCGACGGCACCTCATTCGTACCAACCCGCCTCCTCAACAGCCAGTCACCCATACGCAAGAACCATTCCTCACGGGGAGATGGAGGGATCCGCTGTCGGCGGCGTCGGGCCGCACAGCTCAGAGCTAGAGGCCAAGGTCATACGTGGTAACGGGATCCCCTTGGCGGCTCGCCCATCTGCACCGCCGTCACAGTACCAACACGGTTGACGTGCATTGAATCTGCATTGAGCTGCATAAGTTGACCAATAGGTATGCCAGCTGCCGCCGGTGAGAGTTTGCTGACTCGATGGAGTTTCACTATAAGTCGGGGCAGCCTGCATTACCCTGTTAAAACGCCTCGAGCTACAATGAAGGCCACTAATGCGCCCAAAGATGCATCACCACACCGGCCAAGACTACACAGAGGCTCACCGGAGCCATCAGCATGGCCGAATCGTTACTTTGAGGCCTCCACACCCTCCATTCGAGCGGCTCCGATCTCGTCAAGTCCTTCGCATTCCTACAAGATAGCCTACCGCTTTGCGCAACCTTGCTGTTGCTGGTGGCCGCTCTCAGCGCCATTTCGACGAAATTCTCAATGTCTGCGTTCCCAACTCTGTGGATGCCGATGGTCAGAACGATGCATGTCAAGGGGGGTTTTCTACACAAGAAAAGAGGAAGGAGATGTACAAGACGAGAATATGTCTCGAAATTTAACCACTTACTTCACGTCTGCAATTGACGACGCATCGACGTGCTTGATAGAGAACGTACAGCTGCCATGATTGAGGACGGAGACGAACTCCTGCGCGCTGTTGTCATTCCACGCGTAGGTGCGCCAGTAGCCGTCGCTGTCCCCGGCGGCTTCGGTGAGGGCCTGACAATCGCTCAAAGAAGCCAGGTACAGGTCTGGCAGAGGACTGGAAGAAGGGTTGGAGTTTGAACCGCCGCATTCGATATCTGCATCGCTGGTACTGACCCAGTATATATTGAAGGCGCGGACAGAAGGCAGGAGGCCGCAAAGACCCAAACAGGCGAGCATAAGCAGATTCAGCTGCCGCATAGGGGTTCGCGGGCCTAAGACTGCTGTGGACGAGAATTGCGACATAGGTGCGATAGCAAAGAGCTATGAGCAAGTAATAGTTATCGTTACTACTCTGTACCTGTATATTAAGGTAATCCGCCTATGTTTTCAAAAGCGAGGGCTTATACCTTGCGCGGAAAACATAACAAGTAAGACCTTGACCAGTCTGTATTTATATGTATGGACTCCCGCTCGCCAGCGTCATCGTGATTAGATACGTTCATGTCAAAGTTTCCAGTCAAAAAAGATTTACGAATCATTATTTTATTGTCAGCGATTCATTTTGAATGGCGAGAATACTATTTGGCCTTTGCAAAATCTCCAAAGTGACCAATGTCACGAGATCAGCCTGGGCTACCGTAGCTGGTGCCTTTTCCTGTTCCTGCTTAAGTTTGGATCATGGAAAAGCTTGACATCGAGCCCCGTAGAGTCTATAAGGGGGAATTGGGTAATTGGCTGTCGTTCTAAATAACCATCCGGTGACTTGTCGGCGGCGTAATGGTGAATAAGTGCTTATCCCGACCATGTAACCGAGACGAGGTTTGGAAGCAAACTGTGCAACAATCCCGACTCTCCTCGCAGCATGCGCAGGCTTAGTCAACGACAAACTGCAGTGTTCATGCTTGCTAATAGTCCTTCTCCTTCCTACCAACGTGCCTTCGATACCCCCCGTTTGGGGCTACCGTCACCGTCAAATCTGAGGAAGTGATATGCTATTCACCATTTCGCCGCCGACAAGTCACTGGATCATATGAGTGATGACCGAACGTCTGACCAAGATCAGTTCTCAGTTAAGTTTTAAATGTACTAGCATCCCATGGGTCCAACGCTCGCCAGAAAGGCGGCAAATGGAACCGACTCCATGGCGATGTTGGCCAGCAAAATTGTCCCAAGTTTTTGGACACCCCAGACACACCAAACAGATTGTCCCTACATGTTACATCTCCACCACTTACTTCATACATAATGGCCGGAAATTGGGCTTTGTTTGTGTCGCAGTTCACGGGAAGAAAACCAGGGGTCTGCTCCTCGAATTTGGCCGGACCGGGAATACGTATATGTGCCTACGAGTATAAAACCACAATCTTCACGATCAAACTCAAAAAGAAGCATTCCCAATTCCAGCCGAGCAAGATATCCGCCATATCAGGACGATCTACCCACACCATACTATCTCCTCGCCCGGCAACCACCACCGCAACACAATGCATCCCGCCCCGCGCATCGGCGCCCTCGTCGTCGTCGTCCTCCCCCTTTTCGCCCGCACCACCACGGCGATCCCGCACACCTTCTCCGACTCCCGGACCGTGATCCCCATCACCGGGGCTGACACAGTCGCTCACACCCCCACCACCACCGACGGGGCCTTCACCACCATCTGGTCCGACGGGACCCCTCACCCCTTCACGTCGGACACCGCCGGGGGCTGGAGCATCAACTCGCCCGACTGCGGACTGCAGGACTGCATCACCTCGTTCGGCGACTGCCGCGGGCATTCCACGACTTGGGTAGAGTGAGTTTGTCCCACCCCCCCCCCCCTTCCCCTTTCGAAACTGTGACTACTCGCGGGGTCGAAGCTGATGATGTGGGCTTGTAGCTGTCGATGCAAGGGCGGTAGCCACCCCCCTCTAACCTGTACTCAATAATACGTCGAGTGCAATGCAATGGGCCCTCAGAGAACATCTTCTAGGCGGGGATGTGATATCGGGTTGAAGTTACGGGGGAGGGGGACCCTGCTCTGACAGGACATATCAGTTTAGACCATACAATCGCAATCGAGGCCGTCCCATACAGCCTGATTTATTGTTCCCTGTTCTTCCTAGGGGACTTACAAGTGAGACAAGTGCTTCCATGATCGAAGAGAAGAAGGCCTTGGGAGTGACGTCGGTGTCCAGGTATCGGCGGCGCGTAAAGGGTGACGATGAAGCGCGATAGAGGCATTCAGACCGTGGAAAGCCGGTAGGTCTACGATGAAATATACTGAGCTCTGCTACTTTGCCTTTGAAATCAGGAAGCGCACTCCTGGAGTCTGCAATCGGCGGCTCATCTGCGAGATCGATATCACGCGACACCTTCAATTCGGAAAAAAAATAACGGAAAGTTCCTGCGCTGACCAAAAAGACGTCAGCCGGGAACAGCGCGAGATCTCAGGATTTGGGTCTCCGAGAGACATTGGTTTATCATAACAGAGAGTAAAAGCACCTTTGCATCAACAACGGAGTTGACCAATCTCTATCGCAAACATCGATCGTCGTGCAAAATTTACCATAATGTAGTGTCAAGCCAACACGCATATTTCGCGGTGAGACGAGCCACCTTCTAGAGGCCTATCAACACAAAAAGGAACAAGCGAATTATACCTCATGACAAATGTCGAAAACGAGAGCATACCAGCAATCTGGTGTTTGCAATTGAGGCGTTTTCTACCAAGCACACTGATCCTATATCACTTTGAACCCGGCGCCTGCAGCCTGTCACTATGTGTCATGATGCAACTGCTCCGAATTTCTTCTATTAGAGTCGTATACGCAAGACTATAACTGACACAGCTTTCAGGTTCGGCAGTACCTTCCGGCACCCACCAGGCACGCGCGTTTTTGCTCAAATCCGGTTCTATAAAACAAAAGGGACTTCGACATGGCAGCTCCGCAAGTTCACACTCGACCACCTCGGTATTACAACCGAGAGCCACTGAATGAAAATCTCCAAGACCCGCGCCGGCTTCCAGCCTCCTTCTCAACACTACCGTCAACTTTAGGGGTATAATTTCTAGATGACGAAAAGAAATACTTCTTGGAATCTTGCGATACAGATGGGCGTGTGTTTTTTGAACAAAAGAAACATATGCAAGCCATCGATAATTCCCAGCCTCGCCCAATCCAGTATATGCTGCATTATAAACAAAGACGTTCATGATCGTCGTAGCATCGGTATCCAACAGGGAACTCATTTTTGCTGAGTGTGGGAAAAGAGAATTGTATCCTGTAGGTAAATTATTCATTATGGAAAGCATGACTCCGAGGCTGTGGGCTGACAGCGCCACTACCGCTGACCGATCCGCTTCCGGAGTAGTAGCTTTGGTCGATCCGGAAAATCCAATCTAGCTTCTCACGTTCATTACGCGCAGCAAACAGCCAGGTATTGTCCGTTCCATAGACGGCGAATACGCCCGCTTGCAGACGTTCACTAAGCCCACCGAGGCCAGGGCCAGATGAACCAGGGTTACCGGACCAGATTGTAGAGATAACGCGCCCGGACGAAGTTCGGCGATGGCCAGGCTGAATACTCCCGCCGTTATTGGAAGAAATCTCGCCATCGACACCGTCATCATCATGGCCGTTGAAGAGAGCCAGTATTTCTGGTTGACTATCGACGCGTGAGTTCCGAAGACTAACGATAGCAACCTCGTCTCCGTCGGTGCAGTTATGCAGATGCATATACGGTCGCCGAAGCTCAACAAAACGCTTGACCCATTTGGTAGAGTCGGCATTGGGCACAAGCAAATAGCCTCCCTTCAGAACTGTGGGGTTTTTGGGCACACGGACAACGGTAGCAATTAATCGAGGGGCTTCGGTCGATTCGGGAGCAACACCGTTGGTCGGGGGAGCAGTGTTCGTAGGACTCAAGACTTTAAAAGATGGGTCAGGGTGTCGCTTCCACAGGTCAACACACTTGGCTAAGATCGTAGCCTCTGCTTCGTCGAATTCTGACTGAGTGGGCTTGACAGTAGGCTCAGTGCTTCCATTGGACTCATGGGCGCCAGCGGATTCAGAAGTTCCAGGGGCTTCCGTGGTCTCAGAGTTTTTGTCTCCTTCCGAAGGCTGGACATCATCTGTTTCCTGCGTGTGTGCGGCAGCTCCATCATTCTTGTCATCCTGTTCCTCGCTTGGTATCTCTTGCGTAGGGGTCCCTGGCCTTGAGGACTCAGGAGTATCGTTCAACAAGGCGTTGATCGAATCTTCATCGTCATCGCGGACCTTGGTGGGCGAGAGATCATCCTCGGAATTTTGTGCATATTCAGAAGGTCGCCTTTTAGGCTCCGGTAGGCCGATCTTTTTGAGGAAGAGTTGAACGGCTCCGATCTCTGTGATACGTCTCTTCTTTTTTCTTGCTGCAATAAAATCGCCAATGAGCGAGACCCCGCGCGGAGTCCAGTTAGTGAGGTTTTCTTCGCCCTTAACATAGTCATGTTGACTGCTCATTCGCCACAGGTCCCCCATGCGCTTTATAGGAGCCGGTTTCATTCCCAGTGTAAAAATTGCTGTTGAGGAATGGACAATTCGGACGTGTTGCCACAGCGATGAAAGCATCGAAGCCTGACGCACGTAATTTCTACCTAGTATCTGGCAGTAAAGATCTGTGGAGAACTTCATAGGCTCAGCAAGATTGTCCGAGCAGATGTCCCAAGCAAGCGTCAATTGGATCTTGTACTTGTCGGCGGTAGTGCGATCAAGCAACAGCGAGTTGTGTAAACTGGAATCCCAATGGCCCGTGACTGTTAGACTGCGTGTGCCATTCGCATTTTGACGCAATGTCGGTTTAGTGCCGATCCTCAATGATATCTCGGGCGTAGGCGACGCCAGATCAGGAACCTTGCCGCTATGATCGACAAGCTGGACCTTGCCGACTCGAACCGAGCTGACATCCTCCCAAGGCAATGCATCGCCGGAACTGTGAGTAAGATTGATTGCTATGCGTCTTTGTAGTCCTTGGTGCAATTGAAATGTACCAACATCGAGCTCGCTGGTCTGTGTGACCTCCATGGGAACATACTCGCCATTTTCATTCATCTCTAGGACCTGGATTCTCGCAAGTATATCGTGCTTTTCTTGAGTATAAAACTGGGACTCGCTGATACGAGCACCCTGCTGTTTAGCGTCAGCCCCAGGAGTGTTGTCCCGCATGTCGTCCCAACTGAGCAACTTGTCTAAATGCATGGTCGAGACTTTCGCGAAAATGGCGATTCTCAGATTTGCATCTTGTGGTCCGAACAAAGGAACGCTCATGCTATGAACGCTGTCAAACCGCACTGGACCCTCGTCGAAATCCTTGATCATTTGTGTAGTCGTCATTCCATTCTCCGATACTCCTGGGATGAAGAGTTGAGCATGTACATCAGTGCCTTCGCGCTCTGCGAACCCGACCATGTCATGCATGACGACATTGTACTTAAGAGTGCTCGAGGGCGCTCGGGCACTGGAGGGCTCCAGAGAGACTTTGATGATGCCGATGGCATGTGATGTATGAGGGGAAAGAACATCAAGAGTGAAGTCCTGGACTCGGCTGTCGAAGACGGCCTTCAGTGGAACATCGACCTCACCGACCAGAGAAAATTGAGGCATACAAGTTTCGACGAACGGGTTGTCCAACTTGAAGTGCTGGCAATATTCGGGCTGGTCCAAATACTGATGCATCTGACGCATCTGTCGAACGCGATCGTGAAGTTTTTCCAAGCTCCAAAGATGAATCACCGCGTTTTTGTAATCCACAACTCGTACTCCTACGCAAGGCTTTTGGGATTGTTCAAGTGCTAGGTCGGAATCCGTTGAAACATCGTTGAGAATCATGTCATACGTCGAGCAGAGTGCATGCCCCTGATCAATCACTGTGAATTGGAAGACGACATTTTCTCCAAGTTCTTCGCTCATGATCTGAGCCTCTTTCAGGGTCGCTGCGTGTTGGAGTACAGCCTCGGCCATTCGTACATAGTGCCGACTTCTCCAGTGTTTCATGACGTTCTTCGCAAGCTTGATCTCATCGGCAGAAAGCTTGGGCTTTGCCTTCGGTCGCTTTAAAGGATCTAACTTCTCGATCTTGGCCTCAAACTTTTGCTTCTGCTCATCAAGTTGTCTCTGCATATCAGCTTTCAGCTGACTAAGTGTTTCCTCCATCCGAACCTTTTCTTGTTTGATCTCTTCGACTTCAACATTGGCTGCCTCAGCACTTTGAATTTGATCTTGATACTCCTCCTTTTGCTTCTCTAATTGAGACTGCATGCTTTCACGAATCTCTTTGAGGCGGTCGTCTGAGTCGCCAGCTTTAGGAGTAGAGGGCATAGTCAATGCTGTGTCAAGTGAGAAGTTATCGATGGTACCAGTTGACATGTATTTTTCGCGAAACGGATAAGACATATTCGATTCTAGGTCATCATCCCCGTCTCGGTCGTTGACTCGCTCTGCTCGAGCGCGTTGAACATCCGCGAACAATGCGTTTAGCTCCTCGTCTGTCAAACTCGACAGGTTCTTGTCCGTGCCGAGGATAGCACCAGCAGCCTCCCGCCTTGCGAACGACCAGTCCGTGTCTCGCCCGTTTCGAGATAGAGCAGGCGAATCGGGACGACTATCACCAAGCTCCGAGCCGGCTTTGCTCAGTGTCCTTTCGTGACCAGGTCGCGGAGAGGGAGAAGCACGGTCAAGGTTCTGTAATTGGCTGGCCGTGACAGACTGGCGAAGAAGGCTTTGTCGATTCTCGTCTCGCTCAGCTTTGGCTTCCATGGGGTGATTGAACCGAAAGATGTGGAAGTCCCCAAGGATCACGCGATACCCAGAATGTAAGCGCGTAGGCTCCGAGATGCGCCTACCATTAACCATGATGGAAGCGCCCTCGTTTGGGGTGATTGTAACGGTACCGTCAGCAGCATTATCAAACGAGCAGTGGTCGTGAAGGATTCGAGTACCGTTGAGGCGAATATTTGCTTGGTGCTCAGCATTGGAATCCACGTTACCCACAGTGGTCTTGCCCGGTTTAAGATTATAGACCAAGCACTCAGCCAGAAGAGGATCGTCGGACAGATTGACCAAGTGAGGCATCTTTTTGGGTGTATGCAATCCAACGAACCCCTTTTCGATACTGATTCCCAACTCTTCTAATGCGGCTTCACGTTCTTTATGAATTTCCTCCGTCTTTACAAGCTTCTCCTCCCAGGTCTGGTTGAGATCTGTGAGGAGTTTTTCACTCTGGCTGAGCTGTTCAGCAATTTCTGCTTTGGAAACTTTCTTCACGGTACCATCAGCGGAAGTAATGCTGACGATCTGTTTTTCTAGAGGCGTGTCGGGATCATAGACCTCCTCAGGCGCTGCACCTCCAGCGCCACTGACACCACCAACAGTACCGCCACCCATTTTGCTTCGGAGCAAAGCTAATTCCTCCTTCAACTCTCTGATCATACGAGCATTGGCGTCCTCGTTGATGACAGCGTGGTTCTTGATTCGTTTGGCGGAGTCAGCATATCGTAGGGTGCTTAACGTTTCGTCGTAGTTAATATCAGCTGGACTGATGGCTGCAATCATGGCAGTCATACTGTTACCACCCAAAGAGTCCTTGAGCAGCCAGGTCAGAACACTGTCTCGGTAGGGGACAGTATTGCCTGCCCCTTTCTTCTTTTTCCCTGTGGAGAGATCGGCCAGTGCCGCTATCACACGACCAAGGGTCGACAGAGACCTGTTGATTTCAGCACCTTCTTTGAGTCGAGCCCCAGTAGCACCAGTAGATGTTGCTCTTTCTGAACCAGCAAGATCGACCAGGCTGATCTTGGCCTGCTTCTCTAATTCCATCTTGGTGTCGGCATCAGTCGACTTTTGGGTCAGGATCAGGGTAAAAACGGCATGACTTCGACTCGAAGTCTCGTTCATGTTTGTAGCAGCCACAGTTCTGGCCTTATTACCCTCATCCATCAAATTTTCAATTTCCTGGAAACTTCCGACGACTAGTTTCGCCAAATCTTCCACATATGGACCCGTTGACGGATGCTCTCGTACCTTCAGATTGCCCTTCGTCGACGGATTCAGGAGATCCCGGACTCGTTCGTTGTAGATTTCAAGATAAGACACCTCGACCGTACACTTGGTACTGCTGTCTGACTGTAGTCCATCAATTCTGCCAAACATATCCTGGCAGATTTTGGGTATAATGCCATGCTCTGCCCCATAACCCATCATAGAGTAAGACTTTCCTGAGCCAGTTTGACCATAAGCAAAGATACAGTTGTTGTAGCCTTGGAAAGCATTGTCTAACAGAGGTTTCCCCAGATCGTCGTGAAGATTTTCCTGCCCGGCATAATTGGAATCACTTTTATTGAAAGACCAGTAGGAGCGATCGAAAGCGAACGTCTTCGGGCCACCATCCTTAGCTCCTTTGCCAGAATGTGCAGCTTCGTTTGGAGGTGTGAGTACGGTCTGGTTGCCTTTCATATCAACGATGCGTTTTGCACCGCGGTCGATTTCTATATTTGGTCAGCAAAAATCCACGATTACTCATGGCAGCTTAGACGCTTGACAACATAGATATCGCAAACCAGAAGACGATCCAAGGCTCCTACGTACCTCTACTATTGAAAGGGCGGACTCGCACCACCACCTTGATGTTGCCGCCTCCCGCCATGATGGGCAGCTAAAGTTCCAGCCTCTTAATCTATAATAATTTTACACTATCGTCTCCAAGTTCGGATCGCGTACGATAGGATGAGCAAGCGTGCGTGGCATATGGCTTGTCTATCTAACTTATTGGGGAAGCTTGTAATGCGAAGATTCGCGACCTCGAGAAGTCGAGAGTGGCTGTCGCACGCTGGAGAGAATCTGGATGGAGGGCATCCACCGTTCGTAACCCGACAAGATCCAAGAAGTTGATAACCCCATTAACTCATCGTCCCCTGGGATTGGGGAAGATGACGGTATGGTGTGCGACTCTCGGAACGGCTCGGATATTCGTGAAGGTCGTGATACAGCGGCGAGGGATACAACGCAGACGCAGGCGCTCGGCGACCAGTGGGCACAGAAGGGTTAAGCGGGATCCTCCACACTTTTAGTTTCTAATCTTAGACAGGTCGGTGATCGGTTGGTTGAGCTGGAATGTAAGACGTTGGCAGTTCAGTCGTGTCGACTTGGTTGCGGGCACGGTGGTTTGGTTGTTAGGTGGATGATATTGGGAATTTTTTATCGTAACTTGTCAACATTGCATTGCGTAGATGCGTTTGGTTCATGCAGCACGGGGACGCGATCGCGACTTGACTGAGCAGGATCCATTTAATCTCCCCGTATGGCGAATAGCTGGCGGTCCTGAGAAATTACAAGGTGAATTCACGTGCCCAGCTCTGAATTGCAGTGCCGCTAATAAGGTCCCCAGAGCAGTTCCAGAGGTCCCTGAGATACATGTACCCAAAGCTCTGCTACCTAATAAGTACCTAAGGTTAATGTAAAGCGCCTCCGGCACCTACCCTGCCTGCGTCATGGGCCTTAAGGATGCATCAGCTGCTCGCCAATTGCCAGGTGGAAGCTGCCACCACCCATCAGCCCTACAACGCTTGCATTTGTACCCTGCATAAAAAGGGGTACATTGGGTGCCACATTTCGTTGAGCAAGACGTTTATGAGATATTTACATTCAAAGTAGCACAGCGCGCAGGCTTGAGTCGCCGCCGCGGAGAAAGCTTTTAGGTGTCGCATTTTGGCGTTTAGGTCTAGTGGCAGGACACCTGAGAATGATTTGAGATCCGTCAAGTACTCAATGCGGTATTTATTCATTGCGAGCTTGTGTGAACAGAGAGATTGTAATGTGATCAGCTGAGTGAGCACCTTGGGAAGTGAACATTACCGTAGCTCGGATGAAGGCTTGAGACCTCTTATCTGGAGTACGGGCCGTCCCTTCGAGTACATACTAGCGTCTATCGTCGGCAGTGATGTGTAGATACTTGTTTAAAAGCAAAGTTTGTAGGCTACAACTCAATTCAATAGAGTATTCCATATTTGTTATTCCACATGGTGAGCAATCGACGGTAATTCTTATGATGAAGCCGGTCTATCTGTTGTGATAGGTCGTTCTCTTGCTGGTCGTCGTGCGGTTGAATCGCAACATGCGTGGCACGTACAAACGCACCGTGTGTTGATCATAACTCGCGAAGCTGCTGACTCAAGTGAGTCTCGGAGATAATCCTGAAGAGAAGAGGTTTCCTTTCGCGTGTTATCTGTTCAGGGTGGGAATCTCGCGACAGTTGCTGGGCCAGATCTATTCATTTCACGATGCTAGGGAGCTCGGTGTTCTGCATCGAGTGCGAAGGCCTGAGCCACGGATCTGGCTACGTACCTCTCCGTGTATAGAGCTTGGTGTTGTAATCCCAGATGGCACACGCGCGACTAATGACGGATGTCTAGTTGTGTTGACATCTCTGCGAAGCCTGCGTAACCACCCGAGTATCATGCAGACGATGAGGTCCATGGTGAGCGGAGATCGTAATGAAAATGGAGTGCATATCTCCTCGGCGCAACATAGATTTTAAAGAGAATATACCATGATATGTCCTTCATTTGGTCCCCGACATACATACCCAATGTCTGAATATGACGATAATTGAGAAAGTACGCAGATCAAAGCACTGGGCTGCTACCAGATCCATGAGGCTAGCGCCTCCCGTACATGCTAATAACGTAACGTTTCCACTTCTATGCAGGTGTTGATCGAATTTCATGCCTCATTCTTCTGCTCGTCGTAACAATTCCCCTGCTTCAAGGACACCAATAACATCTCCGTGCGACACGACGGCCAGTATGGCATGTTCACCAACTGGCTCTTCTGCCAACATCAAGGCTGGATCCCGTAACCACTCTCGTGCCTGGGAAAGACGCGTCTCCGCGTCAATGGTCATCCAGTCGCGCCTCGGCACGAACAAATCTTGTATTTCCTCGAGCTTTCTTGCCAGGTCCGCGGTCGCAATACCGCGGATGCGTCCGGGGCTCGCAACTGCGTCATCGTAGCACACCCACCCTGACGGCGCATCGTACCCGCAGCGTAATACGTCTGCGCCGCATACTAAGTCACTTAGTACAGGGCATTGCGGAATTTCGGAGAGAGGGATCGCGATATCACGGACGGTACCGTGTTTGGCAAAAGCCGCACCGATCGCGCCACCCGGGTGGTTCCGAGAAAATACAGAAGATACACTCGGAAACAGCTCCTGTGATATGACGACAGCAAGAGCGTCTCCGAGGGCTAGAGCGACGGTAGTAGATGTTGTAGGTGCCGAGACACCAAAGGACACGGTCTCTGACTCGTGAATAGGCGCTGGTAAGAGGATCGCGTCGGGACGCTGCTGTACAAGCTCACATTCTGAGGGATTTTCATGCTTCGTGAGTACGATGATTGGAAGATTGTCATCGATGTGTGGTAAAAGTGTTAAAAGCTCAGGCGTTTTTCCACTGAACGTGATGAATAGGACGACGTCATGTTTCCGTATCTTCCCTAAGTCGCCGTGCAATGCCTCTGTCGGATGAAGGAACGTGGCGTGAAGGCCGAGGCTGTTGAATGTTGCAACGAGCTTCTTCCCAATATGGCCTGATTTGCCAATTCCGATTATTACTACTTTCCCTCTTTCTGTGCTCTGCCTGACTATAACCTCCACTGCGTCGTTAAAGCCATTTGCCGCTGACGTTTCGGTTTTGTAAAGCTGTGTTAAGCGCCGAAGCGCTGTTGCCTCTGTGTTTAGGACATGGATGGCACCCGATATTCTTGTTCCTTTCAAAGAGCTTTGACTCGGTCCATCCTCATCGACTTCTGTATCATCAAGGCAAAGATCCTCTATAGGCGTATTCGGCTCTGCCGCAGTAGGTGTCCCAGGGGAAGGGGGAGAGGGCGGCGGTACAGTTGGACGGGGTGTCAATCCTAAAAGATAGACCTCACTGTTGTGGACTGGATGATGCTCGACCATGATACCTGGTAAGTTTGGCGCGGGCGAAGAAAAAGATACCAAAAACGGTTGCTGAGTAAAGCTGGGATGAGCGTGGCACCGTGTCTAAGTTATTGATCCTCTCTTTTAGGTACTTAGAAGTGCGCAAGGCACAGGATCACAACGCGTGTATCAGTAGATCATATCAACCATGCTAAGCAGGCTTCGGTGACAGAGGTACGAGGAATGCGTTTCAAACTGTTCCGAGATGTATAGAAATAGCAGAGCCAACTCTGGGATGCCTGGGTCCCTTATTAGTTGAACGGTGGGGCGGACTATGTTTTCGTTATCCTGTATATTGCAGCCCAGCAACTTCAAAGAGCGGGTCGACCAGTTTTGTCCAGACTTCTAAGACTAATGGTCGATCGTTGCGGTATATGCAAAAGAAGCAGAGCAAAGAGCCAAGCAGGGTCCCGACTACCCAGACATAAGCAAGGTTGTGGAAGGTATTTAGATGATGAAAAATCAATATGTCTTTCCGAGGTGGTCGCTAACGCCGATGCTAGCCCAGACGCGAGCCTCCTTGACCCACCGACTCAGATGAGAATATGTACCTAAGATAGGCAGTTCAAGGCATACGGGGGGACCGGTTATCTGATGAATCATCGAAACAAAGAACCGCATGCCGGTGGAATGGTTCAACGGCAACAAGAGCCCCCATCGACAACACCAAGTCATGACACTTATATGGCTTGAGATGATGCTGACTGATGAAACAGATAGCCACTTCAAACCATAGCCAGCCGTGACGGAGGGATGCGGGATGATAGGCGGGTCCAACATCGGCAATGACAACAAATGGACGCGCATGTTCTCTGTAAGGTGTGGCATCCAATATCAAAGTGACACAGGCAGGCAGGGTGTATTGTATGTGGGAAGACCCGCCTTCGAAACTGAGTTCCCATCTACCTGCGTGTGCCAGACTGTTGCGGAATAGACGCCCTCTTTGGCACCATGGTAAATAATCAGCCATGTCGGCCGATTATGTGCAGCAAATGCACCATTTCATCTACTTCCGAGAGGGGTCGAACGTCTTTGAGTCACTTTCAGAGCCTCACTTGCAGCCTGTAAAACTCGGAGATATTCTCGACGCACAACCTAGAAATAGAAGCTGGTCTAACGATTGTCAGATACCTACTTTCTCATTAATCAGCCACTCCAGCCCCTCCTTCAGACACCGTTTCCCACATGATTAAAGGCCAATGCACCTTGGCCACGCTGCCGATCTCCCGACGACCATTGGCTCATATCCTTGTTGAATCAGGACAGCGCTACCATGTGAAAAAGGTTGCAATTGCAAAGTTGCAAGAGGAAAAGCAAGTGTGATTGGGAAATAGAAGAAAGAATTGACCAAATCTGTTGCAATTTCATGAAAAAGTGATTCGATATGAGACAGACTTAGGTTATATTCAATTGAGTAGAGCGTAGGTAGCCTCGGTTTGCGGTAAATGCCCTCAGAGCCCTTATTAGAAGATGAGTGTTTCCCCAGACCGCGGGATGCATAGAACCTTGACGAACCGATGTTTGCGTGCATGTCGCAACAGTACCTACCTTAAGTAGGCAACGTCGTTGGATAGTCAAACTCTTCGTGCAGCACTCACCTACACCGCCTCTAGATACCTCCAGAAGGTAAAATCTCTATTGTAATAAAGGATTGTCCACACCTATCGCTGTCTCGGGCTGAACAGAAAGATTAGTGTCATCGATACTGTATCTGTGGGATCATCCACGTTTGCCACTACTGGACGATTGTATGTGCGTGGATAGCTCTACCTCTTGGTGAGATCAGTAGCTAATCGTGCAATAAAACTCCATCATGGCGCCATCAACCCCTGCTGCCTGTATATAAGAAGTGTCCATACCTTAGCAGCTCAGGTGCTGTACACCAAGTGCTGGAACCAGCCAAGGTACGCTGAAAGATAAACCTTAAGGTATCTTCCTCTCTGCTACCTAAGGGACTGATGAATGGATACGATTGTTATCGCATTCCGGTAGCCTACAGGCATGGGCAATCCTCTGTGTACCCCAGGCACGTAACCCACTCCAAGAAGGAGGGGGTTCTTATCAGCAACTGAGGTCCTCAGCTGACCTCGGAGCTGACATTCGTCCCTCTCCTCGCATACCTCTTGGCATGTCTGGCAGCGCTGGGTACTTAAGCCAGCCGTAACGGTTAGCCCTGATGAGATAGCAAGTCGTACATGCATGTACATAGATGATACTACCCGATGCGGAGGTAACACCAGCCACATGATCAGCGGGCAATAACCTCCTACTAGACCGTTAGAGCTTTCCCCATATCTTTCTGCAGCCTCTGCTCCTTCCTCAGTCGACCATCTGTCGTGTTTGCCGACTAGTCAGTCAGTCGATAATCCTGCGACATATCGCTGCGAAACCAACCGCCATTACCGCCTCTTGCTATGACAGATACTCCGCGACAATAAAATTGCTTTGAATCAAGAGGAGAAGCCAGGGAACAATTGGGCAAGGAAAAGAAGATTCAGAGGCATTTCAACATGACACGCCAAATAGTATACAGCATCGCCTTGGGCGTCTTTTTCTGCAGTACGTCATTCCTCACCTCCTTCTCGCGCCCCATTGTCCCTCGCCCAAACCGCCTCTCAGCATTACACCCCATTCGACACTTGCACTCGGCAGTGTAGGATATGATTGTGAAGATGCCAAATGTCTTATCGCTCCCAACGAGGTTACGAGTGTGTGTGGCCGCTGCTGCTAATCCAGAACGAGTGAACTCGGTGCCATCGAGCTGTCTGCAGCTTCATGAAATGAGGGGAGGCGACGATAGCACATTTCAGACACACGAGTCGTCGCATTCCAGCTTACATCATAACCACACTATACTTCTGACAATGCATACATGTCATTCAACTCTCTCATCACTTGAGTCCATAGCTAGTTAGCTAACATGTCGTCCCACTCTTAGCAACAGCGATGACCATCGCCTCGATCCTGACGCCGCACTGGGTCTCCTACAGCGTGACAGCTGACACGGGCAGCACCTTTACCAAGTCTATCGGCCTACACAAGTCGTGCAGCAGCGTTGACGATCCATCATGTCGCCCTTTCCCGACCAACGATGACTGCCGCGACGATCAGTTCTTCTGCTCCATGTGGCGCAGCAGCGGCTTTCTCCTGTCGTTCGCTACCATCGTCGAGCTTGCCACCCTCATTACCTTCCTAGTCGTCATGGCCGGCGGCAAGTACAAGCGCGAGATGGGCTGGAAATTGATTGGGGGCTTCTTGCTCGCCGATGCTATTGTTGAATTTGCTGGGATGGGCCTTGTGGTAAGTCGTGCTTGATTTAATACATGATCCTTCTGCTATATATGATGCAGCATGCAGTGGGAGAAGGTGAAGAGAAGTTGTCAAGGAAGTACATAGCTAACACCTTATCGTCTACAGGCGTACTTATACGATACGGACTCACAATTTGTCATCCCTGGCTGGCATCTTGACTGGTCATTTGTTCTCTGTGCCGTCAGCGCTTCCGTATCTGTCTTGATCGCCGCAAGTCTGGCCGCCTCAGCGTGGTTCTTGCCGCCGGAAGACGACTACGAATATCTCGAAGATCCCCTGGACGTCTGACGCGTTCAACAAGAAGAATCGCTTTATTCTTTCTTTCTCCTGGACGGTATACATGCTGCTGTGCAGCATACTGCTAGTAATGAGCGGGTGATATTGAAGCATGTTGAAGTATGGCCCTTCATATGAGGACGGTGAATTATCAAAGGATTGTGGGGGTTGCAGCACATGGTACTTAACATTATATAAGGGTTTGGCGTTCATGGCGGCATCATACGTGGTTGCATGTATGGCGTTATTTTCACGTCGACATTGCATTGTAATTCAGGGGTTGAAGTTTTTGGTTACGATAAACAGACTGGTTGACAAGATTTCTAACCGTATTTCTCAAATTGATACGTATTGGGTTCTCGATTTTGGTCCTATGATACAGATCATGAAGATCCTTTGGGGTATATTTTCTTGCATGGTATATCTATTTGCCGCCAACTTGGCCGGACTCATGCGGTGAAATGACGTGACATGGGCCGACCTTATTTTCGAGCAGGAGGTATGAGGGCTTACGGGCAACTCTCCATCAAGCACTCAATCGTCGTTCAACTCGTCTGAATCAGACTCAGACTCAGACGAGGATGAAGAGCTGCTCGATGAGGTATCTTCAGTTTCTCCTGGCCTAGGCACCATCTCTTCATCCTCGTCACTTGATTCTTCTGAGCTGCTGCTGCTACTGCTGGCATTCGAGTTTGAATCAGAATCAGACTCGCTATCAGACTCGGAATCCGAGCTTGTTTCGTCTTCCACAGCGGCTGTGCGCAATTTTCTCTTCCGCTTGACTCGCTGCTGGGAGCCATCATTGAGCTTCAGGCGCTTGTCTCCATCTGCCTCTCCAATCGCATTCTCGGCGCCGCTAGCGCTTGGGCCCTTTTCTGTAGAAGTCGACGTCGTCGTGGTCGTCGTGGAAGTCGATTCTAAAGAATCGCTATCGGACAGCTCATCCAACACCATCTCACAGCGCATTCGCTTGACAACCCGGCGTTGCATCTCCATGTCGGTAGTGCGCAGTACATAGTCCACCTCATTGAACCTTCGCTTCTCCGGCGTGCGAGACTGGCCAAGGAACGTCTTGATGACCTCCTCGTAATCCTTTTGCTTCTTCTCGGTCATCTCCTTCCCGCCTTCAAAGCCCCCCGGCCCTTGCTCCATATCCTGCGCCTTAACTCCGCTGGCGAGCTGCTTTAGCCTGCTTCGGACGCCTCCTTGCAGGGCACGGATATATTCGTAGAATATGTTAATGTCCACAGCAGGGATGGTGTACTCGTCTGCAAATACTTGCTCCAGTAAACGGGTCTGGTGGTTCTTGTTGAATTTCCAGCTCTCCCGGGATGAGTGCCACTGCCGTAAATACGCGAGCGCCGGCTCGAGGTTCACAGGCGCTTGTTTGACTGTTTTTACTGGCTTTTTGGGCGATGAGGTGGCTTTCTTGGTACCTGGTTGCTTTTTCTTGGTCGTGATGCCGCCCTCGTTTGCCTTTGCTGGAGGCCCCGAGCCGGTCACTTCGGCTGTGAATGAGACTGACTTCGGTTTCCTGGGCGTCTGCGATTGCGATATATCCTGCTTTGGTCGTTTTGCTGATTGTTCTAAGGCAGGAACACTTGACGACTTCCTTTTCGCGTTGGATACTCCACTACCAGCGACGTGATTGTTGAGTGACGGTGCAGCGGACGGAGCACCTTTATCCTGTGACGTAGCGTCCTGACTTGGGCCGTCTCCTGCAGATTTAAGCTTGAGACCCAATCGCTTCCACGCAGGAACTCGCTGCGCTGGCGCGTTCCCAGTGGTGAGAATAGAAGACGACATGTTTGGAAAGATCGGACAAATCGGGCAATGGCGTTTTCATATAGACAAAGGGAGAAACGGTGGGAACGTTATGCAGAGAGTACTAGGAATGACAGCTGTCCCTGCCGCCTTGATCAAAATTGAAAATCTGAGCAATTCCGTTTGCTGTGTTGGCGGGCTCCACGTGCTGTGCGCCTTGTTGATTTTGTATGGCTAGCTCACTGTCTCAGATATGCCAATAGTTGTATTGCAAGAAGAAACACAGCTTTTCGCGGCGCTTATCGGAATGCGAGACCAATCAACGGCTCTCCGAGAACAAGTTATTCTCTAGAAAATTGAAGTGGTATGCTCAACTGCTACCAATGAAATGTGTGAGGCTTCAAGGTTCACTACAATTCAGGTAATCTTATCGTGAGAATGTCTAGGCGGCAGGTACTGCAGGAATCTTTTTTCAGTGGGACTCATGCTTTTCCATGGTAGACTCAAGGGAGCTAGTCAAGCCTCAATGTAGCTGTGGCTGGAGCGAAAACGTACACCTTTTTATGGTACCTCCAGGTAACCTTGCGATTTGGTCAGGAAACGGGCTGACGAAAGTCCGGCTGCTGCTCCACGCGGGCGATCCAGATTATCTGGGTGGTCACGCTTCGGGTCCGTATCTGGAATCTGGTCCCCACAGGAGCTCATTCGCATGGGGTGGCCCAAGCTCACTCAAGGCAGCTCAACCGCGTCAACAGTTAGGAGCTCGTTCTACTGCAAGGCTGGAGTTCGATCCTCAAACACTTGTCCCATCACGCTGACGACCTTCGACCTTATTTTCTACGCATTACTCTCCCGGTGTTGTCCCTTCGTGTCATCATATCAACCCTGCCGTTCTCCACCGTACACTATCCAAGCCGTCACCATGTCGGGCGGTATGTCTACGCAGCCTTGCTTCGGCTCACCTCCGTCTCCAAACGTGTTACGATACTAATTCGGTTGTTCTGGAACAGGCAGTGCAGGCTACGATCGACACATCACGATCTTCTCCGAGCAGGGACGACTTTATCAAGTCGGTATGTGCTGCCGAGCGTTCGCTTCTCGAATCTGGACTCATTGAATGATGCATCCGTCTACACAATGGTGGTGAACGATGAGAGGCTGATTTTATGCTTGTCTCACAGAATATGCATTCAAGGCTATAACCGCTGCGAATATCATGGCGATAGGTGTTCGGGGCAAGGACTGTGCTGTGATTCTGTCGCAAAAAAAGGTCCCTGTACGTCCCCTTCGGCTTTAGCTAAGCTGGTGCGATCTTCAACTATCTACTGTGGCTGACCTATGTCATAGGACAAACTGATTGATCCTTCTTCCGTCTCCCACATATTCCAAATCTCCCCATCGGTCGGCAGTGTCATGACTGGCTCAATTGCAGACGCTCGGGCATTTGCACAACGTGCCCAGGGCGAGGCTGCCGAGTTTAGATACAAGTTTGGCTACGAGATGCCCTGCGACGTTCTAGCTAAAAGACTGGCAAACATTAGCCAAGTGTACACCCAGAGAGTACGTCGGACCTTGCTCTGAACGTATTGGTTGCATTCTCACTGACGCTCACCGATAGGCCTATATGCGCCCGTATGGCGTCGCAACGACGCTCGTATCCCTGGATGCCGAATTTGGACCCCAGCTTTTCAAGTGCGATCCGGCAGGTTACTACGTTGGCTACAAGGGTACGGCTGCGGGACCAAAGCAACAAGAAGCGCTCAACCATCTAGAGAAGAAGCTCAAGAACAGGGACTGCGCTGAGGGCAATTGGGAGGAGGTGGTCGAGTTAGCTATCACTACGCTCAGCACCGTGCTCAGCATGGACTTCAAGAAGACCGAGATCGAGATCGGAATTGTTGGAGGTCCACGAGCGGATGGCAAAGAGGGCACAGATCCTTCCTTCCGGACTCTGACGGAGGAGGAAATAGACGACCGGCTGCAAGCCATTGCGGAGAAAGACTAGCGGGTGAGGCTTTGATGGCGTAAGGCTGACAGAGAAGTCGATGCGGCTGATTCGTCTGATGATATTACTTCCTGTTCCGGCGGAATATCGATCAATAGAGGCGCGGGTCTATATTTGGCCCCTGGCCTCATGTGCTACTAGTTTCATGATATCCCATAGATCTACATCAAGGGACTTTCGTCTTTCACTACGATCAACTGTGTGGGCAGGGCAGCCTGCAGGGATCTGCATCATGAATCACGATGAATAGATTAGACATTGAGGACTGAGGACTCCAACGACCAGCCAGCGAAGCTCGAGGGTAGTAATCAATAAAAGGAGTAGCAAGAATAAACTGTCTAGCTGTGGATAGTCATCTTCCACGAGCCACTTGTCCTCGATTGAGACGTGATATCTACCAGGATGACTACCATTGGCAAGCAGGACCGTAACATCTACCCTGTCAATTGGCGATGAATCATTGAATACAGCCGGCCGCTTCGGATGATCATCTCCAAGGATGTCGATTCTGATAGCTGCAGCTCCAGTACTCAGTCGCCAAGCAAGCTGCGGTGAAGGGTTACTGCATTGCGCAGGCCGAACCTTGGGATCGGTAGGCTGCAAAGCAGGGGTAGAGAGATTTATTGAAGACCATATAGGTTGGCAGGGCCTGTTAAGCTGGACACTCCGAAATTTCTCACATTTTCTTTTTTTTTTTTCTCCGAAGCATGCCATGACGAAGTATGTGCTGGATGCAGATCGTAGAGCATTGCCGGGATGCGGCGGCGTAGTGGCTGAATCTCTAGTGCAAGCGACGACAGGTCTACTATAGTAGCTTATGTTCAGCTGCGCCGCGATGACCTTGCATGGAGACTTTAAGAGGCAGCCAAGGGGCCCTGCCTTGATTGGCCAACCTCTTGCTGGTGAACTCGTCCTCACTCCTGCGAACTGCTGAAGTCATTCTTCAATCGAACTAGTTCGTCAATAGTGGCGTTGCTGAAATCCATCCTGTTGTCTTCCAAACTGACCATTCTGAATCAAGGATCAAGAGGCTCTTGGATGCTTCTAACCCTATTACTTCAAGCTGCTCCACCAGGACTAGCTGCTTCTTCCCGAGACCTCAACCTTGCTCTCGACTTCCCCCCTGCCCCTGGCCTTTACATGACTGTGTCCGCCGTTACATTGATGCTATGCTTATCTTCTGAGATACAACCCGCTCGTGTTCTCTTTCGGAGTTTCGGGACCGCAGGACCTTGCAGATGGGCCTGTCGAATGCCACGAGATACTGCCTTTCGTCCCGGGCTCTCCAAGGCTTAGGACACGCACAAAGGTGGAGAGCCGACGATCCAAGATCCAGCTCCAGCTCTGTCAGGATGTCCTGGTTCGCGGCGCTTGTCAGTCGGCGTGGTGTGCAGAAGCTCGATTTCGTCTCCGATTCGGTGGAGAGGTAGGGCATGTAGTGTATGCTCAATACTGATCAAGGGGCTGCTTGTCGTCACTTGCAATAGCGATAGCAATAGCAATACTTACCCCATGAAGCGTAATGACTACCAAAAGTCCCGAAAAGGCGGGACTTGGGAGACGATTAGCCTCTGCCTTATGAGGAGGTCCAACGGTCTCCCCAACGATTCGTAAGAATTTATCCTATCTTACAAAAGCCGAGTGATTTCGCCGCCATCAAAACGTCCATGATGGAGGAGTCTTCTTCAAAGCTATTCAACAGAGGTGACAGGACTCACGTAGCCTTGTTGTTCTTGTCGTTCCTTTACCCTTAAAACTCTCAAGTCGAGTTATCACTCCTTCACCATTTGTGTCCTTATTGTTCTTGAGACTAGTGTCTATATATCCTCTGAGAAGCTCAGCGTTTTCCGCATTAGTGGCAGTATAGACGGAACGCACCGACCCCGAGTCTCTGCTTCAGCCAGCCACTGTCACGCAAAATGGACGGACGTAAGTGCTTTGCAAAGTCTGCACACGCTGACTTTTTCCGACTTCATGGCCAGCAGTCTGGCATTACAGAGGGTTCTAACTCTGAGCTACAGTTAACGATTATCGAACAGCGCGAGTAGCAGAAGTCCTTTCCGACTTTCGAAATCTTCAGTATTGTATCGCGGCTGCGCCTGCAGATCCACCGAATAGCGAAGATTACTATACAGAAGGATGGGCAGCACTGCGACAGTGCAGTCTAGACGGGCAGCATATTCTCAACTGCGCAGCAGATGTCACTGTACCCCAGGCCAGTGGAGGAGAACAGGAGCAAGTCAAAGCCGAATTGAAGCAGTATGTTTTTGAGCTGAGTTAGAGAACGTCGGGCCCGCTGGCAATAAAAGACTGATTATCAGCATCATTGCAGAATACTTCTTGACGCGTATGCTCGAAGACACGAAGCACAAAAGATTTACCTTCGGCAGGCGGCAGCCCAGAGATGGGTTGAATACAGAGAGCAGGTACTCCAAGGCCACCGACCTAACCAAACGCACCGACGACAGCTACGAGCGGTCGATGAACAGCTTCGAAATGTATGCTCCATTCCCACCACTACCGGTAGAGGTCACCAGTACCTGGTCCCATATACCTCACTCCAGGCAACTTTTAACACCCATTAAACTAACGGAAAGTCTAGGAACTTACACAGATCACGGATGACGCCATCTATCAGGAGCTCCAGGGTTCCGACCTCGCCATGGGCCGTTGGACAGCCGAAGACCCGAGCCTGAGAAGCATCCTACGGTGGGTACGGGCACGACCCCAGATTACATAAGTAACCACCACCATCCCATAGCACGATAAGGCCGCTTACTTGACACGAGTCGTGGTGTACTCGGCTTTGAATCACGCACAGCGAAGAAGCGATACTCTCGGGACAAGACGATGGCCCACTACCCCTGACACATGACGAACGATGGAACAATCTCGAACATAAAACCAGAGAGTCGATGAGCTACCTGATAGCGTCTTCAGCTCGACTTTGCGGGGCTTGCGGGCAAGACCCCAAAAGTGGAAAGGAACGAGAAAGCGCCAGCTGAATGATTGAAGCTATGAATGTCCGAACATTCTCGGTGACCCGCAGTATCATGGGGAATCTTACGATAGCTCTGTGAGCACGTGGGAAAGATGCTCCAGAATAATATTAAAGGGCTTACTGCCTGGTGCAGAAATGGCTCCCTAGTAGTTACTTAGTACTTAATGGGTAAACATACTCTGTTTGCCGTAATAGAGAGCAACTGGTCTTGCCTGACACCCCTCCTGACTTGTGACGCCATTATTGAAATAATCGGAACCCGAGCTCTAACTCGGTGATCAGCTATAACGGAAATGGCCCGGAGGCCGCCAAGAAGACAAGGCACCGACCCAAAGCCTCTAACTACCGCCCACACCCCCCCGAAAGGATGTACGGTATTCTGGGGCGGCATTCTATGTTACTACCAAGACTAATGTAAGACATTTCGGCACCGTTTGCGAGTGGTTGGCTTCGAAGGCTCACCGTTGCAAATTGATCGCTCGAAGAAGGTAAGTTTCAGGACATTATCGCCACTGTAACGGCTGAACTAGAAGGCCGACGGCCCCCCTAGGTCCTTGTTCTGGACATAGCTTATAACAGCCCCCATTGGCCTTATCTGGCCTTATGAGGTGTCACGGCAATGCCTGATGAGGCGGAGCTGCCACATGGCTATTCAGGGATTGTGCGGAATCACACCATGGTGCGAATCGTGTAGTGTGTATAGCTTCTGACATAGTTCCGCAGGTACATCAAGTATCGCAGATTTGGGCAACTTGATAGTGAAGCATGGAGAGAATGGATATCAGAATCAACTGAAATGACCATTAACTTGTCTGCACGGCTTCTTTTAAAACAGTTTTCTTAGTTGCCGGGTGTTGTCATGGTCGTGAACCTTTCGCTAGGTCGGAGACCCTTCAACGACGGCATATCAAGCTTGTTCTTTTGGCCAAAGGGGACCATGGCCACCGCGCAATCCAAATCTTACCTGCATCTTAGTTTCTCCAATTGCTGGCGTGAAGTCGTGGGTGCTTCAGAATTGAGTCATCTTGGTATGAATCTATAGGGGTTTGCAAGAGGTGAGAGTGATGGTGATCAACGGCCGGGGAAGCGTCGGTGTCCAATCAGCCGCAAGACCGTCGGCAATTGTGGCAGAGCACAGGCCTATGCAGGGGATTTGAGAGGCTTGGAAGGGGCGTCTCCCGACCCGTCACGCCGTTAAGGCAGGGGCACTGGACTGCTCGTGGCAGCCCGTGGCAGGCCCGTGGGACCTGCCTGAGCCGAGGCCTGATCAGTGAGGCTGCCCCAACCAGGTACATATTGGAACCTACCGAGCTGATGAACCTGATGGGACTGATCCACTGCCCAGGCTCAACCAAGTGGAACAAAGTAACTCCAGGATTTGCAGGCTGAGGTCAACCTCCACCTAATTTAGTACCTACGCCCCACACTCTCATAGCATTCTCATCCTCTCAATCCAACCACGCTGGGTATATTCTGAAAGAATTTTTCCCCCGTGACATTTCTTTGCAGCAACATCGACGGCCTAATTTACCGGTGCCAGCTCCATACTATACGGTCATCAAGTGACAGCTGTCCCCATCTTGCACACCGCTGTGTCAGAATCTGACCCGGACATCGAGTCGTCGCGCTGTGAATGAAAAGACAATCGTCAACTACTACAGTATCCGGTCACTCAGCATACGCGCTTGGTTTGCGTATCCCGTATCCGCTCAGCTCGTCGGTAAGTCTGAAGACGCACCACTTCCTCGTCCTTGTCAACCGATACCGCCATCTTCTTTGCATCCTGCAACCCTGTACCTCCGTAGTGCGTGGATTCACTCGGATGGCGGAGACGAAGCCATTTATTTCTGTCCTCTAGCCAAATTTTCATTCACTGAACCATCCCTCACCAATGATGGAACAGACTACTGGCTTGGACCACATCCTTTCTATCTTTACCTCGACAACATGGCCGAGAGCAAATGCAAAGTCTGCGATGAGCCTCTCTTTTTCGAAGTCGAGGATGAGGAACAAGCCGAGGACCAAGGCAGCCGTGTGCCTGACGACTTAGAACTTCCGTGTGGCTGTCACTTCCACTGGCAGTGCCTTCTTGACCAGTCTTCTTCTATTTCCATCTCACTTCAATGTCCATCCTGCGACTCGCAGCTCGCTCAAAATACAGCCGGTCCTTCCAGCACCAATGCATTCAGGCATGTCTCGTCCAATGTTGCTATCAACGCAAGGTATTCAAACGAAGGCGGGGTTGAAGAAAACTTCAACATCCTACCGGCAGTTACCGAGGAAGCCTACCTCGAGAGTCAGCCTGCTGCTCGAAAAGCCAGGGCATTTCACCTGATGTGTGCTGAAGGCGATGTCAGCGGCGTCGTTGATTTACTCCGCGATGCAGAGCAGCCTGACGGGGACGAGCCAAGATGGGAACCCGCCCAAATCCTGCGCTACCGAGACCCCTTAAATAGCTCCAAGAGCGCTCTTCACCTAGCTATAGAAAAGGGGCAGGAAGAAGTCGTTTGGTTGCTGCTCTGGACAGCATCTTCACTCCGCACAGAAGCCTTCCCTTTGGCGGCCACTCAAGTGGCACAGCAACAGAGTCTTTCTCGTCCAGGCACGTCTCCAGCGGACGACATACGTGCTCTCAAGGACGACGAAGGCCGGACAGCTGAAATGCAAGCGGCGCAGATGGGCGACAATTGGCAGGTGCTACTACGAGCCGGCGTACTAAACCCCGAACTATCGTGAGCTTGGGACTTGATACCTCTCAGCAATCTATAACATGCCGTCCAAATAAGCTCCTCTACTTACAATCGTCACGCTATGTACTTCACACAGTGTGTGGTTACCATCTTCTCGATTCGTATGAATGCGGGTAAAGCCAATCTAGACCAATGTGATCGCGCCTAGTAATGCCTCGTAACACTCTAGAACGACATCGCTATTGCCCCCGACTGGAAGTTTTGACCTCATTGACCTCAGCATCAGGAAACAAAGCTCCAAGGCTGATGATTTCTATTGCACCGGCTCAGAACGTCCGCTCGATCCCCTATTCGTCAAGCGTCTTATCATGGCCATGGCAACGCCCCTATTAAATTAAGCAAGAATTACTTCAAACAACATCACTTGCAGCTTGCAGCTTGCAGAAGATGCGACGTCAATCGCCACAACGCGAGAACCCATCATAACCGTAGCGAAAGCCATGGGGTTGACCCCTGGACTACCCTACAAACACCCTACGCATGCCCTGATACATTACTTACATACCACCTAGTATACGTATACTGCAAAGTTCTTTCTTGACCCCTGCTGCGTAGCATTTTCGTCTAATTCTTTGCATACTTTCGCGAAGTATCCCCGCATGCAGATTTCTGCATGCCAAACTTGATCTAGGATGTGCAGGAATGGAGTCTTCTTGCCACGCTACCCCTCACTCCTACTAATCTGCAGCTGCAGCTGCTTCTATAGTGAAGGTCTGGATGCAGGCGTCGGCCATGACTTGGACCTGCCACATTGTGCCGTAACAAGTGCTAATCTCGGCCGCTGCCGCAATCCCGGGCACACGGCCATGTAGCCCAACCACGAGGCGGCACAGCACTACAGGCAGGGCTTGTTATGCGGATTTTCAGTATTTCGTGATTGGAGGGTCGGAATGTGGGCTTACATACCTAATCTTTACCTACCTCCCAATATAGGTCCTGATCCGTATGATGCGATGTACTTGTCTGCAAGCTCTTTGAAATGTCGTGTTTGGCGCTCCCTCGATCTGGGAAAGCCACTGACCTCACTCGCACCTAGGGCTTTGCAAGGACCTCTGAACTCCATGTAGTTGTGTGTACCCTGCTCTGCAGCGAACGAGGATCTTATCCTGGGTGATAGATCCTTCAAACAGTATAGGATGTACTTGTGCTTACTTGGCTGTTAACATTGGAGGGCGAAGATATCCGAACTGTGATCTTCGCCACCCCCTTGCCTTGAGTACGCACATGGCGGAAGATCCTCTGAGCTCTTCGCCAAGACGAGGATCACGTCTGGGCACGTTCTTTCTTCGATGCATTCTGTGATGCCGTGTCTCGAGTGGTCCCTCGACGGGGAGTGTGAGCAAGACCAGGCAAGGCTTTGCGCAGTCAGGATGGCAGATGAGTCAGTATCGAGAGCGGGAAGGATACAGGCAGGTACCTTAGGATTTGTCCAGGTCACGACAGGAACCAGATGGGAGCAATCTTGTGCTATGGTGTCTCATATTAGTGTTGTCTGGATAAGTCGAGAAAGTCCTCGCAAGTACTTTGGCAATTCAGTGAACATTTCTCGCCCGCGCCGTCCATTGATGCGTGGGTAGATACCTTACCCGATCAACCGATTTGACTTACGTGCAGTATGCAGTTCAGATATGGTTATACCTCACATGGGTCTGCACCCGTGCGCTGTGCCTATGTCAGTGTCTCGAACTGCATGCCCTTCGTTATAGATATCTCAATATTGACGCTAAGTAGGTATCGTAGCAAAGTATGTACACTCTAAACCTGACTACGTGCCATCTAAAGCGATTTTGTTTGATGCGAAGTCTGCGATTGGAGCCCATCTCCCGCTTCTGTCCCGTCACCCAGCTTTTTCGGCCGTGCTCCGCGTCGACCCGGGGCTATCGCTGCATCAACTAGTCACGAGGGAAACCGCCATAGCCCCTATATATAGATTGTGACATCGGAAACCCAGTCCGCAGCTTTGGTTTGTGGGGAACTTGCTACTCTAGTACCAGTGCCGTTCTTATCATGGCTGGGGCTTAGAAGCCCGCTCAGCTACTACGCTGCTCAGACTGGCGAAAGGAGGTGAGGACGGGCAGTAGCATCGGTAGTAGGTAGAAGCTAAGGTGCACGCACTTTCACACTGCTACGCCGACACATCGAGCTCGTTCGTAGGTCTGGACACTTGCGGCCATAGATCGCGAATCCTGAGACCCCGAGACACATGGGATCTAGGGATGGGCTGGACCGTGTAAGCTGAGATCAGGATCTAGAGAAACACGGCAGAGAAATGTTACCGTCTTCATGCAGGAATTCGAAAGGTGCCGAGGAAGACGTTCACGTTTCATGGGCTACCTAGCCAATCGATTCTTAAGAGCCGGGACAGGGAGAATCTGGGGTGTTTCAAAAGAAATCTCGATTCCTGCTTGCTTGGGCGCGTCCCTCGTTTATAGCCTATTGGTGGATAAGCTCGGGGTCAATTGCCGTGATGGTGGTTTCTACATATCGCATCGTGGCTCCTGCGAATCAGACGCCGGTATCAAGACCGCAACCCACGCCTACCTATGAAGCAGTCGCCGATAATGGAAGGAATTTAGTCCGTCCCAGTCCTTGGCAGCATCTGCCTCTGCACCTAAGTCGCTGATCAGGAAGAGACGGAAGGAGAGTTTGAAAAGCACTCTTAGTCCACGAGACGGGCCAGCAGAGATGGGCACCTAGACAGGGTTGCATGGGAATCTCTGCTGCCATGCTACTTACCTGTGGGGTTTTGTCTCGGCACGCGACCGGCCTATGCTGCTCGATACGGCAAGCCGACGGGGAAGGTCCAAACAAGCGACGACGATGGGAATTTTCCTTGAGTCCATCTTCGGCGGATGATCGGGGGACCTGGGAGGAGGATCGAGGGGTGTTGTCGGTTTTTGGCGGATGGAACTTCGCTGACTTGGACGTCATAGGTTTCATCCGGACTTCTGGTCTGGATGATCTTTCTGATCAGCGGGATACTCCTCAGCTATTTTATAGCTGTGTCCTTGCAACATGTTGATGGTGTTCATGATGTTGATGGATGAGCTTGACTCAAGTCTGCTGACCATGAAAGTCCCCCCTTTCAAGGCTGAAATTTTATTTTAAGAGCTCAGCCAGATGGGAATTCGTTCACCCACTTGCGACGTGTGCCAATATAACGCGTTGTTGCCATAGCAGCCCTATCGTCTTAATTGGGAATGAGCTGAAGAACGAGGACACCGACAATGCCATCATAGAACGATAGCGAGGCTCGTGGGTGATTGGGGAGTACGGATGTGGGTTTCGGTTCAGCTAGAGTAGGCTGGTGCTTTCCTACGCTCACAGCATATTCCTTTGAAAAACACGGCAGCGGGAAGGATCCATACATGTGGGTGCAGGCACGCAGCACGTGGATCCTTCGAATGGGCCACCATGACGCGCATGAAACGTTTATAGAAACAGAGCTGAAGATACGAGGCGACATGGCAGGGTAGTAAAAGGATGCGGTCTTTGAGGTGTGACAAAGACGAGGCCTGGAAAGAGCATGAGTGAACGAGCTTGGGGCCAAGGAACTGTGAGGCGAGGCCACGCGAAGAGACTTTCAGATTCACACACTAAACTTTCACTCTTTGACTTGGCTTAAGATGATTGAAATAACTTTGGAATATCCCTTCAGAGGGATCTGATTCTACTTTCTGACACTGAAATCTGTCAGTGAAAGTGACTGTGCAGATGTCAAGGCCATTTGCCCAAAGGTCTCGAGCTTCCAATGCCTCCTCCGGATGATCAAACAGTCGCAAGCTTCTTTTATCGTACAATCGGTCCTCTAACGACTGAAGCTAATCACCTCCATGGCAAGACCTCCCGGTAAGTAAATACAATGTTGGGGCTGCCCTGTATGAAAGCGACACTTCTTTTTTCGGCCATGGGTAATCTCGACGGTCCCTAAGCGCACTGGGTATTGTGGTGGCCGTTCAGATATCATCCCTCCCAATACGCCATGAATGAAGATTTGACATATATAAAAGAGAATGAATAACAAGATTTGGAAACTCTAACGGAAATATTTGGAATGGGTAAAACATTGAATGTGAAAATGAAGCAAAAGAAACCCCGACATATTTCTGATGAAATGTATGCTTGATGAGCAATGCGAATATGCAACGCCTTAAGTGAATGGCATGATATTGAGTTATCATGAATGTAAATGATAGTCTGCTGGTCGGCCGTAAATCATTGTTCGTAGTATCGTAAAATGAACGATTCAAGATATGAAAATGTGTCGGGTGACGACGAGTAAATAGTTTAAGCGGTGTAGGAAACACGCGAGGGAAGTAGGACAGGAAAGTCTAGATAGGCGCCGTATATAGACCGACAACCTCATGCGCCAACAGCAGTGGGGTATGGCTGAAAGACGGTAGCTGAGAGAAACACATCCCCATCGTCGGTAGGAGAGTTCTTCATTGGGGGTGAAGGCGCAGGTGGTGAGAGGGGGGTGTTCTTGTCTAGGCCCGAGGGACCACTCATGGCGTTGCCATTGAGCAGGTCATGGCTGCGGGTTCGGTGAACGGCCTTCATGACATGATCCTCATTCTTAGACCGTCGCCGAAGGATCTCTGGGCTTGCCGCATCACCATTCAACTTAGTGAACTCGTTCTCCACGTCTGCGAGAAGCGCATAGACATCACTGTCGGCGTAGATACGGATGCTTTCCATTCGCCCCAGAGTGGACTCAGGGTAAGCGCTCTTGCGACTGAGGGCATCACCACATTCGGAACTCTCCTCGGCAGGCATTTCGGGAATAGCGGAGGGTACTCGGGCGACAACTCGCTGGGGAGATGGCGAAGGTGACTGGGTTGGAGATACGCAGTGGAAGGCGGGGGCGTTCTTCGTTGGGCTTCGAGGAGGCGTCGATAGATCTGTGGTACCGTCACCAGACGTTCGAACGCCCATTGCTTGCTGGAGGGTCTCGCTGACCGCCGCTACATCAGATGACGCCAGTGTAGCAGCTGCAGCTACATGTTCGAGAAGCTTTTGTCGTACACGAGTTCGCCTATTCTCAGCTTGGTCAAGCTTGTTCACCCAGTCATCGATTGACGAGTCCAACTCTGCCAAGGCTTCTTCTTGCTTTAGCATAGACTCGTAGCTGAATTTGGCGACACGCGGTGATCGCAAATATTGGCAAATTCGGGTATGGAGATTTCGACGGCCAGCTCGCAGGGAGGTGTAAGTTCGACGAAGATATTCTGTTCTCTCATCTAAGTGGCGAAGCTCCTGGGTGGTAATTAGCAGGGTACGATCTGCAAGAGAATGATCCGCTCTCACCTTTGAAAGACTCTCCACATCATCCTTCCTCAAAATTTCGAACCTCAAAGCCTGTCCAAGGGCCTGTTTCTGTAAATAGGTAACCTCAGCCTGGTCTAGGTTGCTGCCAGCTTCACTCGGTTTCCAGCCCTGTGGAAGCGTCTCAAAGGCTCGTCGATCAGCACTGACACTTCTCTTTGAATCCGTCCTCTTGAGTCCACATCCGATAGGAGTGCCATCAAACTTCTTTCGTGGACGACCGCGCTCCATGATACTCCCAGATTCAGATTGGTTTCGGCTGTGAGACGTAGCCGAGGCGCTGCGCTTGTGAGCCTCACCCTCAGCTTTGGGGGTAGACGTGCTGTCCATGTTAGCTTGAGAGGTAGGTGTCATCGCTCTCGGCTTGTCCCAAGGCGTCGGAGAGCTACGAGTCTCTGCAGAGGCCGAAATAGGAGTTGGGAGCGTGCTCGTGGTCATAGCGGTGGTGGTGGATTTCGGCGTTGCAGACCACATGGTGGCTGACTGAGGTGTGTAGGGGGTCCGTGTCTTCGGGGAGTCTTCCGTACGCCCTGAACGCATGCTTGAGTCCTGCAACTCTTTATCCTTTCCGGCTCGAAGTCGACTGAGTGAGATTTTCCGGGCAAGTCCAGGAAGCGTGGTACTATGATTGGGTATTGTCAGTGGTGCGAGGTCCCTTGGAGAGAGCTGATGCTTGGAAGGCGAGGCGTTAAGACCATTCATTCTTGATGGTTGGGCTCCCAGAGACGCTTCTTTATTTGTGTCTATGTTTTCTCTAGTAAAGTAGCTCGTGGATGCGGCCAGTTGATGGTGTCTCATGGTGTTGGCTGGAGAGCTGATCGAGCGTTCATGGACTGCGGGACGGCCAGGGATGGTTGCTAAGGCTTGTCAGAGCAAGCTCTAGCATGTTCGAGCTGATGAACTTACGAGAATCCATGGCGACTTCTTGAACGGTGGTCATAGGGCCAAGCTCAGGAACACTGACCTTCCTCCGCCGTGTTAGGTTGTGCTCCTTGATCCTCATTCGCAGTCCGCTTGATAGTGACGGCTTTTCTCTGTCCGCCTTGTCGGGAGACTGGCTCACGGCCATGGCGGAGGTTGGCTCTGCCTCAAGCTGCTTGCCGGCTGTGACAGTCGGCAGCGGCTTCTCCTTTGGAAAGAGTTGGTATTTCCGAGCCTCTGGATTATGCATCCTCCAGGTGAACGGTTTCTTTTCTTCGACTGAGCTGATCGATGAAAGCTGTGGTGATCATGTAAGCTTCTTTGCTGGTCGAAATCGAGCCACGGAAAGCTCAGGTATATGAATACATACCGAGTCTGTAGAAGTCTGAGCAGAAAAGGTGTTCGCTATATAACTCCTGATACTGCTGGTTTCGCCATCACTGTCAACCAAACACGCCGCAATATGGGCCATTGAAACTTGGTATTTGGTCGAGGATGAATCAAAGTCCAGATGGGCTGTTGTAGTATGGGGACTATGACAAGGGACAGGCTTAGAATGTCCACACCAGAGGGCGGTAGGCTGGCAGAATGACGACTCGAGTTAATATATATCTGCAGTAGAAAAGTGGACGTTTGTCTCGAGTGCAGAGTGCTCGCATGGTCCTCTTCTCAGTGTGACGGGAGTCTGCAAACACTTAGGATGACGGGAGGGAGGGCTGTCACTGATAATGATGGACATAAAAAAGACGAGGGAGGGATGCTGCAGGAGATGCCTGCGCTTAGTAGCCACCGTTATAACGTCTGTGTGCTTTTCATGTCATAGGCGAAGGGTAGAGGAGACAACCCTCGAGATACATACACATGCTCCGGCTGCCAGGGACACAGGATGCAACCTCCAGTGGCAGATGAGACAAGACACTTTATGTATTGCGTCCCGGTGCCGCTGCTGATGTACATACTGGGTGGTGGGCGTGGGTAGTATCCCAGCCCGTAACTGTTCTCCTAAACCACATCTCGCGCCGGAGTCAAGCGCAAGTCAGGAACGGGCGCCACCAGCTCTGCTCTAGGCGAGAAGGCAGTGAGACTTGGTGTACGGCTCATACCGGTGGGTACGCGTATCTTACCTAGAGCCAACGACAACGACATGTCGGTAGAGTAAGTGGTGAACGAGACAGAGATACAAGCATCCTACTCCAGGCACGGAGCAAGGTACAAGAAGAGTTTAGAGACATCAAGATACAAGTGGGATGTGGTCCAGAATGCTGCATGGACAGGGGGAAGTGAAACCGCTTAAGCCACCGACCAGGGAGGCCTGCAGTCGGACTTTGACCCTGACCGTCCAGGGTGTGCCCATTCTCGAACACGGTACTCTCATTCTGTATACCTGCGCAGTACAGGGCTCACTCAGTACTGGCCCCGGGACGCCAGCCATACTCTAGCGAGGCGTGACAATGCTCAATCTGAAAACGAGAGTAGCCGGCCTCTGATGCAACATGCTATTTGTTGGTACATAGAAGGATGCAGGTGCATGTCCTCCTGTGATTATTCGATTCTCTAATGTATACTTCGTAAAGTGCATACCTTTGGTACATCACTGAAGCAGGACGGGACAGTGTTTTATGCGTTGTGTCTGGAGTCGTAGCCAATGGGCAAAGCCGATAGAGAGTTAAACCAGCAAATTGGTAGGTAGTAGATATCCATCAATAATGCGGACGATGCACGGGTAGAAAAGCGAAGACGATAAAGTGTATTGTGAAGCATCGAGCTTCGTTTCCATCTAGTTGAGTTGCCTACGGTTCGCCATGAAGTTCTTCTTCGAACTTCCTCGACTCGAGTCAAACAGCGTCCTCGCAATGGTGCAGACTGGATACTTACTGTACTCGCTAATGGATGACAGTAATGTGTTCGACACCAAGGCACTGTAGTTCACCTCTAGGGCTACTGCTTAGCTCACTTTAGGTACCGATAGGTGCTACATCCCGGCACCTGTAACCCGTGGGGGGGCAACGTTATCGCGCACCTCCACTGAACAAGGACTATGGAGAAGCATACTGTGTGCTAACAGGCCGTTACTGTGCCTTGCTGACAAGTCGCTGAATGACGATCCGCGAGTGTAGTGTCATCGCGGTGCAATAGACGAGGGCAAGGTAGCTTGGCAGGTCAGGTGGGTAAACTGACAGGTTCCACGACCACTGAGCTATCACGTTCATACCCAAGCGGTGTTTCTGTGACCCCCTTGGTGACAGGAAACAGCTAGGTGTACTAATAATATTCGAGATAAGCTGGACGTAGCCACACTGGTACTGTCGGGTATGAAACCAGTGGCCTTTGTCCTCACAGTATCGGCAGTCCATGCTAGGGACGGTATATGATGGTGAGATAAGGCGTCTGTATTCGACTTGAGACACGAGACCCAATGTTTCGGTAAGTTATGCCGTAGGTCAAGGCTTCCTCCAAAGATCGATGCCTCTTACCCGAGTCTTGGCCCCTCGCGCGAATGACGTTGTTTCCAACTGATTGATCAGTTGGAAACCTCGAGTGCGTCTATTGCTGAATGATGTGCTATCTTGAAGGCATGGCTAAACGAGGTGACGACCAGCATTGGATGGATACCTCAAGATCGTCTTTGGTCCATCACGCGTGCATGAAACGACTGTGCTGGACTAGAATAGCCATTGATCGACATGCGATGTGCCTCAAGCTACCATTTGATGTCTGAGATACTTAGTGTATTGAGTATTGAACTACAGCACGACACCAAGCACTTACGGCGCGCATGGACATTGTAACTTGACGGAATCATGGCACATGCTTATGACCACTTACCCTCAAGATACAGCGTATAGGACAGCTGCATTCGCAGATGTGATTGGTTCTCACATAGTCAGCCACAAGAGGGCCAAAGGCGCAGCACGTCCCAATTATCAGAAACGTTGGCCACGGAGAATTTTGTCGCGTGGCTTCTTGCAGGGAACACAATACACCCAAGTTGTCTCTTTCGATCGCCGGGAACTTGCACACGAGTTCCAATGTTTGTTGTTGGGCGGGAGCCGTCTTCGCATGAATGATCTTGCCCATGCCGAAACAGGCCCCGATACTTACTTACGTAGACAGAGGCCCTTCGATGCTGTAATGGAGGAAGCCCAGAACCGCAGCAATGGCTCACGAAGAATGACGCAGTGGCAAAAGCTATAGTAGGTGGCAAGCAGGGTAGCTTCACCAAGAGGTGATAACTTCCATAGCAATGCATGCAGCTGGCTGGGTTGCTATCAATGCGCGACCAACCTACAGTATGACCCCCAACGCTTCTGCAGCATCGTATCTATAAAACTACTTCCTTTCTTGGTTCGTCATATTATCAAGCCAATTAAACAATGCATTCTTCACCATATCCTCTCTATCCTGAACAGGACGACGGTGAGACCAGGAGAAGTGCCCACTGTACCTGCAGATTCTATGAGCTGCGCGTTACCGCCGTCTACGATATATATCTCGATACCTACTTACCTACTACGCCATAGAGATAGAGCAGGTATCTACCTCCTGTCTACCTCCTGAGGGACGTTATAGGTCACAGCAGCGGATGTCTGCGATTCACTGGCAGTTTTCCTAGAACTTTGAGAAGATCTGTAGATTCCCATCCTACTACATACTCAAGTACTTATGTATGTCACTGGGTACTTTGAGAGGGGTTCGAGGTCAATGCGCAGCCGGTGGACCATGACTGGGGAAGGCTGCTGCAATGTTGCTGAAGCCTTGAAGGGTCTTTTCGTCTGTTGATACCACCTCTGTAGCCGAGCCCGTAAGAGGTTTAGAAGCTCAGGAATGGGTGACAGTGCGTTCGTAGCCAAGCAGTGTGGGAAGCCAGCACATCTCCGTTACGGGTTAGGTATCCGCGGTTGCCACGGTTTTTCAGGTGCTGGAATAGTACTACCTACCTAAGTACATATTCAGTGGTAGAGGACCGCCATCAATACCACTCCAAGACAACCAACCCTTACCGGAGCAGTATCGAGCCGATTCTCACCGAACAATCCAACCTCGAAGCTTTGCAGGACAGGTGATCAATGTCAGGCGATGAGCTGGGAAGGGACGAAAGCACGTACCCACGGAGATTCTCCATACCCTAGGTACTTACTTACCTCTTAGGTATGTATTCATGTCCAAACCACCACTACTACATATCTAGGTATATCGGTTGAGTATACCACTTCAATGGCCCAAGGTCACTCCAGGCTATCTACCTCTTCCAACTGATACATATGTAGATATATACCTCAGCGGGCGATAATCTCCGAGCCCCATGTTTCGTTCTTAGGTTGGTACCGGTAAAGAGGAAACAGTGTAGGTATGACCACTTGCAGTTCGGATCAATCCTCAGATTAGCAACCACTCTACAACTAAGCATGAGTTCTTGAATCTACCCCTCTTCACTGGCGCAGAACCCGGTTGAGATAATGTCAGCGAACTCGGAGTCATGCCGAAGAACATTTCTCCCTGCCCGTCACTAGATCTTTCATGTATAGTAGCTCAGATCATGAGCCAGACGTTGAACGCCCAAGGACGGAGACGAAACTCGAGACATCAGTCATGTATCCTAGCCGATTATCGTGACGATCTGGTCATCAGAACCGACCATCATGTTCGCCCCTATTGAGATTGCTGCTTTATATTTTGCGGCTACCAGTATCACCAAACACCGGGTTACCACAGTGGGGCCTCAGGCAACCCGATCAAGAGGTCATTGCGCGCAAGCACCAACGTCGACTACTTTTTGGTTCTTGGACAAAGTCATATCACCACGGGGTTACGTGCGGACTTGCAAGTCGGATCGAGGTCTGCTGGCTTGCTGCATAGCTCAAATACTCACCTCCTCTCACAGAAACCTTAGGCTCCAGTCCTTGGTGCCGAAATCTAGGTAGATCTTGATAAAGACTTTGATCTAGCCTAGTCATGCGCGGCATCGAATATAGTATGTTGGTTCCTTCAGTGCAGGGCCATCCGTGCATGGCAACCCGTGCATCATGTATGAATTCTTCCGATGTACGCAAGACTCGGGTGAGATCTGACTCTGTTATGAAGCATTTGCCAACGGGATATCTGGATAGGTGCGACGTCTCCCACGTCTCCTGATTGCAATGACTAACGCACACGATGTTGCCTTATTAGAGAATTTGCTCTGTAAGATAAGCTCCGGAGAACAGGTATGTCGCTTAACACCGTTTCTATGATCACCCCGCTGCCATGGGTCGCGGCCGGCTGTTGATCCCCGAGGGATACCAGATATTCGGGCAGATATTGGCAGGGAAGGCCCTGCTAGTATACTTCAGCCCCTTGCGTATCCTGGGTCCTTTCTCAGGGTCCTGGACGGTCGACCTGGGTCGACCTATCGGTGCTTGGCCATAATCCCCTGCTCCCTGCAGCACCTTGAACGTCTGGGGGGTTCAGGCCAGGCACAACACTACTATTAGTACCCTCGTTGGTTTCTCATCCAGCCACATTGCAACCTCGTGATTGGTATTCTCCGTTGCACGCCTACTGCTACAGAAACATGCGTGCTATCCTGATTCTATTCAAGGAAACAAGCTCGCTAGCCGCATCGGAGCGTTCTTTGCATTTCAACCCCCATGCGGCATGCATCAGGAAGTCATCTTCCTCTCCTCTCACTGCTCATAACTACCTTCTGAGCATGGGCTTCATAGGGTATAAATTGGGTCTGGCATACCATTAGCCTGACCCTTCTCGCAATGTAATGAAGCAAGTGCTAACACAGACCGGCACAAAGCACCCGAGAGATGAATAAGTAGTATTATATATGCTATTCCTGCGAGAATGCGGGGTCGAAACGACGGGCATGGTTTCAGGCTCAAAAGGACGACTGGGTATGTATCTATCTATCCCGAAAAGCCAAGATTCAACAAGAGCTCTTGGCTCTGCTCTTGAGCCTGGACACAAGATCAATGAGACGCAGAGGGTCCAAGTGAGCATGCCGATGCACGATGCAAACTCCAACTCCGATGGTCTTCTTCTCCCTGTTTTCTGCGGGATACCGTCTTGCCTAAGGTCGACTTGAGAGTTATTACTGTTGCTTAGGCGCGAGATCCAATCACTCATCGTGGTGTAAAGCGACGTATCAACAATGGCTGGCAAGCTAGTTGCTGGTGAACCGATTCAACCTGTTCGGCAATTATGTACCGAACCTCCCTTACGTACTAGGAGTTCAAACGTCGCGCCACGCCCTGATTAGGGACATTAGGTCCTCTTCTTGCAAACCCCGATTTGACCTTAGAATACCATAGCGAAGGCTTGACTGGGTGACTCTGTTTGAGCCTCGAGATCAAGCGGCCAAAGGTGTGACCGATTGTTACTACATATTAGTTAATCTGTGCGCAGGTCACGCAGTGCTGAAATTGCAAGATCATGCCGATATAACCGTGCTAGATTTGAAGATTTGGTTCTAAATCGATTGACCACAGATTTGGGCTTTATGAGATGGAATGCTGCTGCCATCAAGCCCAACTAAGGCCGCTTTAAGGATGAGGCCAGCATGTGGCCGGGTCCTCGTGGTCTCTTGAACGCCCACTGAAAGAACACCTGTGGAAGACTTCTGGCACGATATGGATCAAGGCGAGCCGCCAAGAGACCAGGAATATAAGCTTCTCTTATCCATCGTGACCCTGTCGTCCGAGCACCTCATGCAATATACATAGGGAGGGCCGAGTCTGGGCATATCAGCTAGGTCCTCCGCGGAGCTCCTAGGCCTCTTCGAGAGACAGGAAACCGCTGCTACCAGATGTACGACAGGCTCCCGGGCCTCGCGTCAAGTCATGGCTCCCGAAACTCTCCATCTCATTGGATTCCGTTCGTCACTTGTAGACGACGTGAAGACAGGAATAACCTTGGACAGCCCGGTGGTTTGTGTCCGAGGGGCTCGGCCTCTTGGGCAGCCCGCACAGTCAAAGGTGTGGCAATACCAATAAGCAGTTCCAAATGTATATGGGCTGAACTATCGTGATCACGGAGCGAATGTTTGCAGGTCGGTAGCCCACATCCGTGGGATGGGATACTGTAGATAGCTGCCCTACGATGGGGGCTTCTGCCACAAGATAGTCTCTCCTCTTCATGATTCTCTGCCTTGGACCCTAAACAACGGAGTGGGCCATGGCTGCAAGAATGAGCACATCCCCCACAGCAGACCAAGAAGAGACATCCACCTACCACATGGCAATACGGAAACAAATTCTCGTCGCCGGTTTCAAATACCAACTCCGAAGCTCCGCCAGTTCAGTTGTGCTTCTGGACCGCGCTAGATCAAGCTGACAGTCACTGCTGTTCAGTGGAAGCCCGCCCAGTATCGCACCTTGGCCTAACCTTGACGACCTGAATGCCCTCTACTACGGCATTAGGTACGGCCCTAGGTTACAGTGAGAGTGTCGACGGAATAACTCGACCCGAATGGATCATGTAGCGGCCGAAACGCCAATCTCAAACCATTGCATAGTAGCCATCACTGTAAGCAAAACCGCTCAGTTGTATTCACAAATACTCACCGATGCCTATAGGGAGGATCTTTTAGGGTGCTTCCACTGACGGATGAACCCCGAAGAGCTGGGAGAGTATACTGCTCTCCCTAACCCCAACTAAGACAACACCGCCGACTCATTGTGTCCGCGCCATCTGGGGGGTCCTGGACCGTATCGAGAGAGCTTGTTGTCGCTGCGTGTTGAAAACCATTAGTGTCGGTGCACAATGTCACGGATGCCCGCAAACGATGAAGGAACATTTGTACAGACGAGTGATGGAAATGTCGCACAGGCGGTCCTTTCCCTTGATGCGGACAGGGCGCCCGACACGCAGGGCGCCGGCGTGGCCATCAACGCTCCCCGGCTTTGGTCCTGGGTCCTGGTCCTGCTATTAATTGTATACCTCCTAGGGGTAACAAACCACCAGTAAACCCCGCTCGCCATGTGCTGCGGAAGACGAGGCCGGCGGAGCTGGGTGCTGTAAGTGGCATAGGCAGTCCCCAGAACCTGCCCAGAACCCCTCCCCAGACACCTTGGAAGAGCGTCGAAGGCTTGTCTGAGAAGCTCTGTGAAACCGGAGAGCCTGTCAGATAATCTGTTTGGGCAGACCGTGAAGACGCATTTGGATAAGTATAATTAGCTATGAAAATTGTTCCTTATGCTTCGCATGCAAGCTGAAATTAGAAAACTGATAGGTACTTCAGCCATGGGACTGTGGTCCATCCGGAGACATTTCGATGTCGGCTGCACGATCTTCAGGTGATCATAATGCCCCATTCATTATTGCTCTCTCACACGGCACAATAATAGGAATGGGATGTATAATATTACAGAGCCTCACCCAGACTATGGCATTCGTTGATAGTACCGTAGCTTGGGACTTGCCGGTCGGTAGTGGTCATAAGATTGCCGTTTCCTTCGAAGCTTTGGGGGCCTCGGACAAAAACCCTCGTGGTTGATTAGTCGGGGCGGGGTCGAAAACTTAGTGACTCTCTATTAAGCATGAAGTTTATCTCCTTCACATTGGAAACAATTTCATTTATGGCTCCCGACAGAAGCTTCATAATGCCTCATACTTTTCCCCGCGCCAAGCTGTCACAATATGATCACGATGCTTGGAGGATGACACTTTAATGATGCTATGATGCGCTATCCGCTGTGAACTCGACCAGGTTGAGAGTGATGCCTTATCTGCTCCTACCCAAATAGATCGCTGCTGTTGCCCAAAGGTTGCTCTATTTTCGTGGCGGTGTGACTGTGCTCGCTCCCTTCGTCACGACAAAGAGTAACTCGAGGATGCAGGTATCCCCGTCATCTTTTCGATGTAACACACATCATTACCCATCCAGGCGGATGCACATCCTGTCACACTGTCTGATGAGCCGTCACAGTCACAGGGAAACGAGACTTCGTAAGCCGACGTAGGTAATGAAGTGATGCTCAAAATCATAGTCTAAGCACTGTAATCATAGTGCGTCATGGCAACGGAGGCTCCTGGGCTGTGCATATTCAGTTTTTCCCAGCTTCGTGATCCTCGATGCAGCGAGACGGCGCCGTTCACGAAGGAGTTGCCCCTCGTCCAAGCCCTTGCAGACCGGGAGAGCGTTGCGGTTGAGACGTAACCCTGACAGCCAGCTCCCCGTTACAGCTGTTATACCTAGATAGAAGGCGGCCGATTCGGGGATACCTGTGGCGACCCTGCTACGGCGAGCTCGCGACGTAGAGGCGGCCGTGCGGCACGAGTAAAATCTACCATGACGGACCTACCCGTCAGCCATCACGTCTCGTAAGGCGGTCTCTCCCAGCGCATCCAATCCATCCCGGCGCGCGGCCGCAGGAAAGGGAAATATACGGAGCAACGAGGCGTGGAAAACTATCATTCCAAGACAACCCACCTGTCTGTCACCTGCGAATCTGGTACAGCTCGTGCCCCCAGCGCAGCCATAGCTGTACATAGCTGCTGAGGGAGGTCCTCGGGGAGGTCAGAGCCTGGTCAGGATCTGTCTCAGCTTGCCAAGTTGTTTCGCCGGTGGGCTGTTTCAGCCGATGTTCACGTCGGTGGGAGAAGGGCGGAGAATTTACGCGTTTCTACCGATGAGAGTCGGACCAGGAGGACAAGAGACGAACCGCGACTGGATCGTGCATGAAACCGAATGAGGGCAAAAAAAGAAGAATACATAGGACTTTACGCTATTGAAACCTTCACGTCGGTTTAAGAGATCCCCTTGGCCTGCCTATCCTCCCCAACAGATCTGCATCACCAGCTCAACATTGACTTTTGATTTGGCGGAGCCAAGCCGACTGAGATGATTAAGGTGATCGGTGACTATGGAAGTCACTCGCCGTTGAGGAGGTATTGATGTGAGTTAGTAGTACACAGTAGGCAATACCGGTACCTCAGGTAATGGCTGTGAATGAACGACCTGCTAGGAAGCTAGTACGACACCCATTCCTTATCGACACCGAGAATATGGCCAATGGCAGAAGTATTCCACAAAGCTATCTGAGTCTTATTTATGATTCAATAGTATCAAGACTGATGACAAGGACACTGCGTTGTCATCAACTTACACATTACATATATTCAGATCTTCCAATGTCGGGCATGTCTTCAATATCGACGGAAGTCCCTCAGCTGGCATCATCTGCAAGCCAGCTGAGTCGGAGAGTTCGTACAGAGTTGCCGGGCGCATAGAGCTCTGGGCTGGTTGAATGGACCTACCTAATGAGACGGGCGGGACGGAGAACGGGAAAACACCAGCTCCTGATTGCTCTGCTAGCTCGATCCAGCAGGCGGGCATCCAGTGGAACGGTGATGAGCTACGGTATTCACTGAGGAGGCATATCCGTACTGTAAATTCCAAAGCCGAATCTATGCGCGCAGGACGCAAGATCACCGAGCGCACCAGCGTGCTCTTTAGAAGCATCCAGATCACTATTCGCAGTCCATCATTCAATCCATCAGTAAACGCCGATTCTGCACTTTTGCGTCGCTACACCACCAGTGTCGAATCCCCGGCTTGCAGCAATAAGATGGCAACGCGCGACCCCAATACCCTGGCCAATTATGGCGATTGGCGTACGAGGCACACCACCGTCAACTTCAAGGTCAATTTCAACAAGCAGCGCCTTGAAGGTTCCGTCCTGTTGGAGCTGGAGTCCATGACAGATAACAAGAGCCATGAGATTATTCTCGACACGAATCATCTGTCCGTCCTGTCCGTCAAACACAACTCCACTAACTTGAAATGGTCCCTCAAAGACACCGTTGAGCCTTATGGCTCGCCTCTTCATGTCTCCGTTCCCGACGGAGCAGCCCGCGGTGACGTCGTCAAATTGGACATTGCTCTTGAGACGACCAAGGACTGTGTCGGTCTACAATGGATGACGCCTGCTCAGACTGGCAACAAGATGCACCCTTACGTGTACTCGCAATGCCAGGCCATTCTCGCCCGCTCAATCTTCCCCTGCCAAGATACCCCCGATGTGAAATCTACCTTCACCTTCAATATCACCTCGCCGCTATCCGTTATTGCTAGTGGTGTTCCCGTGCCTACAGATTCTAATGGAGATGGAGACAAGCTCTATCGCTTTGAGCAGAAGGTCCCTATCCCCTCTTACCTGTTCGCCCTGGCCTCGGGAGATCTTGCCACGGCACGCATTGGCAAGCGTTCTGTAGTGGCTACGGGTCCAGAGGCCTTAGAGGGTGCCAAATGGGAGCTTGAGGATGACATGGACAAGTTCATCGACGTAGCTGAGAAGCTCGTCTTTGACTACCAGTGGGGAGAGTATAACGTCCTAGTTCTGCCCCCTAGCTTCGCCTACGGCGGGATGGAAAACCCCATCTTCACTTTTGCAACACCCACCATCATTAGTGGCGATCGGCAGAATGTTGATGTTATTGCTCACGAGCTGAGCCACAGCTGGAGTGGTAATCTAGTGGGCTGCGCATCGTGGGAACACTTGTAGGTTCCAAGCCATTAATCCGGTCCATAGGTACAGTCATTGATTCAGATTTAGCTGGCTCAATGAAGGATGGACCACATATCTCGAGCGCCGAATTGGAGCAGCTATTCATGGCGATCCTCAGTTTGACTTTTCGGCGATCATTGGGTGGAACTCACTTGGTAAGTAACTTTGCGTAAAGTCAGCAGCGCTCGGAGCTAACGGGTGACTAGAGAATACTGTGAAGCAAATCGGTCCAGAGCATGAGTTCACGAAGCTCATCGTTAACCATAAGGGGGTAGATCCTGAAGATGCTTTCAGCACTGTTCCTTATGAGAAGGGCTTTCATTTCTGTAAGTGGTATTGTAGCATTCACATTCAATTGTACATCTATGGGAAAGAAAACCTTTATCATCAACGGAATCTTGACGCTCGAGGCGTGCTCCGCGTTTCTCTAGCAATCAAACTTTCGCGAAACCTCAGGAAAGTGGATTGCTTGCTAATCTGGATGTCGTAGTATACTATCTAGAGAGACTGGTGGGAAGGGAGCACTTCGACAAATTTATTCCCCACTACTTCAAGACCTGGGCTCGGAAGTCGTTAGATTCGTTTGAGTTCAAGAAGACGTTCCTAGACTTCTTCGAAAGCTACGGTAACGAGGACATCAGGCAGAAGATTGCTAAGATTCCCTGGGAAGAGCGATTTTACACACCAGGCCTACCACCCAAGCCTGACTTCAACACCGCCTACGTTGACGAATGCCTCGCCCTTGCCGAGAAGTGGAAGTCAAATGTGAGTTTCCTGTTTTCCTAATGGATCAAGTCTTCGTTGCTTAATAATGGCTAGGACTACCAACCCGACGCCAAGGACATCGTGTCATTCAGCGCCAACCAAATACTTGTCTTTCTCCAAACCGTACGAAACTTCTCCCCCAAACTGTCTGTAGAGCGGTCCCATCTACTGGGCGTCACCTACAATATTAGCACGTCGAAGAACGTCGAGGTTCTGTCTGAATACTACAAGATCGCACTCAAAGCCGGCGATCGCGATGAGCTCTCTGGTGTAGTCAGCCTGCTAGGCAGTGTGGGCCGTATGAAGTTCGTGCGACCCTTGTACCGAGCGCTTCTTGAGGTAGATAGAGATTTGGCAGTAGAGACGTTCCAGAAAAACAGGGACTTCTATCCGTCCACCACCAGAAGTCAGGTTGAGAAGGACCTGGGTCTCAGATAGGAGCTTGCACAACTTCGGGTTTGAAGCCTGACACGGACCAGAATACCGATGAGATTGAGCACCCGCGGAGTGCATACATGATGACGGATGCCGCCGGCAATGCCGCTTCTGTTGCACTCGTACGAGACGGAAGCGGCGGCAGATTTGATTGTGCATCGGCGGTTTGCTAGCTACAGCTTACATAAAAACTGTTCGTTTTACTGGGCAAAAGTGTCTGGACTACCCTTAGCTCAGTTTCCTTTTCGACCAATACATTCGTCAAAAGCCTTCATTTACACTCAAATACAGTGCAGTAGTAAATGCCACAAGTAGTCTTGTGATGACGTTAGGTGGAACTCATTGATGTTTGCGTGTAGTCAGTGGCTTCAATGCTGATTCTTCAAAAATTTTGGCCATTCTAAGGCTTAGAAGTAAGGATTAGTCCCTCAGTATATGTTGCTTAAATTTTTCATCAGTGCTTAAGTTCCAAAGCTGAGCTAGGTCAAGGAGAACCCGTCTCACGCACATGAGAAAGAAAGAAAGAAAGAAAGAAAAAAAAAAACCCTCTGTCGCGAGGTTCAATTGACGTGAGAGTGCGATCAAATTCAGCTCTAATGGAGACTCCCCTCCTGAATCGACTACCTTTTACTTCAGCATCCTGCCCTGTTCGGTTGTGCAATATCCACTCCGCCTTTGACGGTGAGCGCCCTTAAGGCTACTAGCTTGCCATTGAACATGTTGGTCGATATACCTCTCGATACTTGGAGTGAAAAAAAGGGATTCAGACGCGGGTACCGCTCCGCGGCTGGAGCTTGCCTCCCCGCGAGACGCGTTTTGCCAGTACAGGACCGACGGACCATGTCAGGGTGGCTCTGATGGAGGCGTCGGCAACTATAGACGAGCACAGTATCCCGAGCCTTGTGGGTAGCTGTAGGTCGATCACACTAGAGACCTATCTGGACTACCAGCAAGTCGACAAGCTTTTCTGACACCGGCTGGCGTGCACGTGGTTCGGGATGAGATCGACGCTGTTCACGCCCAACCCGTCTCGAATCCCGAGTCAGTACGAGGGACGGAAGGTTTTGGGGACTGTTTTACGCCATCTTGGATAGGTTCCGTCCGTGCCATGTTTACTGAGGCACGGGACTATGGGGTAAGAGTTGGTGAGGTTACCGGTTGCGTTCGAGAAACCGTCGAGGTCTGGGTAAAGGGGGCTGTGAAGCGATCGCACTTAGTGGGAGATCCGGTACTTGGGGGGTTCCCCATAATCATGCGGGTGTAAACGGTGGGTGGTAAGACGGGTCTTATTCACTGAGTTACTTTTCAAGTCACTGTAGACACTGTGTACGTTGGGTGATCGTCTGCTTGGCCGAGTTTGCCAGGAACGGCGCCCTTATTCAGGTGAGGCTTACCTAGGCGACTGCCAACGCAGTACGTGCACTACGGATGCACTGCGGAGAATTCATCAAGTCTTATCATTAAGGTCGTGGGTAGTCTGCGTTTGCCTTCGGCAGTTTCCCGGCGTAGGATACTGCGGTTGTTGAGACAAATGCACTCCGGACGAAAAGAGTCAGGTCAGGCCGAGGGCAGAGACTCGACATGATAGTATTTACCGGATATGTACGGTGCGGTCAAGCAAGAAAGACAGCTAGCTAGTGAGGGGAGTCAAAGGCATTTGTGTCCTATCGGCTCTGCCGGAAGAGATGATTCAGATTGCGCCTGCCGCATCAGAAGAAACTTTCCCTTTTATGTTTTCCTTTCTCTTTTCTTTTTTCTGGACCCCTTTTTGTGGGAAACCGCGCAAGGCGGTTTCCTGCAGTTTATACCAATCACGAGGATTATAGCACGTGTATTTTGACAGTCTGCGTCTCGGTTAGAGTGCGAAGAAGAAATAAATTATTACCTACTATAATGACTATGTCTTCGATACTGTACGAAGTGAATTATTGGACAAAACGTTCCATCACTGTGTGACCTTGCGTATACTGTCCGAAACACTACTTCACGATTGGACGGCACGGATCTCCGGATCACACCTGAGCTCTCTGTTGCCAACGTGTCTCATTGATGGCAATGGCCAATATTCCCCTCATCCCCGAGACCGCTGATTGATGAGCATACTGGGCACCACTTAGTACGGACAACTTGTATGCAACCGTCGGTGTCGTTTTGTTGGAAGCAACGCCCGTGATAGTAAGTAGCTTCGTGTGGTCTTGGGCTGAGGTCAATCTTTGGTCACCATGGAAGGCAAGCGTCTGGGATTCTCAGATATCTTCTCCGCAAAGTTCGATTTTGATCTGCTGTGTATTGCTCGAACATATTGAGGGTATCTTATTTGCATAGTTATAGCGAGATTTGGAATCCTACATGCTCAAGAAGATTTTCACTGGCTCTTAGAACTTGACACTTCTCTGCTGGATCTCTCACCTCTATTAATTCAATACGTAGATTCTAGTGGTTGTTGAGTAAAGGCTGTGTGTAGTGTCTTTCTAACGTTTCTTGATCACACGCCCGGGGAACAACGTTATACTGAAAAATTACATCAAAATAATGTATCATTTATCGTTTATGATACACGAGATCAAGTTAGGCAATCTAGAGCTTTTGTTGTGACCAGAACTTTTTGAATTGTGTTAATATCTGATGGAACGAGTACATCTGTAGTTAGTCATAGCAAGCTGAAACTCTATAAATCCCACGAGCATGTGGTAGTTGCCTGTTCTGGTAACGAAAAGGCATTATCTGTCCTTTAGTCACGCTTCTCAATCTTGGGCTCTGCATGACTTCTCTCTATTCTCTTCTAACTACTTGGCATTGTATTACCAATACGAGATGGCGAGTGGACGGGCGTACTAACTATTATGATTTACGAACCCACTTGAAGCTGATGTAACCTGGCAATTTTCGTGAACCTCAGGCACAAGTCTTAACGAGTGATAAAAATTAGTGATATTACATCGAGAAGAAGGTATTTCTATGACCACGGAAGTTTCCATCAGGCCGGCCCTTCGGTGACAACCAAGCCACTTACCGTTATGAATATCTATCGGGGCAGTATGATTTTACTTTCAAACTGCTCTGTCGGTCGTGATACTGCAATGGTTGTAATTTCAAGCACAATAATCGTATTCAGAATACATTTAGTCAAAGACACCTGCCTTCTCAACGCTTGAATGCAACACCTGCCATAACTATACTCATTTGAAGCCAATAAAAACTACTATAACTCCAGATCCCACATAAAAAACTTACCTGTATAGAATTCCGCATAAACAACGGGTCATCAGCTACTATTTATGTAAGGTTCCATGTTTCTCTCTCAAGTCCTGTATGTATAACTATCAGGAGCCAACGTTCCGACTAAAAGGCGGATTCTTTACTTGTAATGACACGACTTATCTCCCGTAAAGGACGAATAACTATCCCCTATTAAGCAACCCGCAGTCTCCTAGATTTCCCCTCCTCGGTTTTTGGCAAGAGTATAGTCTACCCTTGGCGAGCGGATTGCTCAACCAAGGGGCCGATGGATATCGAAGGCTGACAGCCAAGAGGAATAGCCAATGATCAGCCAGTATGACTTCTTAGGCATTGTGAGGCAGTCAGCCTCACTTATTCCGGTGATCCGAGGTCGTACGTGGTGCTATCAACAGATCAGGTACTGTCCAGCTCAGCTTTCAGGCGGCAACTCGACCAAGGAGCGGGGACTACTCTGACCGAGGTAGGTCTGGACACCTGAACTCAGCTCTAGAGCTGACAGGACACTTTTCTAAGCGCAGGGTATGGACAGGAAGGAGACCAGGCCACGAATGAAAGAACAGATTGTTCATGTAGGGTGACGGTAGGCTGGGTCCAAGGTTGCATTTTCTGGGGAGCGTCTATATTGCCTTTTAGACACCACTGTTGAAGGGGAGACGCTAGGCCAATTATCATCTGTCCTCCATATTGTATTCGTCTCGCCTACGCCGTCTGGGTAGAGATGAGCGATGTTACTTAGGCATGCCCGGCTAAATGGGAAAATGCCTATAGACGAATCATTAAGCGGCTTCGAGCTGCGCACGCGATTTGCTCGAGTTCATGCAGGGCTCGATATTACCTTATTATCCGCAAAGTCGCTCCGAATGCATTCGGGCCGCAAGCTGTTGCTGCACTTATATGAGAGCGGCGAGCCTGCTTCGCTCAGGTCTCGAGGCACGAGCACACGCTTGGGCCCTTCGCATAGGACTGCCAGTCGTATCAGCATACCGACGCTCAGACTCCCTAGAGGCATCGCGAGAACGACGACAAGATGGTTGGCGTTACAGTCCAGACGGACAACATCGTCCATCGCATGGCGATGGAGGACCGGGTTCGTTGGTACCAGAAGAAGAATCTGCGTTATCTCTACTTCATGTTATTCCCATGTCTTATGGGCATTGAGATGACCTCCGGGTTCGACTCGCAGATTATCAATGCTGTGCAACTGGTCCCGGAGTGGAACGCATGTAAGTCTCTCGCTGGATCTGGACTCATGATAGAATCTGACTATGATCACGCTCACAGACTTTGGACACCCGACTGGTGGTTACAAGGGAATCCTAGCTTCAGCACTGCCTCTGGGCGCTGTCATTGGTCTTCCGTTCATCCCGCTGATCAACGACAACCTGGGTCGAAGATGGTGTGTGATGATTGGTAGTATTATCATGATTATCGGTTCTCTGATTCAAGGCTTCGCTGTCAATGGTATGTAACATAGACCAGACTCTCCAAAGCCACGTACTGATAAGCATAGGTGCCATGTATATAGTCGCCCGAATTATCGTTGGATTCGGGTTGCCCTATGCCATTGTCGCCGGCTCGAGTCTCATTGGAGAGCTTGCATACCCCAAAGAACGTGCCGTTTTGACTTCGCTGTTCAATGCCGCGTACTACATCGGTGCTATAGTTGCTGCTTCCATCAGTTATGGAACTCAGCGGATTCCGAATGACTGGTAAGCTATCACTGCACGCCCTCGCAATAGACCACCTGTCTGACTAAATACTTCCTAGGTCTTGGAGGTAGACTTATCCCTTACCCTTATATTGTGCGAAGATCAGTCCTGACCGAAACCACAGAGTCCCTTCGCTTCTTCAAATGTCACCCTCGATCTTGCAAGTTGCGCTCGTCTTGTAGGATACTGCCCTCAGATTGTGTCACTCAAAGCCACTGACCATAAATCCCAAGCTTCTTGCCTGAAAGTCCCCGGTACCTCGTCAGCAAGGACAGACACGAGGAAGCCTTTCAGGTCCTAGTGACATACCATGCCGAAGGAAACGTCAACTCCGAGTTCGCCATGGCCGAGATGGCCGAGATCAAGACCACCATCGCCATCGAGATGGAACACGCGAAGCGATCGTGGATGGACCTGGTCAGCACGCCCGGCAACCGGCGCCGCCTCCTGATCGGCTCGCTCGTGGGCGTCATGACGCAGCTCTCGGGCAACGTCGTCATCTCCTACTACCTGGGTGACATCCTGGCCCTCGTCGGGTTCACCAACCCCCAGTTCGCCGCCAAGTACAACATCGGCAACCAGGTCTGGGGCCTCTTGTGCGCCGTCGTCACGGCCCTCTTCGTCATGCGCTTCCGGCGCCGCACCATGTACCTCTTCGCCATCCTCTGGTGTCTGACGGCCTACGTCGCCTGGACCATCTGCGCCGGCATCGCCGTCGTCGACAACAACAGCGTGGCGGGGAAGCTGTGCCTCTTCTGGATCTACTTCTACCAGCCCGGGTACAACATCGGGTTTAACGCCCTCACATACAGTAAGCGCTCGCCCACTCACTCCCTGACACAACCCCCCATGCCTCATCGCCCCGTCCCCCCCCCCTCCTTTTCAAATTCTGACAAAAGCCCTCCAGCCTTCCTCGTTGAGCTCTTCCCCTACGCGATGCGCGCCCGCGGCATCACCATCTTCCAGTTCTTCGGCAAGGCGGCGCAGTTCTTCGGCACCAACGTCAACCCCGTCGGCCTCGACCCCAAGACCGGCATCGGCTGGAAGTTCCTCATCGTGTACTGCTGCTGGATCGCCATCGAGGCCGTGCTGATCTGGTGGCTGTGGCCCGAGACCTCGGGCCGCACGCTGGAGGAGCTGGCGTTCCTGTTCGAGAACGACGAGCGCGCGCACCGGGCGACCGAGGCCGTGGAGAAGGAGATCCACCACGAGGAGGTGGAGCTATCGGAGAAGGCTACGCCTACGACGACCAAGGAGGCGATCTAGGTCGTGGAGAGGTTGGCGGGCAGGTACCAGTTGCGGTTATGAGGCCGGATCTGTACATCTCTGCGCTTTCCCTATTGATGTGCTATCATAGCGGCGGGAGGACCAAAAATATCGTGTCATTATGGGAGAATAGGAGTGACGGGCCGTAAGTCTAGGTAATTTAGCAATGAGTCTCGATGATAAGATTATCGCTGGCCTCATTAATTGACCATACAAGATTCGAAATAATGTGATGCTCAATTTAAGTTCAAACTGTTTTTTGTAGAGATACATCTTTGTATTACATATATACATAGCAGCAGAGGCGCTACGAGGTCAAATCCTCATCTTGGTCTACCATCCTGCACTTACGCCAAAGCCATTGAGATCAGACCCTGAATCCGCTTCTCGATATACTCTCCCTGCTTCACGGGATACTGCGCAGAAATACTCTGCGTGAGAGACCGCAGCGACAGTAGCTGCAGCACAACGAGCTTCTGGGACATCTCAGTCAGTTCCGCCGGAAGCTTTCCGTCTTCCCCAGGGCCCTTTGAAGATACCGAACCTCCATCGTTGCGCCGCTGAAGCGTATGCCGGCCGTTCACCTCAGCGCACGCGACGACGGTGCGTTCGCATAGGATGAGAAGGAACTCGGCAAGGTCGTTCATGAGTGATGTTCCTTCGCGCCGAGCGCAGCACATCGTACAAGAAAGCATGGCGCGGCCCTGCTGCACGGCTTCTCGGTGGTCAGCCAGAGCATGCTTGAGGGTCTCGAATCCGTTGGAGGGCTTGGAAGATAGGTGGGCTCGGATGCGGTCCATGGTGAGCTGGAGACGCGGGGAGCACTGGCAAGGTGACGGCAGTCCTGACATTGTATAGGAATCGGATCGAAATCTGCCACGACTATTTTGCATGCTGGGACTTTGCATCCGGGACCAGCTTTCCCCGAGCTCAGGGGTAGGAAGAGGCGCGCAGGACGGACTGAGGTTATTGGTGAGCGGCGGTGTATGTTGAGGTGTCAGGGGCCATATGGAAGGTGAGGAAGATGGTGTGTATTTGTCCATGGTGAGATCGGGAGAGAGTTCAGGGAGATCCATGGGCATTGTGGACTGCGCGAATGTTGTGTCGCTGCTGGAGAAAGGAAACCCGCCCCCATCCATTGGTCCTATCAATGATGGGTCATCATATAAGGACTCCTGTTCCAGCCATAGACCTCCAGGGAAGAGTGTTCGGTGCGAGGCTGAGCTCGGGTCGCTGCTCAAGTTGTACAAGTCCATTAGATTGTTTCCGCCACCGAATCCCGGTACTCCATTATGACCATTCAGCGATAATATCTCATCACCACTGAAATTTGCTGTGAAATCTGGTTGTTCGCGGAACCTCTTGGCAGCCGGTGGAGGTGTTGAGGACGAAGTTTCCCAACGCGGTGTGTTTGATTGGTCTTTCTGAGGCTCTTGTATGTAGGTGTCGGTGTTGGTGAACGAGACTCGTTTCACACTCCGGCTTCGGCTCCGGTTCCGGTTGGTAGATCTGTTGTCAACGTACACGCAGCTGCGCTCAAGCATCCGGCAACGGTTGCAACCGGTCTTCTCGCCACTGCACTTTATCTAATGGATAGGTCTTAGCGGGGGTCCTCTTGTGGCAAACCCTCAGAGATATCGACTTACCTTTGCCTTCCGGCAGTTATGACAGGCCTGTAGAAAAGCTACCGGCCGATCCTTGACCTGGAATGTAGTGTCGTCTGAATCATGGCGCCAAGTTCCGTACATGACGTTTGAGAAATCGCCCTTCGGCGTGAGAGTTCACGGCAGAGTGAAGCTGTCGTCGGTCTTGCTGTCGAAATCGCTTGAGCTAGTTGTTTAAGGTGCTTATCGTGTATGCAGGTCCTGGGTCGAAGTTGAGCTGGAGTGGCAATATACAGCTTACAGGTGGTTCGTCGAGCATAATATATCTCAGTGATGTGCCTTCTCTATCAAGGGTTCTCCAGACCTCCTCGATCAGCACTGCAAGCCAGGGCTCAGGAGCTCCGTTGCTTGGCATGGCTGCGCCGCATCATGGATGACATTGGCTGGTGTCATAGAATACTAACAATACCCAAGTTCGCATCCCTGAAGTGGACATGTCGGTTTCCGGTTTCCCTCAAGCCACGGCCGAGCTCCTTCGGGTCTCCTTCGAAAAGGCAGTTTGAAGGATGATTTAGCTTTGCGTGTGTGTGCATTGGCAATTGGGAGGATTTGTGGCCTAGAGGACACGATGGGGCCGCAGTACGAGGGGAGAGACTGGAAGGATCGGAGACCAACGTCAGGCACTTCCAAATTAGAGTCTCGAAATAAAAGATCCGATCCACGTCGGTTGATTGTGGGTAGTAGCGTATAGTCGTAGCCGTAGCTGTAGCTGAAACATCACCAGCTCAGCTCCACATGAGGCTTCCTGGCCCACGACCTAGGAGGGCAGATCGGTCAGCACGCAAATGCGTCCAATGTCCGCCATTGTTGTGCTTCTGCAGCTAATGCCTGCGGATCGTCGCCTTCGAGAACAAGAAGGCTGCCTTTCTGGTCTTCATCCTGGTCGCAGCTGTGCGGCGTTTTCCACTGCTACCAACGCAAGATGTTCAGGCACGATGCGACGAAGACGCACATGTTTCGAATGAGCCACTGACTCAGGAATGACAGTCAGCTGCTGTGGCGGAACGTCTCATGTCATAAGATAGATGCACTTTGATCATCTCAGCCAAACCATCGGACACGAGCATTTTCCGCTTTGCGAGCATCTGACTCACTGTGTGCCCAAGTATGAGAGGCTAGGTTTGTTTGTTGCCGATGCCCTGACGTCAGCTGGGTTGTCCGACCTACTACCACTGCTACTGGCCTAATCCAATCTTAATCTCTTCTTCAAAAGCGTAGAGTTTCCAATGTATCATACTCTACCGTCGACCTGTGTAAAAAGTGCCAATGTGGGTAGCCTGACTGTCGTAGCTCAAATAAGAAGCATCGGAAGAGAGGTACAAAGCGATAGGCGAGATATACCTTCCTACCCAAGGTACCTGTCAGCAACAAGCCTACGATGCCGAGTACTGGTCAGGCATATTAGGTAACCTGTCCGGTGCTACCATCCCATCATCCTCAGGTCAATAAAGTAGTCATCACTTGGTCGAGTAATTGAAGGCTTCCATTCTCCAAGGTCATGACCGGTAGGTAGAGGGCGCACGCTATCCATCCCTGTATCGCTCAGCCTCATGGCTAGCGGTGCTCACGAAAAAGCACCACACAGCGATTATTCAAGGCTGATGTCGGCTTGCAAGATCTTGTCATCCATCCGTCGGGCCTATCTACAGTCTGTGTTTCGCTGTCACTGGTAAAGCCACCTGTCACTGCTGTCTGTCAGCCATCGATCTCGATTTTCGGCAGTCAAACCAGCCAAATTAGCTGTTGCCTACTTTGGTACCTAGCAGCTGAAAATGGTGCGAGCTGATTTGTCGCCTCTCCCGATCGGTGCTCCGTGCGCTGCTGCGTTCCGCAATAGGCAGTATCCTGTCACTACAGTACAAGATGAGGCCCGTGTTATTATTAGAAGCCTAGCTTGAATTATGGGTCAGGTACCCTCAAGACTGGTGGAAAGTTGAGGTCCTCTCAGTGCATGACAGAAGTTTACAGCAGTCCCCGGATAGGCTATACCCTTACCTAGGATCGCCCTTCCAGCTACACCTAGGGCCCTAACTGGGCCGCCCGGACAATACCGATTCCGGACTTTTTCCAAAGCACATACTTACCCAACCAGTCGACACAGGATTGTTCCCGTCAAGGCTTGTTTCCATCATGCTATCCGATTCTGTTGGTAGCAAGTCCACCAGGCAGGTCGCCTGCGGAAATCCTCAGGGTATCTATTCATGAAACAGCTGCCCCACCACGCAAGGCGCTCCCTCGAACACATGGGATATTTACATATCACTTTTGATTACCGGACATGTCAGATCCTGCGTTGGTCATCCACTGCGCCGGTAGCATCTAGCGTACTAGCAACATATTTTTCATTAGGTAGGCAATGTGAATGCCTACCTAATTACCTACATACCTACCCGGTGGAGCCAAAGAGGACCATAATGGAGACGGCACAGCACGACTGGTCGAGACCCTAAGTCAACAAGGCCACAGTCTCAGGGCACTGCTGGCGAGCTATTCTTGGTTTGTCACTCGATACACCAGTGATTTACCCGAAGCTTGAGGCTGACTTCGCTTCTCTCTACAGAACACACGTTTCTTCTGCTCCAGCCAGCTCCAGCCTCAACACCAACATGGCACCTGATACCATTCGAGGTTATGGGTCTCAGACCTGGGCACCTGAGCATAGTCACACGCAAATGGAAATATGTGTGTGCTTTCAAGTGTCGGCCAGAAAAGGTGATTACGATCACACTGGATAACACGAGGAAGCAGGTACTTGTCAGTCTCTCGGTGTCAAGACAGTACCCTCGTTTTACAAGGTAGGAATTAGAAATATGTTTCAAATGTCCGAATCCACCAGTTGCAATCAAGCTACACTTCAAATGAGTCTACAGGACTCAGACCGCTCAAAAGAACTCTCTTGTCTTAATCAAGTGATAGTTCAAAAATAGCCTGGAAGTAACCCCATTTAAGTGGTCTCAGCTTAGCGCTGTAACATCGTTCAGAGAACCCTAAGACGTCACCAGGTAGCAAGTCAATATATATGTTGATTGCCTATACATTGACACACATTGCAGCTCGTGCCTCGAAAGGTAGGTCGAGGCAGGGCTGCTGTGGCTGCTGTAACGTGGTTGAAAGAACGATTGAATGTAGGGCCACGAAGACATGGAGCGATATTTTCTAAAATTGTGTGCCTTGGCCCCAGAGGTATATAACCGCCTCTTCCCTGAAGCAGTTTTCCAATACTCAGCTCGTATTGTGGTCATGACAGTCATTGATGTATCATGGCATCAAATGAAAAGCTTAGTACAGGGCAGGATAGTCAGCATACTGAATCAACTAACCTCATACAGCTGATTGGGCTTGTCCTTGAGTACTCGCAGGAGAATGTGCTGTTATAGACTAAGTAGGCAGAAGGGTTCGAAACAACTCTGTTATGGCTCTAACATCTCCGTCCAACAAAAAACCTAGGAAAGGCGTCTTATATAATCACAAACATCTACTTTGTCTGTGAAAACATCACCTCGTATTCATACTATGACACACGTGATCACCTAGTGGACTACCGCCCTGGTTTCCTGACGATGGCTATATCATTTGACAATAGCAAAGAAATAGCTGGTGCAGATTAGGGAAATTCGGGTCTCTTAAGACTAAGACATAGTTACATGAGTTTGGACTTGGTATGCTAGCAAGATTACGATGGGAGAATCACAGCACCAGGTTTGTACTTGACAATCTAGGTTCAAGGACCAAAGACAAGTCTCAGGAAGACACCGAACCAGTACGATACATACAACAGGCCAGTCCTTCAAAGACAAAGAAAATTTGGAATCAAAGACACGGTTCAGGTACGCAAACGGGAAGGAAATGCTGCACAATACATCTCAATCAGTGGCTGTATCCTCCATTCTCCCAGAGTTACAGATACACATTTTGCCAGCGGCATTTCTGGCAATCAACGTCTATCTTGATAACTTTGACTTCAACAATGTTGTTTCCATTGTCAGCCATAGGACATATCCGCCTTTGGACTTGGTAGCTTATTACTAGTCATCTCACATCTTGTATTACTCCTCGTCTCCTATTGCCTTGAAGTTCTTAAATACACCTACACCCCATTTCCCTAACCTGTCAAATCAACCCGAGCGAAATGAATCCAATACACCGTCACAGTGTAATGGAGTTTTTCGGTTGTCGTGCAAATGCCGTAATTTCAACCAACGTCCATCTCACTGCAAAGAGTAATCGTAGTGAAAAAAGCAGGTCTGTGCCATGCCGAGAGTAGCGTTATTGCTGGTGTCTACCAGCAAAATCTCAGACGTTGATGATCCCAATCGATCGCATTGCCTAGACAATCCGTCAAGCCACTAACCAAAGAAGTCCGGGTTGCTGCTGTTACCACAGATGTTGTACATAGAGTGATGTTGCTGGGTTGGGAAACCAAACGTAGCACTCTGTTCGAGTGTGTCGCCAGAAGGGGGAGGACTTCACGAATTCAATGCGCAATGAGAATTTTATCTATTCATCCGTCTCCGGTAAAACGGCATATAAGACGGTGGTATATGTCCAACTCCGGTCCTTTCAATGTACAATAATAAGTTGTCTTTCCGTCGATGTCCCTTAACTCCTGGACTGCATTTTGGTGTCTCTCCCTTCTATAGCGTTGCCGCGACTTCTGCAGCTCCCGCAGCTGCGAACTTCTTCTTGTTGGTCCAGCTGATTTCGACGTCGTGCGCCCACTCCATGTATCTCGCCCAGCCTGTACAGTGCTGTTAGTGACGGAGGTACCAGCCACGACCGTGATGGCGGTGAACATACTCCAATACGCAAATTTGCGACCCATGAACTTGCCCGCGAAAGGCACTATTATCATCGTCAGAAGCAACTGCAGTTGCTCTAAGCTCTGCTCCCACTCGTGCTGCGCATCGTAATCGTCGTCCGATTCGAAACTCTCGGTGGACGACGAGGGTAAGGAGTCTATCTCGTCATTTTCGGAGGCGGGGGCGTCGGGAATGGCGAACGAGTCGGATAGAGACATGGCGGAGGTGCGTGGTGGAGGAGCGCGGGAGCGAGGGCGGTCGTGATGGGAGTTGGCGGAGGCTGTTGAACGGGATCGGAGTAGGTGGGTTGCTATCAGGAACATGGCTAGCGCATCAGGTCGTGAGGTAGAGTGGCTTGTCGGCCAAGGAGGCCCTGGCTGTAGTGGACCGTGCTGTGGATTTGAGCGTGGATACGGTGATGGATATCGGTCTCGGGTCGGTCGAGCTCACGTCTCGAGCACGGAGCGGGATAATGAGATTGCAATCTGCTGCTGTCAATGTGATGCTTAGCAGCCTTGAATCGTAGATGACGCACCGCTTCACTGCGGATATATCGGCGCGACCAGGTAAGACTGAAGGTACTCCGGGGAGGAGCAAGTCCCGACCTGATCCTGCCCGTCAGGTGAGAAGCTGGTTGCAGCTGGGACGCAGGTGGCGGTTACAGAGGCAGGATGGAACACTTCAGCGCTGTTTGGCTGAAATCTTCACTGGGCAAGTTGACCTAGTCAGAGTCGTCGGCCTAGGTACCATGGTAGAGTCACAAACCGAACCCTTAGACCGCTTGAGTAGCACGTTTTAGCAAGGGCCAACCACCAAACAGCACTGCAAGGCGGGTGATCTTTTAACTTGTAGAGGCATCTGACGTTAGATACCGCCCTTGACAACTCACTTATCAAACCTTACAAGATACACAACTATTTCGCTAAAGAGGTTCCCACGTCATATCATATCATCAATCGCCTCTGCTCGACCTCTACGACCAACGAACAATCTCTCTCTCGCATGAATCCCGAACCAAACGCCACATCACTGATCACCGCCCAATATTTCCATCTCGAAAAGAACTTTCGATAGGCTTGTCGCACCACCGCACCACCGCATTGTACCAACTTCGTATCGACTAGACAGTTGGCCAGATTCGACACGGCGCTGAGGTGCCGACTAGGTAGTGGCGGAAATAACAACGTGGCCGGAAAGTGACACCGTACCTCTTGTTTCGCGGATAGTTGCGTGATCGGAATTTTGGGAGAGGAAACAGAGTTTCATCATTCAAGATGGATGCACCGGAAGCAGTACGTTCTGAATCGTTATTTCTTCTTTCCCAACCGAACGCCTCGAACCTGTTTGCATACGACCTGGGGATTTGATCCGAGAGGTGCCATTTGCTTTACTCAAAACCCCAATATCACTCCCCTACCAGTGACTCAGGCTGTTGCGGTCGCTGGGGAAGGAGGAGTCCCCTCCCTACTGAGAAATGACCGCTAGCGAAAAAGTTGCCCCTCCAATCCGTGGCCTGTGCGCCCCACCTCAAGCATCCCCACTGGCCAATGACAAAATTGCTTGCTGCAGCCCCAAAAACGACGGCGGGTTTAGAGTCATCATCTCATCGCCTTCAATTCACAATCCCACCCTCTGCACCTCTACCCACCTCCCAACGTCAAACTTGTTCGCCGTGCGACAAGACTTTTTCTGGACGTCCACATCCTACAGCGCACGGCAATTCTATTCGTTCTTGACATTTTACTAACTAATTAGGAACGTCCTCAACTCCCCGAGAGAAAGTCTCGCAAGAGCGTTGTCTTTACCGAAGAAGCCATTGTAGTTCAGCCGGACGGAAAACTCACCACCATGGCGACCGATGAGAATCAGGAGACCACCGCGGCCTCTCACACTCCTCGTACGCCGCCGCTTTCCGCTGCTCTAGGAGCTTTTACTGATCCCGACAAAGCCCCCTTGGACGACGCTACCCCTCCTGCCGAAGACGGTGCTGTTGATTTGGGCAAGAAGAAAAAGAAGAAGCCCAAGAAGACGGAAGATGGTGAGGCAGCTGACGGTGATGCCGCCGCGGATGGCGCCGACGGAACACTCGATCTCGGAATGAAGAAGAAGAAAAAGAAGAAGGTCCCCAAAGAAGGCGAGGGAGATGATTTCGCTGCCAAGCTTGCTAAGCTGGACCTCGACAAGGAAGGTGGCGATGCTGAAACTCCGGTAGACGAGCAGACTGGTGATATGGATGAGGGAACTGGTATCTGGGCCCACGACGAGACAAAGGCCATCAGCTACGAACTCCTTCTCACCCGATTCTTCTCTCTGCTTTCCGCCAAGAACCCAGATCATGCCGCTAGTGGCTCCAAGAGCTACAAGATCCCACCACCTCAGTGTTTACGTGAAGGTAACAAGAAGACTATCTTCGCCAACATTCAAGAAATCTGCAAGCGGATGAAGAGATCTGAGGAGCACGTCACAGCTTATCTAGTACGCAGCTTACCGCTCCTGTCTATATGTTGCACCTTGCTGATTTATTATAGTTTTCTGAGTTGGGTACGAACGGTTCCGTCGATGGATCTCGACGGTTGGTCATCAAGGGTCGTTTCCAGGGAAAGCAAATCGAGAACGTTTTGCGAAAATACATCATGGAATATGTCACATGCAAGACATGTCGGTCGCCTGCCACAGAGCTCAACAAGGGCGAAAACCGCTTGTACTTCCTTACCTGCAGCTCGTGCGGTTCTCGTCGGTCCGTCACTGCTATCAAGACTGGTTTCACTGCCCAGGTTGGAAAGAGAAAGAAGATGCGGGCTTGATTGCTCTGTATCAATTGGTCGCCCTACTGGCATCTGCTGTTATACGCGGTAACCAATATAGGCTTCGGCTCTACTTTCAGCGGTATAATGGATCGCTGATGGATTGAATTTTCATGAAATACTATAACTACACACTCTTTAACATGTGATATGTGATGTCGCATTCGACTATGATATCAGCCATACGAATGCTCGCCAGATCCTTGCACCATTTTCTGGACCCGTCGTGCTGACGAGCAACGCCAATGCCTCGAATGATCCAGCTATTGAGTCGGGTGAGTAGTTTGGAATCTGTTTTTCAGGTCATCAAGGCAGATAGACCAACTCGACTAAATGTCTCCTTGAAAAGTGTCTAGAATGATGTAGCTGCAATGACCAGTACAAATGTATATACAGGTGTTTCCAGCCTTCTCAAGGGGTAGCTCAGCAATACTACATGAACATGAGGTAGGGCATACCAATGCCCTTTAGTGGGTTAAGTCAGATCACAACGGTATCGCGATGGCGATAATCCATTGCCAGCGGCTACCGGTTTGGAAACGCCGGTTGTCATATGCTAGAGCCTCCGCCCTTTCTTCCGGTGACCCCAATACATGGACCCTGTATCGTTGCCCGGTAGCCTGCGATCTCAGGCTATCTTCTTGTATAGAACACTTGCACGTGGATGGAGGTGCCTCTTGTTCTCCATCCAACTTATCATTACCAAATTACAGGGCACACTTGGTTCTTATACCAATTCCCCTTATAACCTCCGTGGCACCAGTACTCCTCGATGATAAATGGCATTTCAGGGCAATGCCGTAGCCTTGTCGGCCGGCTTGAACTATCCGAGATCGTTACCGGTACGTGTCGGTTGGCATCTCCACTGGTGGGTTAGAGGCCAGCGTAGATGCCCGGTAACCTCCCCGTGACGCGTCCACAAACTGGCTGTCTGTGGACAACTCCATGGGCTGGTTGTCCGCCGGCAGCTCGACTATGCCAGGTCTGCTCACGCACATCGCGTGCGTTGCTTCAGCCGAGACTTCTTGAGGTGGTCGGAAATCTGGGCTGTTGTCGCTAGGAAGCTCGGGTATCTCATGCTGGCCAGGAAGCTCCGTTGCGACGGGATCCCCGTAGTGATGATACTCCGTCTCCGTGGGCGAGGAGCTGGACGAGTCTCGTGAGAGTACGATGGCCTTGTCGCTGCCGTGATGCTGCTGCGACACACTCGAGTTCTGGGCCTGGCGGCGCTTTTTCTTATCCTTGATGTGCTTGTAGAGAAAGTACGCTCCTGTGGATATCAACACCATGGTATCCGATGATGAGGAATATAGGGTCAGTCCCTGAGATTGTTTGGGGGACTATCGTGGTCGGCGCTGGTCATAAGGACCAGCGAAAGAGGTGGCTTGCGGGATACGGTTCGTACCTAAGAGTCGGGTTGAGTGACCTCAGCGCAAGGGTATGTATGTCAAGACGTTGGTGTCAGCCGATCAACGAAGATGAAAATGGGATATTTCAAGGGGTCACCGGACGGGATCTGGGGATCCTTTTCACACTTGCGTCGCGATCGCCGCGTCCTCGCCAATGGTCTTAGACTCGGTTTGAGCCACGAACATAGCCACGTCTCTACCAACCTTACCCAATCTCGATTTTTTCGTGTAGATCCTTTTCACTAAATACTTGTGAAAATGTTCACGTTTTCTCTCACGGACCATGAACGCTGTATGTCCCAAGTAACAAACATTTCGTGCGCATTGACGTTTCGAGGAAGATTCGTCAATGTTCTGTGGTCTTTGCTAGTTAGTAGACGTAACCGGCTACCTACCAGCGACTTCCAGGTCCTGCTAGGGACTCAAGCTTCCCTTGCCCAAAGCCTCCTTCTCGAGGTATGAGTCAATTAGGTATATCTTTTGGAGTTGGTGCTGGAAGCTTCATTCAAACGGATATCAATGTCCAAAGTGAAGTGGAGTAGCTGCGTGGTGTTAGGTAAAGGTTAGGCCGTGATGAGCCGCTGCCAAGCTCCGGCGCAATCGGACAATTGTGTCGCAACGGATGACTTCGAGCCTTACCTACGTGGTGGGATCTGCCTAGGGACCTTCCAGTCTTGCACTTTCCTACCTACCCCCTAACCTAAGGATGTGCCTACACATTAGGTAGGAACCCAACAAGCGAACTGTCTCATATATTGATGAAGACAACGCCAGCCCTCATCATCTCCTACGCCTGGCAATCCCGCAAACCCTTTCCACCGGCTCTGAATTATGGCAAACTCGGCCCTCTTGCCTGGGCAATCCGGCCTACCAGTGCCGAACCCAACCGCTTCGTACTGGCATAAGGAGCCGTCACAGACGCTGCTAGGTCACCGCACTACTGAGCAGCTCCCCAAGTCTGCGGATGTGGTGATCGTCGGGAGCGGAATCACAGGCACAATGGCTGCCGAGTTTTTGAGAGAGAAGATGCCCGCGAAAAGTGTTGTCATGCTAGAGGCACGGGAAGCCTGTTGGGGTGCTACGGGACGGGTAAGTTGGACTCTTGCTTTTCATCTTCACTATGAACGGTGGCTCTGGTATCATCCCTGCTATTCTGTGAGATCTCATTGTGAATGCAAGGGGCTCTAGAGTGTAATGAAAGTGTGCTGTAAGCAAAAGATCACAACCATTGGACGACGCGTGCGACGAGTATGGTGGTAACGGATGAACCACCTTTGCGAGGGTCATGGAAACTGACCCTAAGAAGCAATGCCTGGCACCGCTCACGCAGTATGGGATGATTCCTCTTTTCGCTATAAGTCTTCAAGCAAATGCCTTGTCGTTCTGGGTTGCTGACGTTCTCCTTAGAACGGAGGCCACTGTCAACCCAACATGTACGCCGGGCAACCACACATCGCGTCCTTCGAGCTGCGCAACTACTCTTGCCTCAAGACCCTCGTGGAGAATTTTAATATTCCCTGTGACTGGCACACGACGACAGGCGTACACGCCTTCTACAACAAGGAGCTCTTCTCCATCGCCAAAGGCCTGGTAGAGGACCTGACGGACAAGTACCCCGATCTCGCTGCCAACGTGGCCCTCGTCACCAAGGGCGAAGGCGGGAGTCCCGCCTGGCTGCTCAAGGAAGAGAGGAAAGAACTGACGCTTGAGGGACTTCGAGTCGGTGGTGCGGAAGGCGCAGTCGTCCAGTGGCACGCTGCAAGCTTGTGGCCATATAAGCTCGTTACCTTTGTGTTGGAGCGTCTGCTCGCTGCATCTGTTCGAGAGGGCAAGGGTCTTTTCAATCTACAGACAGGCACGGCCGTAACAGGTATCTCGCAAACCACAAACCCCACCAGCCAGCGTTCGAAACCCGATGAGGTTGACGCGCAGCCGGGGCGGATGTGGACTGTCCATACACCTCGCGGCGACATCGCCGCATCTCAAATCCTCCTCGCAACGAACGGGTACACATCACACCTGCTTCCGTCCTTCTCCGATCTGCTCGTCCCCGTCCAGGGCCAGATCTCCGCCCTGAAGCCACCCCAGGAGCCCAAGTCACCCTCCGATCCCCCTCTCGACATCGGGCATACCTTCGTCATCGAGGGCGAGCCCGATGCCCCTTTCGATCGCGACGACTATCTGATCCAGCGACCGCCCCCGACCGCGGAGCTGATCTACGGCGGCGGGCGAGGGCACGCCAAGGGGAGGGCGGTCGGCGTATGGGACGACAGTGAGATCGACGACCCCGTGGCCTGGTACCTCCGAGGCGAGCTGAGCGGTCTAGTAGACCTGAGCCTGCGGCACGGTGATGCCGCGGAGCAAGATTATAGTGGCAAGATACCCAAGCAGGATCTGAACCCGACCCACGAATGGACCGGCATCATGGGCTACAGCCGCGACGGACACCCCTTCGTCGGGGCGGTGCCGCAGACGCTGGGCGGCGGCGACGGGCTGTGGGTCTGCGCCGGGTACACCGGACACGGAATGCCGAACGCGGCGCTCTGCGCGAAGGCGGTCGTCGACATGATGGTCGCGGAGGGCAGAGATGGGGAAGGCGACGTGGAGATCGATCTACCACCCGAGTACGAAATCACACCAGAGCGACTCGCAGCTGCGAGGTTGAAGGAAACCGTCAGAGAGGTGGATGAAAGAGGGAGCTTATTCGCGGATTTCGGTGCGGGTTGAGAAGCGTCAAGACAGTGATTTGCTCTTCGGACACTAGAAAGGGGTGATTAATCGAGTCGAAAGAGGCAAAGTGAAGGCTGAACAGGCTCATGTGAGCGAATGAACCTATCTGGCCAATATCACCTACTTAATACCTGTCCAGATCAACATACTGCCCATGTGCCCAGGCTGAGTATTTCTGTGAAAGCAGACAGCGCCGTCACGGCGACAATACTTAAAAAAAAAAAAAAAATCATACCAGTGCAAGCTCTTGCCGTTATGTCGGGGTCAGTCTCAAGCCATTGGTCTGTACACTTCATCAGTCTAACCGTACGGCTACACCTGCATTGTGGACAAGAAACAACCATAATGTTCACTGTTATCAGTTCGTAGACGAAACCATATGTCGGTGTAAGATACCTAAGGTAGCCTTCTTGAGTCCCATCCGCCCATTCTTCTTTATTATGGGTATAACAAACTCCACCGTCCTCTGTCCCTTTGCCCGGGCGCATACCAAGTAACTCCGATACATGATTTTCATGATCCGCACAACTCCGATATTACAGCAAATATTCCCGCCGTTGCCCTCGGTCATGCCACATCCTTCACGTATGTTCAAATCCTGGAGGCTCGTTCCCAGCTGTCTCCCAAGCCCAACCATATCCTCGTCTTGTTGAGACGATCAATTCGTAAAAGGCTATTGCATATTGCCCGAGTTGAGCAACCTCCATCGAGACTGATCATACAGGGTGTCAAGACTCCAATAGTCTTCCGTCACAGCCTTTTCAGTTCAAAAGCATATTGCTTTGACCATATTCAGGGCTCGTCTCTATCCACTCTTCCGCGGGGTCGTGGGTACGAGAACGACTGGTGCGCCAGCCTGCAGAGCACGCCTGGCGACATTTCAAGGCTTGAAAGACACGAAGCCAGGCGGGCAGTCCTGAGAGGCATTTTAGTCAGCTTCGGCGAGCTGCATGATCAACTTGGCCGCCATGTCCAGGAAAGGAAAGGGGCTCATAACGTCCTTCTCCTCGAGCAACGTCCCATCCATACGCTCATACCCCGCACATTTGAAATCGACCAGATATACGCCATATTCCATTTCATAAATCTGAATGTCCATCCGCATCCAAACAAAATCCTGCCGTCGCTTGTCCATAACGGTATAGATAACCGTGTTTTCCTCAGATGCTTCTTCCGACGAGGCACTGCCTGATGAAATTGATGTTTTCCGAAGGTCTGCTAGTTGTCAGTGAATAAGTTGAGCAAACTAACACAGTGAACTTACCGTCTTTTCGCCAACGGCAGATGATGTGCCAGGGATCAGCAGGAAGATTGTAGTATTTGGTAGGATCAAAGGTTCTAAGATCGATCTCTTCAGGCTTCAAACCTTGGTAAGGGTTCACCTTCTCTTTTGGAATTCTTCCGCTGAACTCCCTACTACTATTAGCTGAGACACAAGGAACCCGGTCGGTATGATTGTGGCTTACTCGGCTTCCTCTCCATGGACCTTGTCAAAATCCTGATCGACCACCCATGTCGCATTGAGCTTGGATAAAGCTTTGTAAATGCAGAGAAGTGCCTCGAATGGGGCGTTTCGAGAGCGAATGCCAAATTGCCAGCGGACCGGCTTTGGTTTTTTGGGCGCCATAGGAGTCATAGACTGAGGACGTGAAGAGGCACTGTCCAATTTTGCGGCGTTTTTTGAGTGAGGTTTCAGCCGACGAACCGCCTCCTGCTGCTCAGCAGGCGTTCGGGGTTGAAGAGGAACGTCGGGCATTTGCTGGGAATCAAGGGGCTCTTCAATGCCAGCATTCTGACGCTGAAGGTATTCTTGATGTAGAGACGGCAGACTGGTGGGTAAAATTCCAATGTGGCTCACGTAGCCCCATGGGGAAGCGCTAGCTGCCGTCGATGCTGTTGAGCGCGCAGATTCGGCAAGAGGACTTGCAGGCTCTGTAGGCTCAAGGGCGGATTCCTTCTCTTTCTCTTTCTCAACTGAGGCGCTTGCTAGGGCTTCAGAGATTGAGCGCATATGATCTTTGTGGTCTTCGTCGTCATTCGATGGCGGTGAAGTGGCTAAATAGGGGTTATCTGTGCCTGTACCGTAGGCCGCTAGAATTGAATCAGTACTGAGGGTCCTTGTCAAGTATCGTGACCAAAGGCGCAAGGGAATTGGAAAGCCGGAAAGGTCTAGGGGAGAGTTCATGGAAAAAGGGGTGCCGTGGTGGCTTGGTAAACTTACGGTTGACCTGCATGAGCTTGTTCTCACGGACAATCATATAGGCGTCTTTAATGGCCGATGGCTCATCTGCTTCCAATGCCTCTTGGACATCACGTTTTCCGTATCCCATTGTTTTGCTGATCTTGTCGGTAACTTCATCATGCAATTTCTCTTGGACTTTGACGGAAGCGTGCGGTGCGATATCACTGAGTACAATCGCCTTGTTCGGATCCACTCCGGTGTTCAAGAACTCCTCAACAGGCGGAGCGAGATAAGGGGGCAGATCTTTCAGGAACCAGGGATCTTGTCGAATCTCTTCGATAGTGGCTCGGTTCACTGCATTGACCTGAAGCATACGACGGATCAAGGCTGCCACATCAGGCTTGACCCAGTGAGGGATCGTAAATACACCTCTGGAAATCTTGGCGAACAGGCTAGGGATATGATCATCGTCGAAAGGAAGTCGACCAACTAGCAGGACGTAAAGAATTACACCACAACTCCAAACATCAACCTCGGGGCCGGCATATAGCTTTCCACCGATTACTTCGGGAGCTGCATAATTTGGGCTTCCGCAGCTGGTCTTAAGAAAGTTCCCATCTGTCATGATGTTGCTCAGACCGAAGTCGGCAATCTTGACGTTGAGCTGGTCATCCAACAGCAAATTCTCGGGTTTTAGATCGCGATGCACAACCTTGTGTCTGTGGCAGTACTCGACGGCGCAGATCATTTGCTGGAAGAAACGACGAGCCTGGTTCTCTTCAAGCTTCCCGTTCGAGACGATATAGTCGAATAGTTCGCCCCCGGCAAACTCCAGCACCATGATGATCTCAGTTTGAGTCTTAATCACCGTGTAGCTAGTTGGCTGATCAGCATTACCCGCGATCGCCGCACAGAAAATGGAATTGGAACTCACAGCTTGATGATGTGAGGATGCCGAAGCAGCTGAAGGTATTCGATCTCACGCTCGACGCGGCCAACCATGTCCCTACTAATTAGCTTCTTGCGCGCGATGATCTTGAGAGCCACCTGTTGGCCGGTCATCCTGTGTGTAGCCAGCTTGACCTTCCCGAAGGAGCCCTCGCCCAAGGTTCTAATGACATTGTAGGCCCCGATTCGCTGGTCAAGCTTGGATTTCGACTGTCGGACGGGTGGGAGTTCAGGAGGCGCGTGGCGAGTGGCATCGTCGGCGGGATTGGAGACATTGATTGCGGGAACTCGAGTTTCTTGATTATTGCGTCGGATCTGCGAGGGAGAAAGGGACATGGAGAGCTCCTCCTCGTCATAGCCCCGCGAAGCCATCCTGTCGAAATGTACCCTACGGGCTGCAGAGGTCGGTGAGGATCGTGTGTTGTCCTTATCCGTCATAAAGTAGTGGGATGGGGAGATGGAGGGGCCGCGCTGGGGTCGGGGTCGTGGTGGTGGAAACGGAGCTACGCAGGGCTCTCTAGCGACCTAGCTCGACAATGCGAAGCTTGGCGCCACCACCAAAGCTGCTACCGCACGAGAAAGACGTGTGTTGGAATAGGCAGCAGATTGCACTGGCTGGCAGTGAAGAAGATTTTACGGGGCTTGCTTTCTTTTGAGCCCGCTGGATGCTATACCTTGGTATCCGAGATCGCTTTCTCTTTGGGCCAAGGAGGCTCCGCTTGGAGGAGCTGCGCGGCTGCACGTTGCTGTCACGGATTATGCGGCGGACAGGAATGGTCCTGCCACTTCCTTTGGCTGTGATTTAAGCGATTCCTCGAGGCAGATGACACCAGAGGATCGGGGACACAGAGCTGCGAATATGCATACCAGTGTGGAGAAGCATGAACGCATGGAATGTTCTTCACTGCGCCGCAAGTAAGAAGAGGCAGGAATGTAAGTTTGAAGGCAGTTGGAGGTAGGTAAGTCGTCAGTGCCTCTGGGTACATACCTACTTGAGATGGTACGATGGGAGAGGGTTGGACCAGTAAAGTACCTAATAGACTGCCGCCGAAGGACCAACACAACCACACCTACCTACCTCCCAGTTACTCACCTACTTGTAAACACATGTATCCTCTCCATTCTGCGAATACGTACAGGTACCTCCAAACTGAGATATACCCCAGAAATGACCAGGTAAACAAAGTAACCATGTGATTTGTATACCTACTTAGGTACTACATGCTGGATCTTGACCAAGACAGACCCACGTCGACCCTGGCTTTGGAGGGGCACGACTCTTGCCATTGGCTGGCCTTATATCACCGCACACTCACGTACTTGTAGATTGGAGCTCTCTCTGCTTTCAAGCTCTTTTTATTTCCGATCTTACTCTCTCTAGAGAACAGGTGTTTCTCTAGAATGTAGTTGTGAGTTATTGTGAAACCGATGCTTACAGAGAGCAACGGAGCCGCTGCACTTCAGTCAGCAGGTCAGGCCGCCTACTTACCTACCTGGAAAAAACCACAGCACCCCGTTCAAGCTTGGTGCCTTTCAGCCCAAAATTGTGAGGGGAGTTTGTACCAGGGACGTTTTTTTTTTTTTTTCCTCTCTCCCTCTCTGTTTTGCAGCGCATGTCTCGGCCACCCGTGTCTCAGATAGGGTAAAAAGAGGATGGCCGCTTGGGATATCTCACGTATCAGGAGATGTTTGTCTAATTGAGACCAGCGGTATGAGCAGTCATCTGCATAAGCACAATCTTCTCCAACATGCAAATACATGTAGATGAGGGTAACCTATGAAGCCCAGCCTTTTCCGCGGATGACGTACTGCACATTTCGGACATGCCAATATTGCCCGAATTGTGCATGCCTTTCCTTGCCAATTTGAAGAAATATGTGCTGAGGCATTAATTGTCACACAGGCTATCTGGAAATGGCGGGATAGTTCCCAAATCATTGGTCGAGTTTTTTTTTCAACGGGCGAAGCATGTGAAGGCGATGGTCAGACACCAGGAAGCACCAAATTGCCTGAAGTACAGGTAATGATGGTCATTTCTAAAGGGGGCTTACCAAATAGCACTATGTATCATGGGGCCTGCCTCCAGAGCATCTTCACCCCCTAGGAGCGGCAGCCACTTGACCCCCGTTGCATGATGGATGCCACACTTGTATTTTCTGACTGAGGTCTGCAACAAGGACCAGATAGCATGTAAGTGTTAAGATGTAAACCAGGGCGATCCGAGACTCATCCTACACTATCGAACATCCTTCAACATACTATACGCATAATTGAACATTGGAGATGCACACGCCTCAACGAGCACCAAACTGTGGACGTCATTTGGAGATATTACTTCTGCTTCTCCTCATGCTTGAGCCGTTCGATGAGCTTGTTTCTCAAAAAATCGCTAAGCCCCAAGCTGGGACGTTGTAGATAGTCAGCGGACGTATGACAGGTGACGATGGAAGTATAGACTTACATTCCCTCGTTCGTGATAATGCGATAAGTTCCACTGGGCTGGAAATCACCCACGATCTGGCCATGTCCATCAACCTCGATACTGCCAAGTATATCTTCCGGCCACGCGATTCGGCCGAAGTCAGGAGGATTCCGTGAATCACTCAGGTGAACATGGCCCCCAACGCCAGCACCTCCGGCACCTCCCTGCGCGCTTGCGCCTCCACCTCCGCCGCCGCCTGCACCACCTCCAGCTCCCAGGCCTGCAGACGTCTTACTAGTGCGTCTCTGTGTCGATTGTTGAGGGAAGAAGGCGCCCCCCGAACCAAGGGTAGCACCGCCCGGCCCAGCAAAAGCTTGAGCCTGAGCTCGAAGATCTGGATCGTCCGCAGCGTGCTGGCGAAGGACGTCGGTCAAGGTGGAAAGGAAGCCACGATTTTCAGTGAAAGAGCGAGGGGTTGGAGGGAGAGCTGTCGTGGTGCCAATCGCTAATCGGGAAGTCGGCGGATCTGAGTCGAGAAAGCTGAGTATATAGCCAGAGCCTGATGGGAAAGCTTTCTGCGAGCGAACAGTACACACTTATTAGCTGGATAAAGGGTAATAAGCAATGACATATTGAGGGTATACTGACTATGTAAGCATTGTTTCCCAACGTAGAGACGCCTCTGCAAGCGACGAAGGCTTTATAAGCCGGGGTAACTCGCAGTCGTGACAGCATCATTTTGCCGTTATTGAGGATCAGGTACAGCTTCAGGGCTTTGGAGCTTGTTACTTCACGCAGCTAATGACATCCACACCACAGCGCTCTATCGATTACTGTTGGCAACCCTGTTCAGCTACTACCTCATTCTACGCGTAGGTAGCCGCAAGTAATGATGTACCTACCAAGCGAGGAGTTGAAGCTTGACGTATTGCAAACAGAGCTGCAAGGAATCGGCTTGGTAGGGGATCGGGGCGCTAATAGAGGGGATCTACAGTGGAGTCTAGCCAAATGAGTGACCCCTGTTCTCCATTAACGCGTTGTACTTGCAGAAACGCGTCTTTTCAAAAGTTCGGGTTGGCCATACTGGTTCGTACCTGTATTTACCTACCTCGTACTCACCCTTCAACCAAATGAATGACACGATCTACCTGCTAAGATAGCTCGCTTTTCTGGGACTCTGGAATTGAGTCTGAGCTTGTATATATTCAATTTGGAACACTCCATTCGCAGCACCCGTACATTCCCAGGTAAACCACAACGATTACGCCCGCCATGAAAGCAAACAAGCCCGGCGCGGCCTCTATGTTCGCCCCTCGAACCCCAGCACCCGCCTCGTCGAATCCGATTCCCTCATCTTCGCCGGCGTTTGGAACTCCAGCACATACCTTAAAGCCCTTTGCGATCGCACCCCCGACTAAGGCCACTATACTACCCATCTTGCTGCCGCCTGCCACTCTCAGGCCGTTGGCCTTCCGAACTTTCACCAAGAAGCACAGTCTCACTCTCACCTCCTCCGCATTACAAGAATTAGCCACATTTATCGGTCGTAATTGCGGTTCAGGATGGCGCGAAGAAGGCTTAGCAGAGAAGGTGCTGGAGGAAGTAGCCAAAAGCTGGAAAAACCGTAGTGGGGGCGTTATGGTGGATGGTAACAGCCAGGAGCTGAAAGATATCTTGAAAACCCTTGAGGGAAACATGAGCAGTGGGAGGGTCGTCACAGGACGAGAACTGAACAGGCAAAACAGCCTTGCTCTAGATCCGGGCCAGGACTCCGATCATGCGAACACGAGGTTGGGCCTTCGACCGACACTTGGTCTTGCGCGCAATGACACCAACACGAGCTTCGGGATGTCGACGTTAGCCATGGAAGAGGATGATCATGATGATGAAGATTTGAATAATCCTAGGAAGTGGTTGAAAGTTGTCAGTGCGTACGATCAACCACGTATGCTGTACAATGTCCACAAGAAACACTTCGAGAGGTACCAGCGACAAATACGCCCTTATGCCCATTATAAGACTAACCACGAATTTTAGAGACCCCTCAAACCCTTCTCTCATGCCTTCTGCCTCTCACAAGACAAACCTCTTCCGAAATCGCTACAACGTAATACACCAACGTCTTCTCCGTAATGAGTCTTTCCAGTCTTCGAGCGTGGCTACCACGAAAGGGCCGCCTGCTCTCAAGCGATCGGGCTCTTCCGTCCTGACCACGAACCAAACACATAAGATAACGCCAATATCCAATCTCCTAGGTCGTCATGGGACTCACCATATGTTACTTGGCATGCTCTCCATACTACCAACAGGTGGTCTGGCGATCAACGATTTGACTGGTACCATATCACTAGACGTGAGCCATGCAGTTGCTATACCCGAGGACTCGGCCTGGTTCACGCCAGGCATGATAGTCCTGATCGATGGTGTGTATGAAGAGGATGAGGAGTCAACTGGCAAGGGATTAGGAGCAAGTACAGGAATCGGTGGAATTATTGGTGGCCGATTCCAGGGCTTCTTCATTGGCCAACCGCCATGCGAGAAGCGCAAAGCGACGCTTGGTGTATCCGGCTTGGATGGCGGCCAAGATCACACCATAGGAGGTGGGTTTGGCTGGATCGACTTTCTAGGAGTCGGCAGCGAACGCGCTGTAGGCTCCAAGATGCGAAAACTCGAGTCTCGACTCTTGCGGAGACAGGAGGACGACGACGTCCCGAGTCGAGGCCGCGTCATCGTCATTGGCGAACTGAACCTCGACAACCCTCGCGCCTTGCAGGCTCTGCGCAAGATACTGACCATCTACGCTAATGAACCCGAAGGTTCTTCTCCGATGACGTTCGTCCTCGCAGGTAATTTCACCCAACATGGCATCATGGCGGGCGGCGGTGCATCCGGCGGCAGTGTGGAATACAAAGAGTACTTTGACAGTCTCGCATCCGTGATTTCCGACTTCCCCACCGTGTTACAGACCTCTACGTTCGTCTTCGTGCCGGGCGACAACGATGGCTGGGCCTCGTCCTTCTCCGCGGGGGCCGCGGCCCCATTGCCGCGCAAGGCCGTCCCCGAGATGTTCACCAGCCGCGTACGCCGTGCCTTCGCGAGCGCCAACGCGGAGCTCGGCAGCCGCGCCGAGACCACTGGCGGCGAGGCGATATGGACGAGTAATCCCGCACGCCTCAGCGTCTTCGGGCCCGCGCATGAGATCGTAGTGTTTCGAGACGACATATCCGCACGTATGCGGCGCACGGCGGTGCGGCTCAAATCGCCTCGCGCGGCAGATCAAGCCCGCACCAAAGCCGCGACGGCTTCAGATCCAACGTCCGACCCTGTAGAACCGATCGACGACGACGACATCGACATGCCCGGCGCCATGGACCACGCCGACACCATGGACGTCGACGCCGCGCCGACGCTCAACCCGCCCAAACCCTCCGAGCCCGAGATACCGCACGACGTGGCCTCGGCACGGCGGCTCGTGAAGACGGTGCTCGACCAAGGCTATCTCGCGCCATTCCGACACCAGGTCCGCCCCGTGCACTGGGACTTTGGCGGCGCGCTGCACCTGTACCCGTTACCTACAGCACTGGTGCTGGTCGACCCGACCGCACCGCCGTTCGCCATCACCTACGAGGGCTGCCACGTCATGAACCCTGGTGCAGTGCTCGTGAGTGGGCGGCGCGGGGTGGGACGCTGGATCGAGTATGCGCTGGGTGGCACGGGAACGGTGCGGGAATGCATGTTCTGAGAGTTGTGTCAGGGGCTTCTTCAGGGGTATGATCGGGTCAATAGATTACATGGTGTTTGGACGGCTACATATGACATAGTCACGATTTTGTAATGAATGACGCGCATAGCATTGATACATAGAGCTGGGTCTGAATCCCCCACCATGTATGGTGATCATGAAATCTTCGATTAATCAGAAAGCCATTACGGACATTATACTATGTGACTATTGCGCCCCGGCACATCAGATTATGCATCAGCCGTTGGCTTGAAGCCATTAAAAGGGGGTAAGTGGATATCGGAGAAGATGTATAGGTATATACAAAGAAAAAGACAAACAGAGTCGCGCAAGCAAAAATTGCGACATCTGCTCGTGTTCCAGCTTCAAACGTCCGCCGGAGAGTACGCCAGATTCAAGGGAGGAGGATTGGTACTATGGCGCCAAAGGCTTTCGATGCTCCGAATACGCTTAGATAACGTACTATAAACCCTGATTAGCAAGCAGATCTTCAGATGGAAGTTGAGGAACATATGGGATACATACAGGGATGAACAGATACGGGACCCGCCTCTCGTACTCCTTCCACGACTCGCCATACTTGTTGCGACACCGCTGGACATCGCGCAGAGTGCGATGGGCGATCATGGAGCAGAAGAAGACGGGGTAGAACCAGGGGAACGGGCTCTGAAAGCCCGTGATGAGGCCCCATGAAAGCGCAAAGAAGACGTCGCAGGTGTAGTGGATTTTGCGAGCGTAGGCGTACCAGCCGTCGACGAGAATGCTGTCGCCCGTCTTGGTCGGGATCGTCTTGGGGTCCTCAAGGTAGATCCAGGGAAGGGCCGGGAAGGTGTTGCGCTTCTGCAACGTTCCGCGCTCCCGGGCCCGGAAGGCGTTCTTCTGCCCGTTGCACTGGTCCCAGACGACATAAACGCCGAGGTAGGCAACAAAGAGGGCACCGAGGGCGAACTTGTTCCATGCGTACTCGGACGGGTGGTGGTTGGCGAGGTAGAGCGTGCAGTGGCAGTAGGAGAGCGGCACGCCGGCCATGTTCCAGAAGATCAGCATGAAGCCCCATTTCTCGTAGTACATGTCCCAGGTCGTAATGATGAGCTGTTCGCCTTTAGAGCAGGCGTTAGCGTACAGGTAGTGCGCCATGACCAGAAACAGAATCTCGCCGGGAATGTAGCCGTAGTTCTCGTAGGCGCGTGCCGCGGCGGCGCAGCTCAGGCCGAAGAGGATATACCACGGGATACGGACCTCGTAGAACATCTTGAAGTCGAGGATTCCGAACATGCGCGGGTTCAATTCGGCGCCCATGAAGAAGTCGTAGATCGGATAGCCGGTCATGCGATGCTGCGCACCTCGATACAGTGCCGAAAAATAGGCGACAAAGCTACACAGAAAACCCGATAGAATAGCAACGGACATGATAGGCCCGAATTCATCGAGAAACGTGTAGATGGGAAACAGACCGGTGGAGTGCAGCACGCCCATGACAAAGATGGTGAGGTAGAAACTGGTGTAGGCCGAGCAGTAGTATGGAAGCTGCTTGCCGCCCTCAAAGGGCAGAGGCTTACCATATCCCCAGACTCCGGGCATCAGACAGTAGCACGCGGCCTCAAAGACGTAGTAAACCCAGTAGATCTTCCAGGCTCGCAGGCTAGGAAATGCGCCGGTGTAGACAAGTTGCCACATGTGGCTGGCGAATTCGGAAAGGGATTGACCCTCTGCCGGTAAAGGCAATTTTCCATCATAGTATGTTGACCCAATCCACATATACCACATGAGAACAGGGAAACCAATCATGAGAGCGAGGGCGCCAAAACTGCCGCCGAACTCAAAGTGTCCTGATTTGTCCACTTTGTGGTCCATACCGAGCTTCCAGCCGTCAATCATATGGTTGTCGTCGCGTCCATCGGCGTGTCCATTGACGTGCCCATAGGTAAATCCATTGACTTGCCCATCAGCGTATCCGCTAGCATCCCCACTGGCAAATCCATTGCTGTGGCCATTTGGTTTCTCTTCCAAAGTAGAGACGTGGTTGCCGTTGCCGTTAGTGAAAGCGGCCAGTTTCTCCATTCTTACGGGACTAAACTCCTCATCTTTAACCGCGGCATCGGACTCGGTGAAACTATCGTCGAACTTAGGAACCGGTGGCCGCCGTCGCGCAGATTTGGATCGCGTCGACCGAGTGGTGGTTTCGGCGGCAGAACTCGACTCGCCTTCGTCGGAGGCATCGATAGGAAACTGGGATTTGCGGCGCGTGCTCTTACGACCAGGAGTTTCGACCATCCCGTCGAAAAGCTCCTTCTTTCTAATAGTCAGAAGTCTAGGTTAGTCATGATTGTCATGAAGACATGAGTTTGCAACGCCATGCCCACGGAGGCATTCCCCGGCGCATCTCCAAGGTGGCGACGGGTATGGTAGAAATCAACAAAGTACAAGAGGACATACCGAGGGGTTGCACGTAAAGAATACCGGGTAGCCATTATAAGGAACGAACAACGAGGCAAGTAAATGCTCGTCTTTCTTGTTAGGATAGCACACGAGAGTGGCGATCAGTCATCGGACGGTCAAAGAACGAGGGAAGAGGAGATCGGTACGTTCGAAAAAAATCGGAAATTGTATGACACCCCAGATTTCTCGTGTGTTGACTTCCAATTTCGATTGGGGCCGGGTAGCCATGGGCAGCAGCACAGGGGCCTGCACAGGGGCACAGGGGCACGAGGGGCCCGCGGTAGCAGCAGTGAACGGCACACCAGGAGCCAGGGCAGTGGTTCAACAGTAGAAGCCAGTAGCGCAGGGGCAAACCCAAATTGAACCCAGTGACACTGCATCGGCGCACAGGCGGCGCATCCCCATCCGCTAAAGAGATCCCTCTAACCGCCTCCAATCCAGTGCCATTGGCCTGGCCTAATTTGTCGATCTTCCTGAGCTCTCAGCCAATCACGAGGGCCGATTGATGCCATTCCATGCCATTCCATGCCAATTCCGTTCTCGCCATCAGTGGTACCCTTCTCTATATTTGTGCCTGGGACCTCCATCCGTCCCCTTTGCTTTAGTGTCGCCCACATGACTCGTTGTGCCCAGCTTATTGTGACTTCTGATACTACCCTTAATGCCTTTTCACAATGTTTACAATGACACATCAACAATAACAAAACTAAAACATCTCGTAAACCACCTACATTTATGTCGTTGCATCATTGTCAGGTGATCACGATGATATACGATGGAGATCCCCATATAGAACGTACACTACGGACTCAAATCCGCAGTGCCTATCAGCAATACCTACTTACTTACCCTGATTCGTTTCCTTCATCAGTCAGCCGCTCAGCTCCTGCACTTTTCGCTCTCCCTCCATCAAGTTCACACACCTTCATCTCGTGGGCGCCGTGGACGCCTTCTATCTCCTCTTGCGGATAAATCCGAGCCCCTTGGATCGTGATTGTGCCCGCACTCATTTACTTTCGGCACACCATGCGACTGCTTCTCTTCCCTTTCTTCTGGCCCTCTGTGTCTTTCTTCTGCATCTGTGGGACCACCGTCCCGCCCAACCTCGACGAGCACTGCGTCTCCGAATTTAACCAGCCTGTCTATTCTTTCTTGTTCTGTCTCGCATCTTCTATCGGGCTTCTCGCGATAGAGTATCTGGCCCTTGTAGGGTAAATACTGTTTGGGCCGAGAACCGTCCCCTTTCGGAGCTTCTTCAATGATTTGACTTTTCGCTTCATTCCATGGATCCTCACGCTCATCCACTGGTGAGCCCAGAATCGCCGTCGAGTCTTCCCTTTGGCTTTCGGGATTCATAGCGGTTGCGGCGGGTGATGTTGGAGGACTCTCCAGTTTTCTAGGTGGTGCCAGATTCGGAACCAGTCGTGAAGCATCTGGTGTCCTTTCACGCGCGCTTGACTGGCGTGCCTGGACCTGATCCCGATAAGAGTGAAGAGCGCTGATGACGAGCTTCTCAACTTCCCAGGTATCCTCGGTGATTTCATCATACGGCGATCCAGGTACCATCTCAGTTGCTTGCCCGTGCCTTTCGTGGTGCTTCTCCAGTGCCTCACTGGCTCGCTTCAGCGTCGGCACTGTATTCTGGGCCTGAATTTGAAGCATTTCTCTGAAAACGTGAGTGACTTGTACTTTGAACCAGAGAATGGAGAACACGAAAACCGTAAGGAAGAATCCGAGCATACAGTCGTTCTAGATTGTCATTGCTGCAACGCAGCTTCTCTAAACTTAGGATGCAACCCAAGAGGTTCAGCGACTGTAAGGCGGTAGCGATGGTAAGTCGCAGTCCCGTCACGTCCGGCTTCTTCAACAGCCAGGCTATACGAGCCCAGAAAGTCTGCAGTGACCCGGAATTCCTCCTGCTTACGTCTTTGAACCGCCGCACGACCTCGATCATGCCGCTGTTGACGAATTTGCACTGCCGACGAATACCATACATGGATCTTCGCCATTGTTCTTTTCTGCTATCATCTATGTGTTCAGCGGCATCCCTAATGGTGTCGTGGAACAAGTTGATCGTATTGGTGAAATTCGTGGTCTCAAGGATGAAGAAGTTGATCTCTTCGGGGGCAGACTGCATAGTCTTCGCATGCAGTCGTAGGTCTCTTGTCAGCTTCGCAAGGCCACATGCTATTTGAGAAATAGCAGCAATGCTGCCAATAATTGTCAAAGGGTCGCCCATTGCATGGGAGAAAAAGAAGCAGGAGGCGGCTGCTAGGAAGTAGGACGAGGCCCTGACAACCACGAGAATTGAATCGTTTATATACCTGTGGACGATCAGCTATCCCATAGCCTCTCTACTGGTACGACTTTTGTCACCTCAATTGTTACGGGGGAGTAACTTCGATTATCATTCGCTGAAGTTGCTTGAGCCAGCACACCCTTACGAGGCAGTGGCTCTGCGGCTATAGCCAATTTGACTAAATGATAAGGCCTGATGAGGCTCTCCTAGTTAGCCATTGCCCAGGTGCATGCACACTGCCACCGTCAGCAGCAGGCTGAACCAGTTAATCCTGGCCCGACTGCACTTTGCGATGCTGTCAGCGTTCGGTGGGCATTCAGCAAATTGAGTGCCTGCATGAGTCCCATCCCTAAGTATACCGTCGCTAATCGTTGACATATGTGGCGATATCAGTCACGTTTGTTTACATTGCCTCGGATTTCCCAATTGGAACAGGGGCAGAAATGAAAGAGCCCAGTGCCTCAAATGAATAACTCGCACTTGAGTCTCTACTGAGCTGTGTATATTTCATTCCACAAGTTCATTTCATTTTGAGAAGCTCCCGCTTTTGATAAGCACGGTTCTTCGCCCCTGCTCCTCGCCCACTGTCTTATATACCAGGAACGTGAAAAGTGCAACGAGCCGACGGTCGTGGACGTCAGCAGCCGGGGCAACGAAAGTCGGCATGACGGTGCTGTATGGCTTGATGCTAAGTTGTTGAGACTCTTCAGCTTCTGGAGGCTTTGGAGCAGGAACGAGGCAGAAATTGACGTGTCGGGGCACATGGCTTTCGATGATGTACTCACTCAGCCAAAGATTTCACTTATAGAGTGAAGTCTTCACGCGCACACTTTGCTTGATGGCAATTTTGGTATATTGACTCCTTGACTAGCTGGGCCCTGCTCTCGTGAACCAACATGCAGGGATGCTGCGGGGTTTGCATGCCAACGCTGGCGACCACAGCAAACACCAACAGCTGAGGTCAACACGTTCCCAAGATTGCACCTCGCACTGAAAGAATCTAAAGAGGCAAGCTAGAGGGAGCAGGGGGCCTATATTGAATCCGGTCGAAAGGCTTGGCAACATGATTTGTTATTAGGGTGATAGAGCTATTGTATTTGGGTGTATTCCCTTAATGGCGTCTCCGGCCATCCACTGACAGGAAAAGTAGGTGCGTATTCCGACAGAGTCTTCATAATACTCTCATGATGACCAGACCATTCATCCTTGAGTTCCGGTGCTAACCCTCCACGACAATCTGTAGCTTGGACGGCTGTCGCCGAGCCTACATGGGTCTTCAAATCCCCAAGGGCATCGAAGATAATGCGATGGCTTGCTGGATCCCACAAGAGTGTCTCATGCAGGTAAAACTTGGGTGGACTGCCTTGCTTCAGTCTCAGAGACGCGCAGGTCTTGAAGAGGTCTATATTGCTCGCAGGAGCCCCAGTGCCGGCGTTCTTTGGATCATCGAGCCTCCAAGCATCTCTGGAGCTACCCCAGAAACCAGGCTGTACGATTTGATCCGTCGAGCTCCCAATATTCGTTGTAGGTACCAGGGCGTTGAACCCACCAAACTTCTCCAAGGTAGCGACGAAGTTCGACGATGGTAATTGCTGCACAAAACTTGGGGAATACAAATTGAGGTAAACCAGCGGAATCATGATCCACGACCCTTTGTACGACGCCGCGATGGAAATGTGCTGGCGAACGAGGGCGCGGACACTGGGGTAGAACAACAGCGTCCATTGCGTTACCAATGAGCCAGCGGACCATGATATCACCGAAACCTTGGCTGATGATTCCAGCCTACCAGAGATGGATCGAACAGCGTGCGCGACGTACTCGGCGCTGACCTGCCCGTCATCCATCAGACGTCCCGGAATGTCGAGTAAGCACGGCTGGTAGCCGCGGGCAATGAGAGGCGGAACAAGTGTGTATCTCCAATTGACCTCGGCCCTGTGGGATATATATAAGCCGCTTGTTCAGCATGGTGCCAATTCAAAATGGGAAGACTTACGTAGCACCTGTGCCATGGACGAGAAGAACAACATTCTTCGTCCCATCGAGGTTCGCTGGGCAGGCAACGGCCTGTTCTAGCTGCGATATATCTACTGTCGGCGTGGGATCAGAGCCATTGGGTACCGGCGGGGAAAACTCGTCTGCATCGTCTTCTCTGCGCCCTAGAGCGTACCAAATGGCGATTAACGCCAAAGCTGCAGTCAGGATGTGTGTTATGCGAGCCATAGCAGAGCGTCCCGACCTGCTCAAGAGACATGAACGTTTTCGTAGTGGAGATGGGGCTGGTGTCAGATGAGCTGAGTCTCGAGCAAAACTGCCTCTGATTCCGATCCCTGACAGATGCGCCTATTTAGTTTTAGTGACCTCAATCCTACGAGAGCCCCCACCTACAGGATTCAAGCCGATCGTCACGGGCTGGAATGCCCATGATCGTGAACGAGCTTCTATTGCAGATGAGAGGGCAAGGCAAATAATCACTTGCGGGGCCTATAACTAAGGTGAATAGTAAAGACCAAAAGCTAGGCTGCAGAGTCCGCGCGAGCACACAAGGTACAGTACAGGGAGGAAGCCGTACACGTTGAGGTTTGATAGCTAAATACAGACGAACATAGCTCACAACCTTGTGACGTTATGCCCGAGTGAAGACCTAGTCAACTGTCAGGATGCAGGACGCGAATACAGAACAATCTTACGGTATGAAGAAGTAGGCTATACGGTGCGTCAAGTTGATGACGAGGTTTTACGTGTATTTATGAATCAGAGATTATCAATATGGACGTACGGCAGTCAAAGCAATCCCCGATGTCGAAGCCGAAACTTGGTTTGCTGTTAAAACCAAGATCGGGACAGGACCGCCCGTCTGTGTCTCTATGGCTCGTTTCATGGCCTTATCTTACTCTGCCGCATCCATGGCGGCGCCTCGTAGTAAGGGACCTGCGACTGAAATCCCCGTCCATGGCGCAGTGTGTTCGAGTTCGTCTTCTAAGCGGCTACAAAGAGCGGTTCCAGTATAGAATGCAAATAGGCTTTTAGGTATTGAGCTCAGACGTGGCACCCTACTCATCAAAACCAGACGACCGTTTTCAACCCGACTCCGAGGTTGCCAACACTGTCGTCGACATCAAGTCTCTCTGATAATGGACCGCGTGCGTGTTCCCAAACCAGTTCGGTAGGCTGACTAAGGATTGAATAAATAAATTATAGACTGGGACGTCGCTACGGTCGACAAGAGCGCCGGCGGTGCCCGTCTCATTGTCGGCAGGATTCTGAAATCAAGGTTCGGGGCAACGAGGAATGGGCAGAGAGACTTGAGCATCTGCAGCCGTGTATGTCACTGGTATTTCGTAACCAGAGATGGTGACCATGGCGTCGACGAGTATGTTACGTTGCCCTTTACCGTATCTTGGACAAAATGCCGAGTTTCTTGAGATGATGCGATCAGCTGCAAGGCTCAGAGCATTTCAAACATAAGCCAAGCTAGCTCGACTCGAACCAAACATGAGTTCGAGGGACTCTCTGGCGTATTAGGGTACTCGTACATCCGTATCTAAGCGCAGTGCTTCAAGGGGCTGGGTACTTATACCAAGAAGAGTGTTTCGAAGTGAAGACTGTCAAGTGATTCGCCTTGCACTAGAAAATCAAGTGTCAGTGATCAGTCCGCGTGAAAAGAACAACACGACTCACTAAAGCCGTGCAAATATGTTCCGCCAACAAGGCTGTACCCTCCACTCTGTAGATTGATAGGCCGAAGAATGAGTGGTACCCTCGAGCCTTGGATGATCCAGACCGCGTCTCCTGGCTTGCACGATTGCGAGCCCAGGCCCAAATGACCGTTTGAGGTTCGAAACAGGCGTACGTTGAGAGAATGTGTGAACGATGTCTCGTACGCGATAGCTCTCTGCTGATCTTCAACCGACGGGCTCTTGTTCAGTCCCATCCACACATCGAAGGCACTATCCCACGGCTCCTGAATAGGCACCTTGCCTCGCCGGTCGGTATCAGCCACCAACGTTCTCCAGAATGCGTCCTTGTTATCCCGGCTGGGGTATTGTTGCTGAACCTCCTCGAGGATGCCTAGCCACTCCTTACAAACTTTGGTGTGGTTCACCTCACGTTTTGTCTCTCCGACCCGAGTAATGGTATCCAATTGTGCACCCTTCAATCTCAAAGTACTGTCACCCTGAACTGCTTTCACGCAAGGTAGAGTCCCAGCCGCACTGAATCTTTTGTATCCTGTGATCCTCAGCCCTAACTCAGCTCGAACGCTCCAATCTGGTACCCATGAGGGCAGACCGGTTATAGTTCTGAAGTCGTCTCCCTCAGAATGTGCGAGCACGTGCAAACCCTCGACGTTTTCGAGGATATATTTCGTCACGTCTCGATATAATTTGGCGACGCTCAGATGGTAATCAGGGTAAAGTACGTCGGGGAAATCGTGATCCTTTGGCGTCGCCAGACCGAGCAACGCGTACACTTTATCGTGATCATTTGAGGCGTCGTAGCTTCGACACCGGATCAGGCTATGCAGGAGAACATGCCCACTTCCACCGATCATGTCCTTCTTTACGGCTTCCAGCTTGGTCGGGTTCTTATACGAAAGTGATCTTGCGTCCAAATCGTCGAACACATGAGCCCTGAAAGTGTTCGTCGACGTATGCGTCGCCAGATAATGCGACACGGTCACCATCGCGTCCCAGTCGAAAACGTAAGGGCCGCATAGAACAGTGGTACTACGCGCGAGGACGATCTCTTGAATCACCCAAGCGCGAGTAAACCAGGTCCTGCCAAACAGCAGCGCCAGCGCGCGCCAGTGTTCCGCAGAGTTCGATGCACCTAACAGCGCCGAGTTCTGTCTATTGTCGAACACTTGCGGGTCGACGGTGAGCCTGTCGGTCTCCGAGAGCTGACTGAGACTATCAATCAGCTCGCAAGCGGGCTTCGTACATTCATCGGCAGCGCCAAGCCAGACGATGACCCGATCGGCGGTGCGATAGATATCGGCCATGATGCTGACTTGCTGGCACCGTTCGGCGTGGTCTTCTTGATTCACGCAGATAGCATCGATCCATAGATCCTTGCCATAGCATTCATCTGCTTTGAGTTGGTGCAGGCAATTATACAGATTCTCTGTCACCAGCAGCCGTCCACCGTTGACGAGGATCGGATGCTTCTGCTTTGGCGTGATGCCATCTTCCATCTCAGCACGAGTTGTCGGTCCCCACGTGTAGGACAGCGCATCGTACTCTGGGGGCTGACGTGCATTCAGGTCCACGGCGCGGATGTGGCAAGAGATAACATCCCCGTCTCCGTCTGGAAATAGCCTCAAGAGTCTGATGAGACGTTGTGGATGGTGTTCATGGGTGCAGTCAGGCACGAATGCTCTGCTGTCTCCATGCGCTTCATGCTGTAGGACGTGGAGGCTGACGGTGAGATAGGAGAACTGTTGGACCGCCGAGCACTGGTCCTGTGTAGCCTCGTGAGTCCAAAAGGGCCTCCATCGTCGTCGTCTCTCGGTCCACGCCCAAAGGCGGCGCGGCCTTCTGATGCTATCGAAGCACCACATGTTTGCTCACAGGACAATGGCATTGTCAAGTGACATCAGGGACTCGAGCCGTCTGCTTGAATGCCATTGTTGATGGACTCAAGATCCGACGAGGTTCAGCTGATTGCTTTTTTCAGCTCTCAATGCGGCCTCGGACACGGCCTCCGCTCCCGACCAATGGGTGTTGCGCAAGGTGGCGTAGGACGTAGAAGCTGGGAAGGGCGCTGGCGCCTGTGCCAAGATGGGAGGCTTCAAATTGGCCCCCAACTCCTGAATTATCGAAAAAGGTGTCTGGGAGTTCTGGAACCGTCAACAAAAATGTTCATTCGATTGTCGCATATGTCATGAAAAGCTACTGGAGAGTTGATAATATGTCCCCTAAATTATGTTACTCATCAGACACGGTTTGTTCAAAGTCGTCCAGTGACTGCTGTCGAAACCCAAAGGAAGCAGGAGAGTAGAGCCAAGTCTTTAAATACAGCATCGAGCCTTTTGCACATGTTCATAGAGAATAGCGGTTCATTTGACTCAAGGCTAAACCAGATACTAACTCACAGGTACCATGATCCTGTCAACATCAGGGCCATAGCTGCCATCCGTCGTCGTGATCACCACCGTGTTACCGCTCCCCGCCGTCAGATCAGCGTGCACCGTACTGCTCCCCGGCGTGTTGCCATCGTCCGTCGGCAAGAAGGCCACCAACTGCGTCACGCCATTCACAGTGACATTCGCGTGCCGCTGACTGCTGTCCCCATTCTCGTACTTGACCCGGATCGTGGTCCGCGTGGTCGCGTCGCTGCTGATCCCGCTGAAGGTCAGGGCGCCTCCGGAGCTGCCCCCGATGTATCCCACGGCCGCGCTGCCGCTGCACCCGGAGCAGTCCACCGTCTCGGCGCCGCCGCTTGTTGTCGCGTCCTCGGCCTGTGGCTGCGACTCGCTCGGCCCGGCGGCCCAGGTCCCGGCACTGGCGTCTGGCACCCAGTTGACGTAGTTGCTCATCGAGACGCTCGTGCCGTCGAATTCTAGCGGCAGCCACACGTATGTGCTGCGCATCAGGTTGTCCGAGACCCATCGGTCGCCTAGGTAGATGGCCGAGCTGCCGAAGGGAAGCACGAAGTTTGTTTGGCTCGAGTACGTGTTGCTTCCCACCGTGGCGAAGGTCGTCCAGTTGGACCACGGGCCCGCGAGCGACGTGGCGGTCGAGTAGACGTTGTCGTTGGGATCCCAGCCTGTGAGGTGAGATCCAAACATGTAGTATGTGCCGTCGAGCTTCACGAGCGCAGGGGCTTCGATGGAGTCGGACCAGAGGTATGTGGCTTCTGTGACGTTTAGATAGTCGTCGCTCAGGGCGTCGATACGCAGCCCGTTTTCGCGCTGCGTTGGCCTAGGTTAGTACTGTTTGTTTCAATCTTTATGAAGAATCCGCCCGGGGGTCATTGGATGCCGGGAAGCGTAAATAGCTGAGCCATTGGAACATCATAGCGTAAACAGATGGAAAGTGAAGGTATATACTCACATCTTCAGTCAGCAAATATGCCGACCCGTCATCATCCTTGAACAATCCTAGGTCTCTACTCTGGAATCCCAGCGGCTGGAAGCTTCCCTAATTCAGGAGCATAAGTCAGTATCGAACTCTCTACGAGGCGCACCATGGAATTCAGACACAAGAATCTCAGATGAGTTGGTGTCGACGAAGAAAATGTACTTACCTGATACTCATAGGTCCCGCAAACAGTATCTCCCGTCGCGACGCCGACCTCTGCCTCACCGTAGCTACTATCGTCGATGTGCATATACATGACGTACTGTGCTGTGTCATCATTATATATGACCTTGGGCCGTTCAACTACGCGGTTGGGTCCGAGGTCGCCCGACGACGATGTCTGCGAAAGCAGCGCCCCGACATACGTCCATTGCACCAGGTCCGTCGACGAGTAGCAGTTGATGTTCTGAAACGCGCTGCCGTCCGTCTTGTCTTCGCCGATGAGGTAGTACGTCCCGTCGACTTCGACTACGCCTGCGCCGTGCGCTTGGACATGGGCGCCGGTGTTTGTCTGTCTTCGGGTCAGTCACGGTCTAGGTACCGAAAGACTTGGCCACTTTAGTCCGGGAGGATGTGCATCGTGGATGACAATGCGAGAGGATTGGGTCTGCTTACCGCAGTCCACGTTGCGCCGGGGACGATTTGGAGCGTCGCTTGTACCGTGACGGCCGCCAGCAGGAGCAGCGATCCTTCCTTGGAAAATCTTGTGCACCGCATCGTGAAGAAGTAACCCGAGACAAACGTATTACAACGAGCGATCGGGGAGCCCGTATAAAGGCTTCGCTGTTGAGAAGAAAACAACACCTTTATACCAGGAGTGCCTGTACCAAGTTTCTCCTTTTATGGCTATGCCATGGAAATTTACACCTCCTTCTTTCATTTCCCATCCGCACGTCCACGGTCACAGCACATGCCTCCGCAGTGGACCGCGAACCACAGATTTTCCATGAACGCCGCGGCCCATCATCGGCCGTCCATCGCGCCATCTCCAACTTTGCATGCCTGCCCACCCGGCCCCGAATTTCCTTTTACATATTCGCAAGCAATGGCTGCATACGCTGGGTGTGCTCGCTCACCTTCAAAAGATGGCCTCTCTTTGGAGCGCTTACCCTCGCTTGGCGCCCAAGCCCAGGTCTTACGTGCACGACGGACTCTCGCCCCCCTCCCGGCCCCTCTGCCGGGTCAGGGGGGTTTCTGAAAAGCAAGGAAAATCCGGGGAAGGAACCTGGTGCCGATTGTGCAGATTACGCAGATTGCGTCAAGCTTCCCGGTCAGAGTCGCATTGGGGGCGGGGGCTGTTCACGAGGTATATATATATACCTCGGAGGTTCAAGCGGGCTGCTGGGTACATCTACTATCTTGGACCGATGACAGAATGCAATCTGCTCTTCTCTGTGTCGATTTACTTGCCTTCGGAGATGTAAGAGATTGCAAGTATCGACTGAGTCTGTAAAGTCACGTGGTCGGAGTCTTCAAGAAACGCACCACCAGTCAGATACAGACTGCTGGGAGAAATGGAGTGATCGTGTGTTGCGCATTCGTTCATTATAGCTGATCTTGAATGGAAACTCCACTCCGAAGACACCGCTTTATCGCAGAAAGCCGGCATGAGATAGAAGAATTTAAGACAAATGTATGAGTTAACAGAACATAAGGGTCGGAGCCCTCATTTGAGACGTCGAAGTGACGAATAAAATACAGATCGGAAAAAGGCCTTCTCCTGTCTGTGGTTAGTTCAGCCAGCAACACAATCAAGACCAAGAATTATATGGTATGAGAAACCCATAGACTGTTCTCTTGCCATCAGCTTTAGCATGGACTGCCCCCGCCTCTTAGCGAAACCTGCTTGCACTGACAGGTGGTATTGGCAAGCCTCCAATATCGCACTTAGAACGATCCAGCACTGATAACATTTCATTCAGTAGTCCCCATTGAACTGTCTGTATGGTTTGACTTTGCTAATGGCATATCTTATGTGACCGGACCAATCGTACATCATATCAATAGTATACGCTTAGACAAAGGGAAGCCAGACGGCAAAAGTTCAAAGTCGTGGTCACATCCATCATCTCTATAAGAACCCCCTTTTCCATGTCTGACAGACGGCAAAAGTCATCAGGAGACCCATTTGTATAGTTGCCTCCCTGAGGCATCGGTATATATGCTCGACCGGCCCCACCCCATCTTTGTTGATTGCTGCGGTACCCAACTGCTCTACCCGAAGTATGTTTCTTTCCTGGTCCTCGCAGTTTATACTTCAATCCACGTCCATTTTGTCAACCATCGTACTCGCAGCCACTATTGTGTGTTCGTCCTCGTTGCTTCGCTTGTTGCTGTCTGAATGATAATCGGCACTATGATGGTTTTCCTTCTCACCGCCGCTGCCAGCACCGCTGCAAAGACGGTATTCGCCGTCCTCTTTGCGTTCTATAATACCCTCCTCAAGGGCCCATTTTGCGAGAAGACGATCAACGCCCATTCGACCTGCCTCGCCCTTCTCCATATGCCTGCCGACATGCTCTGTCCACTCGTCCCAAGAGGTAGGCCCTTCAAAAACACTTGCGCAATCAGGCTTAGGGCAGGCCGAGCGTTGTGGGGGTGACCGTCTCGTGACGAGGCACGACTGTTGCATTTCTTTCACATGCATTTCCCATTCCACTTGCAATTTGCTGTCCCCCTTGGTGATGGCCTTCTTTATAGCAAAGGGGGCGTGCATTCGTCGCATGTGCTGTGTGAAGAGGTCCTTTCTGTTGAACTCATTACCTTTGCCTTCGACGGTGCTCTGCGGACACGCGGAGCACCTATAGTATTGCAGGCAGAGATGTTGCGATGCGATATGTCTCTTCCACTCGTTCTTGGACCCAAACGTACTGGTGCAGCCGGCAAAAGCAAACGCACATGGGAAAGGGCGAGTGTGTGCCGCGGCGATATGTTTCCTTAACGACGATGAGTCTTTGAATGGCGCATGGCTGCAATGACTGCATCGAGTTTCTTGTTTAGGAGCTTGCTTTTGAAGTGATCGGCGAGGTTGCTTAGGCCTGGCTGATGGTGTGGTTTCAATGTGGTAATGTGAATCATCTGCACCAGATTCGTTTGCTTCATGCGAGGACCTGTCTCCTGGCTTGACGTCCATGGCATCTGCCGCAGAGGCATGAGCGCGTGCAGATGAGGATATATCATCGCTCACATGGCGCATATGACTTAGTGCCTTGAGTTGCTCAGCCGCCTCCTGCATCTCAGCAGAGTCTTCTACGTCTTCCTTGCGTGATATTGCCGAAGCTGGGGTCGTAACAGGATATGGATTACTTCCAGGTATTGAAGATTGTGACGTGCTCATGGGGTCGAGACGCCCTAGGCTGTCTGGGTGAACAGGAGTCTCGGGATGTAAAAAATGGTTTGGGTCCTTGTGATGAACATCGCTGTGACGGCGGATGATGGGTGTGCTTGCGGCCATTTCTCGAGCCTCAAGTAGCATTCGACCGTCTTCCACATCCTTGGCTGAGGCCTTGTTCACAGACATCGAGCCAACCAATCGATCATAAAGATGGGTCATGTTGTGAGAGTTGACATAACCCAAGAAGCAGCAAACCTTGTCATGCTGTACGACATTCCATACAGGGACTGGCATTGATATGAGAAGCATGGTGGGCGGCCCAAGAAACATCCCTTCCACATTCACCTTGGAGGCAAGGGCCGGGGTATTATGAAGCCAGTGGTTAAAAGAGGACATGTCCGGACTGGCTTCGCCTACAAACGTAGTACATACGAGTACTCTTGGTTCGTCAAATGTCAGGTCGGCAACTGTACTTGGATGAATAGCATTGTCTTCTCGTGACGGCCTTGGGTCTCCATTGGCCACCAGGCTAGGAGACTCCAATTGCGACGGCGCAGGTGAAACCAGAGGACGTAGACTTAAGCTCTGACTCTTGCCGGGACTCAAGGTATATAAAACCGGCAGCTTGTCAGTGATCGATGAGGTCTTGATCGCTCCATTCGTAAGCCCCGAACTTTGCAAAAGCTCGTGTTGCCGCATTACTGCAGCCTCTTGATATAAATGTTCAGCGGTGAAAGGTCTCCCGGTGCTCAATTTCATTAATGCTTCGGTCATGTTGGCGGTAAAGGATCGACTTCCTGAGCAACGGGAGTATTGATCTGGAGTATTCGTTGCAATAACTTGCTTCAGGCTGCTATTTCCGGCAATTGGTGGTTCCTTGACGGCACAAGTGTCAAGTAGCAGAAGCATGTCGGACTGGGCCTCTTCGAACAAGCAGCGAAAACCACTCCATTTGAGTCGCGGTGCATCATCTCTAGCATTGCTATTGAACAAATAGTCAGAACGACCCCACACATTGGCACAATGTAACCTACCATGCCCAGTAGAGCTGCTTGTCGACGCCGACAAACCCAAAACCAGCATAATAGACTATAAGCAAATGATCGGGGCCGGCATTCTCCAAGAATGAAGTCATACGAACGCCAAGTTTGGTGCTTGGATTCGCGACGGAGGGGATGTTCCATTTTATTGTGCGGTAATTATATCGATCGCGGAAAACCTGCTCAAGAGCAGCTAGGTCTGGTTCGAGGGCAAGATCCTCATCCCAGCGCAGAAGGAGCACGGAAACTTTGCTATAAGGTGATCTTTGGGTCTGTCGGTATATGAGCATAGCAGCGTCTTGCAGGTGCCTGGCAAAGGATTCGAATTCATGGCGCTCTGGGGGCGGTGGAGCTACCTCCTGGACGTGGTAGTGTTGAGCAGCGGGTTGTGGCTCGGAGGCTATCAGTCTACGGTCTACATGAAGACAGCAATTGAGTAGAAAACACATACAGGCTCATGAGTATAAGGCGGAGGATGAGATGGGCTGGTCTGAGGCTCAACCTTAGGAGCCAGCCTTCTCTTCTTCGCAGCAGGTTGATCCATCGGACTGGGAGCTGGACTTGCACTCGGCGAACAGGCCGGAGAAGCTGCAGCAGGAATTGAAATTGACAGGAGAGTCACGGAGAAGGAATAAATGTCGAGTCATCTATCAATAATACATCTGGGGCAATTGCTGGAATGAGCTGGCGGGGAGGAAGGCGGAGAGAGAGGTATCAGGCTGGAGATTGAAAGGCTACAGGCAAGGCTGGAATCGGGGTGTTCTGGCGGTTGTGCTGAAGAGCGGGCTGGGCTTGGGCTTGGGCTGGACCGGGCCTTGTGTGTTTTGGGGGAGGGGGAGATACATAGACTGGATGATGGGCGGGGGGTGGCGGCTTGGGAGGCATATTCTTGGGGGGGCGCTAGATCGATATGGGATACGGGCTATGGATGCTGAGCAAGGCGCGAAGAGCGAGGAAGCGATACGGGGGGTGGCAGTGGGAAACACACCAGAATCAGCTCCAGAGCCAGCACCAGTACCGGCACCACGCGGCGACTGTGACAAAGTGACAGGCACGACGACAGCACGATAGGTTAGGAGGTAACGAAGAGAAACGTGCTGTAGAGGTAAGGTAGGATGGATCACGGATGCAGAGCTCCATCTCCTCTCCTCATCTTTCTGCAAGACTGCAAGCTCAGACCCTCTCCTTACCCTTCCGCTCCAGAGACCAGGCTGGACTAGGTAGCCATTCATGATTCGCGCTTGGCCATTCATCATTCACCATTCGCTGGTCAAGCCTTCTGAGTCGACTCCACTAAGCACTTGATTCGCTCGGCTCTTCTTCTGACTGCCCGCTGCCCTGTGCCTGCCCTGTGCCTGCCCTGTGCCTGCCCTGTGCCTGCCCTGGCCTGTATGTGTGCCCCAGTGTGCCTGCCCGCGCCTCCCATCAAGCCTGACAGGCTGGGAGCAAGCGCTGATGAGATGATTAAGCTGGCAGACTGGAGGCTGACAGTCCGTCTGGTTCGCCGCGCGCCGCTCCAGGCTCATTGCAAGCTGCAAACTCCAGTATGTACAGTAGCCGATGCTGTCTTTGTCTTGTTTCGAACAGGCAAATTGGGTAGGAGCGAGGGCTGTAACAGTGGGGCGCAGCACCACCCAAGCGAGGCTGTGGCTCCAATCATTGGTCAGCAGCCAAGCATCTGCACCTCAGCAGCCAATGCGCCAATGCGTTGTTGACTTTGGCCTCCCGCTCTTGTTTCGGTTTACGGAAGCTGGGGAAGCCAATTCTTGGAGGTATGCGAACCTCACCTTATGAGTATGCACCATCACGAGCAATTGTTGTTTCTAGGGGCCTAGCAGAAATGCCACGGCTACCTGAATTTCCAAGTTTCTGCCTATGGCTGTCCAGATCGAGCTTATCTCTGCCGATCTGTCTGCCTGTCTGCCTGCCCTGCCAACTTTTCCCGCTCTCCCATCCTCTCCTCTTGTTGAAGAACCCCAAAGGAACTCGCTCCCCGCCTCACATGCAGAAATGCTTTGCAGATATCCAATCCGCTTCATCCGCCGCTTCATCCGGCTGATCCCCAAAATGCCATTCCGAAACTATCTAGACTAAACTCTATGCGATACCCAAGACCCCTCAGCAAAAATCTCACTCCAATGATAGATGTCTCCCTAGGAGTACCACCTTACCAATTGAACCCAGACCTTTGATGCACTTGTGAGTTTGGGAGCTTGACCGATGCGGTATCCCAAACTGCAAGGTGAAAGGATTGTGTCAGGCCTATGTACGGTGCTGACAAATGCCAGCCGGCAGTAGGTACCTTACTGAGGCGGCTGGTGCTCATGGACACCAGGGTGGCCTGGTGCATTCATACAGACGCGTGTATCGGATGGCAGCGTCTCTTCCATTCGTACTGCATTGGCTGCCCACTTTGCACGCGTAACCTGCATATGCACGAGGAATTGGGTATTCATTGAAACCTGCCGAAAGAATGACTCGTATTGAAGCCTGGGTATAATTATCAACAAATTCAGCCACCGACAAATCAATCCAAGCTACCGATCCTTTTTCAACTCGTTGAAATAACGATGAACTTATGATTGAGACTCTGCCTTTCGTCCTTTGAATCGTTGCACGTGGAATTATTGATCCCCAACAAATCAACCTGGATCCGCTCAGGTGGTCAAACTCAAATCTAGTGAGCGGTGCCATGCTCGTAACCAATCTTTTCCTCTGAGTCAAGCATGTCGCGCTCAAGCCGGATGATCGAACGGTCGTTGCGAGTCTTCCAGGCAGGCGTGCCAAGATACGGAAGGGAGCCTGGGCCGCGATCCTCAAAGATGGCCGAGACCTCTTCGAGAGGCTTATTCGCGGTCTCTGGGAAGACGAAGAGGACATGGATAAACATGGCAGCGCAGAATACGGCGAATAGCACGTACGTTTTCCAGCTAATCTGAGCCAAAGCGGGAGGAACAAAGTATGCAAGCGCGAAGTTGAATGCCCAGTTGCCGGATGTCGCCAGAGCGACCGCCTTGCCACGTACGCGCAAGGGGTATAGCTCCGGGGGATAGGTCCAAGAAGCTGGTCCCCAGGTTGGGGCGTACGACGCTACGAACAAGTAAGTAGAGGCAATGACAGCCTTGCCGGCACCGCCAGAGATGACCATGGAAACAGCATCCGTGTCAAAGTGGTCGTCTGGCGTGGCAGGTCGTGAGTATACGGCAAACAATCCAGCGTTGATAGCCATCCACAAACACCTAAGCATACATTAGTTTACTCGAGTCGCTTTCCACAAGCATAGAAGATTGTGATACTCCAGGGCGTGGTAGGGAAACTCACATGAGTAAAGCTCCAACCAACATGGTAGGCCGTCGCCCCCAGGTGTCCTGGAAGATAAGAGCCGGAACGGTCATGACAACGTTGATGATGAACTGGATTCCGCTGGGCAGAAGGTCGCCGCCCATGCCAGCCATCTCAAAGACGTACGCGATATAATACTATTGCAGCGTTAGAAACTGTCTCAAGTAGAGTTACTTCAAGACGTACCATCATGACATTCATTCCCGTTAACTGAGACCATATCTGTGTGAAAAGACCAATGTGTGTTCGGTTTATCATATTGGGCTTGAACAGTTCGAGCCATGAGACATCAGAGTTCTGACGCTCAAAGTCAACCACTTCCCGAATCTCAGCCATTTCCTTGGCGACGATAGGTGCGTTAGGGTCCCCTTTGCCGTGGACGAGAGTCAAGATTTCCTTAGTCTCTTCCCAGCGGTCCTTCTTGGCTAGCCAACGGGGAGATTCCGGCAACACCAAAAGCCCCAAAAAGAGGAGAATAGCTGGAATCATCTGCAAACCCCAGGGAAGACGGAAGGCAGCATCGCCACTGATGAAACTAGAGCCATAGCAGAGGAAGAACATGATGCAAATACCCCAGGTGATCGCCCATTGTTGCATACCAATGAGCAGACCACGCTTGGAAGGGGGAGATAATTCGGAGATGTAAACCGGAACTTGGGCCGAACAGATACCCACACTTAAGCCATTGATAATACGGCCAACAATCAGCATCGGAACATTGACAGCGGCGCATACGATGATGGAACCAATGACCCTAATCGTGAGCCAGCGTTAGTACGCGTCCAAAGAGATTTTCTTTCTGGGTTTACGGATCCTTACCAGATGACAGCACCGACTTGGATAGAAGTCTTCCTTCCGAAGCGATCAGACAGGAACCCGGAAAGAAGGGAGCCAAGCCATGAACCGGCGGGCATGGAGGCCGTGATTCCTCCTTGAAGCACCGAATTTGGACCTCTGCATTGCCCAGTCACAGGATCGTCACCCTGCGCATTGAACTGGCATTTGTAAGGTTCGGTGGCAATGATGGCGCTCATGGACGAGATGTCGAAACCAAAGAGCGCGCCACCTGGGTAGGTAGCGTTAGCGACGACATGCGCTTGCGGGGAACGAACAACAAGAAGTTCGATAAAGCATATGGGCAATAGACTTACCGATGACGGACGTAGCCGCAATTACATAGACGTTACCAACTTTCTTCATCGTGTCTAAGACCCCTTGGGGCTGATGATCAAATAGGGATACTTTAGGTTCTAGGTACGATGATTGAGAAGAGACAGACGAAAGAACGTGTTGTGGGAGGGTTAGCCGATCTTATTATATACGGGCAGGATGCGGGCATCAAAGGACAATATGGGGAATGTCAAGGATAGGTAGTCCTTGCTCAAACGCATCCCGGGACTATGGTACAGGTATGTAGGCACCTGGCTTGGCCAAGGAAGCCGGGTCCGTCTTTCTTCTGTGGCAACTCTTCCGCTCAAGCGATAGCCCAAGAGAAGAAAGAACTTGCCTTACCCTGCCGTATATTTCACGGGAAGCCAATCAAAAAAGACCAGTTGAGTCGCAGGCGCACTTTGGTTCCCTGGTAGGTATGTACTAGCCGGAATCCTTCTATGAGCCATGCATGAGGAACCACGCTGTATCACCGAATAAACTTGTGTTGGAACGTGGTTGGCCGACGGAGCAAACGCATGAGAGGTCATCGGTGCGATCACTGAACATCACGAGGATCACAGGCAGTGGGCTGGCGTGCACCTTTCCGCTCTGGTTGGAAGAAGCATCCATGACCAGGCTGAAGCTAACCCCATGTTTCCCCGAGACAGTGGGCTTTTACCCCCAACATGTCAACATGGAGGCAGCGGAGGTCACAGGCAAATGCAAATCCAAAAGTTAAAAAACACGCTCAACTAGTATGGGATGGTTGGGGATTTCTATTGGAGATGAGGGGTTATCTGGGGGAGGAAGGATTCAAACAAAGCAAACTCGTCCTCCTACACAGTATTGGGGAGTTGGGCTTGACATCGGGATTGGTTGGTCTATTTCGGTGGAATGCTGTCTGCGAAGTTGTAGCCAAACGCAGCCTGAGGAATCCTCCGCCATCCACTCCTCTGTTTCCCTCACACACACACACACACACACACCCGCAGTACCATTGAAATTACGAGGACGGCGCTGTGACACGAGATTGGTGAACGCACCTGGGCTGACGCAACATGATCGTGATCAGCAACCCATGGAGCAAACTCTCGAAATTGCACTTCCAGGGCTCCCCAGCATTCGCCGGGAGCGGTCTGGAGTGACCTGGAGTGATCGGCAGCCCCCCAAGATCTGGGGAAGGTTTATTAGGCTTGCTAACGTCCTTCTAAACTCAATGGCCACGTTACCAATGTCTTGCCCCTCCTCATTCTTCCGATCTCTCGTAGCTGTTTTCATATATCCCAGATGTACCTTCCAGAGGAGACAGTGAAAGCGAAACAATCCATGGATCCATTCATGAAAGCAGGACCAGCGGGCATGGATTTGGTGGCACGAAGCGACCGGAATGACGTCAATGGCGCTCGGCCGGATTGCCGGCAGTGTCCGAAGTGTGCGCTTTACATACCATGGAACTCTGCTTCCGCAGGCTGATCATTGTCGCGGTCCGAATAGTGATAATCACCTAGCCTGATTTGGGCAAACCTCAGACCTCAAGTGGTCCTTCTCCAAATTTGTACCTAAAATGTTTGAATCTATTCCGACCGTAAGCAAAGCGATGCTGCAACGTTGCTTGAGCCCCAAATGTTCACATCCAAGGCCCGCAGTCTACTTTTACGATCGCAGATTTCGAAGCCGAAGCCAGCTTATGAGGTTGAGCTGTAATGCATTGTTCAAGCGTTTCCAAAACTGCGAAGATGATAGGTTCTCATTGGTCTCCTTCTATGCCATCGTGTACTGCAAACAGCCGGTCGTATTAGTCGGAATTCGGAAGCAGTGCGGGGAGCAACGTGGTTGAAGGCACAGCACGAAAGCCTCGGGCCGTTAGCTCGGGACCAACAACGCTTCCAAGGCGCATAGAGGTATGCACATATGACTACGCACTTGACATGAAACGCGGTGTGCCACGTGAGGTCAGTTGTAAAGATCTTGTGTCGTTTGAATACGAGATCATCACGAGGGGTCAAGCAGCTTGCCGTGTTTGCTTACGTACGGCCACTTTTCCTACTTTAAGTAACTTACTTCAACCCAGATCCCCAGCTACCTGGGTCCGACAGAGCTGAGCGAGTTGCATGAGTTTTTTATGCGATGCTGATCAACAGCCTGTCTCAATATCATAAGCCGACGAAGCCGCTTCATCGGTTAGCGTCGGCAATCACTGGTCGTCAAAGCATTTCTCCGCTCCTTGCGGTGAGGCAGACCGGCACACCGTTTCTTCTTTGGGGCTGACAGAAAGCACCGTAACTCATGGCATATGTACATAGGTAGGTTGCCTCATATGAAATGTTTTGATGCCCCGAGGCTACGGGAACGTTATACCACTTCTTTGTTTTTAGCCCCGTTAGTCATCACACCCCACATGCTCCAAGGGCTTTCGAAATATACCCCAACATATCTCCAGGCTAGGCCACTTATTCAAGAGATCGTGGTTCTTCAAATAGCAAGGCATAACTTTTAACGCAAGCTGACTTGCTAACCCGTTGCACATCCCTCGAAGATAATGTCAGGCTATGCCATTGTCCCAAATGCTCACATCACAATCAAGGTCCTCGCTCGCCCACTGCCTAGGCGATTGACCCCTGTCGTCACAACCATACTGCCAGGCCGTTGACGTGAAATATCCAGAGGTCAAGTCGCGTCAGGCCGTCTGTCATAAATGCGTGTCTACCTGAGAATTACTGTCAGGTGATTAGGTAATCTTGAATGAAGAAGCATTCCGAGTCCCATCAGGTATCATAGACTTTACCATGAAGACTGATCCATGTGCTCTAAAGGTCAGATTTGCATCAGCATGTCCCTCACTTCAAGCTTGTGCTTGAATTTGTCACGAAACAGTAGTTCCTACTAAGGATATCTTCGAGTCCCATTCTTGGCATATAGCACAAGTAGCATCAGGAAAGATGAAGATGAAGATATACAATGTCATCTCTCAAGGCAGAAGGGTTCTATTAACTCCACAACACCGATATTGCAAGATGATCATAAGAATTTTTGGATACCCTTTTGACTAAAGGAGCTGGTTTGCAACCAAGGGCTCCCTCAAAACGTGTGAAGCGCCAAAGCACGGCACCTGACTACGTCTGACATATTTGGGCAGTTCGGGATAGCCGACAGGGCTGACGATCGATGACTAAGAGGGAGGAAGGGGGCAGGTAGATGCTGAGGAGAACTGACAAGATCTCTCCTGGGAGCTAGGTAAAACGTCATTCGTGCATGCGTGTGTGCCTTGCAGATTTCTAGAAAACTTCTGACCTAAAGATAGCCGGGCGAAACTCCATTTTTTGCTGATAGTTTGTGGGCGCGGCGTAAAAACGGATCCTGGTCCGTTTGATTCCAGTAGCGGTCGAGGGAATGCGAATTCGAATTCGGAGGACTCGGTGGCTGGATGGACAATCTATCTTTCGGATGCCGAAGTCGCAGTGGCAAGCTGCAGGCCGGTTCGCGTACCTATCAGGTAGGTAGTTAGAGGGAGCTTTGCACCGCCACCGTCGTTTTCAGGTAGCCAGGGATGTTCACGAGATTCCAGTGCTTGTGACTTGGTACCCAATGAGAACATCGGTGGCATTGAATCCATATTCAACCCACATCAACCCGTGCAGATCCGACATATGCCCAAGGGGAGGGAGCCAATTTCAGATTGTTTGTGTAATTCCCAGAGCCAGGCGTGTACACTGAGCAGGTACATTTTGACAAGATATCGTTGTAGTCGGCTGCGTGTGGCCGACATGACCTCGCGCGCGATCTCCAACATGTGGCATTGGTGTCGGAGAAGAGGTGTATATATCTTCTGGGATACGAATACCACAATCCCATGGTCAAGGTACGCCCTCATTCACACACGCCGCAAGCGACGGCAAGGGGAGAATTTAGGTAGGTAACCTCTGAGGCGAGATCTGACCTCATCCACGCCGAGGTAGCTGCCGCACGTGCTACACTCTGTTCAATGGGTCATTCAAAAGGGAATTAAGGTGGTACATATGTATGCAGAGCTTTAGCGCCGGATGACCCCTGGCTGGCAGATTCCCGCTTGGTTTGGGCTGGTCTGGGTGATCAAGACGGGATTGGAGCTGGTTTGGTTGGATGACATCCGTCTTTGCTGTTTTCTTTCCTTGCTGGCTCGCTGTTGACCCGGAAGCACAGCCACAGTCGTCCATCTTGGCCTGTCTAGCTGCTTCCATCGCAGGTTATGCCTTGGTATATCGTAGGTCGAAGTCAGACCTGACTTTACCCAATTCGACCCGGTCTTCAGCTTACGTGACTTTGGCGCAATCATCGCATCAACCTTGAACCATATTCTTCTATGTTGTAAACGACCCTACTCTTTACGAACCATCGGCATCGTCTAGTTGGCTAGTAAAAACACACCTCTAGGCATCTCAAAAACTCCGCAAACCTCCGTTGTATTCAACACGTCAGAATTGCATCAAAATACGGGCTGTACGAAGTACATACCTTACCCACGGATCACAGTGATCAGGTACTTGGTTAGGTACAAACCCACTGTGGCGCCGCTGCTCGTTGTGTCCCTAGTTCGCCCAGCCTCAATAACCCTTGGCACATTCGTCACAAGGCGAGCGTAGCCAATACCCAAAGCAGCGGGGGCCTTGGTATTGACGAAGGCTATTTTCTACCTGCTTCTCACCTTCGCGTCCACCACAGTCCTCTCTGCATCCAACTTCTATACACCAGGCAGCTCCCCCACAACTCGTGCAGTATGCAATCCGAGGGCGCTTTGAAGAGGAAGGACACGACAAGGGGTCCTCCATTAAGGATTCTCAGTCTAGGTGAGTTGAAACACAAACCCTGTAGAGCCGCTGCGCAAGCACAGATCAGGAGGGGCTGACTTGGACTTCTCACGCGGGGCAGATGGCGGAGGAGTACGCGGCTATTCCATGCTCATTATCATACAAGAGCTTATGCACCGAACATACGTCGAAATAGAAGGAAAAGCACCACGACGCAGCCAGATACCGAAGCCATGCGACCATTTTGATCTCATAGTCGGAACCGGCACCGGCGGCCTCATTGCAATCATGTTGGGTCGGTTACGTTTAGACCTGGAGCAGTGCAAGGAACTTTATGTGCAGATGACCAGATTGGTTTTTGAAACCGACAAGACGATTGCTGGAATACCATACCGTTCGACCCTGTTCAAAGCATCGATGCTTGAGCAAGCCATCCAGGAAGCCGTTCAAGCACACACTGCCGATGATGCAGAAGGGAAAGATGGTGCCCCGGCAGATATGGTCAGCCCGCTATCTGCGATGTCACGATCTGCTGCGACGAGCGGGCCAAGGCGTCACCAGAGCAATGCCAGTGTTGTCAGCTTCAGTGCGCGAGGTCCGCCAGCACAAACCCGAGGCTTCTCTCGAAATGGTTCCGGGAACCCCCAAGCGAAATTATATGATGAAAGAGAAAATAGAACCAAGACGTGAGTTTTTTTTTTTTTTTTTTTTTCGCTCAGAGCTGCACAGGATTTGCTGGCTAATACCTTTCAGTGCTTTGACTGCCATGTATCGGGGTAGCGGCAGGGGTGGAACGCCTGCGATATTACGATCATACGACTCAAGAAGAGAACCTGCACCCGAATACGACGTGAAGATCTGGGAGGCAGGACGAGCCACCTCTGCCATTGGTATGGCCTTTAAGCCCATTAAAATTGGCCAGTCTGTCTTCCATGATGATGGTGATGGGACTTTCAATCCATCACCGTATGCCCTCGATGAGGCTACCGTCAATGAATGGCCCGGCCGTGAAGTCGGAGTTTTCGTCAGCGTGGGCACGGGGAAACGACCTAAGAGTAGCGATAGCAACTCTCATGTCTGGTACGAAGGTTTCATGGGCGACTTTGCCGACGCCAGGAGGAAGCTCATCGCCAAAATCGAGGGTTGCGAGGTTATCCATGAGCGCATGAAGAAAGACCTCCTCATAAAAAGAGGCGTGAATATCGAGAATTATTATCGGTTCAACGTCGAGGTCGGAGTCGGAGAATTTGGAATGAACGAGTGGCATCGATTAGGCGAGATAAGCACTGGCACGAGGAGATACCTCCAAAGAGAGGTTGAGCAAAGAATGGTCCAGGAATCCTCAACTAAACTGGCTAAGATTCACAAGGCGAAGCAACGTTATGATAGAATGGACGCCCCTCCCGACGTCGTTCAGCCTCCTATGATGGGTTCTGTCACTTCCCCGCTGGCTGTTGAGCTCCCTGGGGATATACCATTGTCCTTTCCAGTCCACAATACCTCGCCTAATCGACAATCTTACGACTCTGGTATAGATCGGTTGTCCCTCCCAGGGTCTAATCCAGGGTCTAACTCAGCTGCACCTAACACTCCCTCACCACGAAGCTCTGGAGAGCGTCTTCATTCTCCAGGGTACCATCCAGGATCACCACCTCAGCATGCTGCCCGCCCCCAACACAGGCCAGCATCTCCTACGCCCTTATCTGCAGTCTCAAAGCCTCCAATTGAGGACTCCCCAGATCGACTAGTCGTGAACGCACCAACGCCTGCCCAATATCGTCGCGCAGCGGGTGCAGATAAGATTATGATCACGGGAGCCGACGAATACCCACGCCGTCAGCAGCAGCAACAACCTCAACCGCACCGCATTGAACCACCCCCTCCTGTGCCACCTAAGACACCTATGCCGGCGGAGGGCAAATCGGGGGGGCCTAGCTCTCGTCCCACATATCCGCCCCCGTATCCCGATGACGACGGGCCACCTCCGGCAGTCAACATGGCGAGGAAACCGGACTTTAGAGGCAGATAATCAGGACACGGCCGTTAATGGGTTGCGCTGACGAACCCAAGCTCGACTCGGATAAATAATGATTAGATTCATCACTGGCGTTCTGGGAGATCGGTTGCATGGCTGGTTGGGGATCTCTTAAGTTTGATACTCCTCGCGCATAGAAGCGCTCGTTTTCTCTATGTAATGACCTATTATAGTCCCGCTTCTCGGGACGATGGATACCCATTTTCTTCTGACGAATACATGACATTTCTGACTCTTCACTCGAAATACCTTGACAGTCGATCTGATACCGCTCGAAGTTGTGTCGCTGTCAGTGCGAAAGGTAGCATGACCATACCTAGGGTCCAATGACAACCCAGTGATAGAAATATATAAAGGAAGTCCAAGTTCGTGATATGTGGTGGATACCGGCATCATATTCCATATGCTTCACCAGCAATTTGGGTAGGGTTTGCGTTTGATCTTGTGTTGCAAACAAAAAGAAAAAAATTATTATGGTAAAGTCGGACTCGATCACGGCCTCTTTAATGTTCGAGGTTAGACTTGGAATCGGCATTCTGACTCGGACAATGCCTTCTTCTCTTTATGTACTAACCTTTAATCTGGAAGGATATGTTCATGTGTGTATCGTGCTTCTCTTACATCTGCGTAGGTAGGTCTACTGTCTCATAGGCACTGCATGACATAGTCAGATGAGGAATGAATCAAGTGCGTTTATCGAATTTCTCGTTCAGCCCTCGTCTGCTTTTTCTGATATATAAAAAAAGTAGCTTGATTAAGTCTCGTAGTGTTCTACTCTATCCTCAGAGAGAGACCTTCATCGTCGTTCTCGTCCTGTTATTGATCCAGGGAAATCCAAGCTGGGCAGATACTACCCGCTTCATCTCTACTCAGCTTCATTTGCACCTCCGAGTCCTCTTGATTGCCGGTTCAGGGTCGTCTCTTGCTTGGTACGGGCTCTATCCGCAGCGATCACCAGCAAAGGCTTCACCGTGAGCAGTCTTCACCACCAACGGGGGTGGCGGCGGCGGCAGCGTTGTCGTCTCCGGACTGGTCATTGTACTCGACCAATAGGCCTCGGTACTGGCCGACCTTCTTGAGCGCCTTGGCGCAGTGGGCGCAATAGTAGTGCTTGCGGCCACGATTGGAGGTCACGAGCGCCACAAGAGGGGCGTGGGCAACGGAGTTCTTGTCCGAGTCGATGCATCCGTCCACTGAGGCGTTTGGCGGATTAGCAGGTTGTTCCTAAGCGATGATCCAGGCAATGGGAACGGAGTTGGAGTTCCCGAAATTCGTTCCAGCGGCAGACCTCTGTGACCCTGAGTTTGGACGACCGAGATTCGACAGGGATAAGAAGGGATAGGAAAGTTCGGATTGTCAGAGTACTTACAGTTCAGCCACTCGCCGCACTTGGCGTAGAAAGATTGTCGAATGGAGGGGATCTCCTTCGACCAGATCTCGACTCGCTCGTGCCGGAGCATCCAGATACAGGGGTGCGGCCAGGGTTTCTTGGGCTTGGGGCCGGCCACGGTATCGATCTCCTGAACGGTTGAGCTGGACATCTTCGTGGATTCAGGGTTGTGTAGTATGGAGCTTGAGAATGACTATGTTCAAAGCTCAGTTCTCAGAACTCTGTCGAATTGAAGGAGGGATCAATACGAGGGATACTTACATCTTTGACGTGATGACTTTGGCGAAGTCTTATCCAGCCTTCGCCTGGACGGGATAAGGTACGAGCTGAGGATGCGTGTAATGCGATAGTCAACGCGTAGGCCAGGGTAGCTTGGGCAGAGAAATTTCAAGCTCGCAGCAAAATGTTGTTGGTATGAGCCTGGTTGTGTTGCCCGGGTTGCCTCTGGGTTCGAAGTCACCTATTTGTACATGAGAGGCAGGTGCTCGCCGCGAGATTCGGGCCTCTCAAACTCTGGGCAGCCTCCGAGTAATTTGCATCGTCAAGCGGGTCTGCCTCTTCTGGCAGCTTGATTGCGGAGGTCAAACGCTCGCCATCTTTCAAGCCAGGGCTACTCTGTAAGTACAATGTGCCAGGGGAACTCAAATGTCGACTCCAGGAACTGGGAACCTACTGTAGGTAGAACAACCAGGTATCCAAGCGATATTGATACTAGTTTGAATACCAGAACCAAGAGAACATCTCTGGGTATGTGGCTTTAGTCGACATGACTGTGATCACAGAATCTGTGCAACATTGTGACTGATCCCCATAGGAGTGAGGCAGTCCTTGATGTCCTTTCCGACAAAGTTGTGAAGCCATTTTAGGTAAACTTCCCCCCCCAACAAAAAAAAAAAAAAACCATGATAAAGATATAGAATAGGGCTTGGCCTGGGGGCAGCTAGTTGGTTTCAAAGAGCTCGAATCGTGATCATCCTTCGTTCATCAGGAGACAGCTTGGCTTAAGCTAGTGCAAAGAAAAGCACAAGATAGCACATAAATAGCTGTGCTATATGAGCGGAGATTTGTGGTATTTAGGGGGGAAGAACCCTGATCAGTCACTTTCATGTTGTAACCTTTGATGGAGTGAAAAAAGAATCTGAACTATGTTTAGAGAAAGATACTTGCTTCCTATGCACGAACGAGGCCTGAGCTTGACGACTCAGACAGAAGCTTCCCGAATGACGAAGAAGCATGAGTCCCCGGATAGTATGATCCAGCAATATCGTCCCTATCAGATGCTAACCTGTCTAGCCTACGGCTACAACTTTTGAGTCCTCTCGTGACTAGAGCATAGACCCCGCAGGCCGAATAGGCCCTGGAGAGCTAAAGGGTGCTATTCCGTATCTCAACTGCCTCACTTCACTCCTTCTGCAAGCCTCTCAGTCTAGGAACTCAAGCTTGAGCCAGAGTCAGAATCATAATGCTGTCCGACTTGGGAGACATCACAGGCATTTTCCTTGTGGATAGCCATTGTGGAACCGAACTCGAGGTGAAATACATACTATCACCAAGGCTTGATCATTGTAACACCCATTTCAGAGCATCTATCATGGTTCGGAATGTTAAACTTGCAAACACGTTTCCGTATGAGGTCTGAGAGCATAAGGCTCTACTGAACCTGACCTCAGGCAAGCGCTACGTTGTTAGTACTATCAACTATCATCTGCTACGATCGATTGACAGCAACCGACAGTGTACAGCCATCTGAGAGGAAAGAATGTTGAAAAGATAGTTCCAGAGTCGCTAGTGTACAATGGACAGCTTTTCGAGAGGGCATATGAGCCATGCCGTCCCTTAGGCCTCCATCCGCAGACTTTTGAAGGACAGTGCAGCGACCTACCATATGCTCGTCTAGGTATTCTTGCGATAATTGTCCCGATCGCGTTGCTGATAGCTCAAGTTTGACCTAGTAGGTGTTTTGGATGGTTACTATTGTGAGTCGGTGACCGCGATACGGAATGTTGGATGATCCACCAGAAGAAATGATCGCCTCGACTGCAACTTTCGGACCTCCAAAGGATGCCATTACCTCTATGTAGGCAATTAGCCAATGTCGTAGTCGGAATAATTGGACCAAGGCTTACCTCCGACCTAGGGTTCCGGAGACGATCTTGATGCCAAGAGACTCTAGCGACGCGGGCTCGCGGGGAAGATAGGTCAAGACTGTATATTGACCCCTCATCTCCGCATTGCTTGAGTTTTGTTCTGCAGATATAGTCCAGAAGCGAGTCGTTCGCTCCCACTGCAGTCATAGGCAAAGCAAGGGTATTCGAGAAGCCCCGTGGAAGCCCCGTGAAAGCACCGTTGATGGCCTGCACTACCCGATGGCACCGATTCCGAATTCATCTGATACCCCCAAAGACCCCATACCCCATACCCACTCACTCACTACCTTACCTACTGCGAACTGTTCTGGTCGGTCCCGAGAACTCCGGCTCGACTCCGCCTTGAACGACGATAGTCCCGTCAGCGCTCTCCGTGAGCCACCACCAGGTTTTCATACCGTAATAAAGGTCACTAGCACCATAGGCCAAGACAACTTAGGAGGTGGGTTCGGTATGTTGTCGAGCATGTAGCGCTCGTTTCTACACTGCCTATCTAGAGCCGGCTAGCCTCAATTGATGCTTCGCAAGCTAGGCCTTGACGGAGGCAAGCAACCAGAGATCTGTTACGTTCTCGAGAAGCGGCTACATGTCTCGGGGGAATTATCGCTCTGATGGACCCGGATTGAGATCTGAGGAAGGTTGGCGAAATTTGGGGTCGCTACACTGACTAGCCGGGTTAGCATCCTCCTCGTCATGCGGGGTCGGGAAGGTACCAAGGACGTGAGACAATGATCCTAAGTCGAGATGTAGGTGCCTATTTATTGTTATATAAGCTACTGTGGCCATCGTGGCCGGTAGAGAGACGGTATGGCTACACATTTTCGCCTGAGAATCACATTTCGCCATCAATTCCACTGGCAGTGGGTGATCCTACCTAACGCTTCAACATGGAGTTATCCCTGTTCGTGGCTGTGGCTTTGGTGGCCTCTGCTGCCGCCGTTACTAGTAGAGACTATCCAAGCGATGACCCGCTGTCGTCTTGTCCAGGTTACTCGGCATCGAACATTCAAACAACCTCTTCCGGCCTTACGGCAGACCTCAAGCTTACTGGTGAAGCGTGCAATGTATATGGCACAGACTTGGACGAGTTGACCCTGACGGTCTCGTATGACACAGGTAAGCGATCAAATCTATGTACACAGCGAGGTTACCGCCGACACCAGACTTATAGATACTCGTTTGCATGTCAAAATTCAGGATGCCGGTAATAGCGTCTACCAGGTTCCCGCCTCCGTTTTCCCGCGTCCAGCGGGCAACGGCAGCGATGAGTCCAAGTCTGCACTCGAGTTCGACTACGTCGAAAACCCATTCAGTTTCACCGTTTCACGATCTGAATCAGGCGAGGTCCTTTTCGACACATCCGCTGCAAGTTTGATCTTCGAGTCGCAGTATCTTCGCTTGAGGACGAAGCTCCCGGACAATCCTAGCTTGTACGGACTGGGAGAGCACTCTGATCCATTCATGCTGAATACGACTGATTATATCCGAACCTTTTGGTCCCAAGACGCTTACGGGGTTCCGGAGGGGGCGAATCTTTATGGAAACCACCCTGTCTACTACGAACATCGCGAATCGGGTACTCACGGCGTCTTTTTTCTCAATTCAAATGGCATGGATATCATGATCAACCAGACGGATGAGTCAGGACAGTACTTAGAGTACAACACCCTGGGTGGTATTTTGGACTTCTACTTTGTGTCTGGTCCGACCCCGGTTGATGTGTCGCGACAATACGCGGAGATCGTAGGCCTGCCAGCCATGATGCCAGTAAGTAGCTTCGAGAAATTCTTTTCGTTTCCTCCAGCGTTGCACCCGAGGTTTCCAGGGCATGACTCCTGTCTACATACAGTTTTTTTTTTTTTTTTTTTTTTTTTTTTTTTTTTTTTTTTTTTTTTTTTTAAAAAAAATAAATAAATAAAGGTGCTGCTGAGAATGATCACTGATTTTTGCATCTCTAGTACTGGGGTTTTGGCTTCCACAACTGTCGCTATGGCTACCAAGATGTTTACGCTGTGGCAGAAGCAGTCTATAACTACAGCCAGGCCTCAATTCCGTTGGAAACCATGTGGACCGATATTGATTACATGTATAGAAGAAGAGTGAGTACGGAAACAAACGATCATCGAAATCTCCGAAGACACTGACAAGGATCAGGTCTTTTCACTCGATCCGGCACGTTTCCCGCTGCACATGATGCGTGAGCTTGTCGATTATCTCCACGATCACGATCAGCACTACATTGTAATGGTCGATCCGGCTGTAGCTTATCAAGACTTTCCCGGATCTCTCCAACGTGGAATTGAGGATAATGTTTTCCTCCTCCGTGCTAACGGATCAGTATATCAAGGCGTGGTTTGGCCTGGAGTGACCGCTTTTCCAGACTGGTTTTCTGCTAATGTCAGCGATTACTGGAATAACGAATTTGCGATCTTCTTCGATGCCGACGAAGGTGTTGATATCGATGCTCTTTGGATCGATATGAACGAGCCTTCCAATTTTCCGTGTTATTTCCCGTGCGATGACCCTGAGAAGTCCGCTATTGGCTATCCTCCTGAGCCCCCAGCTGTTCGCTTGCCCCCAAGACCGCTCCCAGGCTTCCCTTGCGACTTTCAGCCCGATGGTTGCAATGCTACAGAAATCAAGTCTCTCGCTGTTCGAGAAACCACCCAGATATCCGACTTGGGTTTATTGAGGTTTCCACCTCGTCAAACCCAAGGGGAACAACTCGGACTGCCTGGTCGTGACCTCCTTTTCCCACAGTACGCTATACACAATAAAGCGGCATATATGGATAGCTGGAACGCAGCCGAGGGTGGTATTTCAAACAAGACTGTCAACACAGATATCATTCATCAGAATGGTCTCGCTATGTATGATACGCACAACCTGTACGGCTCGATGATGTCAATTGCATCGCATGAAGCCATGCTCTCCCGTCGCCCAACGCTGCGCCCCATGATCATCACACGTAGTACCTTTGCTGGTGCGGGGACAAAAGTCGGCCATTGGCTTGGAGACAATCTCTCGACCTGGGATGAGTATCGACTAGCAATTCGGTCGATGATGGCGTTCGCGTCAATTTACCAAGTCCCCATGGTCGGTGCTGACACCTGTGGCTTTGGAGACAACACGACGGAGCAGCTCTGCGCACGTTGGGCAGCTCTCGGAGCATTCTCCCCCTTTTTTCGCGTGCACAATATCTTCGAGGCCAATCCTCAAGAACTGTACAGGTGGCCAGCAACCACCGAGTCTGGCCAGAAGTTTATTGGCATCAGGTATCAGCTTCTTGACTACATATACACCGCTCTCCACCATCAGAGCGTCGATGGAACCCCTTTGATCAACCCGCTGTTCTACATCTACCCGAATGACACAACAACATTCCCATTAGAGCTTCAATATTTCTACGGTCCTTCGCTCATGGTAGCTCCCGTAACAGAAGAAAACTCTACAAGTGTCGACATTTACCTCCCAGATGACGTATTTTACGACTGGTACACACATGAGAAGATTGTTGGCCAAGGCTCAATGATCACAGTCGGAAACCAAAGCTGGACAGACCTCCCCCTGTACCTACGAGGCGGCATCATCGTCCCTGTCCGAAACGAGTCCGCGATGACAACCACTGAGCTGCGCAAGAAACCCTTCGACATCCTCGTCCCGATCGGCAAGGATGGTAAGGCTTGCGGCGAGCTTTACATCGATGATGGTGTCAGCATTGAGCAGCCTGCCATCAGCGATATCGCATTCGAGTACGCTGATGGTGCGCTCAGTATCGGTGGGACATTCGAGTACGCTACGGGTCTGATGATTTCGAAGGTAATATTCATGGGCTTGGGACAAAATGCGAGCACTGTTAAGGTGGCTGGCCAGGTAGTAGATGCGGTGGCAGATGAGAACAAGAACACCCTCAGCGTGATGGTTGACCGGCCGTTGAGTGGAGCACTCAAGGTCCAAGTCAGTTCATAGCTCGTAGGCCGGTAAGATAGCGCCAATAATGATTACGAGCCTGTATCGCTTGATGTGAGATAGTCCATAATTGATTGCATTCTCGAACGCTACCAGCCCCTGTCAGGTCTTGTACTGACAATACGAGGGGTTCCAATGCTTCCATCACGCAGCCTTGTCACCTTCTGTTGTTGACCACACCTGCAGGCTCTCTTTCCGGACATCCTGAACGCTGATAATAGTCCAATGACACTTACTAAAGTACACACTCTCTTATTTATTGACTAAGTCCCGTTGTGGAAAGGTCGTAGTCCTATTAAGTATCGGCAACTCGTTTGTTGCCAAACCACTTGTAGCGCTATAATTCCCATGTAGGAGCCTGCGTGTTCGAAGAGTTGGGAATGTTACAAGTGTTATAATGAGGTAGGCTTCTATAGTATCCATGAATCACTGGCTCATCTACTCATGCGAAACATAGGTAGTATAGGCACCGATCAACAGGAACCGGGTTCGTACAGCTAGAGTGAGCTATGTCCGAAAGTCAGGGTATATATCTGTGTGGCCAAGCCGCTAATAGGGGTTGCATGGACTCATGCCTTCAGCGAATCTAGAGTTGTAAACACATGAGCTTCCAACAGGTCGTCTTCTAGAGGTTCGAGTGGCTTACAGGAGACTGCGAAGAAATTTGCCAAACCAGCTCAGGAAGGTTCAAGCCTGGCAGAGTCGATCCATACGATTTAAGGAGGGGACAGCCAGAGGCAGAAGGGCCTCTAGAAGTCTGGGACCAGCAAACGGTCTGCTTGGAAGACTTGCGTCTGCATGCATGCGGGGACTTTGTGGTTCATGGCTTCATGACATCTGGTCCAATACCGAGCTACGAGAGATGTGTTGTCACAGTCCAGGCACGCCACATGTGCCGATGGGCTGCTGCAGAAGTGTCGAAGATCTCCTTTGGACAAGATGGTACACATGACTTGAGCCGGGGACGGTATCGATCGCCTGGCTTCATATGATACTATTGCAATAAAAGCTAGGTGAAATAATTAGAAACCACGGAATTGATGTACTGAGTACGAGTATCGGAAGGTACGTGCATGTAGCAACGTGGTCCGATGCACCCGGGCAGGCAAACGGCTATCAACCTTATGTATCCCAGGAGGTCGTCCCAGTGATACCAAGTTTTCCCATTAGCCAACAGACGACCTATGGTCTGCCGTGACACACGCGCAGAAGAACAGTCTCACAGATTCACCATTTCACAGTCACGGTTGGCCAATGCGCCATTCCCTCCCATGAGCAAACACAAACACTTGCACTTTCGTTGACCGCACTCGGCACCCACCAAAACCCGCCTCCCACCTCCCAGAATAGCAGACTTTACTACCCAGGGTTCCGACTCTATTTTCGGGAGAGTTTTTCCACCTTCTTCGACAGCCTCATCATAACCGGTCGTCTCCTCAGAGGAACGACATGGTGGATGTCAACCCCAACTTGTCCAACGGGACATGCTATGTCGACGCCCGCACTCTACCTGCAAAAATAGACCTTCTCCCTTGTGGGAATGTCGCAACAGGACAGCACTATGCTTGCTGCAGTCCTGGAGATAATTGCCTCTCGAGCAATGCCTGCTTCAACATGGACAGTAAGACTCCAGAACATGTGCTGCAAGCTGCAATGGTGACTGACCTGGCGGTTGGTTGTAGCCGGTATAACTTACATTGCAGGCTGCACTGATCCTATATTCGGCATCCGCAGCGGTGCCTGCACCCAAAAGCATGAGTATACCGATCAAGATTGGGTTGGCTTGGTGACATGCCTCGACTCCGATGCACACAAGCATGACGAGACCCTTTGGGCGGGATGCAAGGAAGCGGCTGATGGGGGTTTTGAGAACGGAAACAAAACATGCCTCTGCGGTGACCAAGACCCTCTCTTCAGAGCTACTTCTCTCACGGCTATGGGTGCCCTGCCTACTTCGATGGGATCGAGCATTTCCTGGTATTCTGGCTTCTCACACACCTACGACGCATCCACTGCTGCGGACGCTTCCTCGTCCGTCACTGTCACCGAGGACGCTTCTGCCACCGAGGAAGCTTCTACCACCGACATCCCCACTTCAGCACCAACCGGAGGACCTTCGTCGTTGCCATCTGACTCGGCTCCCTCATCCGAACCCATTGCTGCACCTTCAGCTGAGCCCACTCAGTCAGGGCTGCCTACAGGCACGAAAGCAGGCATTGGCGTCGGTGCTGGTGTGGGATCTATCATCCTTGCATGTCTCGTTGCGGTACTCGTCATGTTCCGGAAGCGAAAGCGAAAGCACCAGTTCCCGCGAGCTGAGAGCCCCCCGCCTCTTCCCCAAGACACGTTCGGGGATACGGGCAGAGCCGTTGGCTTCAAGTCTGAGCTCCCAGCAGATGAGCCCAAAACCGCGTTTCCTTCGACAGCCTCTCCGAACCCGAGCTCATACACCGTATCCCAGCCCCGAGTGCAGCAGTTACAGGCCTACGATACCCGAGCCCACGCCGACAATGACCGTTACTCCAACATCTCGGGAACGTCTGGTTCTCAGACTGGACATGAGCCTGTCGGTGCCGTTAGTCCGCAGACCATGAGCGGACAGGACCATGGAGGAGGATTCGGACAGACGACAATGCAGCCCATTCATGAGCTGGCCTAGAAGGGTGCCAGGCTGAATAGAAGGAACACTACGATCAGTCGGGTGCCAGAAGCGTGTGTGGGTATCAGTTCGGGTCCCAAACGCAACATTAGATAGGTATCCCACTTTCATAAAAAGTGATCACCGCTCAGAGGAGGCATGTTCCATGTTCTCTTAAATACTGCAGTTTCTTAGTGGAACAAATCTTCGAGGTATATCCGATGCGTTGCGCTTTGTATGCTTGGTGGATGTAGTTCTCTAACGAGTTGGCCACCCAGATTGCCCTGTGATGAGTAAGAAGTAGGTATGCACGAGGTGTGACGTCCCGCTAATGCTGACATCTGATATGGATAATCGCATGCCTGCTTTATTGTCCTTTCCCTGCTCTCGTCATCAGCGTCCTCTGAAAGTCTTTATTCATGTACAAAGTAACTAGTACGGCCCTGAGTGGCACTTGCGGTCTGCCAATAGGTCACTTGAATACCTAACCCTGCCTGTCACCAGGAGCTCTCTTGCCTAGGTAATGCGTCACATCTTCTTGCCCAGGTATGCCATCACACTAACGACATCGCTGACTGTAGTGCCTCTTATGATAAAAAGAACGGCAGCGTCGTAACAAATATTCATTGTTTCCCTCGCTTAAACTCCGGAGCTTGCTGTAGTTCCTAAGGGATGAGTGTATCATCGGGCAGATAGCAAGGCCCTTATGGCGCAGCCCAATCGCGGCTTTGAACCGTAATCGACACTTTGGAGCTTCATACAACTGGTCTCTAGTGCCTAGGGCTGATGCATTCCTGAATATTCCCGTTATCCACTATGCAGTCCCATCCTTCTACTCCGCATCGCCGCGAGATTTTTTACGTTGGTGGCAGTTGGGTCAAAGACCACGAGGGAAGGCATGCTCTCCACGGCCAGGTGTACATACGATGTTCATGGAAAAGAATAGTGATGAGGTCGCGGCTGAGATCCTCAGATGGATCGACTCTTGTTCGATCTAAGTAGGTGACCATACTAGCTAGGTGGTCTTCTGACACTCATTGTGTTATGGGTTCTACTCTTAAGCTGACCAGACTACTTTGGTGAATCAGACCTCATATTGATGGTCGAAATAGAAAACTTGGAAAACGAGGCGGCTCTCTATAGTCCTTCTGCTGTCGAACACCGAACACTGTGACTCTTTCTGGTGTAGGGTTATCAGTCAATAGGACGTGTATGATTCTCGATGTGCGAGTCTCGCATCACCACAAGCTCATTCAATTGCCATCGTAAGGACATGAGCTTGGAGGAACCGGAATGCCCAAGGCACCACTGGTACTATGAGCCGCTAGGAATAGAGTTTGAATATTGGTATCGAAATCATTTCATGTCTGCGATCTCCGATCAAGAAGGTAAGTGTTGAGTGTAGACAACGGCAAGAATCTCGTATGCGGACTTTTATCGGACATGGGATGCGTTCGTCTGACACGATACTTAGCTATCACTTCTTCCAAGTGACAGGATGCCCCAAAACAATGATTGCACTGATACTTTGGTATTTCGTGTTATAAATGAGGTTTTGCTGTCATATGCCGAATTTCGGATGTCAGTCACCAAAGGAGCAAGTCGTGGTGGCAGACCGCATATATAAATGCAGATACGCGACCCGGGGTCAGGGGAGCAACCCACTTACCCTCTCGTATTAGGTCTTGGCATTACCCCCTTTATACGAGTTAATCCAACGCAACTAATTGAGACGCTTTCTTATGCAGAAATCGACGCCTATGTGGAATCTGGAGAAGGTAACCTTGCATCCTTAAAAGCTTGTCGGCACCTACCGGATGCCGAGCTGACGTCTGTTAGGAAAACACCTCCGAAGGCCCATGTCAACATCGTGAAAATCGGGACACGGCAAGATTGCGATCCATCGCAGTGGTCCGACCTTTACCATGCCGTCTGGAGGACTTGGCATTCAAGACTTATATAATGTCAGGCCAGATTCACGATCGTCCAGTATCTAGGGTGCACTGGTAGCTTTGACTCAACGCCTCGTCATCATCCAGAACCAAACACCATGAGGTTCCAACTACCTCTTGCTCTCCTGAGCGCGCTCGGCTCCACTGCGTTCGCTGCGACAACTACCAGTGCGAGCGCCACGAATGCGACCGTGGACGACAAAGTAGTACGAGGTGCTTACATTGTCGAATTTGACGGCGACGATGACTCGTCCGCCTTCTATCAAGGCCTCCAGGCCGAAGGCATCGAGGTCGAGCACCGGATGGACCTGAAGTACCGTCTCTTCCGGGGCGCATCCTTCAACCTCCGGAACGCTGCCGAGCCCGAGATCGTCGCCAGCCAGATCAACGCGAACCCGCGCGTCAAGTCTCTTTGGCCAGTGCGGAAGATCAACTTCCCCAAGCCCGATAACAGCCTGGCCGGTAGTAGTAGTAACGCCACGGAAATCCTCCATCGCATGAAGCGCCAAGAATACGAGAGGAAGCCGTGGACGCCGCACATCATGACCCAGGTCGACAAGCTACTTGAAGAGGGCTATACCGGAAAGGGCATCCGGATCGGCCTCGTCGATACTGGCGTCGACTACAACCACCCCGCGCTCGGTGGATGTTTCGGCGAGGGATGCTTGATTGCGTATGGGTACGACTTCAACGGTGACAACGACACTTCCCCTGTTCCCATCCCCGATGCGGACCCGTATGACGGCTGCGTCGGCCACGGCACCCACGTCGCCGGGATCATTGCGGCGCAACTCAACGAGCACGGCTTCACGGGCGCTGCTCCTGGGGTCACGTTGGGCATGTACAAGTGCACGGGCTGTGGTGGCGCCACTACCAACGAGATGCTGATCGCTGGTTTTAACGCGGCTTTTGAGGACGGCAGCGATATCATATCGTGCTCGGCCGGGGACGATTCGGGTTGGTCGTCAGATCCTTGGGCTCTTGCAGCTTCCCGCATTGCCGAAGCAGGCGTGCCTGTCATCGTGGCGCCTGGTAATGACGGGCACCTGGGACTATGGTACACCTCGACACCTGCTTCTGGCGTCAAGGTCACAGCGGCCGGGTCTGTTGAGAACACTGTTTTGCCGATACTGCTGAAAAAGGGCGAGTTCTCGGTGGACAACTCAACCAAGAGCGACTTTGGTTTCCGTCTGGGAACCCCTTCTTTTAAGCAGAACCTAACGCTGCCTCTCTGGGCTGTAAGCAATGATACGGAGGCTCAGGGTGACGCTTGCGAACCTCTTCCTGAGGATACGCCAGATCTGTCAGACAAAGCCGTGCTACTCCGGATGCCCAATATTACCGGATGCACCCCTGACCTACAGGCTACCAATCTCGCGGCCAAAGGCGGTCAATGGCTTCTATGGTATAGTAATGTGAATGAGTCAGTAATTCCCTTCAAATAAGTCCAGAGGTTGCTTGTGAGGTCCGATTTTACTAACGAATATGCAGAACGATGAGCGATCTGTACATCTACAATGAGACTACTCAAGGGGTTGGTATGATCACCCTTGGTCAAGGCATCGATTTCGTCTCAGAGTTGAATGACGGAAGCAAAATCATGGTTGATATCCCAGACTACGAATCAGCTGGCCTGTACATCCAAAATTGGGATAACAAGCCTGGCGGCGGCTACACAAGTCGGTCGACAACTTGGGGCCCGACATGGGAGATAGATGTGAAGCCTCAGTTCACTTCACCCGGGGGCAACATCCTGTCGACTTATCCTCTGCCTCTAGGCGGCTATGCCGTACAGTCAGGAACCTCCATGGCGACGCCCCTCATCGCCGCCATCTTCGCGCTGCTCGGAGAGGTGAGGGGAACGCTTGACCCGACTACTCTGCGCAACCTGCTCGCCGCCACAGCCAAGCCCAAGGTCTGGTTCGACGGGGAGACTGCATACCCAGATACACTGGCGCCCGTCGCGCAACAGGGTGCTGGGCTGGTGCAGGCCTGGGACGCTGCATTCGCGACGACGATTCTGAGCGAAAGCAGCCTCTCGTTCAACGACAGCGACCATTTCGTCGGGGACCGCACGTTCAATATACAGAATACAGCTGATGAGGCTGTCACGTACGTACTGGGCCATACCGCCGCACTCACGATGTACACACTCTCAGGCGAAGGAAGTGTTCTTGGCTCGACCGTGTTCCCGAATCCAACGGCAGATGATGCCGCCACCATCGCCTTCAACTCGAACGAGATCACGGTGGCAGCCGGCGCCACCGCCGAGGTCGCGCTCACTCTGACGCCTCCCACCGCGCTCAACGCCACGCTGCTGCCCGTGTACAGCGGATACATCACGCTCAACAGTAGCAAGAGCGAAGCACTGTCGCTGCCGTATCTAGGCGTCCAGGGAAGCCTATATGACACGCCCACCATCCAAGAGGGCTACGATGGCGGCGTCTACCTGTCTAGCTCGAGCGGCCACTTCAACATCCCGGTGGCGGCCAACACGACGTTTACGATCAACGCGCCAGGAAACGCGAGCACTGGCAGCGTGATCTATCCGTCGCTCGTCTTCTCCCTGACGCTCGCGACGCCGCAGCTGCGCGCGGACCTTGTACCCGTGGGAGAGACGAGCCTGAACACGACGGAGTGGATGGGGTATCAGAGCGCGGGCGTGTTGAATGGATTTCCGGTCACGTTGGTGCCGAGACAGGGCGGGACGCAGTACTTCAAGGGGCAGCTTGACGATGGAACTGTGGTTCCAGAAGGAACGTATAAGTTTCTGGTCAGTGCGGTGAAGGTGTTTGGAGATGCGGAAAAGGCAGACGACTGGGACATCGTTGAGACCTTGCCTTTTGTATTAAAATACCAATCTTAGGACAATAACTATATGCGTGCGCAGGAATTTCAAGCAATAGATTTGAATCTAACTGGACGCGGCCAACTCTTGCATGATTCCTGGGTTCACCCAGTAGCACAAAATTCACCAAGAGTCTATTGATCCCAGCTCGGTGTTTCCTTATATTCGCCACAAGTTTGATCAAAGCCCAGCTTACAGTTCCAGATTTGATATTTCGAATATCGAGACCATCATAGAGGGAAAACTCGTGCGATAGTAATAAGATGTCGACGATGATGATTCATATTCGTGGTGCCAGCGACCTATCATAGGCATACAATTCAGCTCAAAAACGGCCATTTGAGGTCACCGCAACCTCGCGATGAGAGACTATTCACACCTCAACGAGGTTCTTAACAAGTTTCTCTTAAAAGTAAAGAAAATTTGGTTGTGATGGTAGCTCTTCAGTTTTCTTTACATATACCGAGTTACGAGTGAATCCGTAATTCAAGGTAATACTTAGCGTATGTATTGGACACTGGTCTTTGATGATAGGCACCCGGCATATTTGTCAATTTTATGCAAGGACTTTGCATTGAGAGCTTCAACTACACTGAAATGGTATGAGTAGTGCTTTTCCGAGACAATTACTTAAGTGGTTATAACGATGAAAATTGAACCCCATACAAAAGTCAAATCCGCCATCACTGGGTTATGGGCCCGATTTCAGTCAAGAGCTTACTTGCTTGTACCCGGGCTTATTTATACTAACTATTAGATCGCATGAACGCGTTTCCTGGGGATAGATTATATTACACCAATGATACCTATTAAATGCAACCCAAGCTCAGTCAAGCCCCTACTAGCACACGGCTGTCTCTGCCGCATAGATTATACTGTATTAGCCTAGCAGGCTCGGTCAAATGACGAAGTCTGGTGCCTCGACTAAGACTGGCAGGTCTTATCGTGAAGGCGCTGGATAAGTCAAGAGGACACTTCCCCGGGACTATATATAGAGGACGATTCAAGAAGCAGAGGTGCATTATCGAACATGTTGGATATACTGAGCTGAATGCATCGGTCCTTCTCTCTTCAGCGGGAAAGCAGAAGAAAACAACAGAACAAGAAAATATGCAGAGAAAAGGAATGGGAAAAAATGGCCTAGAACCCTGCAGCAATCTGCGAATGCCATAGATATCCCAAGGGCCGGCAGCTTTGATTCGGTGAATGGTTACACTGAGATTTCTTATGTGTATTAAGTATGTTGTGTGAAACGAGCATCACATTGCTCGAGTATTGGAGGAGTGAAAAATGTTAATGATTATCAGCTTGGGCATCCTCCAATAACAAATCGCCAACTGAATCTGGAAGCCATTCACGAGCGAGACGATCGAACATTCTCAACGTCAAATCCGACTACCTCCTTGATCATCATCTCGCCAGCTTTCAGCTCTGACCTCATCTTGCTCCATTTCGACATTGACGACTCGACATATGTGCTTCCGACAAGTAAAACAAGGCAGCTGTCAGGTTTGGACGCAGTACAAGAGCGTCACACTCCTGGCACTGCCCTCTGACCTCGGCCTGATTATAAGCCATAGGTAGGTAATAAACGCATGACCACCAAGGACGGTGCGCTGAATCTACTTGAAATGCTTCTTATCAACCTGCGACTCCGAGCCTCTCTGAGAAGACCTGAACTATATTGATAAGTTTCGTGACCAAATTGAAGACGTTGTAGTGGTGCGACAGTGCAAAATCCTTGGGACCTCTCAGGATGGTATCAGTAGTTTACGAACCCTACAGAAACAAGCCTGAAGACAAACTTGTTCCGCGGCGGTAAGATCCGCCCGTGGCTGAGCGAAGAAAACAAGTGTGCTTATCCATGTACAGGGCAGTCGCACAGGGTCCTTGCGATATGATAATATTTAAAGGCTGCGCTCCATGGTCCAACAAAGGCAGAAACAAAACATTGATCGGTCAGTCGGGAAGGCGATGGATGGAGGCAGGAATTGAATCCTGGCCGACATGAGGAAAGTTGCTAACAATAGGACGCCGGTAGATTGGATATGCATGCCATCGACACATGGGCAGCAACGACGGTACCGGCAACGGCAACAGCACGGGCAATGGAGCCCGCGGTGCGGGAGATGGGCAGCGAATACATACATACTTTCAATGGCATTTGATTTTTGGTTTTACGACCAGCCAGATCGCCTGACTGTAACATCTGATTGATTTACAAGTTCCGCACTTACGGAGGGGCTCCAGGCAAGGCGAGGCACGTGGTGAAACGGCTCCGTGGTGCTGGGATGGTACTGGAATGAGCCTGTGAGACTGGCTTTTGCTACCTACGATAGTTCACAAGTCCGAGATAAGTTGGCCCCGTCCTCCCCGTACAGACGGAGCGTGCGCAACAAATTGCGACAGGCATTCCCGAAGCCTTGAGCCGGTGACACCGGCATGACCGAGCGTGACATGATTGATGACGAGCGAACACGATGCGCTTGCGATATTTTTGGGGGCTTGATTTGCGATCAAGATTTGCTATGGCCTGAGCGTACCGGGTAGACTATGGAGTGGAGGCGCCCAAGCGAGATGGTATCGATGCCTTGATCAATCTACGGCTGTGGCTGAATGGGATTTCAGTGGCCTCCGCATAAAGTCCATAATGAATGTTAATCCAATCCAGTAATTATTCCATCGTATTAAGATTACCATATATGAATTGTTTGTTTTGTGTCTTCCCTTTTCGTCCTTATAATTTTGGCTAGGTTCGTTGGTGCAGTGATTGCAGATATCTCCATGTAAACACAATGTTTCCTTCCCACTTGGGCAGAAGACGAAGGCTGTTTCTGTGATGGGTGGTGTGGTCAGTTGGCGTCCCACGATGGAGATCGGGGAGTATCCCGAACGTTGGAGTTTCAACAGGATGTGATGCACGCACTGTGTCTGGTTGGCGAGAAAAAGGGGGGGCTGCCGTCTGTGAGACCCTAACCAATTGCTGGCCACTCGACCTGCGTAAAGCCCTTCAGCTCTGATTGTTGACATCCACGGCCTTGTTTGCCCTGACTCGGCCCTGACGCGTAGGAAAAGCCAACGCTTGGACCAGGCTCATGCTTCATGACGCATGTTGACAGGCTGCGGGTGAGCTTGGGGGGCCGGGCTAGGTTGGTAGGGCCGCCTTCTACGTAGCCGCAACGGGACTGCAGCAGTGTGTCGGGATTATCCACGAAGACCTTGAGCCTAAGGCTTTCATGCCAGGATGGAGCCTGGCCACTGGACGTGCTGTGACGGGGTCTGCTGAGATGGTCGGATGAGATATGGCGGCCGATCTATCGACATGTGGCTGTTCCCACGCATCTGCACGCACTCGCCGCACTAGAACCCACTGGTTGAGCTGTCCCCAGGAGGAGTCAAAAACAAACGATGATGTCCAGATCGCCAAAGTGGCTCACCCAAGTCATGCAAATACAGTCTATACTCGCCATACAGAAATTAGACGAACTGCGAAAACAATGGAATTGATTCAATATAAAGGATCAAGCATCTCAGACCAACATCATTGTGCACGTTCTTGGTGGGTTGCTAATACATGCCCTGACTCTTCCCCATAGCCGGGTTGTCGAGACTTCTATCGGTCCCATCTGTGTGCCGCCTTGGGCATTTCACATTGCAAAGTCGTCACATATCTCTCATGAACGATGACACGTACGATACATGAGGGGAATCTTATGATTGGAAGACTGTGCAACGGCAGGCCGAAGCGAACAGCTACTGCACTGCGCGAAAGAGGTGAAAATACACCAAACGTGCGACAATGTAATGTGGCAGGAAAACCGTAAGTTGAAAAAGCGAGACCACCTCATCACTTTCCCCTCAGGTGAGGTCAGGTTCATGTTGGGCCGTGGAGGCTTTCGTGAGCTGAGCGTGACTTCTCGTGTCCAAGTGGGAAAAGAAACAGAGAGAAACAATAGCAGGCAGGCGCGTCTGGAGTAGGAGAAGAAAATTATGTACTTCTTATGTACCTGAGCATACCCTATCACGCAGAACATACTTGTAGAGACCTAGATAGAATCCCCACAGGTTCGACTGGGGTCGGGTGTGGCGTTCCTGCTCTCGAACGCGTCTTCGATAATAAACAAACGCGCTGCCCCTGGGCCACTCACATACGCCCAATCCTCCTCCCCTCTCAACCCCCCATGTCATTTTCCACGCTACCTCGCTACCTGCAGCAGAGTACGGCAGAGACGCACCTTTCCACGCCCTGCTTCTGCCACCACACCGCAATTGCGCCCTCTATTGCACTGCGACCATAACTGCCCGAACTGAAAAGAGTAGAGTGGGAAAAAAAAAGTGTCCCTGGTCGAAACTGGACTTGGCACTACTTCCCTCCTTTTCCAGTCCTTTTACTCCCCAAACCACTTCCGCTCTCTTACCCGGACGAATCTTGCCACAAACAACACCAACTACGACGATCTGCCTGTTCTGACCAGTCACACTGGAACCAAGTCTACCTGTCGCCTTTACGTGGGAGAGGGTTCTTCCCAACCCTGCTTCTTCCCTCTTTCGCTCCTTCCACAATACCACCCGCGCAACCCGAAAAGCCAGAGAACCACGCACGCCTTGGTTTTTGGTAGCAACTGAAACTTTGCGCGTGCCTTTTTGCCGTGTGCGCGTCCTTGTGATTCTCGCACCTCTTCCGAATACCTTCAGCATTACTCCTCGCCGTGAGTATTCGAATTACCTCGTTGGATCCGTAATCAGTGAGCATACGAGCTGCGAGTTAGGACAAGCTGCCCACCAGACGCTCTAGTTTCGCCTACGAACCTACCAATCTCGACTGGTCTAAAACATCATGAGCAGCTTAAATCGCCGCCACTAAAGAAACCCCCATCCGCCTTGCCCTTACGTCGTTTGGCATTCCATATGTCTTCGCACTGATTAATTGCCTCGCTCAACATTCCACACGATCCGCCATCTGATTGTCTATTGTCTTGGTACGCAATTGTTGGTACGTCGCCGTACTATCTAAGCCGCCTCGTTCACTCCCTCGACCCGACATACTCTACCGCCGCATGCCATCCTGCGACCTCTCTCATACCAAAAATGTCCAACGCTGGGGGAACTTTGACTCTGCCGTCACCCACGCACGCACATCACCATCATGTTGATGTTGGAGCCGGCCTACGATCTCTACGACGATCATTGTCGCGCTCACCCTCTAAGTTCTCCTTGGCTCGCACCAGCTCACAGAGCAGTTCTGACACTGGATCCACGCCTTCATCACCATCACTTCGCCGCGTACAGTCTCAGTATTTTGGCCCTACACCATCGAATCCGTTTAATTTGCCGCCAAATTCACTCCAAGCGCAATCACCTTTGGCAACGCCATTTCGACCTAGTGTGAAGCTTTCGCTACGATCTGCCAAATCGTCGAAGAGCCCGGCTCAGTCATCCACCGCGACAAAGCAGCTATCGCGAATACGTACCTCCCCACGAAGCCCATCAAGACGCGCATTGAGTTCTGTAACCACGTCTGGAAATTCTGCGCCTTCTTCCTCTTCGATACTGCAGTCAACCCTCACTGGACAAGAAAACGTCGGCGTTGTCGGTGCGCGCAGCCCGGCAGCCACGCGCAGATCCTCGGACAAGGCCTCCAACCGACACAGCATGCATCTGGATATGTCAGGTGCCTCGCCACTTGCGCTTTCGCGCTTCGCTGAGTCTAGCGGTAGCAACATGCCAGGCTCTATTGTTAGCCCTCTTAAGCGTAGTGATGCTACTATGAGTCTTGATCAGACCGTGTCTAGCAGCCCTAAGGCAAAACGCCGCAGTTGTGGACCTTCAAACATGGGCGAGATCTTTGGTCATGGCTCGCCATCGACAAGTCCGGATGCGCAAGATGATTCAGCCCGCGAATACGACTGGACGAGTTCCCTCTTCAATACTTCGGAACCACTGCCTTCTCCAACGCCATCGGTGGTGCCACGAAGGGCGGGTTCACTCCGAAAATCAACCCTCCAGCAGCGACACTCAAGCGAGCGTAGATCATGGGGCCGACGCGAAGGCGCGATGCAGTTGGCCCAGAGCACCAACGAAGCCACTACGCCGATGAAAAATCGCCCACGCTTGTCTATGGATGCTTTCATGCCACCACCTTCAAGAGATAGCCCGTTTAACACTCAAGGCCCTTTACCTAACCCCTCAGCGCACACTTTGAATGGGCCCGCACACCAGCCTCACCCGCTTTCGCGCCAGATGACGACTTCATCGTCCAGCTCGAGCATTGGAGACGACTCGCCCACACATTTCCCCATCCAACATGAAAGACCAAGGGCGCCGATCAACTTCTCCAAGAGCTTACCGCTGGGTGCTTCTCGACCAAGATTCGAAAGACAAGGTGAAGCCGTTGCGAGCGTTTCGACGCCAGACTACAAATATGCGAAACCTTTTGAGGGAGCTTTTGCTTCAACTGGCTTGGTCTCTAAGATGCACAAGATCCCCGACACGGGCCTATCTGGTGCAGGGTTCGGAGTAGCTGCCCCAGACACTCCTTGCAAAAAGCCTTCACACGGTGGTTTCAATACATACCCTCCTATTCCTCCTTCGGGTAGTGCAAAAGCCCGAGGAAGACACATCAGACACACTTTCGGCGATATCTCAACCCCTTTCAATGGCTCTGCAACTCGTTTGCAGAACACATTTGGCGAGCAAACTCGCCCAATCGCCTTCAACGGATTCAAGTTGGGACACACTCGTAGGGGCAGCCTCCTCAGTTTGTACAGCGACGAAGGTGCCAGCCCTTCAAAGAACGTCGATGACCTGCTCAGCATGGATACCGAAATTCCACCGACACCAACGAAGCAACAGCTATTGAATACAAGTACAACCAGCTTGACCGATTTGTCTAGCGAAAGCCCAACGACCAATCGCTATCTGCCTGCTACAACTTCAGCACTAGGCAACAAGCCATCTTGGCAACATGATTCAGAGCCCAATTGTGAGTACAGTCCATTTGCGGGACCGCCGGATGGCAGACTGGAACAAGATGCTGTGGCCATTCGCGCCGATGCATCTGAACCTCAAGTACCTGTCATTACGGCAACCCCTACCGTCGCAAGCCCCTTGCCATCTTTCAGTCAGTCTCGAGCCAAGCACGGTTCGCTGTCCACGCCAGCGCCGCTCGAGACTGCAACGAAATTGATCAAAAGTTCCACTAAAGTGCAATTTGCTAAGTATGATACCGAAAATATAGCAAGCCCCTTAGACCGCCTTGAGTTCGCTGAGAAGGCTTCTCCTCGAACACCAGTCGACAGTGCGGCCCCCCTTGATGCGAGTCGGCTGACCATCTCAAATCCATCTGAAGCGTTCGTCTTCCCTGCTACTGGCAATCGGAAGTCAGTGCTGCCCCCCGCAACACCGACAACCCGTCACGGCAATTTCCAGCAGATCTTGGAACGACGTGTCATCACTCCAGTACATGGAGCCTCAGCACATGACCTTGATGGGCCACTTTGCGCTCGCTTTGGAAAGGTCGACCTGGTCGGAAAGGGCGAGTTCTCTTCCGTATACAAGGTCACAGCATACGCCAAACCTTCATTCACAGTCCAGACTAGCTTCTTCGACACACCTGTCCCAGCCCATGTCACTCCACCATCTGCTTCCGCTGGCCAGGTTTATGCCGTGAAAAAGCTCAACATGCCATTCCAGAGCGATAGAGATCGAACAGAGAAGATGCGAGAGGTATCTGCTCTCCAGGCACTTCGAGGCTGTGATCACGTGTTGCAGCTTATCGACAGTTGGGAAGACAATGGCAGTCTCTATATCCAGACCGAGTTCTGCGAAGAGGGCAATCTAGATAAATTCTTGTCAGAGGTTGGTGTGAAGGGTAGACTCGATGACTTCAGAATTTGGAAGGTTATGCTTGAAATCAATATGGTAAGCCAGCTTGCAGATTGTAATATCAAGTTCCCATTGCTGACAATTACAGGGTCTAAAACACATCCATGACGCAGGGCTTGTTCACCTTGACTTGAAGCCTTCGAACATATTAGTAGGTTTCGATGGTGGCCTGAAAATTGCAGATTTCGGCCTGGCTACTAGCGCGAACATTCGTGGCGAGTTCGACTTCGAGGGTGACCGCGAATACTTGGCTCCCGAAGTTCTTCGATCCGACATCACCCCTGCTGCGGATGTCTTCTCCTTGGGGCTAATTATGCTCGAAATAGCGGCCAACGTGAAATTGCCGGAGAACGGCGCTACTTGGACGGCTTTACGAGAAGGAGACTTTTCTGAGGTTCCCATACTTACTGAAGGAGGGAACTCGATCGTCCGCGATGCAGAGGGCCTACCAATTGAAGACGCAGAGCGACTCGGTCAGATGTCAGACGATGACAGCTCGACCCGGCACATTCGCAAAAGCTACAACTTCAGAAATGTTAATCGCCAATCTGGTGATATCTTTGGTCTGAACCGGAATGGCTCCGTTCGTAAGACCGAGCTCCAGCAACCCCCAGAATTCATGGGCAATCCAGATCATTCAAGCTCTCTCGACAACGTGGTCAAAGCAATGCTTGCCGCCGTTCCAAGTCAGCGACCCTGTGTATCTCAGCTGTTCGAGCTGGACGCGCTTGCTTGGGTGGCGGCTCGCCAGCGAGCTGGTGCAACCGTGTTTGAGGGAAATTGGGGCCCTGCTGATGACGTCGTGGAGCCCATTTCTCTGGATACTGAGATGACTGACGTATGATCTCTTTGCTACAGCTATCGAATCATCTTTCCAAGTTCGTCAGTCGCATGTTGCTCGATCTTGTTGAAGAACCACTGGATATGGGGTCGTATCTGTTTCAAAGATGTGTGTTGGTTCGTCTCGTATCTGCCAGCTCAGCTGGATATAGCAGTGGCTTTCTCGAAGATTACCGCGCTCCCCCAAGGATTCCAGTTCCAATGGTACGGTTCTATCGGTAAATCGAACTTCACACATCTTTCAAGAAGTGTGTTGTGAACGATCGAGAAATTATCATGGGGCTAGCACTTTTGTTTTGTGCTTTTGAGTTTAGAGCACACTTCTCAGCATATTCGGCATAACGATCATTATAGGGGAAAGAACTTTGCTTGCATCGAACACTTTTGGCGGTTTATTACGGACCGTCTGAGTCGTTGTTCCAACAATGGCCGCTCTCAACATACTGCGATGTGGAACATCGACTCCGAAGAGCTCCGCGTCAAGCATACATCCAAACTGAACCGATAACTCCATGTACAACTGTGTCAATTACCGGAAGGAAACACTGCCTTTTGAGCCGGCAATGATTTTGCAGCATCGGCTGGCGCAAAGTTAAACGACGAAGAATTATCTCGTCAGGGACGACGACAAAGGCGTTAGAAGAAGAAGACATTGTATTTCTCTCGGGAGGGAAACCCCGATTACTCGATGTAAATATAGAGGGCGGCATTCTGGTACCATCGTCACTAATCTCAGCCCGTATCGTGGGTCAAAGGAGTCCGATACGGGACTGGACAAACAAGATGTCCAAAATGGATCTCTCGTCTGGGAAGGGAAAAGCATGGTTGGTTGTCTACGTTTTACGAACCTCAAGAGGCGTATGAATGACGATATGATATGAACTTTTCAATACGTTTTGGTTGTCTTTTAGATCGTTGGTGATTCATGACTGCTGCAATAAACTGGCTGTGATATGTACGTCTGGACGCCTCGGCAGACTGGTTGTATCTAGGTCGAAACTTGCAAGGCCAGTTCACAACGACTTGTCGACTAATAATGCAATTGAAGCATTTTCAATTTAGCAATCATGTGTTGCTGCTTTCCACTATCACCCATGACTGTAACAACCTGTGCTGTTTGTCCTCCATTCCATCTCAATTCCAAAAGGTATCATCTTTATGAATTAAATTCCCGTCAATTTACAACGACAGCCGCCGATTGCAGTAATGGTAATATTACTACGGGCTGTGAGGTATTCATCCTGGTCTTCTGTGCCTATACACTTGGATTCTGACGCTTTTGGTGCCAGTGCTCGCCTTCCCAACTATTTTATTTCTCGTTCCTTTCCCTTCTCCGCCGGCGGTGCTGGTGTCCCCTTGGCCTTGCGGCGCATGGGTTGGTACACGTCGTTAAAGTTCATGCTCACACCCAGGAACCGCAGGTCGACGTCGGCCTGGTAAGCCAAGTCGCCGAGCAGGATCTGGAGCTTGTTGCCGAAGCGGTCGCCGAGGTGGCGCAGGCGGTCCTGCAGCGCCGGCAGCTCGGAGCCGGGGGCGTTGGCGGCGTCCGGGGCCAGGTGTCGCAGGTCGGCCTCCTGGCGCGCCGTGAAGTCGGAGACGGACCAGCTGTAGAGCCCGTCGACGCAGTCGCGGTACGCGAGCATGGTGCGGAGGAGCTCGCCCAGTTGAATCATGTAGCTGTTGTCGTCCTCCGTGGTGGAGCCACCGGGCCCTTGACCTGGGTCGAAGCGCCGGCGGCGCGCCCCGAGGAGGCCCTTGTGCGTGATGCTGTTCAGATAGGTAGTGTGTGCCTGGATCACGTCGTCGAGCGTGGCGTCCTCGCGCCCGAGGCGGTTCTGTAGCTCGGTCCACGAGGACTCAATCACCTCGAACAAAATGTAGTACTGTAGCTGGCCGACGAAGTGCACCATCTCGGCCAGAAAGCCGCGCGTTGTCCGCCAAGTTTGCGCGACGATCGGATCGTCCGTCTGCAGCACACCACGCGAGCCTGTTGTCACTTTGCGCCAGGTCGAGGAGAGGGCGAACTCCACGCGCTTGACACGCCACAAGAAGTTGAAGACTTTAAGGTACTGCCGGTTGCCCCAGTCACTGACGACAACGTCGACTGGCGCATCGATCTTGTATTCGAGGGTGAAGCAATCCCAGCCGATGTCACCGTGCGACAGCTGCAGCATGCGCGCATCAAGGCGCCGGAGGACTTCGGGACTGTCGTACTGCGCATTCGAGCCGCGGATAGCGTGCTCGAGCTGCGCAATTAGTGTGTGCCTGTACTGCGCTCCAGCAGGACGGTCGAGATTGGCGGCTAGCGATTCCATAAGCAGTGCAATGAAGTCGCCCTGCCCCAGCAGGATGTAGTTTTTGAGCGCGTGGAGGTGCTCGAAGAGATGGAATTTGTTGGTCATCAGGTCAATCAGCCGTCGCATGGTCGTCTTGTACGCATCATCAATCCAAGCTTCCAGGGTCGCGGTATCGCCATACCTCAACTCTTTGGAGGAGGCTTTCGAGTACGTTTCAACCCACAGCCCATCGTTGCAGCTATGCCGGATGAAGTTCAACGATTTACCAATCAAAAAGCACTTCTGCGCGAACTCGGGTGTGACAATGCTAGGAATCATACCATCCTTGACACAGAACTTATCATCCCACACATTGGTAGATCCAGATTTCCCCTTTGAGATGTCGTCAGGAGTTTTCGGTTGAACGAAAAATTCCAGATATGGATCAGAGAGCTCACCCTCGTAGATCCAGTGTCGTAAGATATCGTAGAAAGGGCGTGTTATGGGCGTTAGGAGACGTTCTGCGAAGGCGCCGACGATGGGATCACCGTGCGACGCGGAAAAAGAATGGATGAGCGAGATGAGCTGCCCTCCCTGCTTACTTTTGGATTGCTCGGCGATCAGGCTCATCAGCCGTAATCCCATAGTCGCCTCACGAGTCCATACCACGCATCGCTTGAGAGTGACACCTGCCTTTCCTATACCATTGCGCGGCGCGTTTTCGTCAATCGTCGCTAGCGCACGGCGTATTTGGCCTTCCAAGGTTGCAACAAGGGTTAGATATGAGCGAAGTTCATCTTTGATCGCCGCTCTGAGGCTCTGATCTAAGAGTCCCCTTGTTGGAGTTTTGACAAAATCCTCCAGGGTCCAATATAGGAGTGAAGGTTCAGCCAAAGTATGGAGAAGACCAATGAGTGGCGGTGGAAGTGTTGAAGGTAGTTTGAGGGAATACTCTTTGCCAAAAGGCAGAGTAGTCGAGGATAGCCCCTGGAGAGTGTAGGGAAGATCACGCAGGAGGGCAGGTTCAGTAGGATCAATGCCAGAGTAGTTGTCCGCTAGCAATCTGGACTTGATGGCAATATCTCGTTTGGATGGGCTGAAGACGTCGGCCCCTCTCGTCCCCTGACGCTTGTGGCCTACAGGAGTGGAAGGCTGTTTGGAATGCTGGTAATCTGACTCCCCATCGATGGCCATCTTCTCCTTAGGGTTCTTCAGAACGTCGCGCAATTCGGTCGGGCGGTAATTCGCGGCTTTAGGTTGCGATTGCACTTCATTATCGCTATCCTCGTCATCAGAAGGACCCATTGAACCGAACTCCTCCTCGTCTTGCATTCGGTCCATCTGCCTCTGTTGCCGCCTTCGGGTTGCCTCCTCACGCTGGAACTCAGCAAAGGCTACAGGATCAGGTTCGTCTGGGTCGGGTGAGTCGGTGAGCTGGTGTAACAGGTACAGCATAGCCCATTTTTGATTCAATACCGGCAGAGCCAGCAACCTCGAGTAAAGATTGGAGTAGCGCAAAGCCTGGCTGGGATTGGTTTGCACCAGCCTCCGTCTGATGAGCTCAGAGGCATGAGTCTGGTCAGCGAGAGGAGGAGGGCGCGGTCTGACATGGAGATGTCAGTTCTTGCATCCAGACACGTATCAATTGGAGCACTTGCCTCTCCAGCTGCTGCCGAATTTCCTGGTAGTATACGTCGTGTCTTTGCTGCTTCTCCTCCTCAGGCAGGTCCGGATCTTGGGGAATCAACTGCGAAATAAGACGGTTGATGCTGAGTTCAACACGCCTTGAACGTTCTGGAGCGGCAGTAGACATGGTCGCATCTTGGTGTTCGTTGCGCAGGTTGAACAGCTATGGGCCAGGGTCGGACGTTGGCTATCTCATACCTACTTCTCGTGAACGCGACGCGAAAGCACTGTATTTGGCATAGGAATGATGTACAATGGGCATAAGTGTATGCCCAACGTCGCGAAACGGCGGGGTGAAACCTCGTAACAGTCCACCTCCCCCTAATCTCTGCTTTGATCACACCTTCATGGCGTCTTGGTCACAGCAAGTCAACGACTGCTATCCTTGGGCTTGACCGGTAACAAGATCGGCACTGTAAATGGACGGTCCAAGCACCCCAGCGTAGACAGTGCAGTCCCTGGTGGTCCTACATCTTAGCGCCCCGCAGGGCAATTGCAGGGCAAACCTACAGCGACTCCCAGAGCTCTAGGTAGGTTGTTACCGGCACCGAGGCACCTGAGGTAACGTGTCTAAGGTCCCGGAGATACATGGACTTCTTCGGTTTACCCATGCTAGGTACTGTCCAAGCCGACTTGCAATAGAACCCGGACGACATACCATCGTGCTGCATTGTCGCCTGCTACCACGCGACGCATTCTTCATCAACTACTGACCACCAACCATCTTTTTTCATCCATCTAATCTGCGCATTCGAATCGCCTATGCGAGCGCATCTCCATGAATGGCGTTGTATTTCTTTTATCGCCCAGCGCTGTTGAGGTAGACCGCTCGCGACATCGTCCACACAATTTGACCCAACCTCGCGCCGTATCCGCCTCACCACCACTTGCATATATCGCAGCTGGCCCACCGCCCATCATCTCATCCCCATCCCGTCGATCGGTTACCAACACCACTCGCCCACCATGCCCGACATAGATCCAGCGGCCTTGAGCCGCCCTGCAGTCAATATTACTACGCCCACCCTGAAATCCATCACCGTCTCCGCGCCGTCAGCTCAAAAAATAAATAAGAGCCAAATCGTGCCCGCCCGCATCGACTTAGAGCCTCTGTATGCTCAACTCAAGTCAGCCATTGGTAATGAACAATGGAACATATACAAAGATGCCACTACACGGTTCATGCTGGGTCAGTGAATGATTGAATTGCCTTCATTGTGATATCGCCGCTGACGCCCAGCTTGTAGGTCGCCTAAACCAACCAGAATACTCGGATTGCGTCGACCCCATACTATACACTCCAAGTGGCGATCGAGTTCATATGCACAACCAGCTGCTTTCTGCTATATATGGAAATCTCACCAGGGAAATGCCCGATCCTGGGCCTGCGCCTTGGGTTTCTGCTAATGACAAGCCCCCAGCCAATGTTGGCGCAAAACCTGTCACGGGCGATGCCGCCGAAAGGAGGCTCAAGGGCGAGGTCATGCAGCTCCCGAGTCGCGACAGAAGACGCATCAAGGATTTGGCACAAAATGAAGTAAGTGTGCTCCTAATCAGTCTCCTCCCAAAACTTCCGCTGGATGAGCGCTAATGCGCCTGGCAGTATAATCCTTATGACGATATGGCAAACCTTTTTTCAGAGCATCACAGGAATAAATCGACACGTGCCCCAGATGTCCCCCAGAGTGCGAGTGGTCTGAACAAAATGAGTGAGCAAATCATCCTCCCCCTTCCCCTTTAGGACTCTCCACTCACTCCATAGTAGATTGGGATCTCGAAATACGCAAGCGCTTCGCGCAGCCTTTAGCTGTCGAATCGGGCGAGTTCCCTGACACGGCAAGTATAGAAGGCAGGATGCTGCCAATTTGCTATGAGTCGGGCCTCGTCAATGGTCACGCATCGGATGCCAGCCAATTCATGACAATAGCGGCCGAAACATTCATCAAGGAGTTCCTTTCTACGGTTTTCAGTAGGACCAAAAGTAATGGCCCAGGCGATTCTGGCGTTGCAGGTTTCGGTTCCGGCACTGGCTGGATTCAGACACACAAGTATCGCCGTCAACTTCGCAAGGAAGAGATAGCTTTCAGCAGAGGGGAGTTATCTCGTGATAAGAGTGGTTTGCTGCCTGTCGAGGCCAAAGCAGCCAGCGAGCGATCCCCCCTCGGCATGGCTGATCTACGTCTTGCTTTGGAAATCGGCGATTGTGGTATCAGCGCCTTTCCCACTGTCAGAAAATCCGTCGTCTATGGGTACCGGGATGGCGAACTGGAGAACTACGACAATTACACGTGGTTGCATGGCTGTAAACCCTTGCTTCTTGACGAGGAGAAGCAAGCTGCTGTATTTCAGAATGGCGGCGCTGAACCCGACGCCATGGACATCGACGAGGAGGAGAATCCGTGGGAGGGCACAAGCGCCCAAGATATGCAGTCCGTCGATCAAGTCCTGGATTCAGTGTTGGCCGTCCTCTAGAAGTCGACGTAGGAGCCCGACTCTCCCACGGTCCACACTCACAATTCAGACGGCACACGAAAGGTCGCCTGCGAATCACCTGCTGCTACCCCAGGCGAAGGTCGGCGCGTTTCGACTTGCAACGGAACATTCACGAAATACGATTTGGTCAAGTCACCGTAGGCTTCGCGCCGAAACACTTCGCCCGATGTGGACGGATCGTTATGGGTACCTACCAACCCAATCCAAACCGAGGCATGCTGATGGTACCCATGCATACTAAGTAGCCAGCCAGCTACCGTTGATGGCGGAAGACCTGATCTCTTAGGCTGGCGTTTCACGTGAAATAGGAAGGAAAGGAGGATTTAAATGTGTATTATATTTACTTGGGGGGCATTAGCATTGGCACGGAGGCGCATGACAAAAAGAGGCGAGGCAGCATTGCATGATTTCTAGAATATGCAGGCGCTTGGGAGCAGTTTTCGGTTGGCGTTTTCAGGGTTGGGATATGCGTGCTTGACGCCTGCGATACCCCTATAAGCATTTGCCTAGTCGGATCATTTTATTCGAACATTTCCAAGCCGAAGATGCGCCTTCATCATGTATCGAATCAAGATGAGCAAAGTTGCAACTGAGGTAAGTATCTAGGTAGGCATTAGTATATGGCTCAGAAGAGAATTCATTGGCTTGACTCGGAATACTCACGGCATACCTAAGTAAGTAGGTACCTGCTCCATTACAGGGTTTGAGAATACAATACTCTCATGCCCATAGCAAAGCTACTAGAAGCAACGACATTGCAATTCTACTCGAATTTTTCCTACCTGGCCTTGATTCACAACCCCGACCTACTCCCTAATGGGCTGGAACAGATGGTGAAAATTGGGAAACCACCGGTAGGTCCAGTACGTACCTCAATCGTGCAATGAGGGTTCCTATGTATGACGGACAAGGGTGGGGCTGAAGCTGGGTAGCTGGCTGGGGTTGTGAGTTTGGACTTTAACGCGCAGAATCGCGTCGCAAGTCGCGTACCTAGCTCTCTCTCTCTCTCTTTCTCTCTTAAAGGCAGGCCTCCACTTACACGAGCTTCCTTCTCTGCTACCAAGTACCTACTTCCTTCTATTTACAACCACGACGACCAATTCACCCTTTGAATAGACCCAAATATTGGTGTCTTCATACGTACTCTTGTATATTATGCTGTCTTGACGTTTCTCAGGATCTCAGTATCTGTAATACTTGTGCATTGGTAGCCAACATGGCTTCTGCGCGTCTCTCTTCTCCAGCTGGGGACATATCTCCTCCCACCTCCCCCCAGTTGACACCCCGATCTAAGATCAAGGCTATGCTCGCAGCTGTAGACGACGAGGGCTCGGACACTGAGCCTACGGGCCCCATTGACACGAAAACACTGTTCAAAACGATCGACAGGAGCAGGGACTCGCATCAGGATGCACCGTCTGTACAAGACACTCTCGGTGGTGACGATGACACAGAGGAGGACAATGACGAGGAAGAGATTATTCGCCCCCGAGGTCGCCTCGCCGCACGTATGCACGCAAACTTCGAGAAGGACACTGCCAAAGAATTGAGCACAACGAGCCGTGCAAATAAGACAATCAAACCACACCCGGCCGCGCAAGGAAGCGAGCCAGAAAGCGAGGCTGGAGACGAGGATGACCAAGACCTTCCCGCTGCTCCCAGAAGAAGATTAGCAAAACGCGCCCGAAGCAAGACCCCAGGAGACTCCGTTGACATGGACACGCCCGACTCTCCAGGTCTTTTCGTCTCGCCCGGCCCTTCGAGGTCACCAGCGCAAAGGGCTACCGCAGACGGATCTGATTCAGATGCCGAATTGCCTACAGACATATCCAAGAACAATCGCTTCAAGGAATTAGTCGCCAAAAAACGCGCCCAGAGACTTGCCAAGGAAGCCGAAGAAGAACGGAAACGCGAGGAACGCGCTCAGCGAATAGCGGAGCAGATGCCTGCCGCGGATGATCTTGACGATGACGATGTATCAGACATCAGCGACGACGCCGGAGGTCGGAGGCTTACACAACAAGTCTCGCGTCCCCCCCGTAAGGCGAGCAAGAAGGCGCTGGAAGAGATGAACCGCGAGACGCAACGAATCAGTCGAAGCTTACAGCTTGCTCATGAAGCAACCACCAAGAAGAAGATCACAAAAGCGTCACTGTTCGAAAGGTTCAATTTCAGGACGGAGAAGACACCGGTCGACACAAGCTCGAAGCCGGCAAGCTCAAGCCGTCCGACAACGCCTAGCTCGGCGGCTCACACCGATGTTGAGATGGGAAATACTGGAACACCACCTAGCTCACCACCTGCCGCTATCAAACCTACTGAGGATCCTCCAGAAATCTTGAATGCCCTTGAGGCTTCTGGGGCTCAAGGCGACGTAACCATCAGCGAGAATGAAAATGCCGAGCTATTGAGCCTCGAGGATACCCTAACCCAATTGAAGCAGCAAGGCAAAGACAAGGGCAAGAATTCCGGAAACCCAACTGATTCTGCTGGAGCCAAGAAGCCCGAAATCACAAAATCAAAGCGTCAAGTGCGAGTCAAACTACCTCCGGTCCAAGCCAGCTTGGCCACTGTCGACTCAGACGATGAGCTCGAAATCACAGGCGCGCATAATGGCAGGTTGGATGCCATCTTCAACCGGATTCCCGAGAAAAAGGCACAAGAGTCGACAAGTATGCACATTATTCGACAGCTAGCTCACCTCGCTTCGCCTGGTAAGGAGAACTCCCGGGGCCGTAATGCCAAGGTGTCTATGACTACAGGCGAGCTTCAGATGACCTTGCAACAACGCGCTAGAGCGCAAGCTAAGCTTGAGCGTGACCGACGTCTCGAGCTATTGCGCTCCAAAGGCGTTCACGTCCAGACAGCTGAAGAGCGCGAGCGCGAACGCGAACAAGTTGAGGACATGGTCGCTCGTGCTCGACAAGAGATCGAGGAGATCATGGCTCGGGAACGCGAAGATGCTAAGCAAGCGCGCAAGGATCGCAAGAAGAATGGCGAAGACGACGCTCTCGACTGGGACGACAGTGACGATGACAGCTATGATGGCAGCGAGGAGGGCGAGCCCAACGAACCCGAGGAGCTGGTTCTCTCTGGCTCTGAGGATGAGGAGGGCGGAGGGGATGCCGACGAGGGAGAGCTCGCTGCAAACCCCTTATTTGACTCTGCGGCCGAGGAAGACTCGGAAGAAGAGGAAGAGGCGACACCGAAAGCTGTCATGGACACCTTGGAGGAGAATAATGAAGAAGAGGATTTGGAATCAACAATCACCAGGCCTCGGCGGTCGAAGAAACACACCCAAGTTATTTCAGATGACGAAGACGAAGAAGAGCTTGTTCATTCTACACCAAAGCCTAAGGCGATTCAGCCCAGATCCCCATCTGCTCCTGGCTCAGGCACACCCAAGGTTCCCACATCAGTATTGCGATCAGCCACGAAGACCTTCATTCCTGGTCTACCAATCGCCAATGCAGCTCCTGCTGGTCTTGGGCTGACTCAGATCTTCGCGGGTACAATGGACGATAGTCAAGCTGGTCCAACGAACGGATCTCCACAAGAATTTATGCCCAGCTTTGATATCTTTCCCGACTCGCAATTCTCCGCCACAGCAGACCAATCACAGGACTACATGGCTCACGGCAGCCAGCCGACCCAGAAAGCCGATACGCAGCGCGAATCACAAGGCGTGCAGCTTCATTTCTCGCAGTCTCAGATTCACGGATTTGATAGCTTCATGGATATAGATGGTACACAGACGTCTGAGTTCGTTGAGCCAACGCAGGATGGCGGCTTCCAGGAGCTGTCGCCGCTGAAGCAACGATTTGTTGAGCCACCCATGTCCACTGTGAATACTGTGCTTCTTGGTAATAAAGAAGACAACGAGGACATAAATGTGCAGGAATCTCCTCTAGTAAGAAAAAGAGGGAAGCTTCTCCGCCGCCGGCCACAGCGAGAAACTTCTGTCGAAAGCATACCGCCTACTGAAATACCGAGATCACCAGTTGTATCTCCTACCACTGCGATGAATAACGTACCCATGGCCAACGAAGATTCTGCCTCTAGCACTGCGTTCAGGCTGATGGAGAAAGCGGCGCGCAGAGAGAAGCGGAGGCAGAAGAAGTTCGACAAGAAAAAGAGCAAGGCCACCGGCATGGTTGAAGAGCAAGCTGAAGAGTCCGAAGATGAATATGCTGGCCTCGGAGGTGCAGATGGCGAGGACTCCAGTGAAGACGACGAAGAGTTGCGCAAAGAGATGATAGATGATTCCAAGGCAAATGAGGGAGATGAAGCGAACTTGGCGGGTCTATTTGCGTAAGTGCTCCTTTCCCAATGCCACAAGCTCGAATTTGAGCAGCGCTGCGCAGTGATTCTAACATTGCATTACAGCGATCGTGAGCGTGCAGCAGATGCCGCGCAAGTTGACAAGCTTTTCCGAGATATCACCACGGGTATGCTGCGCAAGCGTCGGCGCGGTGGCAATGGCAACAATGACTTCGACCTCTCAGACAGCGATGATGGAGGCGAAGCACGTCGCCGCATGAAAAGGCGGCAATTCGCCAAGATGCAGAAAGCCCTCTTCGCAGACGAAAGGATTGGTAAAATTGCCGAGAATCCACGCAATGCCGCATTCTTGAAAAGCATTGAGGACAGAGGAAGCGATGAAGAGTGGGAATTCGGAGACAACTTCACAGAGCCTGGGACTGGTAGCGGATGTGAAGACAGTCAAGATAAAGAGAAGAGCCAGGAGGATAAGAGCAAGGAAGCTGAAGATGAGGAGAGAATTCCCGATAGTCAGCCCAATATCGGAAGAAAGCGGACTCGTACTGATGAGCACGCCGCTCGTCCGCCACCCAATGCCCGACGTACGAAAGATGGTGTCCGACCAGCATCCATCACTGATGTTCGACGTGAGCTATCCAGTCTTCTGGAAGAGCCCAACGCCTCTGTCGACTCTTCTATCGTTCCAGCGACAGAGGTAGGCTCGGATAGCGAGGACGAGAGAGAGAGTGAACGTCCGTCTTCCTCAAACAAAGAGAACTACCGACCCTCGGTCGTGGACCGTATCTCGCTGAAGAGGAATTCTTCAGCCGTAAGCAATGGCAGCACTGGCCCCGCCTCACGTCTCGCCTTTGTCGCCCCGGCGTCCTCCAGCTCCGGCTTTAAAGTTCCTGCTTTGCTGCGCCGCGCGACGACCAATTCGCTCATGTCGAGTTCGTCATCTAGCACACTCTCCGCATCCAACTCCGGACCTCAAGCTTCGGCAGGCAGGAATGGCGCAGCCAGTCTCAACAAGGCCAACTCGTTCAGCGAGGAGGGCAAGCTCAAGAAGAATGCAGGCAAGCGCTCGGGCATCAATTACTTTGCCCGGGAGAACGAGCGACGGGCTAAAGTCCAGGAGAAGGAGAAGAGGCGCGAGGAGAAGAAGTGGAAAGGTGCTGAGGGTCGAGGAAGGGCTGTTGGGGGCTTGTTTGGCGGTGGCTCATTCGAATAATCCAGCCGTGGGTCACGGGATGTGGAAATGTGCTTCTGGTCGGGTCTGTGTCTTGTGCTTTACATGGTGCTGGCGGGCGTTGGTCGTGTCATGGCGTGGACGTTGGTAACGGCGGAAGGAGTTCTAGGCGAATACTGTGTTCACGGCTTGTTTCAAGCCTGTTTGGTTTCAAAACTAGATACCGGCACACCGTCTGAGCAATTGACAAACTTTGAAGATCTGTACTGACATGATGATGTTGCAAACCGGTACGCCTGCAAGTTAGGTATGCTATACTAGAGGATTGTGATCTGCGACTACATATTTCATTATTTTCCATACCACCTCTTTTTCACCATCAACGTGCGCCTCGCTAATGAAAACCCATGATTTCGCAAAAAGACAACCTGTACCTATGGTTTCCTTCCAAGTAGAACTGTATAGCCTCTTCTGGGGTCTCTTGGAGAACAAATACTGATCAAGGGGCTTCTGCCGAAGTTTGCCCGGCTTGGATTCGCCCTACGTCGCCTTTTGGCAGGAGCGACTCTGGAGCACCTTCGCAAATCTATCTCATGGAGATCAGCGCAGTCCTCACTTTGTAATTCAGATCTGACATTGCGATTCTGGCATTTCCTTTTACTGATGATATATTTATAATAACTAGTAGTTGGATCGAGCTGACAATTATGGCATATATGGCTGCCAGTTTCTCAGATCGCGCACCGATGACACTATTAAGATCCCCATGAACTTACAGGACTACCTGATGAAATCAGTGTACAATGGCGCCTCCTCCCGCTGTATGTACGATTGTAAATTACAAAACGTACATCACGTTGCTAATGCATATCGGAAGACACCAACGCCTCACAGGTTCCTGGCTCCCAGACGGTCCCAACCCCAGAGTGAGACGCCCAAGGCGCAGCAGGCAGGGGCGCAGCAGTTCCAGGCCACGCCGCGCTTCTCGCTGCACTCGACGCCGCGCGCCACCGGATCCTCCGCGCACCCGGGCTCGACGCCCCGGCCCTCGGCATTCCGACGGAGCACGGCAGTCTCGAGCCGGGACACCATCACCAGCTCGCCCACCTCGCGAGAGGAGAGCGACGAGAACCGGGACGAGTCTGTCGGAATTGATGATGACGAACATGATGACGGGCTTGGTGACGCGGATGTCGTGCGGGAGTCCTCCCCTCTTCGAGCCCCGAAAAGCGATCGCGAGAGCGGGGCCGAAGGCGAAGACACGCCGGACATGCGGTCCGCGAAGCGCAGACGCGTCTCCGTCTCTTCCATGGGCGCCGATGAGGAACCACGCTCCGACAGCAACGAGGACATCGAGATGAAAGCCCACGCGCTGGACATCCAGTCCTCGCCCCCGCCGTCCAGCCTGAGCTGCGAGCGACTCTCGGGAGACAATGCGCCGTACGAGGACGGACACGAGGGCGCGGGTGAGCGGCAAGACGACGAGGCGAAAGAGGCGGCCGTGACGGCAAACCAACCCACTTTCCGCAAGGCGCCGCGCTTCAAGCCCGTCGAGGCCCCGGAGATGGTGCGTCCCGAACCGCTTCCCGACGCCTTCTCTCCGCATCGCAGGGGCGCCAAGTATGTGAGCGGCGGCCTCGCGGCGGAGCTGCGCGACTGGCTTGTCGACGTCGAGTCGGGGCTGGGCACCGGCGCGCGAAGAGAGGGGGAGGAGTTCATCGCCGAGATGCGGGTCGACGAGGTGCGCAGCACTAGCGGTATGACGCTCATCGCCGGCCGGCAGCTGCTCTCGTCCCCCGAGGGGGATGGGGCGGACGGTGCGGATCAAGTGAGGGTGATACTGGCGGGAGCCGGGCGGCTGAGCGGGCTGGCGAGGCCGAGCGAGGTCGTGTGCGGCACGGTGGTTGGGATCGCGCGGCCGACCTGGGAGGTGCAGCTCGCGGGCTTGGGACGCTGGGCCGTTGCCTGCGACTGGGTTGCGCTTCGCTGAAGCTTTGACAGTTCGGCACGCTTCTCCTGACGAGCGGCTTACCTGCGAAGAGCTCAACTACAAGGTCTGACTAAGAAATGAAGGGATGAGTCGCCTACGGTCCCGCACAAATCTATGAAGTTATCTGTCAGACTTTTGTCCTCATCCGGGGGAGCCAAGCTGAAGGCTCGACTGATAGTTGAAATCTCATAGTGCAGCTCACAGGGTAACCGAGCAAGAAGCCTACCACCCAAAAGATGAACATGACTCTTACGACAAGTCTGCTCACGCCATCCCTCAAGCCGGTCCCAGTTTCCGCAATGGAGCTCCCATTCCATATCAAGAATCAGGCAAGCGAGCCTGGTGACAATAATCAACACTGCGGCTCATAATGCTAGGAAAAGAGCATAGCCAGCCATCCTTGTATTTCGCCAGCAAGCAGGTAAAGTGGTGGCCAAGACAACATAACTCCATTCTCTATAATATATGCCCCCTCGAAAAGCATAGAGCTATGCAGACAGGCAATACATGGTGTCCATTACGATGAGCCAACTCGTTCTCGCTGTATCAGGTACACGACGGGAGCTGGAACCCACGATATCTGCAGCTCAAGCTTTTCATATGACAGGAGGCCTTCGCCCCCAGGAGACGCAGGGGCCGAGAAGACATGGCGGTTATGATCACCCTCAAGACGGTGTGTGTGGGGTCGCGCAAGACGGAGTAATGGTGATCGTCAAAGGACTTGCTGAGGTTACGGTGACAACTTATGGGTGATAGTTTCTGGATGCGGAAATGCAAGCAAGTACTTTAACCATCTTTCGATAGACCGAGCTCTTAGATGTGATCACAGTCCCGGGGTTTAAATCACACCTCGCACTGCATAAAAGTGCAACAACGAAGATTGAGGATAGTATAATCTTCTTTGACAAAAAGATCTTCTTTGTGATTGAACTATGTATTTCGACGGTTCTTTGATGTTATTGTCATGTAGTCGCCCCCTCGTGATTCGCATACAAGGACGATTGAGTAGACAATCCATTGTTGGGCTTTCACATACAAAAGCCAACATTCATCCTCGTCACAAGGCACTAGACTAGTTTCTCATCAACCGTAGCCTCAGGTAGGTTTGTTGCGCTCGCTAACTGTACTTAGCTCCGATTCTTCTATGCTGCGTTCTCTTGGTATCTCACCTGGAGCGCTTATATCTAGCACCAGAAGATGGCAACCGCCGATTCCGTCACCAGCCGGATCAGTCAGCTCCATCAGGAGATAGACGCGATTCTCGATACCCAGCACGGCTCACCCGATGTGTCATCTTACGGCGCTGCGCTATGCAAAGCCTTAGGGGCCCTTAGACTCGCGCAGTCATTCGTAGGCTCTCATGGATCCTTTATGGAACACAAGATGCTCGAAACCTGCCAGGAATACCGCCGTCTCTGCTATGAGCCTCTCATGCAGCTTCTCGAAAAAGAAGACAAGGAGGACAAGGAAAATGGCCCGGCTCCTTCTCCAAGAAATATGACTAGGAGGCAGGGTGTCATCTTTAACGTGGATGCGGGTGAACATATTGCAGACGCAATCCAGGCGCTGACACTCCAGGACTACCTTGACCAGCAAGTGTCGGGGGAAGAACCGGCGCCACCTCTGGTGAGCAAGACGAATGATGGGCCCGAAAAGAAGGCGCCAGTCTCTGATGTGGTTGATGATGTGGCACAGTCGCGGTCGCGATCGCGGTCAGGTACTCTCCAGAGGCAGCACGCGGTGCGCAAGCGAGATGGGAGAGGCCGAATAGCCGAAGAGCCGGAGGTGGTACCGCCCCTGCGAACCAAGGGCGGCATGAGATTCGACGGGTGGATGAATACACTCTGACCCTCCTACCCATTGGCATCATCCTCGTTCCATTCAGTCGTACTGACCCCGGGAGAATTGCTTGTAAGCCTGGCGCTTACTGAATAGACAGACGTCTGTCACGGTAAGTGCTTGAATGGACATGTAAATCTACTCAAACTCATCTTCTTGTCTTCTGCTAAGGGAGAACTGATATGCGGGGGACTCTTTGACTCCCTATGGTGGTCACTGTGAGAACTGGCTTCATGACTAGGCACAAGGTACACTCACTGCAACTACGAAGCAACAGGTTCATACCGCGCGATACAAGTCTTCCACTGTGTAAGTAAGTAAAGGGTTCCGAGCCTACAATAACTCCTTCTGATGGTACGTGATCATGAGCACCAAGCTGGTGTTCTCAAGAGTCCATCTACATAACCACCATTGATGGATATCCCCTGGATGATTGACTCCGCTGCCAAATTCACACTGAGAAGAAGTTGGAGAACTCCGAAATGAAACTGTTCGAATAGTATGTGCCTCTGAGGCGTATCGCTGCATGGCTCGGTGTGGCGGATCGCGCAATACCGGTATCGTTGTTCATGTTGTGATGGTACAATCCAACAAAACACCAAATACCTACAATCACGGAGTGAGGTTTCGACCCAAGTAAAACACGCCAAATGAACGTGCGTATTGTAATCGTCCAAAATGAGAGACAGGGCTGTGTAGTCTCACAAGAGATAAGGTGTGACTCGGAAGGGGTTGTCTCACCGTGCCGCAGCTCTACATCGTATTGAGAGATGAGTATCGCCAAGCCACGGCTAAGCGGCAAAAACGGCGCGCCTCTCACCAGAAACGTCCTGGCGCCCAATATCGCACACCTTCGATCTGGGAGCCTAGATGCCCCAAACGAGATTAAGAAAGACGCATGCTGGGCTGAGGAGGGCGCCATCGGCGCTTAGCAGGTCCGTTGGAAGCGTTATGACGTGCGCGCGCTCAGGATGAATTGCTCCGCGAAGAGTGGTCGGGCGCTCGTGGGATCTTCTTGATATATGCCTCACCCACGTCGTTTCGTTCTTCGCCTGTGAAGGCGTTGAGCAAAGTACAGGTAAGATGTCGCTCGAGAGTGCAGCAGAGAAGAGTCCGCGAACGTGGGCATCGCGCCTGTGGTTTCTGCGCACGAAGAGGGCGATAGCGGCGTATACGCTGCTGACGTGCGGCATCATCGTCGTGATCGGTGAGTGGATTTTTGTGAACTGAGTTCATTGCCGGTATGCTGAAACTTTTTTGCTGACCCTGATTACCTGTATTCCAGCCCTCACGGCCACGGGTGTGATCCACGCTCAAGACTCTGGGGGATCCGGCTCGAAGGCGCTGTCGGCTTCCACGACGGGTGGCCCGTCAAGCACTGCGCCGACCGCTGCTGTGACGACCCAAGCGGGGGCTGTCTCGTCAACGGGGACTGTGACGTCTGTGTCTGCCACGCCTACCACGTCCTCCGCGAAGGCGACATCGACAGCGACACAGGACGTTCCCCTCAGGATCATGGCACTGGGCGCCTCCATCGTCAAAGGCGAGACTTCACCTGGCTATCTTGGTTTCCGTAAGCCGATGCGAGATGAGCTGGTGGAGCAAGGATTCGCGGTGAACATGGTAGGCTCCGTGCGGCTGGGCGACTTTGTCGACAACGACGTCGAGGCATATGGCGGGAAGAAGATCACAGAGATGCAGAACTACGCCACCAAGGTTGTGCCAGAGACACAGCCGAACCTCTTCGTCCTCAATCTCGGCACCAATAACATCTTACAGAATAAGGATGTCGACAAAACAGGAGAACAGATGAAAGAGTTGATCGAGTATCTGCTGTCCGCCTCCAACCGATCGACGGTCATCCTGAGTACGCTACTCATAAACAACGTCCCTAACAAGGAACCGATGGTCTTGGATGTAAATTCGCAGTATCGGGATGTCGTGAAGACTCTTGAGGCTGATGGGAAACCTGTGGTTCTCGCTGAGATGCATCCGGATGAAGGTGTTGCAGACGTCCCGACGGCTGCGGATATAGGGTCTGATGGTTCGCACCCGACGGTTGCAGGATACGAGCTCATGGCGAAGCTTTTCGTCAAGGCTATCCAGGAGGCCCATGGTCAAGGGCTTCTGCAACAGCCATTCGATAACGGCATAGCTGACGATGGAGATGCTGAAAGGAGTGGGTAGACTGCCAAGTAGTCGCAAACACGAAAGCGACCTTCATGGTGGTAGCCGCACGAGAGCGCATCTCGAGAGCACATTTGCGCCCCTTTTGTTACACTCAGACCTGCATCAAATCAAGCGTCAAAGTGAGACATTTACTGTTGGTGGTGAGCCAGAGCGTACGGATACCCCGAATGGAGACCTCAGATGAGAGTCCCCTTACTATATGTGTAATTCTAATAATAATAATAACAACAAATTGGAAAAGAAATATTGGTCGTAATGTGACTTCAGTTAGTCGAAGTCCCTCTAGATTGCTCCATGAAGACAGCAACTACACCCAGCGGCATAGTCGCCTGTATCTGCTCTCTATAGGACTCCACGTTTCGAGGCAGAAATGTGCATGATGAGCACAACCTGAATCTAGACTTCTATTGAAATGCACCAAGTTTACTTCCTAAACTCCTCCAGCCTCTTCCGTTGCCTGCCCTCGCCGTCAAAGTTCGACCCGTCCAACCAACCCTCAAGCGCATGTTTGGCGCTCGGCCATTCGTCGTCCACCATCGCATACCATGCCGTATCTCGCGAACGTCCCTTGATGATCATGTGCTTCCTGAACACGCCCTCGAACGCGAAACCCAGCCGCACCGCCGCCCGGCAACTCGGCGCATTCAGCGCGTTGCACTTCCATTCATACCGGCGGTAGCCCAGGTCCTCGAACGCGTGTTTCGCCATCAAATACATAGCCTCGGTAGCAGCCGGTGTCCGCTGCAGCGTTGGCGAGAACATGATGTTGCCCACCTCTATGCAGCGGTGGCTTGGATCCATGCGCATGTAGCTCGCCACGCCCACAACATTGTCCACGCCGACATCCGTGGTAGGCCTGTCTTTCGGTATGATGGCGTAGAATGTCGGGTCCTGGCTGACGGCTTTATGCTCCATGCTGGTGCGGAAATCAGAGAGGTCGTGAAAGGGCCCGTCGAACATGTAATCCCACAGAGGAGCGTTCTCGTCTCCAGAGATATGCGGAAAGAACCCGTCAACGTGTTTCGGTGAGAGGCCGGCCATCGTGATGTACTGGCCGGTCAACTTCGTGTCCCGGGCCGGAAGCCGGGCCGGCGCGCTGCTCACTGAAGGGCCGAGGGGATTGGGCGCCCGTGTAGCCATTGTTCCTAACGTGCGCACGATTCTTTGCATACCTAGGTATGATTCTTAGATTCCAATGTAACGTAAGAGGTTCGATCCAGACGGATAGGTGCTATATACCTGTCCAGAGGACTGTAGAGTACCTTAGATAGAGCCGTCCCCTGACTCATCAGCCTGCCGGACCGTCCCGACGTCGCCCGTTGTTTGGGCTACCTAGGTGAGATATTGTTGTCTCGAAGTCAGCTTTACCCGATCCGGTAAGTCGATGCGGCGCGAAGTCCAAAGCTGACTGATCAACTGGCATGCGTCGTGATACGGGAAATACTTTGCGATCAGCAGGAATCTCCGAAATCTGCTGGCCCTCAACGCTTACTTTTCCACCAGTCCGTCTTCTTCTATTACAGTATGGTTCTGACCATATCGGCAGCTCCCGAAGCAGGGAAGACCCCCCAGTTTCTACTAGCATCCTTCTTAACAATGTTCACTTCCGCGTCTCCCTGCGTGGGAAATCTACGTCCTATCAAGAGAAGGATTTAGCGATTATTTATCATGTAGAAACGAGACTGGCGGTGCTTTATTTAGTATTTGAAAGTATAATCGTTTTGCTGATCGTATCCCATCCAGGGGAAAAAAGTCGTCCGTCAGCTCCGGCCCAATATAACCGATTAGTAGGTTCCCGAATAGATGAATTGGTCTTGTTTGGAGGAGCACATCCCAAGTGTGTGTGTGTCGCCGCATCCTATTTCACAGCGTACGCCGTACGCAGTATAGCCAACGTAAGCCAGAAGTGATGCTGAGATATTTCATCCGGCCAAGACACAGGTGATAAAGCGATGTTCTCGAGATGCAAGTATGACATTACACTGCACCTTAACACAGGATCAACCCAATTGAGGGGATGCGCATTTGTAAGCCATGAAAAGATCGACGCCTCGTCAATGAGGGGTTAGAGCCGCAATCCGCAAGGCTCTGGGCAGGCGTAAAGTGAGATGGTTCTCCCAGACCTTTCATTCAACTTGACCTTCCGAGCCATGTAAAGATTCGAGATGGACGAGTACCTATTTACGGAGTATCTGGGTACTACAGAGAGTATTCCTGAGGATACTCACTATCTGGAGATACTCAACTATCCAGTGAGTGACACCGAAACCCAGGAGAGATTACCACAGACTCCAGGTCTCTTGGCAAGAATATTCCTAATCCCCAAAACTAGAATCCATTGAGGAGCTCAGCAGGAACGAAGGCCCTGAAGGGCGAGGACATCGAAGCCTTCCTCGCCCGAAAGGTAGGTAATTATGCGGTCGACGTAAAAGATTAAAAAAAAAAAAAAACTTCTACATGTCCCGAAACTAACCTATGGGTGGCCGCTTGTAGGATCGTTTCGCACCGCTCACTGAGCTGACTGACTCAGCTTTCATCAATGGCATTCGGCTTCTGTCAGTATCAAATTCTGTCGTCGGGTGAAGATGTCTGCTCTTGCAGCCATAAGCTCTGTAGTGTCCAACAAAATGTTCAAAACCAGAAGACCTTCGATCCTAATGTGGTCTCTTTGGAAAAGGACCGGTACGAAGCGGTTGTGCGGAAGATGAAGCTTCCTTTCCGTGCGCTTGAGAGCTCTGCTGCCGTTGGTCCATTCTTTTGGTGGACCATGGAAACAGATCGCGATGGTGCGCAAGTCCTTCGTCAGTATCCCACCTAAATACAAGAGCTGAGATCAGCGATGAATGACTGAAGCTAACGTCATGATTGTCAAGAGATGATCTTCCGAAAATCCGACGTACGATGGAAGGGTACACCTAGAGGTTGCGAGATGATGCTGTCATATTCTTTCGAAACTAGAATAACGTCTGGCTACGTCAAAGGTACTAAATCAGCGAGGATAGAAAAGCTCTTGCAGCAGCTCACGGTCTGCTCAAGACCAGTGACGCATCCCATGATTCTGCCAGTCTTAGTCTTGTGTCGAGAATTATCCCCACAGCATGATCAGCTTCAAAGGGAATATAGAGAGCAGGTCCGCCAACTAGAGAGTGCCCTTAGCCAGAGATACGACATCAAACCAGCAGATAACTATGCACCAGAAACAGACGAAGATATCGACGGAGTCGGCCGAAAGCTGACGCAGACTCAATGCAATGTCCTACAGAAGCGGCCACAGGCGTGGCAAAATGTGGTGAGCCGAGCGACTAAGGCTGTGGAACAGTTCTGGGACCACCTACCGGGAAAAGACAAATCTCCTGACTTAGAAAGACTGCAAGAGACGCTGTTAGGCCGGCTGGAGTTCTTCGCTGTGAAACTTGAGGGCCTCGAGAGTTATACCCACGTGTCAATCGAAAGGTTGAACATGCAAAGAGAAGTTGTGAGCTATCGCGAAAATCCCTACAAGATCCCCGAATGTCTCTGGCTGACGTGTATCTGCCAGATGCACAGTCTTATCGATCAACGAGAATCGCGACTGAGTCTGAGGATCGCCGCCCAGCAACACCGCTTGGCGGATGCGAGCAAAAAGGACAGCACCTCGATGAAGACCTTGACATTTCTGGGCTCCTTCTTTCTACCAGGAACCTTTCTGTCCTCTGTGTTCAGCATGTCTTTCTTTGACTTTGGAAAAGGTATGGATACATTGGGTCAGCGATTCACTCCTAAGCGCTTCTATACTGACGCCGAGTTTTGCAGCTGATCAAGAGCCAGTCTCGAAGAGTGTGTGGATATACTTTGTGCTTGTGATCCCTCTGACAGTTCTGATCTTTGGGTGCTGGTGGAAGATCGACCAGATCTATGGAAAGCAGGCTGAAGACAATGAGGATGAGGACGAGGTGCTCATGAACAAGTTGGAGGACCGCATTCTGATCGGCTTGAGCAGAAGGACTGGAGCAAGAGTCGGGACTTTGAGAACCAACCCGTGATAAACGCCTCGTTTTTCTTTCACGAATTAACTTTTAGACACCACAGCCAGAACTTTCATTCCCATCCCCATTCAAGAGAAATGGCCAACATAGTGGCTGGGAGAGATGTCGCGTAGTAGCTGACGGTAGCGTTGAAAAGGTGTAGCAAGTAAGTACCTTAAAGTAAGTAAGTACTTAGGTATGGTGTTTGGCAAAAGATAGCGTAGTGCACCTTTGGGCAGGTTCGGTACCTACCCTTGGCTGCGACGGTGCATTGATAAGCTATGTACCTACCTGGTAAGAAGTACTTGTCTACAGCAAGTAGGTACCTGAATCTAATGTGGCCCACGCAAAGCCACAACGACCAGTGGGTAAGTATGTACCTCTGGTACCTAATGACATGACCTTCCCAGGTTTCCGTGCGCGATGGATGCGCGTCGTAGTAGAGCCTCGAGGACTCACATACAAAGCACCCCTATATGTACGCAATATTACGAGTATCTGGATCTCACCGATAGCGGCTCGATATGTTTCGCGGTCGTTTGGCGGGCTCTGTCCTCCGTCACAATAGTTCATATAATCATAGACGTCGCTTCGGCACTTGGCGAGAAGTCCCGAATGTCCTGTTGGATCCTGTGCCAGTGCTGCGGCCCATAGGATGGTGTATTGCGACAGTTTCCACCATCTACCTTGCCAGCGCTGCTTATGATGTCCATCAAGATGTGCAATGGATGGAACAAAGGGGCACAACATGGGATCATCCGTCACCCCTAATGGCGTTCACTATTTTGGACGGATATGCTTTACTACGCCACACCAAAAAGCTCGCCCGGGCCGATCGCACTGAGCGCGCAGAGTTTTCCGAGTCTCAGCAGTTGATCATCGGCACGATCGTGGCCAACGTCAGTGTATATTCCTTGACCAGACTGAGTAAAAATAACCCACTATCGCATCAATTCGTTCATGTACCAGTCGCCACGGCCAACCGCACGCTCCTCTTGTCGACCTTTCAGCATTTCGGACTGTTCCATCTCGGTGTCAACATGTTTGCATTGTGGAATTTCGGGCCCCTGGCCTTAAGAAGCCCAACGTTCATGGAAAACACCAGCCACTTTCTTGCCTTCTATCTGTCAACTGGCATTGTGAGCAGTCTCGGTCACCACCTGAGCGTTGCCTGGCCGAGACGAATGGATCGCTTCGTGCCGAGCGCAGGCGCGAGCGGTTCCCTTATGGGTATGTATAGAGACGTCTTCTTGAAGAAACCCTGCCCCATTGTCTGATCTTCTCGGTATACACTTTGCTAAACTTCTGCTAGTACGTTACTTTACCCCTTCTGTTGACTATCCCTATGTTTCTGTAAAGGTAAGATCCATAGCTTAAAGCAGCATGCTCATGTACACTAGGCCGTACTCGGTGCATTCTGCATGGAGTTTCCAGATGCCAATGTTGGTATTATATTCATACCTGGAGACTGGCCAGCGGAGAACGTGCTAGCAGGACTCGCACTGTTTGAGACAGTCGGCATCTTCTTCCGGTTGCCTTACCTGCAATTTGCCCATGGCGCACATCTTGCCGGACTCGCAGCCGGCGCCGCCTACGTCCATTACAATATGGGAGACACTCTGTGGCGTGAAAGTCGAAAGTTCGCGTTCTATGCCATGAAACGCATTGGCGTGATATAACCTACACGTCTGTACAACATTGCTGTAACTCAGGTACTGCAGAGGGGAAATATCTGCAGGCCACAGATTTTACCCAGTTGAAGAACGGCAATCGGAAAGGGGTCGACGAATTCCGTGGTTCACGTACGGTGGAGAGGCTGGCTGGAAATTTTACTTTCTTTGTTCTTGTCGAGATGGTAGCGTCCCCCTTCTTTCTTCGGGGGGTCCATCACACCATCTCGATAAACTGAGCTGCTGCTGTCCTAGCGCTCGTGTAGGTGGTATCTTATACAATAAATCACATCTCATCCTCGACACTTTCCGACTCACTGCCGACTCTGCCTTCCTGCTTCAGGAGGCCCTTGCCCTTCTTGGCCTTGCCCTTCGCACCCTTACCTCGAAGGCCCTCAGGAATCTCCTTGTGGACTAGTCCTTCTTCGAACAGAAGACCAATGTCCGGACGTCGGGCCACGGCCTTCTTCCACACACCCTTGGGGACCTCTTCACCAACCGTGACAATCCTGCCCGAAGTCGTGTATTGCCAGACGAGTTCTGGAGCCTGCTCCATAGCGGTCCGGAGGTGGATCCAAATGCTTACATCCGCCTTGCTGGGACGGCCTGTCGCCGTTCCAGCCGAGACAGGCAAAAATGAGAGGTGAGATGCGCCATCAGCGCGTTTGATGCCTCCTGAGGCCAGCACGAGAGGGTAGTTTTGGTATGTCGTCTCATAGACGATGTATTCTGGCAAGTTGGCCGAGTCCAGAGTGAGAGGCTCTCCCTCAAGGTCCAGAGGAGCTTGGGAGACGCTGTCCCGTTTTGACTCCCGGCGGACTTGATACGACTCGGCCTTCTCAGCTTCGGAGTCGGGCTTTTGGCGCAGGGTGAAACGTGCTTTGGATGAATTGGCGGCCCGAAGGATGTCGACCAGGGTGATTCCAAGATCGGTCATGCGGGTTTGGGTCAGCTGGTATAGACTATTAGCACAGGTTACGCAGATCATGGTTTCGATGAGCATACCAGGTCAGAAACTGATACCCAGCCTTCTTTGTTGGAGATGAGATAGTCCTCGTCCTCCATACCGGACTCAATATCACTCTCGGAGACGCTGCGCTTGAGGACGAAAGTGACGGCCTTGGCGACCGTGGCATCGAAATCCTCTACTACGCGGTAGTGACGACCGCCAGCGGTCTTGCCGTTGACGCTCATGCCTCGACTCCGGCCCTGTCGCGGAGCATGTTGGGAGATGGCGCTAGGAGGCAACACTCCACCGTTCTGGTTGATGACATCGAAGGGAATGAGGACAGAGGTGGCGGCCATTTTGTGAGATGGAAGGATATATACAGGAGATGCAAGAGGCACGCACTTGTACAAGAATGAGTTGTAATGAAGTTGGTTACGAAGCGTTGGAAAGACACCCAAGTAGGTATCAAGTCAGAAGAATCACGGTAATCCAAAGCTAGATTCGCTGGAAAGGGGGGACCGAAGGCCGGGACTTATACAGACAACAAGCCTCGAGGCCGAAGACGGAAACACGATACATCAGGGGTTTCGGGCAGGTGTGTGTACATTGCATGCATGACCTTCTAACCTCAAAGGTACATAGGTACCCAAGGTGAGTGGGCTGACCGCCTTGAGATAGACCTCCATAGAAAGGCAATAAAGGGCAGCGCTGAGCTGCGTTCCTAGCTGTTCCTAGAGGCGGTCAAGAGCTGCCAGTTGGTCATGCAGCGCTGGGCCGTGACGAGGAGCCATTCTCGTTTGCCCAAGTTGTGGAGAGAGGCGCGGTCGAGGGCCCACACGGGTAGATCCAGCGCCAACCTTCAATTCCAGGGAAGCGCCTGCTTCCAGCGAATACTGTAACTTACCCCCCTCCCCTCGACTTCTGATGGCTTCCTACGAGGTGGTCGCGCGTAACCCGCCTGGTGATGGTGAGCCCAGATCAAGAGAGACCGTCGACCCATGCACGCATGTCCTGCTTGGGCATGTGCCAGCAGCTACCTATGTACCTACACTATCCACTTTGACCTTTTGGCTGTCTTCTATTTCGGGATTGTCGGACCTCTCTCTCTTTTGGGGGGGGGGGAGAGAGAAAGAGAGACAAAACACCGGGGTGACCGCTCCCGCGCGCGAAAACCCGCCAGACCGCCGTGTCCGTCTGGGAGCCAGTGCCAGGGTAGCCGTGTCTGACAACCTGAGATCTGATCGGCTCGGGCGAGTCGCTTCAAGGGACCGACCTTGCGCGCGTACGCAAGTCATAGGCTCTCGTGGAGCTACCTTAGTTACATAGCCGGGCCTGGGATTTCGATTTCCCCCCTCCTCCTCCTCCACCGGCCCAACCCACCCTGGGACCCCTCTCGGTCATCCCACTATCGTCATAATCGATACGAGACGGATACCCATCTTATCAGATGGACCCTAGCCAAGGTAAGGTAAGGTATTCCAAGGTAAAGGACAGATAGCGCCATCGAACACATCACGCGAAATGCGATGCATTGCTGCCCCAGCGCAGCCCAGAATGGGGCCCGCACGTGTTCTACATACCATGGTGGAGACTGGACTATAGCGAATCCTCCGAGACAGAAAAGGTGCCGGATGCGGATGTCGGTGGAGTTCCAGAGCCCACGCGGGTCACGACGCCTATGTCGGGGCCTGGGCAGGCGATGATATGACTCCTTTGGACAGCGTGTCGTGGAGATGCTGGGAGGCGTGATGCTCGTCAGAAAATCAACGGGGAGGAGAAAGGGATGGCTTGAGTATGAGTAAGCACGTGAGCTGTCGGGTGTGCTGCTCAGTGCTGGCGGAGCGAATTCTTGGATACGAGGGGCGGGCCCTTCATACGTCGTTGGAGTTAGACCTCTGTCGTGGCTCCGCCTGCTGCTTGTTTCTTCAACCAGAAACGAGCTTTCTAGATTATTTGTTTACTCTTTGCCGGTCACGATTCTCAAGACTCAGCTTGGGTAGGGAGCTCGACAAGATGAAAGGCGTTTTTCCAGCTCGACTTTCCTCCCCGGTCATTTTCTTCTCTATGTATCAAATTCGTGTCGATTCTCACTCACACATACTATCTAATTCATAATTGAGAGTACTCCCTCTGGTTTGTCTCGACATCTATAACTGATTACCCTTTGCATCACCTAGACCCGCTGCGTGCTCAGGACATGAGGGACCTCCCATATAACTCTTGCGCCGTGCCTGACCGGTGGGCAACATTTCAATGACGAAATCGGTAATTTACATGCAGGCCTCTGAGGAAGCTCATCGTTTAATCAGATAGAAACAACCTTGGGGGTTGGGTCAGTAGCCTGAGAATTGGCCCCTCGAGATCAAGACAAGCTTACGACAGAATCAATTCAAATCAAACACGACCTCGGCGTCTTCCAACAGCTCATGGGAATATGAGTGAGCTGTATCAATGGCTCGTCGATGGTTTGACACAGCTTTCTCCATCTACAGCCTCCGGGTTTTATTAAAAGTTCCAACAGACCCTTTCCTTCACATAGTGGTTCGATGGTCGTATTGCCGCAATGTCACTGCCAGACAGCTACTCACTACGAATATACCTGTCAGAGTCATTTCATGGTAAGTTTCATGAGAGGTAGAAGTATAACCTCACAGTCCCAGAGCCTTAGGTACTCGTGACGTTTACTAGTCTAATTCCCATGGGCGTTGCGCTGAGCGTTCTATCGTACTTCCTTCCGATGGTCCATCAGACTCTCATACATATAGATGCATCAGGTCGTTCGGGATGCTGATCGGAAAGAATACAGGCTTGAGAATTTGTGGATTTCATTCTGGAAAACCCCGTTCGCTTGGTCGCAGCCCGTGTGCTTTTATCAGGTCCGGATTTATGAATGTCCAGACTTCAAACTCAGACACTTCGCGATTTCGGCAGTGATCAAACAGATCCGCGTTGTCATATAGGTTCTTGAAGATTGGATTGATTGTGCCTTCGACCGGGAAACCAATATTGCCATCTCTCTTCACCAGGAAAATGACCTTTTCAATTGCTGGCTGAGAAGCGTCAAAGGAGTGGAGTTCAACGCAAATATTGGCTTTTCCACCGGGATCGCTGACCCGACTATCAGCCAGAATTCTGCTAGCAACGGCATGTGTCTCAAGCGGACTCTGCCAATCATCAGTAGCAGAGCTGTTGGTCTGTTGTATGGATGGGTGCAATTCCGTCTCCACGGGATCTGGCTTGCTTCCCCAATGCACCATCAGGGACACCCCATTCGCCATCTGACATACGATGGCCATAGTTGTCTTGATCTTACAGTGACGTTTCCGCCAGATGCTGTTGGCTTGATGATTCGTTTACTGGGGACCGCCGGTCAGTAATGAACCATCCCCAGCAGGCTCGCCCTGACCAAGCTCGTCAACTTGCGGCATGGATACTTCAAGATCACACTCAAGTTGATACTGGCTGTCTCTCGCCTCTTGACCCGTCCTCCGTTCGGACTGGCGTCTTCGGCGATCAGTCATCGACGGGTAGTATCCAGGGACGTGGCTGAGGGATGGCGGCCACTGAGGTCGTGCGTTACTTTCCAGCAGGATCGATGCTATTTGAACTTCATCCAAGCCTAGATCTCCAAGAGCACCTGTGATTTGTTCCAATGTGCGTGATGTTCGGCTGAAGTTTTATTCTCCTTGCACATGGATGCCGTTCTGGCTATCTGTAGATATGTGCGAGTCGTTGTAACAGGATAAATCCAGCAGATCTGTGCCTCAGACACGGTTGTCGTGAGCAAGTGCCTGTAAGCCGTCCAGGTCACACGGAGGCAATTCATCACCCGGGCTGACAGGACTGTATGTTGCAGTTATCGTGGTTGGTGGAATATGAACTGGATGGGCAACTTTGTCGCCGTACTGCTGCTCTTGAATGTAGTCACCCTCTAGACTGTCGTTGGATTGCAGTTCGAAGTTCTGGGGAAAGTGCTGCTGATGCCGCTGCGACTTCTCCGACGGAGAAGTTTGTATCGATCGGCGAAAACTGGTTGATGCTCGGTTCGTCCAGTCCCTAACGCGTGTGGTGAATACGTTGAGAAGCGGACTGAAAGTGGCGACGCATGCACAGATCAGTCCGGTGTTGACTTCCAGGATACTGAAAGTGAAGCTGATGCCCGCCCACCACGGTCTATCGTATGAGAGCATGTTGTATGTCGAGATAGCCCATCGAACGCATGCAACTGCCCATGCCCTAAATCCAATGTCAGATCTTCCTGGGTATGGACAAATGGATTACGATACTCACACGAGACCACTACCTAGGGCGAGACTCAGGCCGACTTTCTGTTTTGGCGTCGGGAATTCCAGCCTCCATACCATGACTATTGGGAGGATCCCAATGATCAAATCGCTCGTCATATGCCCGGCACCGTACGCAATGTTGGCTGCTACCGTGTCGATGCAATGACCAGGGAGGTCCGAGTGCCACTTCTTCGCAATAGGATGGCATCCGAGAAACTCTGTGAGCGCGTTGCAGGTGAGATACCCAAGAGTGTAGAAGAGCGTGATGTAACAGGCTAATCTGAATTTACGGTTGATCCCGAATATCTCGAGGTACAGCAGAAGCAATGCGCTCTTAAACCCCGCCAAGCTGAGCACATAGAACTCGGAGGAAATGCCGATCCAGAGGTAATATTCTGAGTTGAGCTCTGGCGTAAACTGCCAGATATGGAGGCCCATGCCGTGGTATGTCGCATTAGCCATAAGAACAGCGTGAATTATGACTGTGACCATAGTCATTCCGACAATGTCTATCTAACAGTGAGCTTCAACCTCGAGCGCTTTTGAACAGAAGTGCATACAGTCATCGATGGTCAGGCGTCTTCGAAGCATGTAGCATCGCGAATAGAATCGTGCTGATACAAAGAGGGCGCTGATGATGGGCATGACGATTGCCGTCCTCCATACGTGCACACCATTCTCGGCCGGGAGATGCTCCGGAGTCGGGCCACGAGCATAGATAGTGTGTTGCCCGTTCATTTTCTGATTCAGCCTGGCGGTAGGTCGGTTATACGCTCATGTTCATGGAAGAAGGAGGATTCGTCTATAGAAAGGAAATGGTTCTAAAAAAGGTCCGCCGTCCCCGTGGGTTCAAGAACTACCGGGAACTGCCCTTCGTCCCAGGGCTTGGCAGGCCCGGGCTGGGTTGAAGCATGGGTATATGGATACTGTCATAAAAAAATCTTGTCTTGACAGGGGCATGTGTGGGGTACAGTTTTAGATGCAACGCCGTCAACCCCTTGGATTTCAAGGGTCCTTATCTACAAATACGCAAGCAAACAGACTACGATTTCGCGTGCTAAGAAACAGATGGCGTCCATTGTAGCTTGCAGCGCGATGAGTTTGGGTAGTTCTGGGATACCAGTCTCGATAGCTGCAGAGTCTTACACAGGAGTAGAGCTCGATAATACAGATTATAGAGCGTCAACGAGACTTATTAACGTCATGTTGCGTCTCGCTGCTGAACTCATAGGCAAACAGGCACCAACTTTCCACCTTTTCTACGGCAGACCCCAGTTCCGGCTGCTATCGCCTGACTGGCCTGAACGTGCTGGGCTGTCGTAAATATCCAGACCATATAGCCAATCAATAGGACTTTTGATATGGCCTCACAGACCACAGTTCTCCATTCACCTCCGCAACTATTGGTGGGATCTGCATTTATAGCTTAGGAACCTTTCCAGATAGGGCGACACTGCCGATTTAACGGGCCAAATCAAGAATGGCAAAAGTAGCTATCTGCCATCCAGTCTCTTGGATCATGATATGTACGCTGCAGAGTACTTGTACGCTCCCTGCAAATCTGAGTGTGGCGAGGCGCCTTCATGCCTCGACGGTTCGGAGTTCACTTGTCACTAGCAAACGTGGGAGACTCAATATTTCGACTGCTCTTGTCCGGCTCGGTCCGTCGCACACACACTTGCTACAGTCACATCTAGACTAGTTAGGGGCATACTTGTCCTACTTGGAGAAATATGCGAAGGCATATTTGGCTGACCATGAATGGGTACAGTGAGCCACATGCCTCCTCCTCACAGTCTAGGCTGTAGGTGAGTAACACTTGTGTGCAGTGTTCGGGATGCCCAGTTTTTTTTTTTTGCCCAGCCCTCGGAGTATGTAGCAGGGCTGGCTAAGCGGGCACGATGGATTGACGGGTCGGTGAAGGATTGAAACTAAAACCGCTAGAGTGAGTCTATTACAATGTCAAGCGTCAGGTTCTTGGAGGATCTAATCTGAATCACTCTGTAGATGTGAAACCGGCTACGCCATGGTACATAGTAGCGATCGTAGTAACATAAGTGGCATTCCGCGATCACGTCTTATAATTTGACTGCTCTGTTCAGCTCTGTACAAATGCGACTCATGACGCTGATCCAGTGTAGTCAATCCTGTCCTACAGAGGCGCCTCAAGGGAAAGGGTTGCTTTGCCACAATCTTTCCACTGACTTTGCGCTGACGTATACATGGCTCAGAACATTCCTACATCAATGGCCTGGTGACTGGTATGGCATCGTGCTTGATGCGAAGTTCTGCCCAGGGATACGTAGGCATGCCGGTGTCCAACCAGGCGCTTGGTCTCCCGTAGCGTCTCACGAATTGGTTTCTTATCTTTTCTTCTTTTTTTTTTAAAAAAAAAAAAAAGAAGAAGAAGAAGAAGAAGAAGAAGAAGAAGAAGATTTTTAGTCTGTTTCCTCATGTTTCATTTGGAAGACTGGAGGGGATCGCTCAAGAACGTCATCTATTGCGTAAATTCTGTCCCAGAAATAACTACCCGGTGATTGATGGTCTGTGGATACCTAGATAGAGTATTGCTTTGAATTCACCATGCACCTGAGACTTATGGCGGGAACCAATCTTGAACTACAACAAGAAAACACAATCTTCGAGGAGCTTCAAGTGTGGAGATGCCCTAGATAGGTGCGATGCTGCAAACTATGTTGGGCGTGGAGGGTTTGCGTGCGGTAGTGCTCTTCGTTGATCCGAAATTTGGTTTGGTGTTGGAGAACATTCCGGGCCAGTCGGGTATTGCCGAGACGGCGTGAGGGCCGGCTCGATTGTCATGTTCTCCACCTAGAGAGATGCTGCGGAGGTATCGCCACATCATTCAACATACTCTAATAAGCACGTTTACTTACACCCAACTTGAGCTAGCACTACCTTCCCAAGAATACGTCAAAATGTCATCGACCGCGACTATCGCAAACGCTGCATCCGCTAGGCTCGGCGATGCTCGGCAGGATAGCCCCCACCCCGAGAAGATCCCGGTGAACGGGCATGGGAAGGCCGATATTCCCCAGGTGCAGGTCACCGGCACAACAAAAAGCGGAAAGCGGTTGAAAATCAGGAGTTATCCAAAGTTCGAAAAACTGGAAGATGAACGGCTGTACCGCAAGCAGCATCTCGCAGCAGCGTTCCGAGTCTTTGCCGACCGGGGCTTCGACGAGGGCGTGGCGGGTCACATATCGGTGCGAGACCCGATCATGACCGATCACTTCTGTAAGTTGTCGCGAATCACTCTCAGCTAGCAGAACCTCGTGACTGATGTCTCGCTTAGGGCTTAATCCGCTTTCGATGCACTTCTCGCTCATCAAAGTCTCAGACCTGATTCTCTGCGACGAGCACGGAAACATTGTGGAAGGAGACGAGCCTATTAATGGCGCAGCATTTGCCATTCACTCACAGATTCACAAGGCTAGGCCTGATGTGACTGCTGCTTGCCACGCACACAGCATACACGGGAAGGCATTTGCTGCATTCGGTCGTGAGTTGGAGATGATTACCCAAGATGCGTGTCGCTTTTATAAGAGCCATGGGGTCTATCGAGACTTCAAGGGCGTAGTCGTTGACGAGGAAGAGGGGAGAAGAATCGCGCAGGCATTGGGAAATGGGAAAGCAGCTATCTTGCAGAACCATGGCATCATCACCGTTGGAGCCAGCGTTGACGAAGCGGCCTTCTGGTTCATCAGTTTGGAAAAGACCTGCCAAGTGAGTGTCAAATGACCAGTGCTAGACTGCGTTGACGTATGAATTTTCTTAGGCGCAGCTCCTTGCGGACGCAGCTTCGGCCGCGGGTTACAAGAAGCTTATCATTGACGATGAGGAGGCGGAGTATACAGCTGCTCAAGTCGGTGGCCCGGAAAAGGGATGGCTGGCATTTCAACCCTGTAAGTAATCCGTAGCATATCGCCTGTCTGTACTTGCTTAGCGTGAGGCTCATGGGTTATTACTAATATTCTTAATCCCTAGATTACGATGAGCAAGTCGCGAAAACGAAAGGCGAATTCTTGAACTAGCGCAGTCTACCAGGGAGCTTCAAGGTGCGCTCGAAATATAGGGGAAACACTTGAACCGTAGATAAATAATGATGTTATCAATACGAATTACGAATCACCAAGCTTAGAAAGAGAAAAACTACCGGCCTCGATCAGGCAGCATAGATTCGAGGATACACACTTCTGATAGCCTCGACTGCTGTTCCTGTTTATTCACAGCAATGCATCCTATGGAACCAAACCGCCAAACAGCCCTCGTCATCGCAACCACCCCGAAGCTCCATTTCGTCATTCATTCGACGACCGGACTTGCTCTCTTGGTATGCTGGGCCTGGTACTGAGCCTAGAGGTACTGTACGCATCGTTAATAGTCATCACAGTTGCTTGGATATGGGAACTGGACTAGCTGTGTGGTGATCTCGATTATCTTGTAGTCAACTTGTTTATGCCCTCGGGAAAAAAGGATCCATATCATATGCATTGCGGCTTACCATCATGCCACACCATCTGGGGTTCCGGACCTGGTTGTTGGCTAACGTGCTGCTCCATATTGCTTGATAATTCGACAGAGATATCGGCCTCTTCAATAAAGGAATTCTTCGATCCGCGGTGTGTATTTTAAATGCGGAAGCGGCGTATATATCAAGAAAGTAGAGACGAGCAACTAAGTAACGTACGCTTGTCGCTTTTATAGAAGCTTCCCCGTTGCGTGATACCACTTTCGGGCTCTGACAGATTTGGCATTACGGCCAGTCATAGTCGACGAATTTGCGCCTGTTCGTAATACCTATAACATGTTCTCGGCGCCATTACTGGTGTTTGGAGTGGTGTACCTACCTTCTAAATAAGTGAGGACTGAAACGTAGCTCTGGCAACACTCTCCAACGTCAGCATACCTAAGTATCAAGACATGTATATGGTGGACAACCCAGTACCAGAGGTTGGCCTCACTGTATGCACCTAGGAGGTAGGTAGGTAACAAGGTACACAGAGTGCCCAAAGGATTTGCATGTGGTGTTTACATAAGCATCCGCCACAATGACATATGACGGCCATGGACGCGTGGGGCAGGAGGCTCAGCTGAGTTTCCATCACTCACGGGTCCCGTCGCAGCGCAACTCGTCTGAGCCTCAAGGTGGGAATGGGCAGTCAAAGTTTCCTGTCCATTCTCGATGCGGCGGGTGCGCGCGTTTACTAGAAATCCTCTCGACCGGAATGGCCTGGTGCTACCAAATCTATCCTTTTCCACTGACTTTTTGCGCCTGAATGACCCGCTTTCGCCATCTTGGGCCGTCCTGATTCTACGGCACTCACCCCGCCAAACTCCCCACCTCCCTTCCGACTCACGATACTCGGACCGCTTCGCTCACTAAGACACTGGACAACCTGGTACGCCCACGTCCGTCGCAATGTCGATACGTATAGCTCTAGACGCACCTCCGCAGTTTTACACCAACCTCGACTTCATCAGCGGCCGCGTGCTTCTGCAACTCCAACGTCCTGAAACCATCGGAAATGTCATCGTCAAACTCGAGGGTGAATCGCGCACCGCACTGTCCGTCCCGATCGGCGAGCGCGATAGCGACTTCAATACAGGAGGAAACATAGCATCAGAGAACCACAAGATCCTCTACCGCGTGTTCCAAGTATACCCAGACGATGGCGTAGCCCTGACATTTCAACCTGGCCAACATGAGTTCAAGTTCAATTTCAAGGTCCCTTTGAATAATATTTGTCACGACTCGGGCGCAATGGGGGCTCTCATGGGTATCGCCGGCCCGGGAACTCCTGGTTTGCTCGGTATGGGCGGATTTCGCACCATGGATGGCACGAAGCAACTCATGCTCCAACATGTCAAAGCCACTCTTCCGCCATCACTCACGGGTTTTCCACAGGAAGCCGAGATACGATACTATATCAAGGTTACAATTCAAAGGCCGGGAATTTTCAAAGAGAATTGGAGATACCAGCTGGGCTTCAAATTCCTCCCCGTTGAGCCGCCTCGCCCAGCTGTTACAAAGCAAGAAGCGTTTGCGCGCCGTCCCTTTACCTTCAAACCGCGAGCCCCAGCACCTTCGAGGAAGTCCATTTTCGGTAGCAAGTCCACAGTAAACCTTGGTAACGATGCGGGTCAGACTATTCCTTCAATCGAAATGTCAGCGCGTATACCACATCCGACTATATTAACCTGTAATGAGCCGCTTCCCCTCCGTCTTATCGCAAAGAAGCTAGCGCCGGCAAACGAGAAGATTTATCTCACCTCCCTCGAGATATCGCTGGTGGGATACACGCAGGTACGAGTACAGAACCTTAGTAACACTGAGCGCACGGTCTGGATCATAACGTCCGCCCCGAATTTGTCGATTGAGCTGGGCAAGCCCACAGATGCCGCGAATACCGAATTCGAAGTTCCAAACTCGCTCTGGGCGGCAACGCGCCTCCCCAACACCATCTCTCCCTCTTTCCGCATCTGCAACCTCCAGCGCAAGTACGAGGTCGAGCTCAAGCTTACGCTCAGCTGGGGTCTCCCCGGGAAGGGTTCTGTCCCGCAGATGATCCATCTTCCACTCAAGTTATCCAATGTCGATGTCTACAGTGGGATCAAGCCGCCGGCGGAGCTTGTCCAAAGCATGGCAAATCGACCTCCGAGGCCTCCGCCCCGACCAAGTGCAACGCAGTCTGCCCCTGCTTTACAGCGTCCTCCACAACCAAGTGATCCGCTGTACCCGCCACAACTTGGCCCCGGTAATATGCCTGGACAGAACGATGCGCCGCCGCCCAGCTACGATGAAGCGATGGCGGACCAGCTTGTTGGGCCTAGTGCGCAAGAGCGACCGGCCTACAGTGGCGTTACGTCAGAGAATAGTCCTTCAACAATGCCACCAGAGAAATCAGGGCTGCATTGAAGCAGAGAACAGTAAAGGAATGTCCTCGCTGATGGTACCACTTCCGCCTATGAGGCAGGCGTGAGGTATGAGATGAAACGGATAACATGAATGAGAGCTGAATGTGATGAATGATACCCCTTGTTTTAAATATGGAAAAAGGTGTGATGAAGACGGAGTTGTGGGAACCTGCTAGTGTCCATTGGCATTGACGAGTAATAAATAGATACTTATATAGATAATTATTAACTACGGAAGTCAATTGTTCTCAAACCACATGAGTCCTTGTCTGGTGCCGAGCATTTGAAGAGGTTGGACTCAAATGACCAACTGGCTTGAAACCTACACCGTTCTGATCTTCGTCCAAAAATATTACGTCTTCTGCCCGTCTGAAGAAATATATCCGGTGCTTGGTGGTTCAAGTTCCATCGGATCTTTGTCCCTGGTATCTGGTATTGTTTTCCATCACAGCCTGACCTACCAAGGTTAGGCATTCTGCCGATAGATACATCGATAGTTGACGTGAGAATTCCTGGAAGTGGCCAGCTTGCCCCAACATTCACCTGCTTGGTGTTATTTCAAGGTACTGATTTTTCTTCCGAAGCAGACGAGTATTGTGCGAGTCGTAGGGACTGGTGTTTTAGATACGACCCGTATTCGTGATTCGAATAGCAGACAGCACTACGCAGCTGTTAGGTAGCATTGGAAGATCAATAAAGACGTGAACATGATAGAATTTCTTGACTGCACTCCCACACCGCTGCTTGTTCCTAAAGAAGACGAGAACAATTTGCTTATAATCCGAATTCTTGGATTTCTGTACCCTGGGTACGGGCGAATACGGCTCCGCAGCCCATCATTCAGCCAGAGCCTCAGGAACCAAAATATCTAACGAGTGTAATTCTTCTCAACACAAATCCGATGATACCAAACCTAGGGCTGCCGGAGTCCAATGGATACACCGGTGTCAACACCGAAGGCATCATATATACATCACACTGTGGGCGTTCGTTAAGGCCAAACTTGAAAGTGGCCCAGGATCCATAAGAAACAGTATCCTAAGCCTCTGTCTGAGGTTGGTAATTGTCTCGTGACCAACCTCCTGTCCCACTTCTTGATGTGCGCATAATGCAATGGGGACCAGCAAATTTAGAGGGAAGGACCGTCGCTACCCTGGCATAAACAACATACACGGCATGAACGTCAATCACTGTTTTCCATGTTTACTGCAAATCAGATCCTGCGCAGGCATTTCGTACATGTATGGATCTAAACAGCTTGGGCAGGGAGTAAAAGTGGGAAACGCGGATGGGGATCTTGCATCAACAGCATGAGACCCCTGATCCCTTGGATCACCTGTCTGACGTAACGCATTTTGATTGGGCTGAAATTGGATTAGATGCGATAAAGCAGTACATTCAGATCCCAGGCACTAGCTAGGCAGCTACAAGCCGCAGTTATGTCCCTCTCTACTACCCAGCGCACTCTCCCAGGCTCTAACAGAGGCGCTAGAGCCACTGCGGGCATCCAAACACACCAAGGTATCTGCCGTCGCGGCCCAAGCCAGTGATAACCTGCGCACGCCACCTAGCTGCCCACCTAGCTGCCCACCTGCCCACCTGCCCACCTGCAGCTGCAGCCCAGACGATCAATCAACTCTAAGGAGGTACATACTTAGGTACCTACTTACCACTCCCATTATTTGACTTGCGGCTACTCCCCTCTCTGCACCACCATCCGAATAACCTCATCTTTCTACATTACCAAAACACTCTGATCCGGTGCTGGCACAAGCGGAACTCAACAGCTCTCTTTTGACACTCGCGCCAGAGGCGATCGAAGCCCATCATGAATCCTCACCAGAAGAACAAGCTCGATCTCTCGGTTCGTTAGCTCATTCCTGAGTCTCCCGCTCGACATCCCGCACTCCACATTCCCGCCCTGCCTTCTTTCGCCGTCGTACAAGAGCGCTCACACTGACACTATCCACCCAGAAATTCACAGACGAGCAGAAGAAGGCCTTCAAGTACGGCGTTGCCCCCAAGGATATTAATCGTTTCAAGAAGCCCCAACAGCCGCCCACCTACTTCGACAGCGGCGAGTACTACAAGAACAAGGCCGAAAAGGGCGATAAGCTGGACATAGGTTCCATCGGCACCGAGCACCCCAATCCCGAGAACATCCCCCACCTCTCGTCGCCCTCCCAGAGCACCGGCCCAGGCGCCCATCACCAGCACCATCCGAGCCTGAGCCACCAGGGAAGCGTGGGCGGGCCCGCTGGGGCCGCAGCCGGAAGCCCTGTTAAGGAGAGCAGCCTGCTGCAGAAGGAGACGAGCGCCGAGGACAAAGACGGCAAGGAGAATGTCCCTGGCGATGGAGATGCCCAACAGCAGGGCATCCCCATCCGGGGATAGGCATGAGAAAGACACCCAGATAAGGCGGCAGTAGCTGCGTAACCCTGATACGAATAAGGAAACCTCAACCTGATATGCACGGCTTGCCTGTACATGCCATACCATGCCGTCACGGTCTGACGAATTCCCGCCACTTGCAGCGCCTCTTATGCGCGAACGTCATGCGGTTCTTTGTACTCTGTGGATGGCCTTGATACTCCGATCAATGATCGCTAGCAGGATCAGAGGCGAGCCTTTACCGCGGCTACGATGACGTGTTTGGCTTTCTCTTCCGGGTTCTATTGATTACGGCGTTGAGGAGCAATTGAATGAAGTAATGATACGGTGTTATCAGACGAAGGAAAATCAATGTTATCCTCTTCCTTACGACGGCGCGGTCGCTGGCTGTACTTGCACGTTTGGCTCTTGTCCCATAGGGAGAAACATTCGTTAAGCTTGCCATTGAGATGACGTTTGGTGTTCGGATGTTCATTTCGTCGTACATGTTATGCCTGGTTGGTTGGTCGCTACGAATAAAAAGATGAAACAGTATCTACTGCCAAATTTGGTGCTCGCTTCTTACGATCTATCGCGCTTATGTGAAATGAACTCGAAGTTCTGGTCTGCTTGAGTTTTGTGAGTTCTGTGGGAAACCTCATATTCGGCCCATTGTCACCATTAAATGTGTTTTCCTTGTGTCATTTTGTCTACCCTATGCTATTCCCATGACATGCCTGTATAGTAGGTTTTGCGGTATCCGGAGCAAAGCAGAGGCCTCGCACAAGCCCAATTGAGTTCTGAGTCCCAGTGTCTGCTCGACTTATCCCTGGCTATTCATCCGCACCGACATGATCGAATCGTGCTGATCGAAGCGATCGCATAGGCTTCTACAGAAGCTTTTGTGGTAGATCTATATGCTAAGGGTGTCTCTTGCTAGAGAAGAAAAATCTGCAGATGACGTCCTGGTTGCTCTAAAACGAGACCGCCTTGTCGGCCATAGCCTTGGCACCCTCGAAGGTTTTATTTCCGCCAATGAAGCCAGAAGCATGCACGAAAACGCCGCCAGGCACGCCGCACACCTGGTCTAACGCCTCATCTCTGGCTCCTCTCCACGGCTCCGGAAGCGGCTTTCGGCTCTGGAAAGAATCTTTGGTGACGGGTACAGCTTGTATCCGCCATTTGGCGTCGGGCACCGGCTTTTCGGAATAAAGGACATAGAGGACCTTCTTGTCCTCAGGCACGCCCTCCTGCTCCTCCAGTGTGTACAGATGATCCTTCCATGGTACACTTTGCCCCTGGAACACCATGATTTTCCCTTGCGGATCGTATTGCATTCGCTTCTGATATGCCTCCTGGACGATTGTCCGCGCGGGGAGCCATGCCTTGGTGTAGTATTCCAGGTCGCGGCTGAACTCCTCGCCAATGCGCTGGGATGCGGTGACAAACTTCTCGTCTTCGGCGGCCTGCGCCTCGACGGGGTCAGAGGGCGTGGGATCGTTCCAGTTCGGGTTCAGGCGGCCAACCATGGCGCCGAGCGTAAAGCCACCCTCATTGAACTTCTTCTCTAGACCTGCAGATGCGACAGCTGTGGGGTCGTACGCCGAGATACCATTGTCGTGGGCGTCGAGCGCCTCGATGAAAGACTCGTAGATCTTGTTCCACACAACACCGACATTGGCGTCGTCCTCGGGCGCGCCTAGCTGTTGTGCGATGATCGCTTTGCCAAAGTGCATGTATACCAGTCCGGCGCTGCTCAGCTTGGTAGGCCGACCCGGGAATGTAGTAGTGAAGGTACGTTGGTGATGGTCGTAGCGGTTAGCGGAGGCATCGTATTCGCCGCCGACATCGACGACGGTGTGACAGGTCGATAGAAGCGCGGGATCGCGGGTGCGGACGAGGGAGCTGTCTGCATAGGTAGGCAGCAGCCGCAGCATGTAGACGGCGAGGGCTTCATCAGCGTGGAAATGGCCGTTGTGTGTGCCAATCTTGAGACCGCTGTCGGTCTTGAGGCGTTTGGGGGCGCTTTCCGAAGCCATTCTCGTCAAACTGTTGGATATATATCTACTGATTCGTGGAATTGGAACTCTGCTGGCGTACATGCGTGCTGAATAAATTTCGCCAGTCTGTCAAACACACTACTGCGAGGCAAGGAAATATTCTTGACGAGAATGGGAAGTGGTGCACTTGGACTCTTGGAGGGGCACATAACCGCTTATCTGCATAATGGCCTTAATGCGATGTATCGATGAACCAATCAAGGCCAGTACATTGTGAGCTTGCGATGTCAATGGACCTGCTCTACTTACCTCCCAAGCGGGTGAGGAGGGCTTGGGTAGGCAGCGTCGGAGAACAGGACGCCTAGAGCTGCACCGACCTACCTGAGGGCCTCATTGTTAGGCGCCCACTACCTAAAGGGTACTTCCTAGTAGATGTTTACATGGACTAGATCTGGAACCCGCGCCACTTGGTATTTTGTTCAACACTCAACAATAGTGAAGTCACATATTCTTGATCCCTTTGGGTATTGTCGACCAGTTATATAAGGCAAGGCGGAGGGACTCATCCCTAGGTACAGAAATAAATACGGTTATAATGGTTGAGAAACTTACAGCTGGGTGACAAGCGAGATAGCAGAGTCTATATTTCATTATATCCATAAGCTGGCTTATTAAGTTTCTAATGTGTCCACAGTGATGGTTACGGCCATAGCGCATTGTGAGCAATAGACCACTAGTACATAGGTAGCCAGACCTGCAGGAAACTCCCGCTCCATTGGACTGGATCCCATGCCATGGCATGAGAGACACAGCTGGAGACGCGTGCACTGATTGAGGATGCAAGCGCATGCGCGAAAGCAACCTTTACTGGATGCACTCTGCCTATTATCGTCACCCCCAAATTTCTCATCTTACGTTCACCTCCCTTGAAACCATCTGTTTGGCATCTTCGCCTCTGCCGCTTGCCATCAAAGACAACTGCGTCAGAGGCCATACAAATTCATCACCATTGGTCTCGTGCGACCGGAGCCTGCATCATCCTCCAAATTATCACCACCACCACCAGAAGTCGGTGCAAGGCTCAACCGTTTCACCATGGAGAGCGCGGTCAAGGCGGAGCCTAGAGAACGCCTCCCGAACGACGTTCCAATGACCGATGCCAGACCTTCCTACAAGTCTTGGAAGAAGAAGTACCGTAAGATGCGCCTTCAGTTCGATCAGAGGATGCAGAGCAGCGAGGAGTTGCATAAGCTCGAGCAAAAGGCGATGCGCACTGCAAAGCGTCTCGCTGTAGAGAATGAGTACCTTTCCCCATCCCCTTCCATCCGCCAGCAGCATCCAAACTCACACAATCCCTGCAGTCGCCTGATGGACATGTTGATGGATATCAATGAATCGCCTCAGATCCCTTTCGAGCGTCGCATAGACCTGAACATGGAGGAAGACGATGACGATGACTCCGACAACTCCGATGCCACTCAGAAACCCACCAAGTCCCTGAAGAAGCTCATACAGGATGTGCCTCATCGCTCTTTTGCCGCCACTGTCGAAAAATACCCCGAGGTCCTTGAAGACTTGGATCCTCAGGATCCGAAACTGCATCCCACCTCCTTCCTATCTGCTGGCGATATCGACGAATATCTCCATGAGCTTGACATGCGGTTGGGGCTGAAGGCGCGACCTACTCTTGCACCGAGCGTCGTAGGTGCACCAGGTGAAAGCCCGGCCGCCAATTTTGCCCTGCGCAATCCCACTAGTGTGTACAACTGGCTACGGCGACACGCACCAAAGACCTTCTTACAGGACCTCGAGAAAGAGAAAGAGAAAGAGAAGCGCGAGAAGAAGGAAAAGGACGATGAAGAGAAAGAGGATGGTCGCAAACGCAAGAGCACTGCTGGGCGTAAGAGACAGTCGGCCGCCAGTCGTAGGGAGAAGGAAGCCGCAGATTCGATGGACTGGGACGAGGACGGATTTGAAGCTCCCGCAGCCAGCGCAATCAAGGGTAAGCGAAAGAGGGATGATGATAATGCCTATCGGCCTAAGGGAGGATCAAGCCGGCCTACTAAGAAGCGCAAGAGTAAGGATCTGAGCGAGAAGCCGGTCAAATCGGGCAAGTCCCGTAAATCTACCTCATGATGTCTTCCTCTGGGCCGACTTATTAGCACAGAATGACCACTTCGAGGGCTTGGTACTATTGGATCGGCGTCGCATACATGGCGTGAGGGAGTCACTATCCCCTTGTCAAATGCCGAAGTCTGATACCAAACACAACAAGGCGTTTCCCTATTCAGCAGCATGTATAATATTTAAATTTGTTTGACGCATTTCTTGAGTGTTCTGGCATTCGCCAGGAAGACATCGATCGGTAGAATGGACTGACTTAATTCCATCTAATGTCAGCATCAGAAGACAACCGCGCTGCCTCCTCAATAAACGGCTCTGCTATTTGTCAGAATAGCCGATTGTACAGCTTGAAAATTTCTTGGATCCATAAGCCAGGTCTGTTCATGTATCTCAAGAAACGATCCAACTCGCTTGGATAATGAGCGTTCTGGATATTGGTCACACCAAGCACCATCTGGGTATACACTGGAAATCTTCGCTTCCTTTGTTTCCATAAGTCAAGTTGGAAGCGATACAACGAGGTATCATAGAATGTGTTCCGGGAATTTCTGGACCGTTTTTCTGTTGCTGAAGTGACAATTTGGGCATGAAGCTTCAGACGCCAATAACCGGACTAGCGATGACGTCTAGCCAATGGAGTGGATTGGCACAACCTGCATAAGTGGACTTCCCAAAAGCTTCAAATGTGCAAAATTATACCAAGGCAAACATCTGTAATCGCATCTGTTAGACGTACGGGCACTACTCCTGACTCTTCAAGTAATCCAGAAAACCTGGTGCAGAGGGACATCGCCTCGCCGACGGAGGAACCATAAATTAGCGCACCTGCATTTGCGATTTAATGACAACCAGGTCCTCTTTTCTAAGTATCACCTCTTAGCAACATACCTGCCACTAGCGTATCTACCTCGCCAGAGAAGTATTCGCTCTCACTCACTCCAACCAGCCCACGGAATCTAGGATGCCTGATCACAAGACGTACATCGTCGAGCACCTCGACCCGGAGCTCGGCCCTTGGTCGGAGCTCGAGTACGTGACCATCGCGCGAGAGTCGCACCGCAGCGGCGGCACGTTCGTCCTGTCGTCGCTGCCGCCCGGCTTCAGCGTGCCGGAGAAGCTGGCGGCCGAGCCGGCGTTCCGCGCCGAGCGCCAGGGTGTCGAGGAGATGTACACCGGCGAGGACAAGAAGAGGGTCTGTCTTCTGGATCCGCAGGCCGAGAAGGACCTCAATCCGGATGACCGGGGCGTGTTTGGCGTGTTTCTCTTTGGTGGGATATTGGGTGAGTGAGTCTTGCGTGTGGTTCTCTGCGACGGGCTGGCGAAATGAGAAAGCGCGTTGAGCCTTTTTGAAGTGATTATATCGCGAATGTTGCGATCTCAAGTAGTTGAGCAGGGAAACGCACCCAGGAGGAAGACCTGTTCAGGGCTGACTTTCTACAGGCGATGACCCACCGAGGGGTACGTTGGCTTCATGAAACTCCTGCCATTCACAAGGCAGTAGGATTTCCCTTGGACGAAGGCTCACGGTATGTAGATCGCACATCCGAGCTCCGGAAGAAGGGCTTCGAGGGCCGCCGACTGGGACCGGTGCAAATGACGACCGACACTGCAGTACGCGTCACGCGGATGGTAGTCGAGGAGCAGTGTAAGTCGACTTCTTACTATCTATGTCTCGCTCGCGACTCGATTCCGCTTCGAGTATTGTATTGCCCATACACAATAGCACAGCGTCAATCTGTTCACTCTGACCGAAAGTCGTATCTAGTTACATTGAATAAAATCCCCTATCTCGACTTCCCAGATCTGAAGTTCAATGAGCATGAGAGTACACAGATGCCATTCCGCTATGTGGAGGGCAAGGACGGAAAACCAATCATGCCCGAGGTCAGTTATGATTCTCGTTCTTTTTTCTGCTTGGACCAGGCAGCTAACGAGAGAATTTAGGGGATGGTCGATTTGATCAAGAAAGATGCGGACAAGAGTATCGATGATCTAATGTAGAGATTTGTAGAGAAAATGTACGATTGCTGGCATTTGGTCCGGCAAATGTTGTCGGAACTGTCAAGCTTCTACCTCTCTAAGGCACACAATTAAACGACATTCAAGCAGGGGAATACCCTATATACTACAGGATAGTGTATTCGTGCCGCTTCCTATATTGAAAACATGAGTATGTCGACGTTGCCATCGTTTTCTTCTATTACAGGGTATTAGGGTATCTTGCGCAAGTTATCTCGTTTACGAATCGCTGTCTCAGATGTCCTTATCGATATCCATATCCTCAGCCTCGTAACCGCCCTCTTCTTCCGTCTCTTCTTTATCCGCAATGTCCCTAGCTTCTTCTTCATCTTGGGGATCACCATGATCGTACTGTGGATCTGGCTCGTCTGGCTCGTCATCTTCAGGTTCGTGACCCGACCTCTGCTTAACTTCGTCTGCGTTTTGCTCCTTGCCACGGCGTAGAGCATCATTCCACTCGCTCGGCGTCGATTTCGGCGATGGCCTAGCTTCTGTGTCGCCATGTCTGGATGCAACTACAGAGGCCACTGGGCTTCTCCCCGATGGTGTTTTACCTTGCGCCAGCTGGCCGCTGTCTTCGTCGTCTATATGTTGCGATTGCGCTTCAATGGCATGTTCATCGCCTTCCCGATTCCTTGTCCTGGGCCGGCCTTTTGGGCGGCTCATACGCCTCTGCTTAGTGACTTGAGGGCCGGTACTCTCGCGATAATGTTTGCCTGTGGGCTTGGCAATAACGGTAACCTCATCCTGCTCGCCTTTTTGCTTCTTCAAAGTGATAAGTTTCGCGAGGAAATGGCCTTGGTCAACTCTCCCTTGATCGAATTTGCCCTCTGGAAAGGGAATGACATCAACGGAAGCGTTATTCTCTGCAGTATATTGGCCATGGTCGCGTTTCTGGCGTTTGACTGCAGGTTTCAGCTCCTTCTCTTTGGTTGTAATGCGGGCAGAGCTTGCGGCTAGGAGGTCAACGCCATTGGCCATATGCCGTAAAGCAGGCAGCCCATCAATGTCGTCACGCGGCGTCATAAGGAACTCAGTCGTAACATTCTCGCTCCATTGGCCGGTGTAAATGCGACCTCGGTATGATACGATGGGGTTCGCGGTGTGCAGATCTAAGATCTGGACCCTGTCTCTTGTGTCGTCGTGCCCCTCAGTTGCGAGCTGCCTCTTTCTCTGACCTTGGCCTTGCCGGTCCTCGTCTTCGTCTACGTCTGGCGCAGCATCTGAATTGTCGGCAGCGCTCATGCTGGCGCTCCTCCGGCGGCTAGAGACCACCGCGCTCTCATTAGAGCCATTCAATTCCTCAGATGGTTTATCATCTTGTTGATGTTCTTGGGAGGTAAACTCGGGCTTAGAAAGATCCAATGTTACATAAAAGGTCTATGTAAGATTAACAACATTGCTGACAGTAAGAAGTAAGGCCACATACCTCGGTCTCGGTGTTAGAGTATTCGTATTCCCAATCTGAACCATCATCTACGGGACCCTGGAAATCAGACGTGCTGAGGTTGGCGTTGGTCTCGGTGGGAATACCTGCCTCCATAATTCCTGGACTAGCCATTGGTACGAAGGAAGGAATAAATCGCAATGCTACAGCGCGCGAAGGCGTTCATTGAAATACAAAGACCCAGTGTGGGATCAAACCTGCGAAATTATAACTGTTACACATCCGGTGTAGGGTTGAAGCATGTAAAAATATCATGCTCTGATGTAGGCAATGAAGAGCTCTATCAAAGCTGCGGACTTATTGACTTGGCTGACTGGGAACGAATGAAGTTGGGCAAAGCATTGGAAACCTAGCAAGGTGCTTGCCATTTTCAGCTTGATCTAGGGCGGTGGTTAGGGGCAGTTAGCGCGTTTCTTGGAGGGGTAGGTACCCTTGTACTGCACTGCCCCTCATCACTGAAAAAATACCTACATTAGGCCCTCTACTAGGCTATTGACGCTGTCCTCGGGTGCTGTTGAGTCACATTTGATCTTATTTATCACACTTTCTTCTATATCTGCTTTCTTGCGACTCGAGAGCCCGTTCTTCTCCTCCAACAACCCTTTAACATTAGACGAGTGGTCTTCAGAAGCTTAGAACAAGTGGCTACCTTGCCCGCTGGAAGTGTGAACCCCACCATACCATGCCAACGGTCCATCTCCTCGACTACGTTGCCGGCAACGTCAGGTCACTCGTCAACGCGATCGAGAAGTGCGGCTATACCGTGGACTGGGTGCGCTCACCTGAAGAAGTCCCCAATGCCTCGTCCCTGATTCTGCCTGGCGTCGGGCATTTCGGCCACTGTCTCAACTCTCTGGCCACCGCGGGGTATCTACCCGCAATCCGGGCACACATCCAATCGGGCAAACCGTTCATGGGCATATGCGTCGGTCTGCAGGCTATATTTGAGGGCTCCAGCGAGGATCCCAATACTGATGGCCTGGGGTTGATTAAGGGGAAACCCGGAAGCAAGGCCGAGCTAAACCGATTCAACGACACAAAGAAGAGCGTCCCGCACATTGGCTGGAACAGTGCCAACGCCAGCCGAAAGAGCTTATATGACCTGAGACCCGAGAGCAAGTACTACTATGTGCACTCATACAAGTTCCCATACACGAAAGGTGAGCTGGAGAGCCAAGGGTGGACAGTAGCAACTGGCACGTATGGGGAGGAGACCTTCGTAGGCGCAGTAGCCAAGGACAATATACTCGCGACGCAGTTTCATCCCGAGAAGAGCGGCGTTGCGGGTTTGAGGGTCATCAAGTCGTTTCTTACGGGCGAAGGGCGAAAAACGCTGGGGCAGGAAACACACGGCCCAGTACCCACAGGCGGCTTGACAAGACGAGTTATCGCCTGCCTTGATGTCCGGACGAACGACCAAGGGGACCTGGTAGTAACAAAGGGTGACCAATACGACGTGCGAGAGAAGGGTGATAATCGCGACGTACGAAACCTAGGCAAACCTGTCGAGATGGCTAAGAAGTACTACGAGCAAGGAGCGGATGAAGTGACGTTTCTCAACATTACTTCCTTCCGTGACTGCCCATTGGCCGACGTCCCTATGCTCGAAATTCTTCGGCGTACTTCCGAAACCGTCTTCGTGCCCCTGACCATCGGTGGGGGCATCCGCGACACTCTCGACACAGACGGTACCAAGGTGTCCGCCTTAGAGATCGCAACAATGTATTTCAAGTCCGGGGCAGACAAGGTCAGCATCGGCAGCGATGCTGTCCTTGCCGCAGAGGAATACTACGCCGTTGGCCGCAAGCTCTATGGCAACACGGCCATCGAGCAAATCTCGGGCAAGTACGGTAACCAGGCCGTGGTTGTGTCGGTGGACCCAAAACGCTTTTACGTGCCCAAGATGGACGCCACACGTCATGCCACGCTCAAGACTTCCTTTCCCGGCCCCAAAGGTGAGGAATACTGCTGGTACGCCTGCACGATCAAGGGCGGACGCGAGACGCGCGATATGGATGTCGTCGAGCTGGCCCAGGCGGTCGAGGCCATGGGCGCCGGTGAGATCCTGCTCAACTGTATCGATCGTGATGGCACAAACTCGGGTTTTGACCTCGAGCTCATCAATCAGGTAAAGCAGAGTATCAAGATTCCCGTCATCGCGTCTAGCGGTGCCGGCAAGCCCGGCCACTTTGAGGAAGTTTTTGCCAAAACGACGACGGACGCCGCCTTGGGGGCCGGTATGTTCCACCGTGGCGAGTACACAGTCCAGCAGGTTAAAGACTACCTGGCAAATACAGGTTTGGAGGTTAGAAAGTTTGAAGGGGAACTTTAAGATGGTTTAGTGAGACACTATACCGCGATATTGCAGTGCGATATGTCAATAGAGTAGAAGGCGCAAGCGAGGCATGCTCGATTCTTATTTACTGGCATTTAGATACGGCGTCAGCGGCATGTCGTTACAGGGTTCTCAAAACGGTGGGATATAGGGTACTTTGTGCGCAGACAGGATACAAGCACGATTAAATTAAACTACTTAATTGTCGACAAGAGACTGTGGCTTCCCCTGATTGTTTCGCAACTACAGGCTTGCCTGATTCATAACTTTTCTCTTAAAGACGAATGGTATGCCCGCAAAAGCACTAACGCAACACAAATGCTGCCAATTGAAATCGAGACGACGTAATGCTGATGCGCCGCGAGATTGTACGGATTCCCATGACCTGAGCACTCCAACTCCGAAAAACATTGCAATAAGTATGCAGTAACGAGTGGCAAAACTATCAATCCTTCTGCTCGAGATGTTTGTGGCGAGCCGCCTTCGACGAATGGGCAGGCGGCGTTTACCGAGTGTATGGGCGACTGAGAATTCCATTCATACTTAGACTTCCATACCCATGAAAAGCCACTTGTCGCTAGTCACGTCGACCTCCTTAGCCCAATGGTCGAGGGTCGTGAGTTCGAAACCGACCCATTGAAGACTTCGCATGAGGTGTTTTGCTTGTTCCTCTGGCATCAATCGGTCCATGCAGATGACGACGTGGGCACATCCCACGGGAACTTCCGCTAACTCAATCAGAGCAACAAGTCTATCAGGAGTCAGTGCCTAGCAGATAGCAGGTCTTTTATGACCATGGATGACAGGTGACTTACGCTTGCTTCAGATCACGGCCTATAAGTCCACTATCGAAAAATGCGAATAGCGACTTCTCATCGCCATCCTCCGCGATAAAGGCCCGAAAGCTCGCGCCTCCCCGATAATCCCAGAATTCCAGCCAACCTTTTACACCGACGGCGGCTTTGAAGCCACTGTTGGAAGAAACTGAAGAGGGCGGAGTGGGATAGTCGTCGGGTGGCGTGAGTGCACCGTAAACACCAGTCAGGATGGAGCCGTTACTAACAGCGTTCCGCTCACCTTGGAACACCGCGTTCATGGTCTCGCAAAAGAATCTCTCACATTCTTCCCTGATCTGAAATGTTGCCCCCCCTCTGCGGCTGGTGCGGTTGCTGGCGGAGCCGCGCTTCTTAGGCTTGGGTTGCAGCGCCAGCTCGTTTGACGAGGTAAATGCCGCGAGGGGGGGACTTGATGGAGGGGAGGGTAATCCTGAGATAGGGACCTCAGGAATACCACTCGGCCCCTGCAGCCCCGGTAGTGCAGTAATGGAGGCCCTTGAGCGAGGCCGAAGGGTTAACGAGGTAGCAACTGGCGAGGACATTGACTCGAGAAGCCATTGCCTCGCCGTAATTACTACTACTAGAATTGTTATTGTTTTTCATTGGCGCCATTGCTGATGGTATCCAGGGTTGTTTGCTTTCGGGGAATATCTGAGTCAAGTTGTCTCGGTGAGTAATCAGGCTCGTGGTACGGGACGAAACGTTGTTGATGAGCGACGCAGTCGAGTATTAGAATGACCAGAAGGATAGCCTTTGTTTCGAATCAAGTTCTTTTTTGGTGAGAGGAAGGGCTTGGAATTGGCTGCAGGTGGCGAATGGCTCTTTGTTGCGGAGGATGGTTGGCAAGGCGTGGACGGACGAGGAGACAAGAAAACGAAAGATCAAATGTCAAATGGGGGCGCCCGACTTGCATTTGGCTGCAGAAGGTAAAAGTGGAGAGTCAGGCCTCAATCTGATCCTGGAAACGGCGGGGTCCAGCAAGACCTTGCAAGCGTTGCCTCTGCACCAATCATAGCGCACATTCTTAGCATGCCTCCCCGTATTTGAATCACGTGTACTGAGACCGTTGTCACAGATAAGCCAATCACTAAATGCATGCATTCGGTGCGAACCTCATTGAACCATTTAGGTACTGCAACCACTAGAAACACCTGATTCAGGATACCTATGCCAACCCCAAATACTAGCAAGAAGTACCTAGATACCTTTTAATACTGGCGTATGCAATCTACCTAGGTGGGTACCAAGGTAATGAATGCATCTCGAGAGCCTGTTAAGATATCGAAGGTATATGCTGGGTATAGTATAGATGTTTTGGAGACGGCAACAACAGAATCGCAGATAAAAAAAAGCAGTTGTCATATAAACAGAATATATCTCGGTCAAAATGAACGCTACAGTGCATCTATCTGCCAAAGTAATTTTACATTGTAATTTCAGTCGGGAAATACCTTGACATTAGGGTAGGTAGTTACAAGTAGGTATGTTGATGTGTGTGGGCATCAGGAAAATGGTCACTATGCTTACGATATCCCGTTAGCTGGGAGTAATTTTGATCGACACAGTACCTTCAGTCGTTCCGTCTTTCCCTCTTGTAATACGGGCTAGATATTGCCCTTCCTCCTGTAGGTCTTTGAGAGTGATCTCCCGGGTTCTCTGCAGGCTTTCAATTTCGTCCAAGCGATCGAGTGTTGCCTGTAGATGTTCGTCGAAGCCCGGCCGTTCGCAAATTTCGCGCATGGCATGTTGCATTGCTACCGAGTCCGCCTGAACCATGCCGTCCGAGTTGATCGTGAATATGTTATTGTGCTCATGTTCCTTGATCCAAGCGGCATTAGTCATAATTTGTTGCGCCTCGTGGATGGGCACCTGGGGTAATCGGCCGTTGTAGATTCCTGATTTTCTCATCGTTTTCTCCTTATCAACGAGCGCTTTAGCCAGAAGCATGGCTGCTGAAGATAGATCCTGTTGGGTCTCTCCGCCGGGATCTAGATCCTTTCCAAGTATCCAATAATGACTTAAGAGCCATCGTTTTTCACGCTCACAGATGGTGCGGCATGCCTGGATCATGTCTTCTGACTTCGCTACCCGGCTTAGAAAGCTCAGACGCCCACCAACCATGTCGTAGACTTGCTCGAGGATGGGCACGGGTACGTTCTCGTTGAATTTGGTCCTTCGAAAAGCTTTCAAGGCCTCAAACGCTGTATCACGAGGGATATCATGCACCGTGGTGACGCGGAGGCGAGTAGCCTGCCACATCAGACGTTCCAGGGTCCAGTAATCGTCGCTCACAAAAATCATAGTGACGAGGTTACTCGCTGCCCACATCTCCGCGCGTTGCTGAACTAATTCCAAAAGATCCTGTCCATCTTCGTCGTCTCGCACCAGATGAGCACCAGTAATGATAAGCACAAGTGGCTTGCCGACCATTTCTTTACGCTTCAGCGCGATCTTCTCCATTTTGTTAAAGGCGCGCTCAATATCGAGAAGAGCTGTCGTGTCGCGGGGCCCCTTGAAACTGAACAAGCTTCCAATATAGTCCTCGTGGAACTCGAAATCTAGGGCTTTGCCTAGTCTCACGCGAAAGATTTCTGGGTCGCCATGAGCTTCCATCATGGCGGTACCCTCGCCACCGATCCGTCGCATCGCTTTCAAGAGCATTGATGTCTTGCCAGTCCCTTTCTCTCCCGTGATGAGGTGATACTGGCCTTGAGTGCTACCGTCAACAATTCCATTGATAACATCTTGCTCCATCCGCGGCACCCAGTCGTTGTCCTCGAAATCTACAGCTTCGAGGTCGGAGTGCGGGCTCGCCGGGTCGATATGCCGGCTGAGGGCTGCCAATTCCACGCTCGAATACCCGACAGCAAATGCGTTTTCCATTTTTCGGAGCACGTGAGCCTTGTAGTACGCGTGATACGAGTATCCGGCCAACCCAAGGACAAGAATGGACCCGATGGCTGTTGCACTGCCTTCGACTAATTTGTAAAATGCCGAAGCCCAGCCTATTCGGCCTTGGTCTTCACCTCCGGGGCCTCTAGGAAGACCTGACTCCTTGGACCCTGCATTAGTCGTCGATGAGAGTGCGCCATTCTGGTCCCGCGCCCTACTGGCACGTCGCGGCAAAGCGGGCCGAAGCTGTGGCAATCTTCAGCAAAAAAGCAGTACCTATTACATGACTGGAATGAGGACTCACCTCGCGTTGTCTGGACAGGCGAGCGAGTCTGCTCACTGTCCGTGTCACCATATTGCAAGAGCCATACTTGTGGTCTTGTCTTGCGAGGCACAGCGTGCTGCTGCAAATACTTAGGGGGAGCCAAAATGGCGGAGAGATTTCCGTTGGCCAAGACCCCTAAGACCGCCCCCCCCAAGGGGCTGAGGTTCGGAGCATCTGCGCGCTTCCCACAGGTCCACATTCTTGGTTGTACCTTAGGTACTACATATAAGAGGTTTCCTGTGTTGGCACGCTGTGTGGACTGACCTGACGGACAATGACGGTAGGTTGGGTACTGGTAACTCCCATTAGGTACATGGATTACTCAAATACATGTATTCATTGCTTGTAAACTTACAGCTTGCATGCCCTGACGTGTCTGACGGAAATACTAATGGACTTTGGCGCATTTTGTGATATCGCGACTACCATGTATCATGTCATATCATTAAGGTACTCTTCTCAAACTAGAAATATTCTCTAAATGCAAGTGTTGTCCGTTAACCCATTTCCATTTTGATCAAAATACCTACCTTAGAACAAGCTTCAAGTTGGGGTACGTCTGGTAGCCTGTCACTAGTAGTAGGTACCTTATTTAGGCAAGCTCAGCTCCACCTGTAGCTGCTATGAGCAGCAGTGGCAGAGCCGCAAGCCGGTATCGATAAGATCTGTTTAGCGTGAAAGTCCACTGGAATCTGATTGTGCTGGATTCCATTGACATTACCTTCTTTGCGCAAACAAGATCAACCATACTTTCGCCCAGTCTGATAGACTGCACATTCACCCACTTCCAATTCCAACGTGAAGGGCACGCGCATCGGCAAACAAGTCAAGTGCCCAGGACGAAAAGACACAGCTGTCCATAGAGGCAGACAATGCTGTAGAGATACATTTATCTCAACGCCATTGCTCTCCCTCTCCTCCGCCCTCTACTCCGACTTGCCTTCCACGTCTACACAAATTGCTGTGACTGCGCCTTCTGCAATCGTTCACTCTATTTTTCGATAGCAGTCTTATTATACTGCCCATCATGTCTACCAAACCCCCTTCGCGGGTTGTCTTTGTTGGCAACATCCCCTACGGTCAGTACCCTTTACAAGCTCGCATGCACTGAACAACTCCTGACAAGAGCGCGCACTTTAGGACTATCTGAGGAACAGATCGCCGATATTTTCAGCAGTGCCGGAAAAGTTCTTAACTTCAGGCTTGTCTATGACCGGGAGACTGGACGTCCCAAGGGCTTTGGCTTCGCTGAATACCCAGATGCTGGTAAGTCTACCTTACTTGGCCAATAGATGCAAACTTTCCCAACACTGTTCCTGCCATCTAGATTCTGCTGCTTCTGCTGTCCGAAACCTGAACGATTACGATATCATGGGCCGGAAACTCCGTGTCGACTATAGTTCAGAGGGCAGGGTTGATGGAGATGAGAACAATAACGCTGCACCATCCAACTACGGCCAGCCTGCCAATGGTGTGTCGCAAATGCCCCCCCAACAAGCTCCTGCTGGTTCTTTGCCTCCTCTTCCTCCCGGCAAAGAGCTTCCTCCGGGAGTCAGTGCGACCGATGCCATCTCCCGAACCCTGAATACCCTCCCACCTGCACAACTGCTCGACATCCTCTCTCAGATGAAATCCCTTGCCACGACCGATCCTGGGCGTGCGACTGAACTCCTCACCCAGGCTCCTCAGCTCTCGTATGCCGTCTTCCAGGCTCTGTTGTTAATGGGGCTTGTCTCATCTGAAGCTATCCACTCGGTCCTTGAAACCAGCGCCGCACCCCCGCCTGCCACTGCCCAGACCGCGACAGGCTATCCTCCGGTCGTACCTACATATGGCGCCCCTTCTAACTCTACGCCTCCCATGCCTACACCCTATGCACCACCCTCGAGTGTTGCTCCTCAACCTGGGTTTGGTGCGCCTTCAGCAAATCCAGCCGCCCCTGCACAGCCAGACCAGGCAGCTCTTCTCAAGCAGGTTATGGACTTACCGCAGGAAATGATCGATCAGTTACCGGATGCAGAACGCCAACAGATCATGGCTTTGCGTGCGAGTATGCAAGGTATGCGTTAATGGGGAGTGGTTCGCAAGTTGCAAAGCTCAGATGCAAGTAAGTGCGGCCGAGATGAAACAGGTAGCACGAGAAGGCGGTCTATGGATGTACCTTGAGCAGTCAGGAGCTTACCGCTAATAGCAATGGGAGATGATTCTCATTGAGAAAGCTGAGACTACAGGCTCAGGCGGTTGGTGGGAGAAGAGATAGATAGACAATTGGGTTGTGCCAGTCCACCAAACCTTGGACAGAGCAGGGGGCATGTGTTTTATGGTCATACCCAAGCAGCGACGCAGGAATTGGCGTTCAGGATAGGGTGCATATTGGAGGAGAGCCTCTGAGCACGATGATGCTTATACTAATTGCTCACTACCGATGTGGACCAGGCGCTATGAAAAATAAAAAAACCTAAAGTCCCTCCTATTTGATGTTAATATTGTGATATATCTATTGAGTGAGTTTCCACCAGTTTCTGAAGATGTTTGAAGGCTTTCTCAGCATAGACGGCTGGCTGCGCGAATCCGTAAATAAAAGCAGCTCGCCAACTTTGCTACCTCGGTTCTGGTGCGGTGCGGTGCGGTGCTTCTCCTCCGGGTTTTGGAGCACGCGACACCAATTCGATGTTCCTGTCGATCGAGGAAGACCAATTGGCTTGGCGGGAAACACTACCTCATTGACTGGGCCAGACTGGGCCTTTCTGTTGGCCTGGGCCTGCCTGGGTTCATGGGCAGGTACCGGTACCTGCGGGATTGCTTATTGGAGAAGCACCGTAAAGGTATCGAGGACCTCTTTCAAACAGATTTCCATGGTTCTACGTGCAAGAAACAACACTTTCACCGTGTCGCACATCGATGCCATTATCAATACACACCTATTAATTGGAAAGGGATCTGACCCAGCAGAGTGGTAAGTCTTTTCGCACAGTTCCGACCTACCGTGGTGTGTGTGCATCGATAGCTCAGCAGTTATCGATCGACAAGTTTTGACACATAGCTAAGGTATCTCCGACTCTAGTCTCCAGGAGGTTTGGCTGCGCTGGTTGACATCACTGGAAAACCTTCGATATCTATTACCGCCATCCGGAGGTTGTGAACTCTGCAGACTGTTCTCCACCAAACTCTTTCCTAGATTGTCACCTCCGAAACTGTGTGGTGATCCGACTGCTGCTGCATTCTATACGCACTTGGCCATGCCAACTGAAGTCTTCCAGAATGTCGCCCTCTAGTAATCCCTTCGCCGCTCTCGCTCCCTCACGTAGCCATCAGAACCCAGCTGGTGCTTCGACCTCGGCGAATCCCTCAGGGTCTGGATCCCAAACGAAGAAGAAGCATCGCACAGGGAAAAAGAAGAGATCGAGACGCAAATCGTTTGCCGCGCCCTCGGAGAGCCTTGCCAGCGAAGACGTTTCCGAGATGCACTCCCCCGGTCACGCTGCCTCCCGGGACGGTTTCTACTCTCGCGGACGAAATCTAAGCAACACCAGTGTCGACAGTCAGACGTTGCTCGATCATAGGTATGCCTAACGCACCTTTTCTTCTATAGTATTCAGCGATCATCTATCACCATCATCAATGATGAAACCCACATACGCTAACTGTACTTCCAGAGACTATGAATTTCCGCGTCCTCGTCGGCCCTCCACGCTTACTACCTCTCTTCACCAGATACCCCAGTCTACCATGAGTCGATTGCGGACCGTGTACTCAGGATCAAATCACGACAACCAAGACGAGAGCGAAAGTGCGCCCCTGTTATCCAGTTCCGGTAGACTCGAAGCCGACCCTTCTCGAGGCTACGGATCCAATGAGGGACGGCCTCATTACGATCGCTCTCGAAGCCGGCGGTCTAGCAAGTCAAGCAAGAAACTGCGTTTGGGCCCTCCGACGCCTTCAGAGCGATACAATGTCAACTATCCACCTTCAGTCCCCGGGTCACCCCCGTTGGGACCGACAGACCATCGTATGGATCTAGATCTAAGTTTTGGGGATGCCTTAATTAGAGACGATTACAGTCCGGATATATCGAGACGGAATAGCTTGGTCGAGCCGGAAACTGGCCCTCTCCTTGAGCAAAGTTCACTAGAGAGGAGGCACACCATTGCATTGCAAGCTCAGGAAGATGTCTGTTTTCCCCAGGACGGTATGTCGGAGCTGGCCGACGACGATCTGCAGCAAGCTCAAGACACCCGCAGTGTGCGATCTCGTCGACGGCGAAGAAAGAAGTGGCCGGACCTTGCCGTACTCGAGGAGTGGTCGAGGCTTGAACGTGAAGACAAGAGTGCGGAAAGGCGAATGAAGAAGATCACGGAGCCCCAGCTAATAAACGGGAGGCTGAGGCCGGTCCACAAGGCCTGGTATCGTGCTGAGGAGGATGCCCCCTATCGCTTCACTTATTTCAACGAGGAATTACAGAGCACCATTCATAGTCAGACGATCGGGGAGTTGGTACAGCCAGATGGCAGTTTCAAGGAGCTATTCGTCCCGGAACCACCAGTACTATCTGAGTCCTCTTCCGAATCTGAAGACGAACCTCCTGCGCAGCTTTCAAGCTCCCTGAAGAATGGTGAGCACGGGTCTAAGCTTTCGACACGACAGCCATCGTTGGCACCTACGAACACCGCTTCCGACCCTCAACCCAATATAATGCTGTCCCCAAAACAGATGCCCGCCGATTCCAAAGCTTCTTCACGCAATCATTCTGGTGAAGCAACTCCGATGCGGTCGAAGTCTCCCTTTCCAGGAATGAAGTCCCCATCACCAGACAATAGACGAGAAACACGCTATGGTGAGCGTCCTGTCTGGTGGCTTGATGTGCTAAGTCCGACCGACGCCGAGATGAAAGCCATATCTAAGGCCTTTGGGATTCACCCTCTCACAGCTGAGGATGTTATGTTGCAGGAGCAGCGAGAGAAAGTCGAGTTATTCCGGCAATATTACTTCGTCAACTATCGATCTTTTGACCAGGACTCAAACTCCGAGAATTACCTTGAACCGGTCAACATGTACGTCGTGGTGTTCCGACAGGGCGTGATCTCATTCCACTTCAGCCAGACGCCGCACCCCGCCAACGTGCGCAGGCGGATTCGACAATTAAAGGACTATGTGGTGTTGAGCTCTGATTGGATTAGTTATGCGATCATTGACGATATCACCGACGTGTATCTACCACTGATCCAGGACATCGAGGACGAGGTCGACGATATCGACGACCGCATTCTCCTGCTGCATTCCAATTCTGATCCGGCAAATTCGGATAAGCAAAGCCTCAATGAGAAGTCTCCTGACACCAATGCAGAGAGTGGTGGCGACATGTTGAAGAGAGTGGGTGACTGTAGAAAGAAGGTCATGAGCCTGTATCGACTTCTCGGCAACAAGGCAGACGTCATAAAAGGATTCGCCAAACGATGTAACGAGCACTGGGATGTCGCGCCTAGAAGCGAGATCGGGCTATATTTAGGCGATATTCAAGATCACATTGTGACTATGACGTCGAACTTGAGCCACTACGAGATGTAAGTTATTCTCATCCCGGTGGTACCTCTGCCGCTGGCAAAATTAAAGCAGGAAACTGACATAAGACAGGATCCTCGCACGCTGCCACGCGAATTACATTGCGCAGATTAACATTCGCATGAACGAACGGCAAGAGCAAACGGCAGATGTGCTCGGCAAGCTGACAGTACTGGGCACGATTGTGCTACCGATGAACATCATTACAGGTTTGTGGGGTATGAACGTATGGGTTCCAGGGCAGGAATACGAGGGCGACCTGAAGTGGTTCTTCACCATCACGGCAGGCCTGTTGCTGTTCGGCCTCGCATGTTTCATGATTGCTAAACGGGTGTATAATATCGTTTAGAACGAAAGATGGGATAAATCACATCGTCGATCTAGATATTCTCGAGCTTGAGGATTGGGTCTACCGAAGTTCGGTTGGTAAAATTTGTATTAACACAGCATTGTACAAGCATGCAACTTGCAAGGGCGCGTACAAGAGATGGGCATACACACAATAGGGTTTTATTGCATGAGGATTCGCTGGATTCGAGAGCTGCGAAGGTTATGAGACAAGCTAAAATTGAGAGTCGGCATTTCTTGTTACGTATAATCGGCTACTAGTTGGGGTGCGGAGGCTGACAGGTTGCTGGATACGATGACACGATGCGTATATACACGTTAAAAGTAATGAAGTTAGTGTAATTTGGATGATGTATCGTGTCCTGGGGGCTTAAGCAATATTCTTGATAAGCATGGAATGTAGCATGAAATCTAATGTTCGCTTCTCTCAAACAAGTATGTCCTGAAGTGATCAGTTAGTTACATGACCAGGCAGTATAGAAATGTTCTCTATCAAATCCAACGCAGACTATTGAGGATGTAAAGGCCAAGCTTTTCCTGTAGACCAGTAAACAAAGTTCCTTATCTCAGTTTGTTACACTTGTTGAGGTCGAGCTATATCTAGTTATTCGATTTTCACAACTGCAATTATTAATGTCTTGTGCGGCCAGCTCACGTCCATGCCGGTCCTTTGCGTGGAATTTACGTATTATAGAAAAGATATAGAAATTGCGGAGTCATTCGCGCATTCGGCCTCTAGGCAGCGACTAAACTCTGAGACTCGTGAGCGCGTAGAGAATCGAGGTGACTTCGACCTGCTGGAAGATCGAGGAAAGCAAGGGACGGGATTTATAGACGTTTTCCTGACCCAGCCACCTACTCCACGCGAGTAGTGAGCAAGTCAAATGGGGGATCCTCGGTGCTTGTCTTTTGGCATGGGTAGTCTGGCCTAGCGGTTTATTCTTGTTAGTATTCGTAGCCAGCATCACGAGGCGCCAGGGTTCAATCCTCTCGGAAGCCATCATTCTTTTTTTCGTCTCCATTTTGCAACATTCGTCTACTCCGTACGTCCAGGATTTGACTGGTTGAACATCTACCTCATTTGATCTCGTGGTCCTTGCATCCACGAGAAATTATTTCAGCCTACTCAAAAAATGATTTTGAACAGGTTGGATATAAACCTTGTATGTTCATATATATCGAGACCCGCAGCCAGTCAATGGGCTAGAGCGCCTATCAAATATGGTAACATGACCTCAGTCTGAGATGATTTCTTCCTACCAGTTCGGGAGGTCATCAGACTTATGTATACATAATCTACAGGTTTAATCCACTGCGTTTGATGACCTAGACCGTTTGAAAGAACTTTCCGTGTTCTCTATCACAGACCTGTAGGGAGGGAGGGAGGGAGGCATTTAATTTTGCAGGATGTCACAGATTTCCAGTGATGTTGATAGTCTCGGACTCAGACTTCACCTCACACAAGACGTCAACGAGAATTATCATATCAGGGTATTGAATCATGTCCATAGATATAAGTGTTGTTGATTACCATGATGTAAGTCCACACGAACTCCTGAACAGGCAAGGGTATCGCATCGGGTATTTCCTTCTAGCAAACAATGCACTAATCAAGCTCATATCCCTTCCAAAACCTCACGACCCCGACGTAGAATTCAAATCCACCTTGTCCAGCTGCACCACCGGCAAATGCGCCATGTGCACCTTCGCGCTACCAAAGGGTACGAACCTAGCTGCGAACGGCTCGCCCGTGATCTTAGGATCCAGCGGTGGGTCGTCCGCAGTGTCGAAGACGATAGGCCAGTCAATCTCGACGGCCGCAACGCGCAGCTCGACGGGCGGTGCGCCGTACGCCCAGATGGGATTGGACAGCGTCTCTGACTGCGACTGCACGACCTGGATCTGCGACGTGTCGACAGCGACATTCCAGGTGCCCGTGGCCTCGATGATGTGGTCGTGTGTGTTGCCCGTAGTGCTAGACGCGGGCACGAGGCCCGTGCCGTCGTAGAGCTCGGGGGCGCGCGTCGTCTCGTTGAAATCGAGCGCGAGACTGTAGAGCAGGGGCCCGTAGTAGATGCCCGCGGTATTGTTGGCGCGGCTGACGACGCGCGGCGCCGTGTGCAGGCTCACGGTTACGGTGCTGTCGCCCTTGGGCACTGCGAACTTCTGCAGGCCCTGGTCGGTGGGAGATATGGCAGCGCTGGCGTCGCTCGATGGTCCGGACGTGGTGCTGGAGGCGTCAGCCCAGGCGGGAATGCGGACGTAGAAGCTGAAGTCGGCATCCGCGGTGATTGAGTAGCTCAGTTCCAGATCAAAGGGGTAATTGGTGTTTGCTTTGATGGTTACCTGGTTACCTCCCAGTGATGTAGTGACACTTCCCGGGGAGAGCAGAACATGGGCGATACCTCCGTCTTGGGTGGCAACAAAGGAGTTGGCAAGGAATTTCGGATATCCTTGCGGGTGGTTTACAGTACAACAAGGCTACACGAGAGGTCAGTGATGCGAATTCGTGGGGACGGGTGATTCGACCTACATAGTTGGGTTCCAGACCAAATACGTTGCCATACGAGCCTACGTTCGTCCACATATCGGGCTTTTCTGTAAGGTTTCGAGACCAAGGCTGGTTTTCCTGCTGCACATATTGATGAGACCACCAGTCGGGATAGAGTTGTCCGGGGTACGCATTGAAGGCAGTCAATTCTGCCCAATCTGCAAGGTCGTTGTCCGCAAGGTATTGGTATATCCAAGCCATAGAGAACGTCACTTCGGTTGAAGTGCACAGCTCCGCACCGCGAATTGGATTGAGATCGGTAACGAATTCATCGGCAATAATCGTTCCAGCCAACGACTTATGCCATTTTTCAAGAAGATCCACGGCTGTTCGTGTCTGCGTTTTGAGCGTTTCATCGTGATTCATGCGGTAAATGGCTAATGGGAACCGAAGACCTTCAGCCATGTTGACGCCGTGGTTGAAAAGCCAAGGGTATGGCTGATTCTGGGGGTCATAGACAACTTCAGGATATACGCCCTCCACCCAGTAGTTTCTCCAGTCAGTTCCGAACTAATACCAAATTAGCCGAGTGCCAGTACGATCAGGAAATCAAAGAAAGACACAAATTCTGAAGATTTGTCAACGCGGGTAGAATGTATTCCTGTCCGATAAATGACTGTCGAGGAACAGAAGTGTGGTTTCTCTATCTGAACCGACATACCTTTGTAGCGCCTTCAATCATCAGGTTCATAGTATCCCAGATAACCTGAGAATTGTTCTTGGGATGAGTTTCGTATAACCACTGCAGCGGGATATGCATTTCATGAGCCCTCGCCGGACCGAAGCCGTCACCGTCGAATACATCATCAGCCTTGGGGATCAAACCGGTGAAGTTATTTTGAAGCATGCTGTGAGCAAGTTGAATGTACGTATGCATAGCGTTTACTATCTTGTCGGTCTGTGACGAGTCTGCCTGTGCGTATTGCTGAGGAGGCATATGTCAGTAAGGAAGCCCACGTTGATACATCCCGAATTCTCGCTCTCCAATCAATAGATCCGAGAGCCGTCACCCTTCTAATATATGAATTAGCCTTACCATAAGTCCCAGCATGATGTAGCAACGCCCCCATAGGCCTCGCGTCTGCGGCGTCGTCTCGGGCCCTAGCCAACCATCACTCTGCTGGTGATCCAGGATGTAGTCAAGAAAGCTCTGGACCTGGCCCTTCAAGGTGGAATCGTCAAGACCGAAGGCCAGAGGGATCAGGCCGTTGAACCAATACGGGGCCGACTCGTGAAGATTCGAATACTCGAAATTGCCGCCGAGCCATTGCGAATCGTGCACGAATCGATAGAAGTCGAAGAGATTGCCGGCTAGGCCAGCTGCTTCAGTCTCCAGTTGATCTTTCATCCATCCCATCGGTTTGATGGAACCCAGGTCAAGTGACTGATAAACTGGCTGCACCACTAATAAACCGTCAGCCCAGCGTTGACTCGCTTGTCCATTGAGTAACTCACGGGTACCAGTCGATGTGTCCTTGGAAAAGAGTGTCCGCTGGTACGGAGGTTGAGGGTGTGCTAAGCCAGGAGATATGACAAGAGCCAAGGCGGCCGTGACGGCTGTCACGATAGTCTTCGAGGTCAACATCGAATGAGTGATCTCTATGCTTCTGAAATATTGCGACGGACCGTGACAAACCAAGGTAGCCGAAATACAGACTCTTGGAAAATCTATGAATTCCCCACCGAGCGACCTCTAGGTGAGACAAAACAAAAAGCTCTACCAGGTAAGTGTAATTGGGCTTAAGGGAGCGTCGGGAAGGCAGTGACCGCTTTTCCCCAGATTTGCTCGATCGTGGCAACCCAAGTCCAAATGGATGACACTGTAATTATAGATTACTTAGCAGGTTGAGTTTCCAACACCGCAAAACGCCGCAGAAAGTGGCGCGGAAGGGATGCGGATAGAGTTAAAGTATTGAGTAGGACCGGGTCCGGTCTGGTGTTTACCTGTCTTGCCTGTTTCTTTTGGTCTCCGTCGATCGGTCTACCTTCCAGCCTATTATAGGTACTTGTTCGGTGCATATAATTCCACATCTACGTGATGCAGCACATCACCCTTGTACTATCTCCGTGTAGTGCTTCCATTGGCTCTGCCCCTGAAAATCGGTCAGATTACCAACCTTACCACGCCTTTATACAGGGTACTTTATCACGCGCGTGCATAACCGCGAAGAGAATGACCCACCAGGACCGATGCGGACATGACTGAGAGACGATACCGTGGCAGTCCTCGACGAGTCAATCGCTCGGTTATCTTTCCCGCCATCGTTGGTAGGTACTCGCCCGGACCCTTGGCATCTCACCCGTGACCCCGTCACGAAGCAGGGGGAATGGACGGGCAGAGGACGGGCCTGGTGGACGTGGTGAGAGCCCGAGAGGAGGGGTCATGCTTGTAGAGCCTGGGATGCCGTGTCGGTGAAAAGACCAACGGTCATGGCCAAGCTTTTTGTTCCCCTCCATTACGTTAAATTTCTAAGACATTCAACCCGATTTGGGAGATAGACATCTGAGTGTGTGCACCAACAGTCGCAGCGAGACGAACACCCTCCATAAACTCGAACCTACGGGGGGCTGTACCGTGGATACATCTCAAGAGCATCATTTTCATGTACCGGTATCCACTGTGCTTAGGTACAAGTAAGTAGGTATGCAAGTCATCATGGAAGCCAGCCGACCATTAATTGGATGATATGCAGTCACGTTGAATGAATCCAAGCATGCATTCGAATGGTAGGTCAGCAGGTAGAGCCCCAGGCCTCATGCCTGACCATCGCAGACTTTGGAAGATGGCAGGTAGCCTCATGAGTCGAAAAGTCATGGCTAGTGAGGGGACTTTCCATACGTTGGTACATCCCCTGACATCTACTACCCTAAGTAATGTATGTACCCCATCATCAACCCCTCTACCTAATCCTATCTGCCCCAACTTTCCCCACATCAGCAGCGCGGATCATCTGGGGATGATTTCCAGGCCTCACCAATCCCGGCTTGCTCTGTGTGTCTGACCTTGCGTTGCCCACTTTCCTAAATGGAGTGAACATATGGTAGTCGGGCATGCGTGATACCCCAAGGAGTATCGTGGAAAGATATCTCATGACACTGCAATGGAATGTCATCTTGCTCCGCCTTGGAGATCGCTATCGTTTGCCGTCCGTCGGAAATGCAGGCCTGGCCTTGGCTTGTTGCGCTGTGTCAAGATACTGCTACTATGTATCGCGTGCTCGCTTGCCGACCCAAGTGTCCGATTGGTCCCTTCAGTAAGATTAATGCCATGCTTGGCGGCCTCGTGCTGCCCAATATCGTGGCATGATGGTGATGGTATTAGACCTACATATGCACGACCCCATTGGACCAACGCGCTTCACGCTGGCCAACGCCCTGCGCGAAATGCTGATATTCTCGTGAATCGCGCTGTTTGGCGATGGAACCTCGGTTCGGGCCACCACACACGCTGCTTCACAAAGTCTCTCATCATCATCTCAATCCTCGTGCTCTTTCATACGCCCAAACGCAGCTGTAAATTCGAACACGAGCTGCGGAAGTCCGACACGGGCAAAGCTGCATGAATCAACACCTTTGTGAAACCATCAATGCAGGCGCCACGTGAATGTTTCCAGATCTCTAAATGAATCTAGATAGTGACATCAAATCAGGCCGTAGCCATGAACTCCAAGACGCCACGCCATGCGAAATGCCCAGTATCACCCTTTCAAAACGCAACTCTCCTCTTTCTGCCCGTGTACTTAGACGTCGCCTTGACAACCTTGCCCTTGCGTTCCATTTGATCTTTTTTCTTCATGATCCATGCTTTGCTGCCTTTCTTGATCTCGCCCTTGCCACTCTGGTTGCCTCTTCGCGCGTCCAGCACATCAATGCCATCCATGCCTTTCACGACCCCGGTGATATCGCCTCCGTTCTTTTCAGACATGCCTCCACCGACGGTAAGCACGAGGTAGACCTTCACGTTCTTGGTTTCTGGATCGTCCTCGAGAAGACCAGCACCAAAACCTGCCTTCACCGCTGCGCCTGTGATCATCTTCTTCTGCTCGTCATTCTTGGGATAGAACTGGCAGACCGCCCTTCCGCCCCTTTTCAAGCTCGCGTAGAGACCACCAAAGAACCGAGATAGTCGCCCGACTGGCGACAGGTCGCTGCTCTCGGCATTGCACAGCCATTGTATCGCACTGATACTAATCGCAGCATCGAATGTTCCGGCACGAAACGGGACGCCTTGGCCGATGTCTGCGAGTAATAAATCGCCCTCTACGTCTCGCTGTAGTGCCACGTCCAACATGGAAGCTGAAATATCCATGCCCACCCAGACGTGCGGCCCTCCATCCTCGGGCGGTATGGAAGAGAGGATTTCGCCAGATAGGCCGCTGCCACAACCAACATCGAGGATAAGGGAGGGCGAGTCGAGGTCGAGAAGCTCGAGAGCGCGATGCGTCATAGACGCTTGAATATTCTGAATCCGCGAAGATGTCGTATACTTGCGCGCCTCGGTGTCATTGTAGTGGACGTCGGCGGACCTGGGAGGCGGTGTCAGTGGTGTATCCTCAAATGATGGCGGGGTAGGAGGGGCTCCTACAGAGTATCCTCTGGCCGCGACATGATATTTTGAATTGGAGTGCAATTGAGTACTGTCTAGAGAAACTGTTCGCAGCTTGTTGAGGCAGTGGGAGCACTGCGTATATTGTAATTCGCACTTCTCGGCGTCCGTCTCCTTGTATGGCATACAAAAGTGCGTTTCTCTTCAAGCTCATAATTGTCGCGATATTCCCCAAACTTTTCTATGGGGCTCAATTCTTATCAGCTTATCGCTGATCCCCTCACAGCAATAACCATATCGCTTAAACCCCGGATACAGGCATAGATACCTTTGATAGGCACATGTATACGCCGACTCCGTGGTCCCGAAGGCCACGCTTCAGTAAAGCTCTGGCACGTGTTAGTTAGCTGAACGCGAACTGGGTTTGACCCCTTCACCCTTTCCAGTCTCTAGGCTGCTTCTTAGTTGTTCACATCGTCAAAGACATGCCATTTTCATAGCGGTCAACATGTGGATTCTACCTCTTGTCGGGTATCTCGGCTCCATCGTGGGCTTTTGCTTTTTGACCTTGGCCATTGGTATGTCCTTGACACGCAACTGTTCTTACTCTCTTGTCCAATTATAATTGCTAATACCAATGCCCTGTGCACAGCTTCCGGCCTCTATTATCTGTCCGAACTCGTCGAAGAGCACACGGTTACTGCGAAGCGACTTCTTACCCAACTCATCTACTTTGTGATCGGCCTGCAAACCACTCTGTGGCTTGTCGATGGCTTCCCATTCATCTTGACCGTGATGGGCGTTGTATCGCATGTTGGCTACCTGGGAAATATGCGACGTTTTCCATTTGTCAAACTCACGGACCCTCTATTTGTTGCATCCTGCGGTATGTTTTGTCGTAATCAATCTGCCTTGGCAGAGGATAAGGAGTTGCTGACGGGGAGGCAGTGCTCGTTCTTGTCAATCATTATTTCTGGTTTCGACATTTTTCGGAGGCGCAGCAGCGATCGTACTCCCGCATGTCCTCCCTCTATGATCAACCCGATACCCCGAGTTTCACGGAAATTGCCTCGTATTTCGGGCTGTGCGTATGGTTGGTCCCGTTCGCGCTATTCGTAAGCCTGTCTGCGAGCGACAATGTTCTGCCCACAATGGGCACCGAACAACCTTCACACGGGGGCGATGGGAAGAATAAACGGCAAGGCATGGTGAAAGTCATTGTCGACTACGTGTTGTCTGCGATTGGAGAAGTTAGCCGGTTGGCAGGGTGGAAGAAGCCCGAGGACCGGTTCTAAGCAACTGGAGAGTACCAGTCATGTACCATTATAACTAAATGAACAGGCATTTTAACACCTGCAGAACTGTGGTATGTGCATACGAGTCATAATGCTGATATCAAAACTGACCAAACCACCATATAGACGCCAAAATCACATTGCTAGTCGTGTATCCTAGCTGGAGTATATCTCCGTGTGTAAGCCAAGCTGCTGCATTAAATTGTGCCCCTTGGAGTGTGTCGTCAAACCGAAATATTCAAGGACGAGTAAGTGATTCTCGTTTTCCTACTTCATACGCTTTCGGAAACGCCATCATGATGACCCCACCAAATTTCTATGCTAGATTGTATTTGAGTCACTTGACCTTGATGCAAATATTTGGGTTTAACCTGACTATGGCAACGACACTGCGTTATTTCAGACAGGCTAGACTGGATGTTGCTTTCTTGCTAACACCTGTTTCCAGATCACCAACACTATACTCAGAACGATACATCGATAAAACGTCTAACATGGGCAAAGGACCTCGTCATATCAGTTCTACAATGGGACACAATTCCATACTTCATGAAATAGGTAGTCAGCCTGCTAAATCACCCGGCGCATTACTGCTCCAGCTATGCAGACGCTTATCTGCGACGTGGCTTTGACTGCTGTAAACCTCCCCATCCTCTTCGTTGGCTGAAAATTAGAATAGCTAGCAATTCGCGGTCAAGTCGGCGACTAAGGAAGTTCCACATCGGTTGGTGTATGCGGATTGCCTTTATTCTGCTGCCTGAAGGCCATTGATTTCTACTAAGAGGTTCCGCCGTGATCTTGCGGCTACATGAATTTTCGAAAAAGCACTATGTACTGCAGTAGGTAAATTTGGTATGGGCAAAAGTGCGGAAATCGAGTAGAAATTGAGAGTCGCAATGCAACACATGTAGATCTCCAGGAATGCAGTTTCCCTGTCGCTCTGCGAGGCGTGGAAAACTCAAGACAACGATCACTTATATTTCCAGTATACCGCGATGAGTGTGATGAGTGAAACACGGGATCCGTTTTGATGGAATCCTGACAACAAGGACGACTTGAAATTTGGCACTAGGTTCGGAGTGCCAGATAATGCCGGAGGCTGCCTGGGGCTGAGTCGAGCCGCTTTCTATGTTTTACGAGGCCGAGGCCGAGGCGCCAATCCCCATGGGGCAGGAAGTTTCAACTTGGCCTTAATCCTTCGAATGGCAGTGCTACCAAAGATCGGCAAAGAGAAGGCCTAATACTGACATGACGATCACAGTCGGCCTGGACACTGCACCCCTAAAGACACCTGGGAGGGGGTTTGGAACGCAGTTGTTAATGAGAAACATGACAGCCACGATCATGTCACGGGGCATAGTTAGCTCAACGACACAGCTGCGAGAGAATACGACTGCCTTCATCGTAGGGTCGATGCAGAGCCACGCGCTGTGCTCCCACCCCCCGCAGATCATATAATAGAATAGGGGTTGCCCCGTTCAGCAGACAGGGACGATGGATATGTTTGCTTTCAAGCATGAAGCCTGAAAAGTCGGTTCTGATATCATCCCGGTAGAATTCCGGTGTGACCTCCGCATGACTTGAACCAGATGAACCTGATACGAGTTTGTCTAGTTCGCGAAGCCGTATGGAGAATTCACAGTTTGGTAGCCATTCTGTTACCTGCTGCGCTGCCGTTTTGCCAAGGCATCGAACAAGCCTTAATTACTGCTAATAGCGAATCGTCTATAAGTCCACCGCCTGCTCGTCCCGTACAACTACATTTACTTCCAGAAAATGTCTAAATATGGTATTGGACAGTCCACCTCCTCCATATACAACATGATGCTCAAATCTACGGCCCGTCAAACCTGGGCTCTGATGAGGAAAAACCTAAACATCATTACTCGGAAGTGGTTCTCGACCTTACTTCGTTCTCTCATCTTACCTATTGCCCTTCTTGTCCTACTATTGGAAATTCAAAATTTCTCTGCGAACAAGAACAAATATGACATCGGCAGCCCGCACTTTATCAGAAGCCTTGCTGATAGCATGCAAGACTCGAGACCACTTGTTGTCGTTCACAATAACACCCTCGGCCTCGACTTCCCTCCCGTCCTCGAAAAGATAGTCCAGCCACTTGGAAGCAAAGTCGTTCACCTCGATGACGAATCCAAGGTAGATTTAAAATGTCCGGTAGACTACCATGGGAGCTCACCGTGCCATGCGGTTGTAATCTTCAACGACTCCCCGCTGAGTGGCCGCGAAAACGCATCCTGGTCTTATTCTATTCGAGCTGACCCTAGCCTCGCATCTCGGCGATTCGACGTCTGGGATAATGATAGTGCTGCCGACAGGGTGTACCTGCCTCTCCAGACGGCCATCGAGAACGCCATGCTGAACCTCACAACCACCCCGAATATCATGGCGTTCACGGATTAGACTCAAGAGGAAATTGATGACTCGTCCCGAGCAGCATTCCAGGGTTTGGCATTGTACATCTTGTCCTTCGTCTTCTTCATCACTATGGTGCCTGTGGCCCACCACCTGTCCAGTATGATGGCTGGCGAACGGGATTCGGGAATGTCACAACTGATCGATGCCATGGGCGGAGGCGTTGCTGTTCCCAGGGTCTTGAGCTATGTTATATCTTTCGATTTATTGTATTTGCCCTTATGGATTATTTTGGGTGCAGGTGAGTCGTTCTCCCTACACTGAAGCCTTGAATATCCTCTGATGAAAAATAGTCTTCTGGCGCCTTTTGCTTCCTGGCCAAAATGCGGCCATTGTCATATTTTGGCAAATATTCACTGGGTGGTCGGTCACCAGCGCAAGCACGTTCGGCACTGCTTTCTTCAAAAAAGGCGCGTTCGCCTCGTTGTGGTATGTACGAGCACACCTCTACAGTCCTATATCTCCTTATTTAGGGAAGACCTCACAACTTTCCTTCTACCTGTATCTCGACCTAGCTTCTTGAGAATCTTGATAACTTGACAATCACCGCGTTGATTTCTAACACAGAATGCTAACGTACGTCAAGGAACTCGCTTATTCCCATACTACTTGCTGTCATTGCCGCATATGCGGAGAATATTACCGACCCGCCCGCTCCATTCTCCCAAGTCGTGATACTCAGTATCTTCTTTCCGAGCATGAACTATGTGTACTTCTTCAGTGCCATCACAAAATCAGAAATCGCCGGCATCCCGCTCAAGATGCGTCAGCCTATTCCTGCAGAATTATTAGGCGGCGCCATCATCTCTGGTCAGGGCGATGACGTTCCCAACTGGGTCAGCCTGAGTGGTCCATACTTCCTCTGGGTCATTCTGTGGGTGCAAATCATCGTATACCCGCTGTTGGCTATTCTTGTCGAACATCTTCTTTACGGAAACAATCGACGCCGGCGAAATTTCAACACTACACTCGAAGCAGAGAACTCTCATCTTGCTATCGAGACGACCGATCTTGTCAAGCAGTACTCCCCATCGTGGTTCAAGAGCATCTTCTGCTGTGCTCGCACGCCGTGCACCAAAGCCATCGACGGATTGGATCTTGCGAGTCAAAAGCGACAGATCTTGTGCCTGCTGGGTCCAAATAGATCAGGGAAAACCACGACACTGGATATGCTTGCCGGGTTCCAGGCGCCTACAGGTGGCTCAATTCATATTAACGCTAAACCTTCACAAATAGGTATGTCGATTTTGTTGTAGTTCTCCGTGCAAAGTGTCTGGATACCATTTGGTCCATATCCTAAGCTATTTGGGAAGATACACAACGTCCACAACCTTAGAGATTACCATTTTCTGCGCAAGCACAGATACTTTCAGAATATACCCTTGTGTAAACCCAAGACTTACCGTTTCCAGGCATTTGTCCTCAAAGAAATGTTCTGTGGGATAACCTCGCCGTTTTGGAGCACCTCACCGTTTGGAATATACTCAAGGGCAACACGGAAGATGCGGCAAGCCTCGAGCAGTTGATCCGGAGATGCGACCTTGAAAAGAAGAAAAACGGTCTAGCCGGCAATCTCAGTGGAGGAATGAAGCGCAAGCTGCAGCTCGCTTGCATGCTTGTGGGCGGCTCTTCCATCTGCTTGTTGGATGAAGTTACGTCTGGGTTAGATCCCTTGTCCCGACGAGTCATCTGGAACGTCATCCTTGGCGAGAGGGCACAGAGGACGATGGTTCTCACAACGCATTTCTTGGACGAGAGTGAGGTCCTTTCGGACCACATCGTCATTATCACTTTGGGTAAGATGAAATGCCAAGGAACACCTGCGGAACTGAAGAACAAGTACGGAGGTGGTTATCGTGTTCACATTCCCAAGTCGGAAGACGTTTCGAAGATCCAGTACCCTGTGACTGAACAGAAGGACCGGTACATCTACAGAACGCCAGACTCTTCCTCTGCGGCACGCCTGCTGGCTTCTCTGGACCATTCACGAGAGTCTGAGCTGTACATTACAGGTCCTACCATCGAGGATGTATTTCTGGAGGTTTCTGAAGAGCCTCATACATCGATGGGCGAAGCACCTGAAGACATCTCTCTGAAGGAGCCTCGACCACACCGAAAGGATGACCACGAAGGCGCTACGAGTCTATGGGCAATCTACTCCAGGCAAATTTGGGCACTACTTCTCAAAAAATTCTACATTCTGCGCTCTACTTGGTGGGTATACGTGTTCGCGCTTGCTATCCCTGTCGTGGCAACCCATTTCTTGAAAGTTTTCTCAAGGGCTATGAGCAGCCGAGCTGTACCAGTCTGATCGAGTCTGGCGGGTTTGATAGCCGAATGAGAGTGTATAGCCCGAATAATATGGCACTCGGCCCGCCTTCTGTCAACTCCAGTGTCTACGCTATGCTCAAGCAGACGGACGCGACATACTTCGCCTACAGCAGCTACGATATTGGCGAGCCCTATCTACAACAAAGTCGTGCCGATCTCGAGAACTTTATCTACACCAACCACACAAACGTCTCGAGCGCAGGTGGTCTGTGGATCGGCAACGACAGTACTTTGGCCGTTTACGACGCGGAAAGCGGCGACTGGTCGGCCTCGGCTATGGTCAATCTCCTGAATCAGGTCCGTAGTGGGCAGCCCATCTCGGGCCACATTGGTGAGTTAAGAGAGTATAGGAAGCCCGAGGGCGGGAACAGCATGATTTACGTCACGATCTTCTGTCTTCTGCAGGCCCTCTACCCTGCCTTCTTCGCCCTCTACCCGACGTACGAGAGACGCTCAAAAGTTCGCGCTCTGCAGTACTCGAATGGGATCCGAGCATTCCCTCTCCTCTTCTCCTATTTACTGTTCGACTGTGTCATCGTTCTTCTCGTCTCTATCATCTGCACCGTCATCATGTCACCGAACAACCTGTGGTCGAACGGCCAGTGGTTCGGCATCGGCTACATATGGCTCGTGCAATTGCTTTACGGTATCGCTGCCACTCTCTTTGCTTATCTTGTTTCTATGATGGCTAGGTCACAACCCTCTGCCTTTGCTTTCACCGTCCTCTTCATGGCCCTGATGTATATTATCTCCATCGTCGCGTTCGTGGTAAGAACACCAATGGCAATACCCCTCGTCTCGATAGTCAAGCTAACTCATTCCAGGTCATCGGAACGAGCAACAGCTCGAACCAGATGGCGTATGATGGCACAGCATACGGCCTTGGGCTTATCTTCCCGATTCAGAACCTCATGCGTTCCCTCGCGGTGGGGCTCAACACTTATATAGTCCTCTGTCGTGGATCAACTATGGTGTCCGACCCCGGCTCTTTCTATGCCCACGGCGGTCCCATCTTCCTCCTAGTCATACAAATTATCGGCCTTTTCAACTTATTGCTTTGGTTAGAGGGGGGCTCTTTCTCGTGGTTTTCGAGATCGAAGACACTACCTGCCGATGCGGAGAAGACTGCCCTTTCTGGAAGACCAGATGTTGACGCGGAAACAAGACGTGTCACTTCCTCGGAGTCTGATCTCCTACGAGTTCTGCACGTATCGAAGAACTTCGGTTCTTCAACAGCTGTCGATGACGTGTCCCTCGGCCTCCAAAGAAACGAGATCCTCGCGCTGCTGGGCCCCAACGGTGCTGGCAAGACGACGACCATCAACATGGTACGCGGCGACATGGCCCCGTCGAGCGGCCACATCTTCCTGGAAGGCGTCGACGTGCAGAGGAACCGACGGCTCGCGCAGAAGAACCTGGGCGTCTGCCCGCAGTTCGACGCGCTCGACATGCTCACGGTGCGCGAGCACCTCCACTTCTACGCGCGGTGCAAGGGCGTCGCTGACATCCGGGCCGACGTGGCGTACGTCATGGGCAAGGTGGGCATCGCGCAGCACGCCGCGAAGATGGCGGGCAAGCTGTCGGGCGGCAACAAGCGCAAGCTGTCGCTCGCCATCGCGCTGCTAGGCAACCCGCCGGTGCTGCTGCTCGATGAGCCCAGCTCGGCGATGGACGCGGCGTCCAAGCGGGTGCTGTGGAAGACGCTCGAGGCGGTCGCGCCGGGGCGGAGCGTGCTGATCACGACGCACTCGATGGAGGAGGCGGATGCGTTGGCGACGCGGGCGGCGATCATCGCGAAGAAGGTGCTGGCGATTGGGAGTACGGAGCAGCTGAGGAAGACGCACAGTAATGAGTACCACGTCCACTTGATCCTCAAAAGCGCGCCACTGAGCTCAAAGGAGGAGATGGCGGGTGTGGCGCATTGGGTGCAGAATGAGTTCGAGGGAGTACGGTTCGAAGGAGAGAACCTGGGCGGTCAAGTGCGATTCATCGTTGGTGCGGACAGTAAGGTTCCTGGACACCTGAAGACACTGCCTCATGCGAGCACCGGCGATGGGCCCATGTCGCCTGTATCGCCTGTGGAGGTTCGAGATCAGAGAGGCACAAGGGCTACGCAGAGCTTCACTCGGTATCTGATCGAAACGCTGGAGCTGAAGAAGGAGAGCTTGGGACTGGACTGCTATTCTATCTCTGCGGCGACGATGGAGAGTGTCTTCCTTCGCGTGGTCAAGGAGAGCGATGCTGAGGAAGACGAGACGGTAGAGAAGAAACCTTGGTGGCAGTGGTAGATGCGATTTGATGTAATCCACGTTCTTGGCGATCTTGTATAAGAGCGGGAGAGCGAACAGTCTCCCGTATCGCAGTGATAGCTGTCTAGTCGTAGCCTAGGAATCTGACAACTGATGTCATCCGTTCACTTCACGTTGTAGGTCAAGACCCTGGATTCGAATGGTCGGTAGACCGTATATGATCCAATGCCGGACTGGTGAGTGGACTTTACCAAGCCCTTTGGTCCTGTGATCGACGTGAGGGATACTGTCAATAGCGCAAATTCCTGCGCCCCGGTAAACCCTCACGGCGGCTGTAAGCCATCCCAAAGCCTGATACGGCGTATCTCATCCCCGCAACTTGGATGCCTGGCCTGGCTTGGCTTCCGCAAAGCTGACATCGTCTTTCTATATAAGTCACAACGGCGAGAGCAGACGCACGTCGGGACTGCAGCATGAAAAAGAAAGAAAGAAAGAAAGTCATCGAACCTCCTTCTCGAACTACATCAAACCTGTCATTTGCCTTCACCATGTCCGAGTACACATCGACGCGCGACGGTTTCCAGCGAGCCATGGAGTGGAGTCTCACGGGCACGCCGGAGGAAACCAAGCTCTACGTCGAGGCCACCGCGACTCCGGATTTTTACCAGATCATGAACGGACAACGCTTGGAGCATGACGAGCATGCTAAGGGTATCGCGGATTGGCGCGGCAAGATCAGCGAATACAAGCCTATTGTGTAAGTGCTCATCCTCACTTTTATACCTATGTAGGCAACTGTCGTGCATGTTGGTAGGGGGGCAGGCATTACATGTCGGCGTAGAGACACAGTAGGACAGAGAAATCAAGCTACCTAGCGGTATCTCGAGGTGAAAGACTTGAAGCTTATATATATATGCACTTCAGGCACGAGTTCCTGCGCGATGGGGACCAGTTGGCGGCGCGCATGACGGGTACGATCAAGATCAACGGGGAGGCGACGGACTTCGAGAGCTTCATGTTTGCAAAGATTGACAAGGAGAGCGGGAAAATGAAGTACTTGATTGAGCGGTCTGTTTGGAGGCCGGCTGGGACAGCGCCTGTGCAAGGGGTGAGCTGAGGCTGTAAAGTACTTGTCTCTCGTCGGGTTGGAGCCGTGGGCGGTGTTCTAGCGGTGAATATTGCGGAATTAGTGCAGCCATGGTTATGAGTGGTTGCCTTTGATGAAGCGCGGCTTTATACCAGTAATTGCACTTATGAGCAGTCTGAAACCGGGGAACGGAAAACAGCCTCAGTGATGCTTACCTACAGTACCTTCTGTCGTCTCGTTCAAGACGACGGTTTTTCTTTTCCCTTATGCGGGGATCATCGTAGATACCGACATTACCTCTCTAAAGCTTTCTGTAATTTCTTGTTCGCTTCTGAACTACAATCTCTGGGCGTCATGTAGCTGCTCAATGCAACCACTTACAGGTTGAAGCGGCTCACTGGGGGTCAAAATGACTTTCCCACACACATCATTCCTTTTCATACTTGGGCGAAGGATGAAGAACAGTTCTTCCGCCATTTCACAACTTTCAGACGAGTATTGACTGCGCCAGAACCAGCTGTCTCCCACTTTCCGTCACAAGCCGTATTGGCTGGGCCAAGATACAAGGTGCCTGCAGCTTAGCTTATAGTCAGATATTCAACCTCATCTGAATAAGCTCACGCTGTATCAACCATGGAAGCAGCGCTGAGATCCGAGAAGCCATAAACTCTATGTTCAGATAGTACGTGCGAGCCGAGATAGGCATGTTTCGCTTAGGTACCTTGACAACGTCGAAGCAGCAGACAACCCTTTTGCGGAAAGACCTCGGTTTCATTCTTCTCGGTGGTTCACCAGAGGATGGACTCTTTACACTTTGTAAGACAGGGACGAAGTCATCATCGTGAAAGGCCCAACCTCCTGCGTTGACAAGCATCCGAATTAGCCGTACCTAGTATATCAGTTGGGCAGAAGCTGCCTTACAACCAGGTGCCTTAAGTACGTAGATCATGGAGCCCCGCTAACAAGTGGACCCATCAGTCGCCGGCGTTGTCGTAGTGCTATTCAATTCCAGCTCCAGTTCTACAATGCCACGACCTTTCCCATATGAGTGATACCGAGTATTTGTAGAGGCGTCTTCAAGGTGTGAAGGGAGTCGAAGAAGGGTGACGGAAACAGGTATTACAGCTTCGCACAAGCACCCACGGAATGAGGACAGTACCCGTGAAATGTTTTCTACTCCGCACAAGATTCCGAGCACGGCCTGATCAACCAGCCAAGCTCCCTCCTGACGTTGTACACGTAGCAGCACTATCAGGAGGCTGATTGCATACGCCTTTCCTCATCTGCTCAGGACTGTATCACGAGGACTTCACTGGGGAGTCGAGTGTGCAGCTGATCACCGTCTCTCGTCCAACTTGATTGGCAGTACATGCTTCTTAAGCGTAGACATATCCCGGCGAGATGGAGAATCAATGTGATGGCTACATGCGATTCGCATGTAGGATGCCAGCTCATTGAAAATAGGGCTAATCAGCAACACACATAAGTTGGACGCACATGGCAACACATAAGGAGGAAGAGAACCTATATGCCTTGATAATCCCGAAACGCCGTTCCCTTCACAACCGGATATATGGTCATGCTGTGTATCTGTTCGCCCTAAAAGCTTTCGCATCCATCTCTACCCCCATTCAGGCCACACTCGGACATTTCATGCTCCCATCTATCAAGAGAAGAACTTTCCTATACCACCCAGGAACCCACCCCCGCCGCCACCCCAATCGTCGCTATACTCGCTCCTCCGCTCCCACTGATACCCTCCGTCTCGACCTCTTTCGACATGCACGTTGCTATTCCCGCCGAACCCGGAAGCCATACGAACAGCCTCTCCCATAAGACCGATCGAGTCTCCCGATGCTGTCTTCGCCGCAAGGCCTAGCATTCTCTCGATGCCTGGTGGGAGACGCAGACCAAACCGGGCGAGTAAGGCCGTGAGAGCACCACCGGTGATCAATGGCATGATCACTAACATAAACACCTTAAGAGGATGTCGCTTCGCATAGTATATGAGGTCGCGGAGAAGTCGCTTCAGCTTCTTATATGCTCTGTCCATGAAGTTGGAGCGGGGCGACCGCTTATAATAGGATGACGAACGGCCTATGGACAGTGACTATGTTAGCGAGTGCTGGCCAGTCTTAAAAAGGCTCGAACCCTTCCTCGGTCTCGACCAATACTGATGTTGGGTATCACATACCCAAGCCAAAGAAGCTCTTTGTACTATTGTTCCCCAAGTTGAAGAAGGAGCCTCTCGAAGAGTTGTGCTTGTGATAGTGGCTGTCACCGCCAAAGACACTGCCTAGCCCCGTCGAATGGCGTTTCGCATGTCGACTGCGGGACCGTGACCGCGACTTGTTACGATGGTGCTTGTGTGAGGAGGATTTGTGGTGCCCGTGGGACGACTTCCGCGATATCACAGAGCCCCCGTCCCACCCATCGAAGAAACCCATTGTTACGACTGTGGTGTCTCACGTATGCCTCGTTTTGCTCGTGTGTCTTTCTATTACGTTGGGATGGGTAATAATCCAGATCTTTCTATTCGAATGGTGTTGACTCAATGCTCCGCGAGATGTCTCAGCTATTTCACTTCGATATTTGGTAGGTATAATACGGCAAGATGGGCAGGCAACTCGTATAAGGAGCTCGGACAGCTCACACAAACATGCCCGTGGGTAATCAACGGTCTAGAATCAAGCAAGACACGGATATCTTGTAGAATTGGGCTGCAATCGCAATTGCGGGCAGATGAACAACACTTTAAGCTGCAACTGAGTGGGCTCATCCACTCTTGCCGCGATGTGCAAGGCGAGAAATAGCAAAATGTGCAAATTCAAAACCACTTCGCGATGGAGAGAAAGCTGCAAATCAGAGGAGGAAACGGGTCTCGAATATGCAGCTGTCCGCAAGAGGGGCTAACTTAAGCCCTCACCGACAATTGGAGTGGCTGGTCGTGCACAAGGTCGTGCCTTTCCTGCCCCTTGATTGAGGTGACGGATCGCGCTAGGTCTGCATGGGGCTCCTGCCATCATCCACGCTAATGCTGCCATAGCTCCATCCATCACGGCTAGTCTCATTTGATATTAGTCTCGTTTCGGGGATAGTTTAGCATCCTTGCGCCTCGGATTGGAGATCCAGCCACGGTGGCTTGTTCTCTTGCTCAGACGTTTCGAAGAGCCACATAACCTCGCCACAGGCAGCCACAGGTATGACGTTCCGTCTAGGTAAGTAGCTAAAGGTCACTCAGGTGCCCGCAACCTTGGACATAGGTAGATCTTGCACGTCAGGACTTAGAGCCCACTGCACCTTACCCAACACCTCTCAACTCGAGTTTCCTACGATTCCTTAGATTTTCCTGTATATACAAGCTTCGACTCCCTTCCCAAGACGTACGGCTGCAAACATGAGCAACGGTCCTCCTCCTGACTATTGTAAGTGACCTGGTGATGATCACTACCTCAAGACATTTAGGTACTCTTAATCAGACTAACACGCCATCTCTAGACAAGATCCTTGAGATCCCCGAGGATGCTACCATTAAACAAATACGCGACGCATACAAACGGTCAGTGCTTCCCTCGAAGTATGCATTTGGTCACTAAACAGCTACGCAGTGCCGCTCTCAAAACCCACCCCGACAGAGTCGGTCCCGACTCGCCAGCCAACGCGCAAGAGCGCGCCTCCCGCACCCGCAAGTTCCAACTTGTGAACGATGCCTATTTAACACTATCCGACGCGAACAACAGGAGGAAATATGACGCCCAGCGCAAGATGTTCGGCGGTTCGCGCCCAAGCGCCAACACCGATCCCTTCGAGGAAGCCGACGAGGAGATCCCGCTGGGCGGCGACGCCAACGCCGGAGCGGGCGGGTTTCCCAGCTGGGCCTGGAACTTCTTCATGGGCAACACCGCCAACCCCCAGCAAGAGCGGGAGCAGACGCACCAGCAGCAGTTCGGCGAGGCGTTCGAAGAGATGTGGCGTGACGAGGATATGGATAACCGGAACGGCTGGAAGATATGGGGCACCCTCGGTGGGGTCGCCGGGGGCATTCTCGGGTATATCTGGGCCAACGCTGTTGGCGCGGCTGCTGGTGCGGCGGCGGGCAACCGGCTGGGCGCCGTGCGTGACAAGCGGGGAAAGTCCGTGTACCAGGTCTTTCAGACGATGCCGCCGAGCGACCGCATGCAAGTTTTGACGGAGCTTGCCAAGAGGGTTCTAAGTCACGCCGTGAGTGCGTGAGCTAGTACCGGCAGACATTTGGCTTCAACGGTAGATATCAGCCAGTGACTTTGAGACCATTGGTTCAGTGTTCGAGACAGAGAACAGGATGTCAAGCGGCGTTTGGGATGATTATATGAGCATAGGGTAATACACTGGTTGGGACTTGGTGTTGGTAGGAAGATACGAATTGGACGACACAGTTCTGGCGGCGATACAACTGATTAGATAGCAATTATCAAGGGGACTGAATTCAATGATTAGCCAATATGTATTGTGCCTCACGAATGATCGAGATGCCTCGCATCATGATTCCAAAAATCAAATGTATGGGTAAGCATAGTATGTATTACAAGATGACTACTTGTACCCGCAAGAAGACAAGATACTGCTATAAGGAATCTATTGACAACGACGAGATCGTGAAATGGGCTCTGCTCATGTCTATTCAAAGGGTTGAGTGGCTATGATATTCAGCTGGGTTCTATTCTATTTCACTCTTGTACGAGATAAAGGAATGGTTCAAGGCATCGTTTGAGTGAGCACTGAGATAGGCTCCGAAGCTTACTTACGCAAGACATTCGGTTTGGGATCACAAGTTGAAGATGCGACCTCGTACTCGTCAGTCAATCACCAGACATCTAAGGGGTATCCTGAGTCCATGACGTTGTTCAAAAGCCGCAAATCCTTTGCAACGAGCATATTAAGCGTGGATGTCTGAGTTACTTGCCTAAGCCGCCGAATATCTATTTCAGAGACAGTGCTTCATATTTCTCTGTGGAGATAAATGACATTGCCCGGCGTTTAATTTTCTGGGGAATCTGTGTGTTCCATACACACTTACCAGATGCAAAAGGTGTTGGCCGTATATGCCCTATAATACAGACTTCCCAGCTGACTCCATCATCAGCTATTTTTTTGATGGTATTGCTTGACGATGATATGCTGACTTCCAGGCAAATGATCATGTCCAGAGCGTATCTATACGTGACCAAGCAGGACCTGACATCGGCGCATACGAAGATTGGCATTTAACCGTTGATGACTGACATTTTCTTAGATTTGAACGGTCATTTGGAACGCCCTTGTACTTAAAACCATGGCCTTTGAAGACCACAGCGAAGAATTAGGCGATATAATTAGAGCCATTAGATGATGCGGTATTGATTTTGAACCGTTCTCATGGCTAGGGACGCCACCTCATCCGTGAATGACTCCGCCCAGCGGTATCGCCGCGAAGGGAGAAAGGCTGCTAGAGTGTTGTTAGCGGTATGGAGGGAACGCAAATCATACCATCATGAATGATGACCAGAGCCCCATAAACCCCCGTGTGTGTATTGCTCTGGAACAGGCAATATTTGTTCTATGCGCGCTGGTCCCTCGCAACCTAAACGCCGTTGCTGAGCAGATTAACGGAACACCTGATCAGATCTACCAGTACAGAGAAATAGAATCGAAACCAGACGCATCTTCAGACTCATACTATCCTTGTTCGAGAATGGCCTTATGCCACGTCTACTGGAGCCATTAAGTGAAAATGATGCGGACATTTCCTTCATTAGGGAGGGAGATGGTTCTCCCCAATCGATCACCAATTTGGCCAATAGCTTAGGACTTGAGAACTTGTGCAAGAGGGTCTTGGACAGCTGCGGGTTTGATGCCGATGATTCATACGAGGAGAACGAGGCCTGGCGGAGTATAGGAGGCTTTCCGCGGCAGAACGGAGCGCAGTGGACACCGGAGCTCTGCAGGAGGTGCCTTCAGCGAGCGGTTTACGTTACAGAGCCCAACATGAACCAAGGTTCCCACCTCCCCCAAGTCCGTGCTACATAGGGACAAGGAAAGAATCGAAAGCCATTAGAGATCTTGCCTTCGACCCTGCATATTCCCTGCCATTACACTGGTTTATACCGTAGCCTACCTACCCAGTAAGAAGTCATTAAAGTAGAAATGATATCTACATAGTTGTATCTAAATGCTGTTGTCAAATCATCGATTGATGCTTAGGCAAGGGAGGCTGGAGAGGTCCTGTATATGTTGGAATAGCCATTCATTATTCCCCTGGTAGAAGTAGATAGCCCTTGTGTGAGTAGAACCGAAATGGGAGATTTAATGTGTATATTCATGCAGAGAGGACAAAAGGGTGAAGGAGAAGCCATACCTGGCCATACCCTTAGGACGTTGGCTGAGCAGAGGTTTGGGAAAGCACATCAGAGGAACTAACCATTTGGAGACTAGCGTCTTTCTACGATCCTTCCAGGGCTGTCCGGGTGCCTCCCCAGTGGGCACTCTTCGTCACTTGTCGCTCGACACGATTCCATCACGAACTGTTTTCTGCTGCTTTGCTGCTGCAATTCTCGACCTCCGATTCTCCTTCTTCATCCTTATGCTTTTCAACAGCCACCCACAAAATGTCTAAGACGATAGAGATAAAATCCGCGCAACAGTTCAGTGACCTTCTAAAAGGTTCACGTATAGTCATCGCCGACTGTAAGCACAATCTGCCTTCCATTTTACCCCGCCATGGTCATTGGGGATTTGGGTCAGCTTGACGCGCCCGGCGCGTTCTTGGTTTTAAGCGATCACCATCCCCCACAGCACCTTGCAGCTTTGGCAGACCGACGAGGCCCAATCTTTTATGTGAAAAAACACTTCGCTCTCAAGAATGTTGCTTCAAGGCCTACCCAAGAAACACTTAACTAATAAAGCCACACCTAAACAGTCTATGCGAACTGGTGCGGGCCTTGCAAGCAGATCGCCCCTGTCTACGAGCAACTCTCGAAGAGTCTATCTAAACCCAACATTGCGACATTCGTCAAAGTTAATACCGAGACAGAAGGCGCTAAGGACGTCGCTGCTGAGTACGGCGTCACACATTTACCTACTTTCATCATCTTCCGCGATGGTGTAGTAGTGGAAAAGGTGAAGGGAGCAGACCCGCAACAACTTCAGACTGTCGTTCAGAAACTGAGCAACGATATTGGCAATGCAGGTGAAGGAGGCAGCTCGTCGGGGGCAGGCGGCATGTCATGGAGGGGGGCCGATCTGCCTCGAGGGTACACAGATATCTCAGATGTCGTGGACGTGCGTGGGTTGGAGCTTCTCAATGCAGACACGGACTTCTCGGTTCGGACACTCTTCAACAAGAACAAGCCTGCTGCCTTAGACAAGAGCAAAAGTGCAGGCGAAGAGAAGGATTGGGTAGAGAGCGACACTGATGAGCAGTTGTTGCTCTTCACACCGTTTAACTCGGCAGTCAAGCTCCACACCCTGCAGGTAAAGCTGGACCATACAGGATACTTGCTGGGCGTCAATATGCTAATGTAGAATCAGATCACTTCCCTGCCACCTGCAGATAGCGACGACGACGACGATACCCCGATGAGACCAAAGACGATCAAACTCTTCACCAACAGACCCCACAATCTGGGCTTTGACGAGGCAGACGATATCAATCCTACCCAAACCATTGAGATTGGCGAAGATGATTGGAACTCGAACGGAACTGCCAGTCTTGGCTTGCGTTTCGTACGCTTCCAGAATATCTCCAGCCTCGTTATTTTCATTGTTGACGGCGATGGCGACAGTGAGAAAGTTCGATTGGATCGCATAAGACTCATTGGCGAGTCAGGCGAGAAGCGGGAGATGGGCAAGCTGGAGAAGATTGGAGATGAACCTGGTGAATAAGTAATACCACGAACAAATATGCGTGTGCCGCGTCTTGCGGTGTCAGTCTTAGACCACCAAAGGATTTCCAGACGGCGGATTATCAGCTTTGATATACCCTTACGGCCGCACCTAGACACAGAAAGATAGATATCAAAACCAAATATAATTGGTAAAACATGCCGAAATGTCCCGTGTGCGGCCAATTGCTGACTACGAAACGCACGTCTCTGCACGATGGCTTTCCACCAAACGCACCCCTCCCTCATTGGTGACGTTCTCCCGTTTTCTAGGCATCTAGCTCGAGCTGGAGCTTCTACGCCAATGTATACCTCTGCGACTTACTAATCTCTCACTACGGCCGATCGTATTCTTGGACGTTCTCTGGGGCGCATTCAACCGCACGTAGTTCCTTTCAAGACCGTGATCACTGACTGTCGCCTCGGCTACCGCAGCATGACGCAGCAGACAGATGCTTATCGGGTTCTAAGCTCAATATACACCTGGGTATGTCCGGCATATGCATCGCGATCCGTAAAGGAACAGAGGCTTACGTAGATGAACCTCTTTCGGAAGATATACCGGCCTGCAATTATGATTGTTCTGTGGCGATGACTGACGCTACGATATGTATCCACGGAGAATTCCAATGAAGGAAGAGGATTCGAGCAACACGGGAAAATCTTGTCATGCCAGCCGCACGAAGAAGAAAAGAGAAAGGAAAATTGGCATTGCAAGATTTTCGCGACGGTTTTGATTTGCTCGGCTGCCAGCCGGCAGTCTAACTGGCCAACTGGCCTGCAGATGTAGTGGGGTAGCTTGTAGATGAGGAATGGACCGCGTGGAGCGGACGTGGACCTTCAAAATTTGCCCGCTCTGGCTCAGCTGCTAATAGGTTTGAGGTTGGCCTTTGTCTTGCCGAGCTTCATCCGATCCGTCTACTCGGTGCCCGTTCCGCAGGGTTCTGTCCAACTGTTTACATCGCTACTTGCGCCGTCAAGAACAAACCGAGGCAGGCGCAACTCCTAGTCGTTTACCTATAACCCAAGTACAGCTAAGGTTTCTAAGCCGTAAGGTTTCATTGGCCTATGCACATGCACCTCAGCTCATGTGGCCTCGAAACACATCTTTGACTGTGGAAGCGTAGCGTACCAGACATTCTAGATCATTCACAATCAATGATCAATCTCCATGACCCAGCCAACCCTGGAACGAAACATGGCTTTCATATACATCTAACCACTCGGATCCTTTCACCACGAACCACCCATGCCCCCTCTACATTGGATCCCGCTTGTAATTCCCCCACCCCCGCCTCCGCATCTGGAGGCACGTAGAGGGACAGAGGGGGAACATGCTTTCGTCACCATCCGAGGCCATCCTTGGGCTGCGTTGGGCCAAGAACTGCCTCAGCGCTTCTCGTCATGCAGAGCAATCAATTTGACGTCGCGCTCCAACCTCTCTCCCTATCTTTTCCTGTCTCTGCCATTGACGTTCTTCCGTAACTCCACTTAACAGCTTAACATATCGGTATGGTTGACTGGACGGTCTGGTAACGACTGCAGAGCCGGTAGCAGGGGCTATGGATGGCGTCGTCAGCTGCTCCAGCCTCCATCCGGAATGTGTGGTTTATCTGCGTGATATCTGCACGTGTGCAATAGTACATGGCAACGAGTGAGGCGGCGCAAAATGTTGCAGTGTATGTGAAGTGTCAGGCAAGGAGTGCAGGGGAGATACGCCGCCTATTCTTCCATTTTTAGAATTGACCGACCACGACGGGGGTGCGAGCTGTGAAAACCTTGCGTCTCACCATGGCCTCTATAGCAGTGACCAATTCGAGGTTTTGAAGCTAAGGGATTACCTCGCGATCCAGCTTCCCTTCTTGGGCATGACATATTGGGGGTCTCGTGTGCTGACCACACAACTTATACAGGGGCCCACCCTGTGTCCGTTGTGGAAGCTTTCCTTGGGCAAGCTCCTCGTTCAGCAATATGAGTGCCCAGCCTCCCAACACTCGTCAGTTCGGAGCTTGATATACACGGGGAACTTTTGGTTAGCACGGATGGCAAGCCACATCCCTCTCTTCGGAGACGGCCGCAGGATCTCAGATTCCTTCCGGGGCGGTCCCACAAGACCCTTGCGCGCATCAACGCCGTTCCCTGGTCGATGCTCCGTCACGTTTATACTTAACCGACAATGCCATGAGATCTTGACGTGCCTTTGAAACACCGACTCTCACTGTTACCCAGTTCTGATGATTGATCCTCACGAGCGATCTTCCTGTTCCTTTGCACGAGCCTCTCAGATCAAACAGTTTCTTGGTTAACTTTAAGATCTCCACCTGAAACACAGGAACGTCCATCTGGCTCACTCGATTTCGTTACCCTCCAGCTCCTTGTCGACTATTCCATTACATTACCATAGAAGACACGGCATATCTACGTCTTCCACTCTTGCACAGATCTAGTCTGCTTCTGGTGTTATCGACTGTCACCACAACGACCGAGGACCTGAGAGCAAAACTTGAACATTATCGCCTCGTGGTGCTTCTACGTTGCCGTGGTCTGAGACCAGTGTACCTAAAATCAAATTCAGTGGAAGAACGCAGCTGTATCTAGAGTGCCTGGGCTGGCACGTAGCTCACTGTCTTTTGCTTTCTTACCGAGCAATCACCGACTCATCTATGCCCCTACTGTCCAGGACCTTCTCCGGTATCAAACTCCACCACGTCATTGATACTACCAACTATCCGAGTCAGTATAGCTTCGCAGACATGGTCCTCTCATAACCGAGCAGATATTGATGACCCAAGATACTAGGCTCTCAGGAGAAGACTATCGAAATTTTGGGTTTCCCGATACATCTTTATGATAGCCCGGAACATCAAGGTCCCTCTTTCTTTCTTATGGTTTTGCAGGGCACTGGTCACATCACTTTGAAGAATTACGATACGTATGCGCTACGCCTTACAGAGTGCTGGCTTATTTCATGACCAGTCCAATTCGGATCAATTGGGAGGTTCTTGAGAGCCCAGCTTATCTGCGTTGAGATCGGAGACGCAGACTCGTGTGCTCACCCACAGGAGCTGGATCGGGCGTGTGCATTTGGCAATGGTCATCTACAACACGTGTTTTCCGCAATTTGCGAAATTACCATTAGAGTTACGGGATCAGATTGTAAGTTCGGTACCCCCCTGTTTCTGCCCTTTATTCCACTTTCGTATTCTAGAGCATTTGGGGGCGACGTCTTATTCAGTCACGCACTGGTGTCTGGATCAGACCTTCAGTCAAATGCCTATCACAGATCCCTCAGATCCCTGAAGAGTACCAGGACGTCTACTAAGTTTTTTTTTTTTTTTTTTTTAAAAAAAAAAAAAGTTATCGTTGTTCTCTTTCGTGGAGGGGGTGGAGGGGGGACGTCTTCTGTGTCTTTCCACAACGACACAAGAAGTCGCTCGTACCGCTACCTTGATGCCATTCAACGATTTAGCATGCGCAATTGTCTCATTTCCAGCCCAATACCCTTTTTGGAAAGTGATGGGATGATGGACCAGTTTCAAGTTCTGAATACTAACGCCTCGTTCTTTAGTGGGGATATGCTCTTCCCGAGGCGCGTGTTTACGAAGTACTTGATTCGCCTAGTCCACGGCAACTACGTCCAGGGTCGAGCTCTCTCCTTATGTTTGCTGATGTTCGTAATGAGCCACCGCCGCTTATTGCCACGGTCTGCCACGACGCCCGACAGGCAGTGCTGCGTCGGTACCGTCCCGTGGTTTTCTCTGGAATCGTCAAGCATCTAGATCTTAGCCAGGACATTTTACTCCTTGATTCGTATCTCCAGGTTCGAAGGCTGCTCAAAGTGATTCGCCTCCTTAGCCAAATCGAGACAGTCAGGCGGAACGTCACCAAACTAGCACTTGGGACATCATGGGGCTTGCAGACGGGGCTTCATCTGCGACTTTTCCATAAGACTGTGCAAACAAAGAAGAACATGGCTAGGCTCCTTAATCATATATCTAGATTCCAGAAGCTGAAATCCCTCATACTGGTAGTGTATCAGCGATCTGCGGTTAGCCCCAGGGTGAAGTTTCCAGACCACCGAAATCTGCCTTGGAGTCATCACGACCTCCTTGAGCCGTACTACTTTAACTTCAATGTCAACTTCGATCACGACAACTACTGGATTCGGAGGCCTTACCAAAAAAAATTGATCCAGATAAGTCCGGATATCACTGGAGAGGAGAGAGTCTATCCGGTCGTCAGGCACACAAAACACTGTCCTCATTGCGATCCACAACCTCGCGGTCCTCAAGTCCATGATCTGAAAGCCACATTTGAAAGCTGGCTCAAGAAGTTGGTTCTTGAAAGAGGCCATGAGCTATCGAACACCTTCGTACCACCAAACCTGGAGACTGCCACACTTACCTGGATCTACACCGGAAAGGGCCACACGTTGAAGGGTACAACAGCCCGCTATGCCACGTGAGGTCACATAGACGAGGTGTCTAGTTCGAGAAGAGCTTGGAGCCAGACAACCCTGACTAGAGCTTTGTAACACAATCTTGAGATGAATACAATGGTTTCTGTGTCGTTGTTTCGCTATGTCAATGCCAAATAAGGAGCCAAGGCCAGCCTCAGAGCCTGCCATATCTGTCGACTTATATTGCACTTTTTGAAAGCTACGACGAATATCTCCTCTGGCATCAACACGAGAGGAGAATTCATTCTGTACCTGCACGAGCAAGTTGTCTTATAGTCAAACTTCGATCAAGATGATTGCTGTGCATGATGGAGTCTATTCTTTCTTGCAGTTGCCATGGCCACCTTTCTGTCAAGATGGAGGAGACAAGATTAGTAGATATTAGCAGAGAGGAAAGCAAAATTTCTATACACATCCTCAGTGTTCTCGTGTTCTCAGACGATATTCAAAATCAAGAGCCCTCTGGTATTTGGAGCACATGGCAAGAGAAACGTTCTCAATGGCCTGATTCCATTGACCTTTGACGGGTCAATTCTCGCACGTCTGCGCTTATCACAGAGCCCGGACTCAAGTGTGTGCATTGTGACATGATTGACTCAAAGAAGTCTCGTGCAAGATTCCATAGGTGCGTTTCGACCTAGAACGGGTAGTGCCATAGCTGAAAGGACGATGTCATTCCTGTCCCATGTCACCTGGGATACTAGAGGCTTCTCTTGAAGGGTTATCATGTGGCCTAATTTTTACCTGTTTGGAACGGGCGATGTCATCCCCTATCTGCTGAGCAACCACAGGCAGGTCCAAAGAAGCATTTTAGGGCAGCTCTATTTCCCTCTCCTTCTCGTGAACAGATGATTTACCAACTTTTCTACCACTACGATACATTCACTGCATGGCATAATTTCCACTACAGGAAGCTTCTGGATCCAGTCCTTCTCACGAACTTCTGGTGGCTCACTGTCTCTGCGAAGCAAAATCACAGACCAAGAGGACTCAAGCTCTGCAACACTCCTCTTGGACTGCTAATACCATTCCACCTTCTTCCCGATCGTTTGTGCACAGCATTCAAGGCCTTTTGCAGAAAGACTCACATAATCTCAGCTCCTTTCGTGGGAGTGGACAAACCTACAGCTTCACTAAACACCAGCCTTTCATACTGGCAGAATCTCCTCGTTTTGTGAAAAACTTCACGCAAATACTTGGCAACTACCAATCAGCCTCCCTACCACACAAACATCACTTCTCCCATACAAGATCCTAGACCTGAAGACCCAGACTTCAGTGCTTGGCAAACCACAACCCTCCACCCAAACCTTCTTTTTCCACGCATATTCAGCCTCTCTCTTCCTACCTTTTTCGAACAAACCTCACCTAGCTAGCAGCTGTTCTTTCAACTGCTCTTGTCTGGCAGACCTTTTGGCCACTTACTGGGTTTCCTTCGCCATCAGACGCATTCTCGGCCTCCTCAACATTTTGTCACTGGACACCTTGGGTAACATCTAGCAGACTGTTGTGCCAGAAACCAGTCTTCTCTTTTTTGCCAGCTGCAGTCTTTGCTGTCTTGCATTGCACCACTGCTTGCATTCCGGAAAGCACATCCTCATCCTTTGGGCAACCTTCGTCAGCAGAGCACTGATCCTCACGCACAAGCCCCAACACAATCACAGACTAGGCAAAGCTGTATTCTCGTAAGTTTTGCCATTTACGTACTGCATCTCCCAAAAAATGCTTTCTGGTATTTGGAATACCTTTCCTAATGTGGAAGTAGTGTTCAGTCGGCCCGGCCCCACACCGATACGGAAGCCGGAGCTCGGAGACCCCCCGTAGAGTCAACCACCGGCCCAAGCTATCCGGAGCCCTCCTGAGTCACCCCGAGGCAACACTTTAACTGGCCAATCAGCAACATTTTCGGGTAGTCTTACAACTATGGCATCTGACACAGATATCCAACACATCTACAATAGATTATCCTTTGAGCTTCGGCTCGTAGTGGACAACTTCCGCCGTGAGATCCAGACCAGTCAGAGCAGTAATGTCGAAACCAGCCAGAACGACAATATCGAGATTGACCAGGGTGATTATGTAGATGATGCGGCTATTCAACGCATTTACGATGGATTGCCCCTCGAGCTTCAGCTTGTAGTGGACCACTTCTGCCACGAAAGCCAGTTTAGCCAGGCCAACGATATCCAAAGCAGCCAGAGCGAAGATTCAGAGGCCGTCTGGGGCAAGATTCTGCGCATTGGACGTACCCTCGATGGGAAGATCGGGGTGATCAACCCCGAGACGCCAAGACTTGTGCAGTACGATGTGTTGCTTTTCGGTGCGGACTCGTTTGAAGATTCCGAAGTTGCCGACTTCGAGCCGCTCGATGAACATTGGTTAGTCAAAGACGTCGCTGTTGATTGGCGTGCCTTAACAAGTAGATCGAAGATCGAAAACGTATTGAAACGGCTTGTCGCTTTTTTGCGACGTATTGACTTTTTCGTCGTTGCAGCCTGCCACGACGGCTGCGAAGTTCTGGGTCAGTGCGATGCCCAGCATCCTATCCGAATGAGACAAGCGCCACTCTCGACGATCTTACGCTACGACTCTCGGGATTGTAATTGGTCAACAGTCGCTCGCCGCGTTTTGTTTGTGCTGCGAGACGGCGGCTTTTGGTCCGAAGTGAACGCTGAATATCAGCTGAATCGAGTCCCGCGGCTGAGCACGCCGCCACATATACCAGCTTTTTTTTGCTACGAGTTTTATCGTGGCTGTAGCCACGAGGGCGATCTGGTGGTTCCTGAGCAGTCTTTTCGCTCCAGAGAAAGACTGTACCCTGGAGACGGTCTGTTTGAGGATCTTGAGGACCCTGAGCAAGATACTGATGCCTTTGCTGAGTGGCAATGGAACGAATATCAATGATCGCCTGGACTACTGAACCTGGATGAATGCTATAGGCGTCCTTCGCTACCTTTGAGTCAAGGATGTCAAACCGGGTCTCTTTTCCAAACAACACAGCTCAACTTTAGGACCAAGAATTGTCACGGATGCGCTTCCTCTCGTTTTTCTGTTCATCCCGCCGTGATGTCCAGACGCTTTGTAATGGTTCGCTCTATACGACTTCTTAGGAACGAACGGGATGGGCAAAGAGCAAGAAATCGTTACTAAGGATAACTAGGAGAAGAGGAAGAACAAAGAAAATTTTGCTAGAAAGAGTAGAGCTTTCTGACATTGGTTTCCTACCTGGGATAAACGTAGATGTAGGACTATTGCTGGAGGAAGACGATCGCCTTTGCCTATAATGGGCGACAGAGAGAGAATCAAGTTATATACATTCGTGCGCCTCTGATTACGCATTCATGTGCAGGTAACGAGAATCATGATCAAGTTCTTCAACAACTGGTTACAGTAATCAAGTATAGATAAGGCGGTGCCTGGTTTAGATACCAAAAATGCTGATCAACAGAAGCTGCCTTCAAAGACATAGTTGACTGACCAGTACCAGGTGCCTGCAGACTCAGTCTAGAGCCGACTCCTTCTGACAGATCCCGAACACTTCCTTATACAAAGAGGTTTGCAGCAGATCCCACTTCTGCCATTCGGCTCCAAGGTCAGAACGGGAGACTCCAAGTCGAGAAAGCATAGCATTGTTCTCTTCTTCTTCCAACCGTCTCCGCGCTCTCACTTCCTGCGCCAACTTCTCTGGGAGTCTTACCCCGTGGTCCTGGAGGGTGCTATTGACCTCGAAGCGGTATTGTGTCCATTGTGTTTCGACCGAAGATGAACGATCCTGGTTCTGAGCATCGAACTTGCTCAATGCTGTCGATCGATCCTTCGACGACAGGAAGGCCTCACCACCAAGAAGCTCCCATGTTCGTAGATCCCGAGATACCATGCCGCGAAAGCAATCATAACCCCCATAACGGTCAAAATATGGATCTACGCGATTATCACCAAGATCGGTACGACCTTTACAGGTGATTCCTCGGTTGTTGTGTCGTGGGCATGGCTCCGCAGTGAGTTTGGTGACTTCTGGGTAAGGTTGAGAGCCTGTTGGTGCGTCGGGTCGAACTATGCATCTGCAACGTACGTAGCGGTGTAGGATATTCACGAGAGGCTCCCATCTGATTGACATTCGCCTACAAACGAGGTCGATAGCTGGAGTTTCGTCACGTTTGTCATGTTCGTAATCTATTCCCGTGTCAGACGCCCTATAGTTTTGGCTTGCAGTTTTATCGCGGGGGTATTGTGCCGATCCTCCAGAATGTGAACCTGCTCCTTGTCGCTTGCCCAATCTGAACTGTCGATAAACATCAAGGTGTCCGACCACGATCTTGTCCGGCTGATGTCGACACGCATTGGGAGGCAAGACACGGAAGCTGAGACGACAAGAATTGCTTACAAAGGTCAGCCCTGAAGGCACTCGACACTTTAGGACTCGCATCAGAGACATACCATTGTCGCCATCCAAGAATAGGAGCGAGGCGCACGTACGGCTTGAAGCAACGAGGGCATTTACGACGACTGAGACCCAGCGACCTGCCCATGACGAAGGATATCTGCAGGGATTTGCCTTTGATCACTTGAGTATTCCAGTCTTCTTTCTTCAGCACCCTTGTCCCAGTCGAGTCCAATACTTCAACATGGCGACGCTCAAATTGAGATACACCTGGCAAAGCGCCTGATTTGAATTTGATGAGAAGCACCTCGAGAAATGCCTTTATTTTTCAGTACGCAAGTACAGGTGGTTGACTGTGAAAGGGTACTCACATCCATATTGGAGCATAGATACGTTGGAAACGGAAAACAGGGGCCGAGACCATCGTCTACCATGATAGACTCGCTGGTTTCCCACTCATACCCATGATCTCTAGGCTTCTGAAGGCTTTGAGATACTAGACATTTGATATCTTCGAGCAGCTTCCTCACGGCGGCCTGGTTCGATTCTTGCGCCAACAGCTGCCGTCGACCCTGTTCACTACAAGCTGGGTTAGCTGAGAACATACTTCCAATACTTGATTCGTGCCACTGTCGCATACCTGATGAGTTCATTGTAATGCATCTGAGCCTGGGCATGAAGCCCACTGAGCTTATGTGTGAGTGCAGCCACTTTCCCCCTTTGGCTGACAGATTTGAAAGCAATTCTCATACATCGTGCCTTCGACTGGCCATCATTCATCTGGACAGTGCGAAGAAGGCAGAGGAGTTCCTCTGTGACCGCAGTTGTCCGATCGCTCAAGCTCTGCACTGCACCATCCACGCGCCCAGTTGTTAGAGTGATGGCAGCTTTCAAGAAGTCGATTCTGCAGTTCAGATCCAAGGCTAGCTGCTCTGCGTCGGCTTGGCGAAGACAGGCCTTCCCAGTCCCTTTATAAAGACGCCGAGACTGTGAGAGTACTTCAGATCCGAATTCGACCAGTTGGCATACTGTACCAACCAAGCTCAGAGCGGCGATAGCCTCCATTTTCTCGTCGTGTGACACGTATAGATTTGGAAAGAAGATAAGATAGTCGGACTAGAGAATAGAACCAGATACGCAAGTCATCAAAGATTCTTATAATAGCATCCAACACCGAAGACTAATGCAGCCGGAACGCCATATCAAACCATCAATATTCGGTGAGTACGCCCAATCCTCGCTTGTCATTCGACGGCCATATCTTATATCAGATTGATCTACCTGCTTCGGTCGGTCAATCAATCAAGTAAGATACGACAAGAAACAGGTCACATCGCCTTTCAGCCGGGCGCGAGGGTAGCGCCTTGTACGAGGGCAACATGCACCTTCACAAATCCGCTCCGTTGTACCGAATTACGAATCCCACTCGGATTCGGCCAAGAGAAAAGCAAGATGAGGTCACATTCACGGGCTAATGTACCCCTAACACGCACAGGGCAGCACCGTCTTGAAGCCTTGTCCAGTGAGATGGCAGCTGGGCGCTGCAGGTGAGAGTACGCAAGTTCAGGTGCTCTCCTCATCCTTACGATGCATTGCCATGGCTCGCCGCTGTACCCAATCCTCACAGCTGATCTCTTCATACTTCCCAGCCTCACCGTCTCCAACACAGCTTTCGAGTACGCCGCAGCTCTCATTCAGATTGAACCCAAAGAAGAACGGCATGCTGATTCTCTCATGGCCGCTCCAGTTCTGCGCACGATGAACTGTGCTTATGTAACGGTCGTTTGTAATCCTCTGCAAATAGTCGGCAATGTTCACTACGAACGTCCCAGGTATAGGCTTCGCATTGATCCACTGCCCCTTTCGATTCAACACTTGAAGCCCGCCATGATTGTCCTGCCACAGAATGGTAAAAAGCTGGAAGTCCGTATGCGAACCAATAGATACTTGCGTCTCCTCGTCGCCCCGAGACGAGGGGTCTGGTTTTGGTATTGGCGGGTAGTAGTTCAGTGCTAAAGCTGCATCGGGATGTGTGAATTTCTCCGCGAAGAAGTTCTCAGGTAAGTCAAGCGAAAGCGCGAAAGTCTGGACCAGCGCCCTCGCTAGCCCCAGACAGGCCCGCCAGTATGCCACGATGGCCTCCTTGAACCGCGGTAGATTCGCCGTCGCTTCCCAGTGAAAGTCCTCGCAGCGCAAGTATCGTGCCACATGCTCTGGTATCTCGGATGGATCTGCTACAGCCGGGTCGTACCGTGGATCGTACGTCCAGGAAAAGGTTTCACGCACATCGACCGACTCGAATGGGTTGATGCGTTGCGACTGCGGGGGCTTGTAGCCGTTGAAATACCGGGACTGGGTCACACTGGCGCGGGCCTTGACCTCAGCCGGTTGCCGGAAGAAGTCGAGGAGGACTGCACATGCGTCCGATGTCACAGACGAGGGAACGCCGTGATGGCTGATGTAGAAGAAGCCATTGTTCGTCGCTGCATCGCGAACCTGGCGCGCGACGTCGAGACGATCAGCTTGCGAGGCGCTGAAGATGCCGGAGACGTCGATGATGGGAATCTCTGAGGCATCAGCATCGCGGAGTGGGGTGTTGAGAACGGTTCGGTAGACCGGTCCATTGCCGGAAGAGAGCCGAAGCTGTGTGGTGGAGGCACTTGCCCCAGAGCTGGCGGTCGTCGTCTCTGTCAGTGCAGCCATGGCAATGACAGCCTTGGGCAGAGCGTCGTCACACTACAAAGTTACGCACGATGAATGGACGGCCTACGGAATGGTCTTATCAGCTTTGAGAAGCCTACACGTTGATTTCGCCCGCAGGGGATCTATGAACTGATAAACAACATCTCGCTACCGCACCCGTCGCTCTGAGGCCGATCACTAGGGCTGAGCTAGCTGGGTCCTCGGACATCTCCGCTGATATGCACGATGGTGAGACGGCAGGATCATGCGGGGGGCCGGCCGACAGGTAGCACAGCCGATAGTACAGCGTCGGGATCCGATCATGTGTCTCGTGCCTCGTGCCTCGTGCCTCATGCTTTCTGCTCGGCGATGACGGCGACGCCAGAGGCATTTGGACTGTGTTGGCTTACTGAACCCTCTTCCATCTCTTCGGCTTGCTTCTTGTTCGACATCCTTATCTCGAACACCCGAACCACCACAACCCAGATGCACATGCCGCAGATAAAACCCAAGCTCGCTTTGAAACCCTTGCTGTACTCGGGTGCGTCTGTCACTGGGTAGAGGAATTGTTGGATCACCGTCGTTAGCGCCGCGCCGCACTGTAGGTTGAGGCTGTTAGTAACATGTGTGACAATTCGGACTGCAGCACGAGGGCGCAGAGTCTGTCGCTTGATGGTAGGTACTCACAGAGTTCATGATTGACAGCGTCAGAGCACGCACTTGAGCGTCGCCCGTGGTCAGTATATTAGCCCAGCTATAATAGATCGGTGACAGAGGGCCGTCCAGGCCAGCAAACATGTACGCCACCACGCGCAGGCCGAGTGGGATATTCCAGATGACGAGACAGATGGTCCCAAAGAGTAGGATGACTAGGTTCAGAGCAACAGCTCGCATGCGACAGCCGGTTGTGTCGACATAGACGTTCAGTAGAAGCACCATGATGATGTTGAAGCCGTTGATGCAGGTGGGGATGTTGTTCACCTCGTAGAGTGACCACTCATGATCTGGGTCGTTCTTGAGGAAGAGCTGCATGACCGTGTTCGCGACTTTGCCGACGGTAGTGTTCCAGAACCTGGCTTCAAAGTGAGCAAGCAGCGCGCGGCAGGATGGAGGGGGGTTATCGCTCACATGAAAAGGACTGTCAAGACGTAAAGCTGCCATGTGTTGAGTGTTCGCGTAAAGAGGTCCCAGGAGAACTTCGTGGTCTCCTGCCGGCCATCTTCTGCGAGTCTTTCTATGCACCGGACTTTCTCTTCTTCGCTGAAGTAGAAAGCTTTCGTGGTATACGGCGTATCAGGGAAGAATATGGCACCGTAGACGGCAACCACGATGGTGATCACTCCGTCGATGATGAATACCCATCTCCAAGCCTCGATGCCGTTGCGGCCGTCCAGAGACGCAAGCACGCCGCTTTGGATGTAACCGCTGATCATGGTGCCAACGTACGCCGCGCAGGCAAAGATGGCGGTCCGTTTGCCAATTTCCGTCCGCTTATACCACGATCCCAGGACATACTGCACGCCAACGAAGCATGAGCCCTCGAGGAACCCTATGATGAAGCGGAGGGGATACAACTATCGAAAATGTCAACCTAGAGCTCGTACTTGACGGCTACCCACTGCGTACCTGGTTCACGTCCCTGACAGCATAGGTTCCGATGGTGAGAATGCCCCAGATGAGCTCCAAAGTCGGAAGCAGGACACGCGGCGGAACCCAGGTCAGCAGAATATTGGAAGGGATGGGCCCGACAATCTGTCCAACCGAGAAACACGTCTGGGCCAGATTGAACTCGGTGCCATACATCGCCAGATCCTCTTTCATCCCGCTGACATAGGCATTGCTCAAGTTGGACTGGTCGAGCCATTTCGTGAAGTATGCCAGACAGCCGTACGTCAAGATGAAGAAGTCGATCTTGAACAAGAGCTTCTTTTCGCTCGCGGTCGTCCCCTTTGGATGCCATATGAATAGGCCCGGGCCGTCCTTCCCGTAGGAGGATGCGAAGAGGTTTTTCGCATAGTGCGTCAATGACAATGCCATCGTACCCGATCAAACAAACATCGACCTGGCTTCTGTACATGAAGAAAGGGGAATAATTCCCATGGCCACCTATGTAAGTATTGCCGATCCCAACACAGGTATGGGGACCCTGGGCTTGGAGGTCACGACCCTAGTCATACCCCAGGATGCCACTATCTCGGGCGCAGATAGTGCATGCATGGGGAAGTGCACGATAGTCGACAATGTGGAGATGCTGTTCGTCTTGGCATTTCGGGCGAGATGCGACGAGATAGTACCCAAGATAGCAGTCGTCGGTCGGAAGGGCGGCGATGATGCGGCGAAACGCACCGGCAGGTCGAATTCAGTACGTTCTGGGACATGGAGTGGGGTAGCTAGCTCACACGACGTAGTCACGACTCTCGACAAGTCTTCACACAGTGATCTTCACCAAGGCTGGTTGTTTTGTTTGGGAGTTCTGGCTGGATATAGAGCATAGCTGACCTCGAGCGCAATCAATAAATACTACCTATCCGCACAAGATGGCAGAAGTCATGCAAAGCCAGCAGCAGGCACCGCATCTCTCAGTAAGTGTCTCCCGGGCCTACGAACAGTTCCTATCGTCTAATCCTGTTCACAGGACAAGAAGTATGTCTATTTTCACTCTGGGTCGGAAGCCACATATAGGGAGGTGTCGGACAAGCCGTCCTCCTTTACATCCATCCCTACGATAGACATATCGGAGATAGACAGCCCATCGCTTGACGCGAGGAAAAGAATTGCGCGGGAAATACACGATGCCTGTCATCAATGTGGCTTCTTCTACATAAGGGTCAGCGAATAGCCAACAGCCCATCTCTGAGAAGAGGCGCACAGTCTTCTAACGAGAACTAGAACCATGGGATAGCGGAAAGTGTGGTCCAAGAGACATTTGCAACTCTGAAGCGGTTCTTCGCACTAGATCTTGAAACAAAGATGGACGCCCATGTCCAGAAGAATCCGGCAATACGAGGCTATGAGCCAATGCTGGAGACGAAGCTTGATCCGAGAACGCAAGGAGGTTCGTACCTCGAGGAGAGGTCTTCGAAGTTTATGACTAAACGATGACAGACATCAAGGAAGCATTCACGATGGGTGACTGTGCGATGGAGTCCGAGCAAGACTACGTCGGCAAGACGGGACAACAACCCCCAGCCAATATCACCAAGCCCCAAAATATCTGGCCGTCCAAGGCACCATGGTGGCGGGAGGGGCTGTACAGCTACTACAATCACATACTTCCCTTGGCGATGAAACTCGTCAAAGTTTTCGCATTGGCATTCGGCCTGCCCGAGAGCGAGTTCGACCATCTGTTCAAATTCCCCATCACGGGCATGAGGGCGCTGTACTACCCACCGACACCCGTGGACCAGGAGGCAGGCAGCGTAGGGCTCGGCGCGCACTCCGACTTTTCCTGTTCGTATCCTGCTCGCCCCCATACCTGCCTAGGTTCTACGCTTGATGTGTGACCGCTAACGAAAGAATACACAGGGCTGACGCTGGTGCTGCAAGATGACGTGCCGGCATTGGAAGTGCTGAACCAAGACGGCGTCTGGGTCGACGCGCCGCCTCAGCCCGGCACCTTCGTGTGCAACGTCGGACAGTATCTCGAGCGTCAGACCAACGGACGGTTCCCGGCCACGGTTCACCGCGTGCGCAATCGGACAGGCCGGGAGCGGTACTCGCTGCCGTTCTTTCTGACCATGGATCCCGACGCCGAGGTCGAGGTTCTCGATGGTTGCAAGACGCCGGGGGAGACGCCAAAGTACGAGAAGATGAACGTGGGTGACCTGTATATCCGACGCGTGCTCCCGGCCAGGAAGAAGCATCCGACGAGTATCAAGTATCGGGATGTTCCTCAGGAGGAATGGAGCTATGAAATGTTGCTGTCTTAGGTCTCGATTTTGCGAATGAAGATGCGACACACACAGGTTCTGCTCTGAGTATAACGGCGGGGGCAAGAAAATGCAGAGTGACATTGTCGGCAGAAAACCGTCGTTATCCAATCGTCTTCGTGAAGGTAGTCGTTTCAATATCGGGATGTCAATGTAGCGCTGACATGCAATGTTGATTACTACACCAACGTCTTGCTCCGTTCACTTGCTGTCACGAGGCGCTATGAGGCAACAACGCCTACATACTCATCTCGAGTATAGTGATATGGCATGCCCAGGCTTTTTCGAGCTGCCATCGCATTGGCTCATCGCAATGATGCATGTAGCATTGGAGGACCGAGGGAACTCTGGGGCCAATAGACCGGGTCCCCTGTCTCCAGCAGGATGTTTGTCGAGCCATCAGTTGAGGCGACATATCCAATTCTGCAGCTCTCTTCACTGATAACCCCTTGCGGCGAGCCAGTCAATGAGTAGCGAAGGCGGAGGAGACCGTAGACTGGCCACCTCTATACTTCCAGAAGCAGTCTGCCAGATTTCCGCTTCACTCTTGAGCGGTGCCCAAGACGCGCGCAGAGGATTATCCTGTCTATGAAGCCCGGGACAATACCCCGGGGGTTAGTCTTCTCCGTTCAGAGAAGCCCTTCAGGCTCTGGCCTTTCCCATTTTGATAACTTCATCAAATAAGGTAGGTGCGTGCCACTATCTACTTCCAATGATGGACAATCGGACAGATGTGAACGGCTCCTTCGGTGCACGAGGGAGAGACGCTGCTACATGTGACAATTATGTTTCGTGGCCGAATGCAAGTTCCATTTCATCTTGCTTTTGAAACACGATCATGATACTTCGCTTCACCGAGAATGGTTGTAATCGAATGGGTCTTTTAAATGCGCCGCATGCCAGGCCTGACCTGAGGCTTCCATCTCCAGCCCGAAATCCGAGCTGAAAGTCGGGAACGGAGCAACACTATTAGCGACTCTCTAAAGCACATGACTTCGCGACACTTCGTCGCGCCAACGCGTGGCACGGCAACGTTGGAACGAAAAAAATGATTGGATATTGACAGGTCGAAGTTCGGATCACTACGACCTGTCCGAGCAGCTCGAGTTTCCTGTACACACCGACGAGGCAGGCTGAACTGGACCTCGGTCTTCGCTACCATCCCATTCTCTCCGAGTTCTCGAGACATTCGGTCAATGATCTCGCCGACTCTACGCGTCGAGTATGCATATTAGGTCTGAGGAGAAAGTACAGGACTCTCGTCATTGACATAAGCGAATAACCACGCCGTTGGAGATAACTTTGATAGCTACGTACGCTACATATTCACCCTCTATTCACGATGGATTTCTCCAAGCTCCCGAAAGATTTTCTGGTGACTTCAATTCAGTATACCAAGAATGTCCACTCGGATCAATACCCGTCCATCGATCCCGCCCGGCCCGAGTTAAATCTGGCGGGAAAAGTAGCCATCATCACAGGCGCAAGTCGAGGATTGGGGGCGAAGGTAAGAATCGCATAGAGCCTAATGCGCAGCTTTCCTAGTTGACTTACTGCCTCTGTAAGGCTTTCGCCCCAGCTTTCGTGAAATCGGGTGTCAAGGGCGTTGTCCTCCTTGCGACGCAGGACGAGAAACTCCAGGCTGTCAAGGAAGAACTCAACAAAATCAACCCCGAGGTTCACATACTCTGCCTCCCCACTGATATCACCAAAGCCTCGGCCGTCGCCTCTGCGTTCGACCGGATCAAGACGAAGTTTGGCCATGCGGATATTTTGATCAACAATGCCGCCATCAATGGCGACGGTGATGGCGTGCGGCTTGGCGATGCAGACCCCGAGACGTGGTGGTCGTCGTTCGAAGTGAACGGGAAGGGCACTTTTCTGATGAGCCAAGCCTTTATCCAGCAGCTGCCGACCCCCGACACACCTGCTACTATCATCAACTTGACCTCGGGTGCCTCTTGGAAGGGCAGCCCGATGATGGCCGGATACGGTCTCTCGAAGCTGGTGGCGCAGCTGCAAATCCCTCACATCGCGGCTCTCTACCCTAACATCACCGCCATAGCTCTGCATCCGGGCCTGCTCGAGACGGACATGCTACCAGAGAGCATGCGTCACTTCGATCTCGAGACCCCGGAGCTTGTTGGTGGGATGGCCGTGTGGCTGTCCCATCCCCATGCCATGTTCCTCAGTGGACGCTTTGTAGCCGGTTCCTGGGACGTCGAGGAGCTGTTGGCGCGCAAGGAACGCATACTCTCCAGCAAGGATCTCACTCTTGAGCTACTAGGGAAGTTTGGGCCTGATCATTTGGTATGAGTTCTGAATGTTCAGAGGAAGTTGTTAAGTAACGGACGCTATAGAGTCCTGACGCACAGATATAGTCAATGAAAACATGCCGATTGATAGCACAGCACACTGGACATCCTGCAAGCTTCACGGGTCAAACTTTTTTGTTTCATCTACTGCAGTCCGAAAGGAGACAGGGCAGATGGCTCTTGTCATGTTGTTTATAAGCCGGCTGTAAACCACGGCCAGCAACCCATTCGAGCAAGTGAACAGACAGATCAGAGAGGCAGTGACTGCTCGAACGCTTCGATGCGGGTTCATAACTCTAGATTTCTGCCAAGTGCTTTGATGTCGTGTCCGCCCCTTTGCTGAGAATCTGCAAAGGTAGTTATGCAACACCTGTTACGTCAATAGTGACCAGGTATCAAATATGTGACTCCTTGCATCGTGATGCACCCGAGGGAACTTCTTGCTCTTGTCTTGGACATCCTCCCGAGTTGCTCCGATGATGGAAACTCCATCTCGTCTGCTCAGGCAAACCACGTAGCTGTTTTCTTGAAGGTGAGATTTCATTCCCTACTGAGCGGAAGTCGGCATTGCAGAATCTCAAGCGAGATGCACGCTTATGTAAAAAATAAATTAAAAAAAACCAGGCGCCACCGTCCAACATCGTGTTACTAGTCCAGCAACGCCCCCAAGACAATTGTGGGCTGGCCATCAACAGCTCCATTGACGTCATCTGAAGGAGTGCGGGTTGGTCTAGGAATTTGTCGAACTTATGCAGACGGGCGTTCCGTCCAAAGTAACGCGACAGACCTACCTAAACCAGGATCCGTCTACTAGCAATCCAGCAATTATTTCATACCCTCGAAACTAAAAAAAGCACCGATACCTGCCATAACCCGGTGTTTTAAAGGTATGCACTTCCAAGAAGGCGACCGAACGGTCTTCCTGCGTGGTGTCAACTTAGAAGGTAAATGCCCGCGTGGGCTCCCATCGTATCGCATTGAGTCCTTGCGTGATGAGGTCGGGTCGAACTGCTCTTACGTCGATACACCGTTCTCTGTCGAGGACGCGCCACCTCATCTCCAGAGACTGCAGTATCTAGGCTTCAATGTTGTAAGACTCTCCGTCGTCTGGGAAGCTCTCGAGCATGCCGGACCCGGTATCTATGACGAGGACTACATTGATCACATTGCCAAGATCGCGCGAGCCTGCAACGACCATGGCTTGAAAGTCATCGTCAACCCTCATCAGGATATCTGGTCAAGATACTCGGGCGGCTCTGGCGCGCCGTTATGGACCCTGCACGCTTGTGGACTTGATCCATCACACTTCTCTGATACGCATGCCTCTGTACGATATGCAGAATGGCCGATGGACAGCGACAAGAAGGATCCAAAAGCAATCCCTTCCATGATGTGGACTACCAACCACAACAGACTTGCCTCTTCGACCGCGTTTGCTCTGTTCTTTGGAGGGCGTGATTTCGCTCCCAAGTGTAAGATTGATGGTCTCAACATTCAAGACTATCTGCAGAAGCACTATTTCGCTGCATATGCACACTTGGCTGAAAGACTCGGCGACCTGGTGTATGCATACGATAGCATGAATGAGCCCGAGGCTGGCTACATCGGCGTGAGCAACCTCGACGCAAACGATAGAGATGACACGGCCAAGATCGGAAGCACGCCGACTGCTATCCAAAGCATGCGGCTGGGCATGGCCATGAAGCAGATAGTCGATGCGTACCGGACCGGAGAAACAGGGCCGCACAAGACAGGCACATTAGAGATCGCGCCCCGAGACACCTGCTGGCTCAAAAAAGAAGACCCGAGGTGGAAGTGGACCAGATCTGAAGAATGGCCTCTCAATACCTGCATCTGGGCACTGCACGGCGTCTGGGACCTAAAGACAGGCGTGCTCGCAAAGCCCAATTACTTCGAGAGGCTCCCGGATACATCTGCCGCCGCGACGAAGTCGGAGAACGAGGCCAAGGGAGCGCTCTCGTTCATCTCATCGTACTGGCAAGAATTCCATAGGGAATGGACCAAGGCGATGCGCCAATATGCTCCCAATGCGATTCTGTTCACCCAGCCATCTGTGTTCATGCCACCGCCGCCACGGAACGAGCCCTTGACCGCGTACAGCCCGCATTTCTACGATGGCCTAACCGTCATGACGCGGCACTGGCACGAGCGGTGGAATGCCGACGTCATCGGTCTGCTGCGCGGGAATTACAGAGCCAAGGTGTTTGGGCTACGGGTCGGCAAGGGTAATGTGCGGAAGGTCATCTCGGCCGAACTGGGGCAGCTGGCCAACGACATTAACGTTCCGACCTTGATCGGGGAGACGGGGATCCCATTCAACCTGGATGACTCGAAGGCATACCGTGATGGCGACTATAGCAGTCACGTCAAAGCCATGGATGCCCTAATGAGTGGTTGCGACGACCACTTGCTGAATTACACCTTGTGGTCTTACTCCGCAATCAACGACCATCAATGGGGAGACCAGTGGAACGGCGAGGATCTGTCGATATACTGTTCCGAGACAGGTTCTTTCCCCAAGAAGCCCATTCTCCGTGGGATCCGCGGGGCCGCGGCTTGGTGTCGACCATATGTGCAGTCGCTCACCGGCGAGCCCAAGAACATGTCATTTGATGTGGATACTAGTAGATTCATCTTGGATATTGAGGCAGAGCAGCCAGGAAATGCTATTGTATATGTCCCTTGGCTGCATTACAGAAGATCCGATGAGAGCGATGAACTCGGTTTGAAAGTGGAGGTTTCAGGAGGGGAGTGGTCCTTGGAGGGACAGCATCTTCGATGGATTTATCAATCAGGTGGAAGACTTGAGTTGGAAAGGGAAGGGGGTGTATTGTCACAGTCAGCGCTTGGTACGATCGTTCATTGATACCCCCTTGTATGATGTGCATTATGTTTTATTGTTAATGCGACATTCATGATTGACGAGGAATGTGACATTTTATGCTATACTATTTATTTGTGACGCCATGAAGAAGGGGGAACATGATTGAAAGCTGCCGTAATCTCGCGGCTGATATCGCCATCGCCCAGAGCTCGACATCACAGGTTACACGTACGGCTTGACTTGCTCTTCAGACCATTCCCAAAACCTGAGTGCTGTCCAATCGCCGCCGTTTGACTCGGTCTCCGTCGCCAGTATCAAGTCCTTGCGGATCGAGAAACTACGACCAAAAGGTACGGCTGAGAGGGTGTTAGTATACGACCAGACTTCATCTGAACGACCACTTCCCATGGCACCCAGTCTTTCCGAGGGTCTTTTCCGGTGAGAGACCGGCATAAAGCTCCGTGTAGCAGCCGTGGATCGGCGGATACACATAGAGCCCCGCGATCCTGATCAGCAGAGTCCAATTCTCCCTATAAGGCCCGAAGAGAGATTTCCAAGATGGACTGGGACACTGACCACACCATCGGACTTGTATCGGTAGGCATATTCAGCACTGTGTAATTTCATGACGACAATGGGTACAGCTATGCAAATAAGCAGAGCTATGGATGGACGCACACTAACTCGGATGGCTGCCCGGGTGTTACTACCGTTATCTCCGTCAGTGCACATCAACAAGATCCCAGCAGGAACCCTCATCCTTCCCAGTATTCCTCTCGGAACCATGCCCCCTGCCAAATGACCCTATGGAGCGCCTACATACATCGAGTGAATCTGGTGGTTGCGCCCACAAGGCGACGACCAACAGCGAGAAGGGGCAGGCTGCGACCCCAGATACCGCGCTTCCGTCCCAAATAGCACGCCGCAGCAGCCCCGGAGATATCGCCGACGTCCGCTCCAGGCTCACGTTCGCCGACTTGCCCTTTGAGCTCCGAGACCTGATATGGCGACTCGCGCTGCCGGGGCCGCGCGTCTTCCACTGTCTCGTGTGGGCGTCGTCCCAGCTGAAGATGCAGCTTCTGGAGCGGGCCCCGTTGAAGATGCCCCTCGCGCACGTCTGCTTCGAGTCGCGCCGGGTCATCCGGGAAGCCGGCTACGTTCTGGCATTTGGGGAGGAGGACGAGCCAGATGATCCGGGTGTCTGGTTCAATCCTTCGTGGGATATTATCGACAGGACGCTATGGGGTCCCGGCGACTTCATGCATGCATTCACGAAATGAGCTTGCATTGGACGATTGTCTCCGTCGGTGACGAGGGATGTGCAGAGGCATGAATGGGAATTGCATGTAGGCGCGCTACGGAAAAATCACAAGAGCGAAGGACGGCATGGCTAGACAATGTATCGGAAACGTTGAAAGCTACCTTTTCACACTCCAAGGGTCGTCTTGAGGTCAATGGTGCTGACACTGACCTTATTCGTACTGCTCGGAGGCAAGGACCCGGCACCAATGATCACCAACATATTATCGCTGCCCTGAAGAAGTGCCAGCCCGCGCGCGTAAGCATTGGGTTGAGGCGTACTATATTCAATCCATGCGCTGGGATCGCCCAGCTTGCGGTTCACGAAGATCTGAGACGCACTACCGGCACTGAGTACGATGGACCCATTCGCGCCGCCAATGCTGGACCAAACCACATACGGTGAGCTCGAGGGGTTCGTGCCTTTGGTGGACTTCATCGTGTATGTCGTTGACGCCCCGTTGATATCGAGTGGATTGCTCGTCATTCTGTAGTGAATATGGCAACCGTCTGTGCCGCACACCTCGTATGCGAAGATGTAATTGCCATTGGGGAGCTTCGCGATAGCAGGCATGCCGGGACGAGCCGAATATGACGATTTGTCGTGCACATCATCGACAGCAGAGCTCCACGTCTTTAGGTCTGTCGTCTGCATGCTTTCATGAGAGAAGTTCGGTATAGATACAAAGCAACTTACTGCCTGATGAGCCAGCTTCTGTCCAAATTTACTGTCACGCTGGTCCGAGTAATAGCAAACTAGCTGGTTCTTATACACCCTTGGTATTTCATGTGAGCCAAAGAGTAATAGATGGGAGAAAGCTCTCGTGAATGGCTGGAGCGAGTGATGAAGCACTCACATGAGGAACGGCTCCCATACCGGTGTCAGTCCGTTCGTCGGACGAGCCTCCCCACCGCTCGCCACACTGCTGGCAAATGACCATGTCGCGCCATCGTCTCTGCTAGCATACACATCGATTTTCGTCTTGCTCAGATCGGTCGGGATGCTGTTCCCAGCCAGCAGCACGGTGCCAGCCGGATAGTCCCCGATGGCTTCCTCCAGTTCATAGAGGAAGGGCTGGTAGCGTAGGCCCCAGCCATTGACAGTGTCCTGCACTTTTGAAATTTGTTTCCATGAATTTCCATTGTCTGTCGACTTATAGATTGGGAAGTAGACAATTGGGGGCTCAGGAGAGTAGTTCTCCCAGGTGGCGAGGAGGGCGCCAGATTTCAGATGCACTGCGCGGGCATAGAGGACGCGAGGATCAACCCAGTTGGCATTGGAGGGCGGAGAGAAAATGACCTTGTTTGATATGGTTGCGGCCCTATTATCTTGCTCACTGGGCGTAGGGCTCGCCGATGCTAGGAGGGCCAGCAGGCTGGCAATGCCGACGAGTGCGGTCCTAAGAAATCGCATCGTCGTCCTTGATTGAGGTGTTTGAATTGATCACGGGTCTCCTAAGCAAAACTTGCCCTGTACCCTCTTCGCATGGGGATTATGGCTTATTTTAATATATACATATATATTAGCAATTCTGCCGTGGCGCAGGTACCCAATCTCGCAGTAAGTCGTACGTGCTGGCAGAGCTCTACGGCAAGACCATAGCTTTCGGTCGGACCCTGCGTCTCTCGTCACATCCGGTGGATAATATCCTTCTTGTCATGCTGGTAGTCTACATCGTGGCGGAAGAGAATTCTTCCATGAGGTTCTGGCTGCAGCGGATGGTCTCGATCGACAGGAGCTAGCTAGTCCTCTTCATAAACCAAGTATTATACCCATTTTCTTTTGGATTTGCCAAGAAACCAAACCGAGCTATGTGACGTTTTTCCGGAGTTGGTATCTCAACCCAGCTGTATCTGCTCCAAATGCGGGGAGAATACACCTCAATGGGGTTGCTCTTCCGTATAGCTTCGTTCGCTGGTCGTCACAGGAAACAGCTAGATGGTTATTGCTAGAATTCCAAACTTGGTGGGCCTCGCAAACAGACTATCTTCATCTTTGTTCTTGAGCGGGAGCCATCGACCGTAATCCGAGCGTTCTTACTTATTCATCCACCACAGAGGCTCATGTTCGCCAGCTGATGCAGCACTCTTTCGACACCCGCAGTACTCACATGAGAAGTATGCTGCGACTTATCAACGCGAATCTAGAGAAATTGGTCAAACGACGCTATAACTACAGGTTCGTTTATTTTTTGTGATTTTGTTGAATCCACACAATTTGATTTCTCGATAGAGTGTAGCTTGTTTCCAGGTTCGAAGCCTGGACGTCTTGGCTCAGTGCTACAGTGGCATCCATCGACTGGAGGCATCTTCTTCGCTGAACCATGCCACATCAGCTCAGGAAATTTTGCTATAATCGTCGGTAAACAATCAACGCTTGCGCCTCTTCGCTAATGCGTCTGACCTTTTGTGTGGCTATTTTGACTTGCATCCACCTCACCGGTTGCAGATATCATACTGCCAAAGTCCAGATTGCAGACATTGGTCAAGTATGTCTTCGGCGACCACTCAAAAAAGCAAATCGAGCAGTAGAAACTATTCTGCCACGCAGTGTATCTATCAGCAATCAGTTTGCCCAAGGCGAAATTTCATTGATCAAGTTCGTGAAAGATACTGGAAAAGAGGTTGAGCGTTAGATACGAACAAACTCCATCGAAGAGAATACCTGCGCTCTGGAAACAGCACTGACAAGCCAATCCAAAGAGTGACTATGAACCTAATACGTATTGTTAGGTTCAATCCAAGCGAAAGTTACATTGAGATACAATAGAGGTACGGCAGTATCACCAGAACACCACACAACTTCTCTTTCCCGCGATATGATGGTCAAGGGGTGGACCGAGGTGCCCAAATGATTCATTGCTCTCGGGTACTGAGTAGCCTGGAAGTGCTCTGAACTTGTAACTTTGCCTGCAGATGTTTTTTCTTCTTCTTTTTCTTCCGTGTAGAGAGAGAACCTCGCCTGGACAAGCCGTACCCTGGGCAGTCTCGTGGCTCAACCTAGCCAACTAGGCACAAATGGAAGGCTGCGAACCCGAAAGAACGGGCGAAAAGTTATGTAAATGCAGTTGCGGACCCCAAAATGTAGATCTGCTCCTTGTTGGGTCTGCTGTTCGTTTCAATCTTGGATTCGACATGTTGCGAAGTGGTCTCCAAAAGAGGAAATGGCAGGGCTCCTCGGATCTCGGTTGGCTGTCTGACGTTTTTGCCACCCCGCAAGGGGGCTCAAGCACTGAGAGTCAGTACACATTATGAGATCAGTTGCGTACTGGCATATCTATCTTGAGTATTGCTAATGAATTTCCGTCCTCTATTAGTTCAACGTTGAGCTGAGGAAGCCATTCACTACCGGTACATCTTGAATAGTGAACCCTTTTGAGTGAGAGCAGTTCACCGAGTTACAAACTCACCTGCCTCGTCTCCGAGACACCTGACCAAAAACCATCAACCCTGCCGCGTATACCTCAGAGCAGGAAAGATGAGCAGTACAGAAACCAAGACCGAATCCGAGCTCCGCCTCCGCGGACCTCAGGAGGGGAGATACGGCCGCTACCACGATCCCGTCCGCGAGCCCGCCGCCATGCGCCGGATCGTCGCCGAGAACTGCGCCATGAACCCCGGCGCCGCCGCCGTGCTCCTCCAGATCGCGAGCAAGGGCGTCGGCCAGGGCGTGGCGGACCACAGCAGCTTCACGAAGCGGCCCGTCGAGCGCGCGCGCCGCAGCATGTTCTACATCTACGTCATGACGTTCGGCACGCCCGAGGAGCGCCGCGTCGTCACGGACGCGACGCACCGCGCGCACTCGGCCGTCCACAAGGCCGGCGCGTACGACGCCAACGACGTCGAGCTGCAGCTGTGGGTCGCGGCGACCATGTACTGGTCGCTGGTCCTCGGCTACGAGGAGGTCTACGGCAAGCTGGACGATGACGTTGCGGACCAGGTGTACGAGGAGTTCTCGGTCATGGCGACGGGCCTTCGCGTGCCTCCTGACAAGTGGCCCAAGGACCGCAACGCCTTCCAAGCGTATTGGGACGACACCCTGGCGAAGCTCGAGATCACGGAAGATGCCAAGAAAGTCGCCCTAGATGTCCTGTACCCCAAGAAGAACCTACCCTGGGGGCTTTGGCTCTATGCGTACATCTCGGGACCTTTCACGCGCACTACTACGACCGAGCTTCTTCCTGAGCGGCCTCGGAACGAATTTGGGTTCCCGTCTACCTTGTATACCCAGTATCTATACTGGTTCATGAGCATGTACAACCGGACAGTGTACCCAGCGCTGCCAGATTCTGTGCGGCATTTCCTGAAGAATCACTACATGGCAGACTTCAGGAAGCGCGTGGAGAGTCAACGGGGAAAGCCAATCATTAAGCTCTAAATGTGTACAACTCCAGGAATCTCATTCGATATGTAGATTATGATCATGATACCAATCTATCTTTTGTGGTTCCTCGATGAATGTTCTTTCGTTGATTAGGTATCCAGGTCAGCAACAATGTCGGGCATAGGGTGCAGACAGAGGCTTACCAGCGTATGATTCACAGAACTGTATGAAAAGGAGCAGGAGTAAAAGCAGAGGTACAAGCTGCCCAATGGTGAGATCGTTTTCGTCTGCTCTTTCTTCTCTACTCATAATCGTCTGACCAAAAGCTCGGTCTGCAAACAGTGACCAGTAACCGATTGCGTGCCATGCAATTTGGACAAGTACTTCGACCGTCTCTGAAGAAAACGTGTACCAGGTCATTAAGATGATGCTCTTCAAGAATCGTAATTTCGACCTTCTCGCGGGGTTCTCGCTTTGCTGGGCATGATCGCAAGCCGGCTTCAAGCCCTTCTTGTCAATGAAAGCACTACGAATATGGCTCATCCAGTAATTACGACCGGTTCTCCAGAGCAGAAATAGTGCCAAAGGATATTCGTATAGTATCAGGGCGAAGTTTGTGATCATCCATTGGAGAGGCTCTCCTCCTTTCGCGTACGAGGTCGTGCATCTCGCTGGACATTCGAAAGTATCATACCATCCAGCAAATCCAGCTATCCAATTGGCGTAGAGAAGCAGTACGGCCATGATGTCCATGAGAATAGCCCTGAGGAGTGTTGCATATCTCAGCTGCTGTTTTGGATCGCGTGTTCGGCATTTGTCTGACGGCGCGGAGGGCTCCATCCGAAATGGTTTGACACTCTCGCCATAAGAGCGCAAAATCGCCAACGAGAGTAGATGGGTATTGGAGCTGAACCACACAAGGTCGAGCGCTATGCTGAAGTGATAGACCGTAATAGTCGACTCTGCAAATAGCTTTAAGGCGGTCACAAGGATGGCAATCCCCGTGACAAGTTGTTGATCACTAAGGCATTGGACCATATCGCGCAGTATGTCGCTCCACATGTCGGCTTGCTCTGGTAGCAGCTTTCTCCTGATGCGCTCGCAAAACACGCCCCTCATCACCCTGTCTATGGGGTTCAGAGTGTAGGCATCATTCGACCGGTGCAGGAGCAAACACGCGATGGTCGATAGAAGGGTGAGTGAAGCTGAGATGGCGAATGCCACCGTGACCTGCCAGTACATGTCAACTAAGCCTACAATCACCCATAGCCCTCGCTCTTACGCCTATGCCAGCTATGTCGGGATCAGCTTCCAACGGTGGACAGGTACAAGACGCGAAGTGCTCGCAGCTGTACTCATCGCGAGCAATCGTGTAATTGACGCCGAGATCAGCTCCATCGTACCAACACGTAATGTTTACAAAGCTCATGATGCGACGACTGTGCCACGAGTGACCTGGGCAGCAGATGAAGCCGTTGGTGTGCAAAGTTGGGTCTGGGAAGAGGAAAAGCGGCTGAGCAACATAAAACTGCACAAGAGACCGTCACCTATTATGTATGGCTTAAAGGTGTATGGGTCGATCCCCGCTTGCAGAACAACCATATCGCAATGCGGTCACTGAGGCTATCTCATTTGCCAAGTATCCGTGCTGCTCGGCTCCAAGATCTGCAATACATGTACCTACTACACCGAGGAGCTGACAGCATCACAGGGTCGGCCGTAACACGAATACCGTACATTCGCACCAGATACAGCTTCCGTACAATCAGGGGAGATCTTCCATATTCCGCTTCTGGCCATGTGAAACTAACCTGACCCCCCTTTATTACCATCTCCCTACTCGGCCAGATCTACATCATCTAGATCCAGTACCGGCAATAACGCCATATGCAACTTACTACTCCCATACGGCACAAACCTTGCCGCCAACGGCTTTCCACTCGCCACCACATCAAACGTCCCCGGGTCCGCAGCCGTGTCCAGCGCGATCGGCCAGTCGATCTCCACCGCCGCGACCCGGAGCTCGACGGGCGGCGCCCCGAGGTCCCAGATCGGGCTCTTCAGCGTCTCCGTCGACGACGCCGCGGGCACGACCTGGATCTGCCGCGGGTCGATGGCCACGTTCCACCTCGTGCCCTCCCTGGGCGTGAGCCGGAAGTCCCGGGTGCGCCCGAGCGGGTCCGTCGTGTTCGCCGGCAGCGCCTCCTGCGTGCGGTACGCGACCGGGGCCGCGGCCACCTCGTCGTACTCGATGGCGAGGGCGTAGAGGAGCGCGCCGTAGTATATGGTGGCCGTGTCGTTGGCGCGGGTCACCACCCGAGGAGATGTGGTGAGCTGGAGGGACGTTGTGCTCTCGCCGGCGGGGACTTCGACTTTTTGGAGGCCCCTGGAGTCGGGGGAGACTTGGGTTGCGCCGTCAATGGTGCTATTCGCGTCGGCCCAGGTAGGAATGCGTATGTAGAAGTCAAAGGGTGACGTGGCGGAGATTGTGTACTCGATTGTGTGCCCAAATGGGTAGGTTGTGTTAGCTGTTACCAGGACCGAGTTGTCCCCATTCTCTCCGAGGCTCACGGCGGCGCTGCCTGGGATGAGGAATGCGTGGGCCAGGCCGCCATCCTCCGTGGTGACGAAAGAGTTGGCGAGGAACTTGGGATAGGCCTGGGGGTGGTTGACGGTGCAGCAGGGCTAAGAAGCTGTCAGAGGAGATCGATGAATGGAACGGCAAGGACACTCACATAATTGGGCTCAAGACCGAAGACATTCGAGTACGAATTCACGTCCCACCACAAATCATCGGTCGTAAGGTTGCGGGACCACGGCTGGTTTTCTTGCTGTACGTACTGATGAGACCACCAATCTGCCGCTATAGACACCGGGAAGGCATTGAAAGCCGTCTGCTCTGCCCAGTCGGCGATGTCGTTGTCACCAAGATATTGGTATATGTATGCAGATGAGAACATTACCTCCGCAGCGATGCAGAGCTCTGCACCCCTACTGGGGTTCAGGTCTGAGATGTACTCATCTGCAAGAATCGTGCCTGCTAGCGACCGGTGGTGCGCGGCCAGGAGGTCTACCGCTTTTCGAGTCTGGGCTCTGAGAGCTGGGTCGCCCGTGTTGATATACAGTGACAGAGTGTAGCGCAAACCTGGAATCGGTCAGTTCAGGAGCAGCATCCAAACACGCACTGCACAATGACCTCACCTTGAGCCATGTTCACTCCGTGTAGAAACACCCAGGAAAGGTCAAAAGGTGTGGTCTCATAGTAAACTTTCGGATAGGCTTGATCCGTCCAAAATGTCCTCCAGTCTGCGCCCCAGACAACACCTCCTTCGATCATGAGTTCCATCGTCTCCCAGATGATTGCCGAATTGTTGCGAGGATATCGCTCCAAGAGCCATTGCATCGGGATGTGCATCTCGTGCGTCCTGCCGACACCGAATCCAGCAGTATCAAATGTATCATTGCCATGCACCAGGAGCCCCGTATAGTTATTCTTCAGCATGCTGTGCGCGAGCACCGTGTACCGATGCATGGCATCAACGATGCGCTCGGTCTGCGTCGGGTCCGCCTCAGCGTACTGTACCAAGCCCAACAGGATCAGACATCGCGCCCAGAGGCCCCTCGTCGCCTGCGTGGTCTCAAAGCCGATCCAGCCGTCTGGCTGCTGGTGATCCAGGATATAGTCCAGATAATACCTGACCTGGCCGAGGATGCGCTGGTCGCCCAGACCGAATGCGAGCGGTACCAGGCCGTTGAACCAGTAAGGAGACGCTTCATCCAGGGCGGAGTACTCAGTAGAGCCGCCGATGTACTTGGAGTCGTGGACGAAGCGGTAGAAATCAAACATGTTCCCCGACAGACCTGCGGCTTCCAACTCGAGCTGATCTTTGAACCATCCAAGAGGTTTGATGGAGCCGAGATCTAAGGGTCGAAATACAGGTTGCATCACTGCTTAGATGAGATGTTAATTCCTCCAGAATCTGATCACTCTTCCAGTTCCAAAGGACGTACGAGTGTTGCCATTGTTCACGGGCGCCGTTGCTACATTACACGCGCCGAAGAGTATGGGAAGGAAGAGTGAAGTTCCGGAGACCCTCATGATGAACTCAATGCGCCTTGACCAAGACTCCCAATAAGAACAAAAAAGTGACGAGGATGAGCGGCAGAACGTCGACGGTTCTTATCGCTATACCGTGTCTCTTATACGCCCCCATCACCAGATACCGTTGTCCTTGTTTGTTGCCCTCGGATGAAAGCGACGCGATAAGGCAAGATTCTCCAGGATAGCCAGAAAGTCGACCAATAACCATTTGCGGGATGTTGCAACGGAACCGGATCTGGATTTTATAGATGGGCGGGGAACTGGTATTAACGTTACGCTGCAAGGAAGTTCGGCCTATGAGGGAAATTGTGGGGGGTCTTCGTGGTGTTGAGGCGGTTTTGCTAAAGCTCTCAAATGAGGAGGTAGGTGATTCACAATTTTTCACGAGAGGAAGTGATAGCAGTGGCATATAACCTGGCTCACTGTAGCGAGAGAATAGCACGAACCATACCTATGTCTATTTAATTAGTGAGGCGGTACGTCGATTTAGGGTTCTCTAATAATGACATCAAGCAGAAGCGATAGTTACGCTTGCGATGAGTATCTTCACGGAGATATCCATGCTGTGAGAACCTGTATGAACTAGTGTGAACTCATTTGTAACTTTCCACCTGAATCATGTGCTCAGATACCCATCACCTGCAATTTCAACTCTGTCTTCGCGACATTCTTTCCGCTGATCTGAACCGCAGCAGCTCCCTTGCCTTCCACCTCAAGCTCGAGCTTTTCATGCGGCCAAAGCGTGACGTAGTTGTCTGACCAGAACACGGGCAGGACATCGTTCCCGTCCTTGTCGACGAGGTTGATTCGAATGAAGAAAGCAGGACTTGAAGACTTGTTCTCGAGGACAATCATCTTCGTGTCCACTGCACTCGTAGAGGCCGTGGCTGAGACTGAGACTTCGGCATCTGCTAGCTTATTCAGAGTTGTGAAGTCCGCGTATTTTGTCACGGGTGTGAAAAACCAGTCCGAGTTATCCCAATCGAGCGTGTCAATCGTCTTTGCAAGCCAGTAGACATTGCGACTAATCGTAGCGCCTTTGTCATCCGACAGAGTTAGGCGAAGGAAAACCACGTCAGCTATCGCCTTCAAAGGAACAGAGAGGTCGAGAACATTTCTGCTGGCGTTGGGTTCTGTATCCACTGTCTTCGTAGCATTGTATAGCGCCTTTCCACCCTTGTCGATGATGTCTACTGCGATCGTCCTGGAGCTTTTCTTGTCGATGGAGTGGTTTATCAGATAGACTGCTTTCCCGAGGTAGTCATAAGCGACATGCTCTGCCCTTGCACCAGTCTTAGCTCCAAAATACGATCCAGCGGGGTGATGATAATAATCGAATAGGTTCCAATGCAAGCTCGGCCAGGCGTTATTCAACATCCAATATATCATGCCAGTAGCCGGTCGGCCTTTGCTCCAAAAGGCAGAAACGGCTTCAAATTGTACCCGTGTGGCTTCGTAGTCCATCATCTGAGCCTTCATAAGGTAATCGTCTAGCGAGGTCGGAGCACCATGGCGCTTCCAGAGCGCGTCGTTGTAGATCTTGCGATCGTAGAACGAAGAGACGTTCGTCGACATATGGTATAGCCCCTTATGTGGTTGTTTCCATAAGTCGTTCATGTCATCCTCAGATAGAAACTTTTTTAGACTGCTGATCTCGGGTGTGCCGACTCCAGCACCAAGTTCAGAGCCAAATCCGAATGCCGCACCTAGACGATCTTCTGCAGGTTCAACATTGTACCAGTAATTCGGTGGTGTCCAATCATATGGTCCATCCATCTTCATACCCGACGGTCCAAGGAGCTTGGGATAGCTTCGTTTGGAGGCTGATGCAACAACGGGCATTTGCCAATCTGCAGCTTTCAGTGAGGCAATGTACATTTGTGTCGCCTTGTCATCTGGCCAGTAGTCACTACCAACCAAGTAAGCAAGCATGCTGGGATGGCCTTGCTGCATAAGAGCCTCGTGTCTCATGCTAGCGTTGGCGATGGTGTAGTCCTTATCGGTCCAAGGTGAGTTAACTGATAGATCCTCATTGTACGTCCACGCCTCCCACTTATCACAACATTCCCAGCCTGCCATGACCATCAACCCGGCTCGATCGGCAATTTCGTATAGCTCTGGGTGCTCGTTCTTGCCTTCTAGACGTACAGTATTGTGACCGAGGTCGAGCATCAGCTTGGCTTGTGTTGCAAATTTATCGTCGTCCCATCGTAGGAACATGTCGGCGGAATACCCTCCACCAATAACCTGAAATGGTAGACCATTGACATAAAACATTGTGTCATTGTGAGAATTCAACACTGAAGTGACGGTACGAATGCCGAAGGTCTTGTTGGTAGTATCGGAAACCGATCCATCGACTAAAACCGATACTGTGCCAGTGTAGAGCGGTTGCTTTCCCCACTGCTTTGGCCACCAGATAGCTGGGTTTTTCACAGTCGTTGACAGGACCATATCCGATGTCTGCTTGGGAGCTATCTTAAGGGTCTTCTTCCAATTGTATTCATAGCCACCTCCCTCTAGGGTAATCGTCCCTGTCAGATCAAGTGAGATCTCGTGGTCCTCCAGGTTCTGTGCCATCGTCTTGAGTGTGACAGTCGCGGTCGTATCATCAGTTGGTAGATTCGCTTCGGTAGTCACACGTATGGGTCCCAATGACACCGGTCCCGTCTGCTTCACTTGAACGTCACGCCATACGCCAGTACCATTGTCAGGTGGGTAGGGATTCCAGTCGACGAACCCAAGTGCGAAATCGTAGTTGTAGTCAGTTGGATGGACCTGCACGGCGAGTACATTCTTGCTGTCCACCAAGTGAGTTATATCATAGGTGTGTCCAGCGTAGGCTCCTGCTTGGGTTAAGTTATTTGCGACTTCCTTGCCGTTGACGAATAGATCTGCCCGAGAAGTGATCCCATTGGTCTCAAGAAAGTAATGTTGGTCCGACTGGTGGTCAACTTCAAATTCTTTTCGATATATCCACGGCGTCTTGAATTGGCTCGCGTCGATTGCTTTCAGCTTCTCGGAGAAGAACAGGTCATCTTCTTTGTAGACCCCGGCTTGTAGAAGACATCCCATCAATGTGCATCGTGAGCTATTGACATGGTGCCATGAGGCCGTGTCAACGCCAGCCTTGGACAAGGCTGCCAGATCTCCTCCGGCCTTCGCAGAGCTCTGGATGTCCCAAGACGGTATGACTGCCAAATCGCCCGGAGCTTTCAGCAAGGACACAGCAGCAGTCGCTTTGACTCCAAAGCAGAGCGCCAGTAGTCCTCCATGAAGCTGCATCGTCGGATTGTTGAGATGACTGGTTCCAGCTCAAGATCAGTCGACAACGGCCTGCCAGATGCGAATACAAACAGGACATACCAACTGGTCTCGGATGGCGATTTGCCTGTTATGTAAGTGACACCCCCATTTACCTGCACATATTGTTCCCAGGATGGCAGGTTGACGCATCGCGGCTGGAGCCGATACAATGGAAGCTTCCCCGCAAGTTTTATTCGTGTCGATCTCCCATCCTCCCAATTCACGGCAAACCTGGCAGGAAGTATGTCGCTTCGGGTGTCACATTTCGAGCTGCAGTCATGTACTACCGCTCTAAATTAAAATGCAGAACTGATGGTTCGGTTAAAGGCGTCATCCAATGCCGGAGACTTGGCTGCCGCACAGTACCTGCGCATCATTTGTTCTGGCCAAAATCCTCTGGATTTTAAATTGAAACAGGCTGCAGCCTAACCTCCGGGTACCTTACCATGCTTACCTACCTGCCGTTATACGTCTAGGCGCAGCAAGCTACACCGAATACGCACTGGCCGAAGACAGAGCTGGAGAGCAACGCATTTGTGTATCGAATATCTGGTGTGCAGACGACCCCAATGTCACGTTGCTTCCGTCCAATGCCCAACATCGATGGCCACCCGAAGCGAATTGGGCGAGGTTTTGTAATTGATCAAAGGTACGATACTCGTAGCCTCAGGCTTTGATGTTTGAGAGCTCGCTTGCATCTCGAATTAGATACTCACCGATACCTACCTGATATCCAAGGTCTCTGATTGAAGCGTGAAATTCTCACGGAGGACAGGCATAACGAACTTGGGAGCAGGTATATATGAGTCGTCCACTCTAGATCATCGTGCAATCTCTCGACTCCAGGCCAGCGAGAACGAATCCTCACCTCTTGTTTCCAGCATCACTCCAGACTGCCACACAAATGGCGATCTGTACTGGTAGGCCGATGCCGTAGGTATCCTGGTCCGTAGGCTTGATTACCTAAGGTGGCATAGGTAGTGTAGGCTGTGGTCTGTGCAACTTCCCGCATTCATTATTAGCCTCAGGTTGGTCCGAGCTGCCACGCACCCGCTTTGCCATAGCTCGAACTTTTCGAACTCCAGCCCCGGACGACGTCAAGCTTGCTGGAGCTTCACGACAACTCTCCACTCCGCAGGAACCCTGCAATTTTCTATAACTATTCTTCCCACGTAGTACAGCTTCGGACGAAACGATGTTGACCACGACTACCAAAGCCGCGCGATACAGCGCTCGAGGTGTACACCTGCAGACAGTCTTCACAAGAGGGGCAAGCTGCCCATACTCGTCGCTTGCCTCGCTAGCCCAACGACAATGCACCGCCCGAATCTCGAGACAGATGTCAACGAAGCTCCCGGCCGCGATCCGGACACCCATGACCTCCCAATGCCAATTTCTCACTCGCCGTCATGCCACAACCGCCTCTTCCCCGTCATCCTCCTTCACATCAGCCAGCGAGGCTCCCAAGCCCCTTGACTGGAACAGCTTCTTCCAGCTACGCAAGACGCGGCGCCGGTTCCAATTCGTGAGCAGTATCGTGACGATGGCGACAGGTGGCACACTAGGCGCGTTAGTCCTGGTCAGCACGGATATGGACTGGTTACTGAGCAAGGTGCCAATGGACCCGTTCTTCGCGCTGGGCATCATCACGCTGAGCTTCGCCGGCTTGGGATGGCTGGCGGGTCCCAGCTTGGGCAACGCACTGTTTTATACTTTCAAGCGCGGTGTCAAGAAGCCCATGGCTGTTAAGGAATCCGAATTCTTTGCCCGGATCAAGAAGAACCGGGTTGATCCGAGCAACAGCTCATTGAGTGGAAATGCCGGTAGGTCTGATACAGGTCTTGGTTTTCTCCTTGTGAAGCTGTTACTAACAAGTTACACCAGTCCCTGACTTTTACGGCGAGAAGATCTCAAGTGTAGCAGGCTATAGGCAATGGATGAAAGACCAGAGAGCTTTCAACAAGAAGCGAACAAGCTTCGTCTAGTAGTCATCTGGGAGTGTGTGCCCTACCGAGAATCATAGTCAGGAGATTAAAAGTATGGTTACGTTTTATGCGTAAAGTTTCGTTATGGTTTGTCGAAACAACGTGTTACTTAACAGCACGTATGGAGTCTAATGGACTGGCGTGTTGGAAGCCTCTCCCCAAATATGTATCAACAGCAACGGGAACTGGTATGGATTTGATTAAGAGACCACTCTTCCATTATCACTTCAGTCTATAAAGTGCTTGTGGTCCTAATACTACGTGAAGGGCAATGTCTGATCAACCTCTTGCTTCCAGGCACGCATGCCACCTCTGATGTCTCCAATGAATCGTTGGCCGTTTTCGTCTAGACCTATTTCCTTTAGTCTCCGCGTCACCAATTGCGAATCATTACCAACCCGACACACGACATAGATGGGTGCACTGGGGTCTGTATTTTCTGGCATCCAGTCCGGCTTCCCACGCTCACCGTTACCGTTAGCCAGGGGTTTGCTTCTTGCCTGGAAAGATGAAAAGGGAACATTGACAGCCCCAGGTATGCTTGCAATGTTGAAGTGCTCTTTCTCTCTAACGTCCAACAGCAGGTGCTTGCTGGGGTCTTCAGCAGCCATCAAAGCGTGATAGAAAGTAGCACTTATCCTCTCGTCGGGCTTCAACACATCGACAGGTGCTGTGACACCACAGAACGCCACATAATCCATGGATCCGGCGCTCAGCTCTTTCAATGTCAACGACGACTGGGCCGAGCAGGCGAAGCAGTTCGGTCGTCGGCTGCGCATTCTGATCGACCGAAATGGCGTAGTCGAACCAGCAGAGAACAAGAGCAGGCTGGGCGCCACGGCTTCCTTCGGCGCAGTGCCTATGCCGGCAGCGATGAGCTTGATCGCCTCCAGCGCCTGCAGCACACCCATGACTCCCACTACGGGGCCCAGGATCCCGCCTTCGCCACAGCTCACGACGCTCTCGGCGGGCGGCGGCTTCGGGAACACGCACCGGTAGCAAGGCCCTCCCTCGGCGGAGCCTGGGGGCGCCGGCGGGTTGTTGAGCACGATCAGCTGCCCGTCCATCCGCAGCGCCGACGCCGAGACCAGCGGCTTGCCCAGCAGCACGCACACGTCCGAGATCAGGTACCTGCTGGTCGGGTGGTCGGTGCAGTCGAGCACGACGTCGTACCGGCGCACGATGGCCTCGGCGTTCTGCGGCGTCAGGTGCTCCGCGTGGGCCGCGCACGCGACCTCGGGGTTCAGGTCCCGGCAGAAGGCGCGCAGGCTGTCGACCTTGTTGGCGCCGAGCCGCGAGCCCGCGTGCGCGACCTGCCGGTGCAGGTTCGAGAGCTCGACCGCGTCGCCGTCGACGAGGCCCAGGGTGCCGACGCCGCTGCCGGCGAGGTAGGCGGCCGCGGGACAGCCGAGCCCGCCGGCGCCGACGACGAGGACGGAGGATGCGCGGAGGCGGAGCTGCCCGGGCACGCCGACGGCGGGCAGGATGAGCTGACGGGCATAGCGGGCGTACTCGGTCTCCTTAAGTGGCCACTTCCATCCTGAAGCTTCGGTTGGGTTGATACTTGGATTTGAGGCGGCAAGTTCTGGGTGTGAGGGTTGGTTTGGGGCTGTATATGGGGATGATGACTCGAGCTTAGCCAGTTGCTCTCGTAGCGACTGCAGCTCCTGTTCCGTCTGGGAAATTTGCTGACGCAGTTGCGCAGCTTTGTCCGCGGCTGACATCATGATCCCAGTCTTGGACACAGGTAGTAATCTGCATTGGTTTGACACTGAATCCATATGCTGCCGAAAGCGTAGCGATGAGAAAGTTGACTTTCAGATGCATCTATGTAACAAATCCGCATCCAGCCCCACATTTGGGCAGTAGTCACCCAATATCCACCACATTCCCTTCCGCATATGAGAATTGGTGAATGGCTATGCAAAAACACTCTTTTCTTCATCGGGGCGTCTCTGACATCATGTCATGTTAAGGTCGCTACTACTACTATTTACATTTTTTTTCTTCTTCTTCGTTACATTAGCAAAGTCCTGCTAGGTCTAAGGATCCTAACAAAGATTCTGTATAGACCTGACCACATTCTAGATATCTCATTCTGACCATCTCAGCAAGAGCTTGATGAACAGCGACAATATCAACGAGCGTGGTCGGGGTAAGTAACCCACGATAGAGCAATGCCTCAATCGCCCATTTTTCTAACACGGGAATGCTGAGCGTATGATCGAGATAACATTTATTCTACCTTATTTTCCTCTCGTTTTGAAAACCGATGGAATGATAGTATAGTCCACGACAGCGACACAACTGGCTGAGTGGATCTAGCAAACAAACAAGCCTGCGAATTCGACACAGAGTCCCCTCGCGACAGGAATATCGAATCCCTAGAACTCGGCTCCCCTGTTATAGACAGCCTACGTTTGACCAAGTGTTCGCTGCTATACCACCGGCTGCAAGATCTCCGGCACTCCCTGTGTCCGCGGAAAACAACATCCACAAGATCTTGGGGGCAGAAAAGAATGGTACATAAACGGGCTCGCGGTCATGGGTTCAACCGGGACCCGATCGAGGTCGCCCCTTGAAAATAATAATAATAATAAAACCCAATCGCTTATTCGATGCTCAGTCGGATATTATTTGTTGTGCTCTTGTGACTGTCGTTTGCGAGGGCTGCGCTGACGGTACAGCCCTCGGGCTCCAACACCACCCCGAGGGCTATTGTGACGCAGCTAAGCGCCGTGATTACCAAGTAGCTATGCCATGTAGTTGAAAAGCAGCGCATGCCTTGCTTTTGCGCACAGATGGGTCACCGTACCAGCGTGCCCCAGATTTCGTCAGTACGTACGGGTTTGAACCAAGGATGAGTTATCCTAGCCTCGTTCTCCCAATCATGCAAATTCCAGACGTTTCGAATCTGGTGATACATCGTCTGGTGGACTTTGTAACGACCAAGCTGCCTTATGATTTTGGTACATCAACCCGGCCAGCTGCTCATCCGCCGACAGCCTCTCGGATGGCAATTCTTGCACCAACAAAGCTGCTTGATGACTCCCGTCTAGCGCGCACGCAGGTTGGTTGTCCGCTGGTAACTCAACCAGCAGGTCGTCCCCTGGCAGTTCTGCTACCTCGTTTCTGGTCATCGCTTGGTCATCTACTTCCTCTGCCGGGACTTCCAGAGCCGCCGGAGTTCCGGGCAGCTCTGCTGCCTTGGAGTCGCCAGCGCCGCCGCCGTGATCCGGGCTTATCGGCGACGGACCGGCCGATTCAATCGACTGGGCGAGATGCTCATGTTTGGCCCTGAGATCTTCCAGTTCCTGTCTCAATTGCGCCACGTCCTTTTTCGCCAGACGCTTCTCCTTGATGCTCTTGTAAAATAGATACGATAGAATGAACGGCATGGTTTCTGGCTGCGTCAGACTTGAACCGCTGTGTTGCCGGTCTCAACAGTGAGCACAGTGTCAAGACGATATCAAAACGTCCGCAATCGCTCCGGTGGCAAGCGCCAAGAGAGGGTTTATAGTCCGTGAGTAAATGGTAGAATTCAGTGTCTCGAAAGCCATGTGAGTGTATTTCGATTTTGGTCTATTTCGCTGACGTGATGCGAAGGAAGTAGTGGAACAGGAAAGCCACGAGACCTTGGCAAAAGAAACTATCCGGGGGGGGCCATTGCCTCTCGTCACCGAACTCTCGGGCTGTTGGCTGTGTTATTAGCTGCAGGTGTATTAGCAGGTGTGCATCTGCGGCGGCGCCGTCAGTGGCGTCGAGATCACCAATTAGCATGCACAGCGGCACCTCTACCTGCTTACTTTCTCCATCGCATACACTTGTCCACGCAGGTCTCCAGCAGCCATTGAAAGGTTATTCAGCTCCCGACCCCCGACAGCGAATCGTGAATGTTTCGCGGGGTGCTTCCTAATTACACTCGCGTGCTCACCATCTACCGGCGGCGTACCTATTCAACACGCAAGATTTCAGGTATCAAGCCAACGTTGTTCTTGACACGGCATCCGGAACCCGTCTTATAGGCGTCCTGCACTGACAATGACGTGCTCCCTCTCTCAGATCCCTCCCACGTCTATCATTACACTTGTGATGTGATCTTCTCAACGCAGTTCCCTTTCATTCTAGCACAGTTGTAATTTCGACCCATCATGGAGGCACGCGATCGCTACATGTCGACAACTTCATCAGGCTCACCATGACCTTCTGAGAGAAAAATGCAGCAGTAGCATTGCAGTTGGCGGCAGGAGAGGAGCTTCTGCCCATATGCTTTTGGCTCTTCGACAAGGATGCCGTCCCCGATCCGTCATTATCGTCTTTGAGCGAACGGGGTGAACCGCTCTTATCTGACCGGCTTCCCATAGTCGGTGTTGCCGAGACGAACCCGCGTCTAGGTAAAAATATCCGGATGGCCGCGTGCCACAACATCGGTCATTACAACAGCTCGGTTACCGGTCCGATAGGACGGTACTCACGACGGTCTCCAGGCCCGTGGTCTTTTTCACTTTATAGTTTCAGCTACAAAGAAACCTCTTCCCTCCCCCCGCCCTTTGTCCTGGCAGCCCCGCCCGCAGGGTAGAGCGTGACGGTGTTGCCATGAAATCAGCCAAAGCTGGGTAGGAGCTAAGCCTGGCTCTCGGAATGTCGTTGGTTGGGCCGAGTCCGATTACTACAGTAGAGTTGCGACCTGGTGGAAACTCGAATTGAACTTGGCTATTCACCTAACTTACTGGAAATGCTGATGACAGCTTCACTGTACCTAAATGCCTGGGGAGAACGCAGCTCGTGAATAATCGGGATTTGACACCACCAGTGCAGCACTTGCGATAGTCTACGGGAGAGGGCCATTTTGAAGGAGACTCGACCTACATCTCACCTACAGTGACGAATATAGAAGCCGGGTTGTACCTTGGTGGAAAACGGACAGAACTCATTAGGAACCTGTCGGGAAGAGACATTCGAACCGATTTTCACTTGAGACATGATGCCAGTCAGTCGGAGTCGGTTAACGATAGTGATGGTACCTATCCGACACGGGCAATTCCCGCTCAGCAGTGCCAAACGCAGTCCTTCCCCCACCCCTTATTATTATATGAAATTGGTCTTATCGTGTGATCTACTCAAATCAGGGCTCAACGTTAGAATCGGCTACTAGCAGTGGACTCCTTCGGACTCTACGTTTGCGCTTTTTGGGGGGGGGAGGGGACCGGGAACCGACTCGCGTCAGGATAAATGATATAGAGCTTATGCCAATCGCCATACACGTTAAGTTGCCGGGTCGAGGCTGTGAGGCACCAACCTTGCGCTATCGCTTTAATGAGACAGAGGCCGCACGACGCGTCAACCGACGATTCTTTGTTGACCCTCTCTACCTTGGTAAATGGCGGGCTGATAATAGATTATCAAAATAACTACAGTATATGTGCGCATGGTAGGTCTTGCGTCGTTTACAAACCTGGCAAAACACCTCTTCACTATCTTCAACTGATAACGACGGCTCCTCGATGGTGCTTTCGCTTGCTGCTTTGTGGTCTCCGTTGTAGCTAGACAATACGAATGTGTACCCCACTGGTCATCAGTCGTCAAAAGGGTGAAAGCTGTGTGGTTGCCGGTCGGTGAACCGTCTTGGTGTTCCTTACCGAGTGTCTTCTTCGGGACCAACAGGGAACTGACTGAGCCGACTTCCTCCTAGCTGCATGCCTCTCGGCAAAGTACTATTCGCACAAGCTCAAGATCCGTTCATCTCGATACCTTCGTACAGTACCGTCAGGGCTTCGTGTATTCGATACCTAAATATCTCCACATGGTGCCACAGCGATAGCTGGACCACACAGCTGGTGGTAAGTATCCAGGGACATCGTAGGCCCTGCAGCCGGATGCAGCTGTCCTGGAGGATACAGGGCAGACAGGGTGGAGATTCGGTCCTCGGAGACCCTGGAAATTCGCAGTTGGAAAAGCTCGGAAGCGAGCGAGTGGCTCTTCAGGTTGCTGAATGATGAGCCAGTAAATTGACATGGATCCATCCCACTTCCCTTCTCCCACCCACATTGCGAACCCCAAGTCGTGCAAGTGCCCCAAATGCATTCCCCCACCCCGCCATGCTCATGCCCACTGCTGTAGTATTACAATGTACCCGGCGTACCTCCTAGACGGGAGGTATCAACTGTCCAACCCCATCCCGCTTTCGCAAAGGTGACATTGGCCTGGCGCAACTTTGGAAATCGACTGGCCGGCCGGCTGCGTCCTTCAACCAATAACTCCTCCTTCGCCCTAAACATAGCACTTCCATACCCAAGGTTGTCCACAATCACTTCTTAATCATAAACGAATTTCCACCGGCTTCAGTCGTCGATTCGAGACTGCGTCAACTCGAAAACATAAACAGGAAAATCTACTGTGTATGCTGGCAGTTCACCACCACTGAAAATATGCCATAGCCGATTCGCCTTGAACTACGCATTTGTGCCAGCCTGCGATCCACACGCCGATTCCTCCTCCGCCCAAAATCGCTCAACGATCAGACATAGCAGCAGCCGGACGCCTCAAACTAATCTTGCCAAGATTGTTCTCGTCAGTCGGTCCTGGGGGTCTCGGTAGGCACAGGCCGAATCTCTACAGGAGAGATCTACGGCATGTACATGATGGATTCAAATACTTGGAATGGACAAGACCACAATATGTCTTCAACGGCCCATGATGACTTTCAACAATTTCTCGACTTGGGCGACATGTCTGGCATTGATGACTCCATGCAGTTCGACTTCTCTGATCTCAATGCATCCAGCGGCGCCTCCATGATGCACCAGTCGCATCGCGATGGATTGGACACGCCTATGACCGATTCGAATATGCATACGATTGTTGCGCACGATAATATGGCTATGGCGAACCAAGTCTCGCCCATGACATCTGCTCCGAGTCATCATACCATGCCCTCCCATAGCATGCCCCCGCAGCATATTCCAAATGACGCTATATCGGAGATCGATGCCCAGATTCATTTTCTGCAACATCAAAAGCTGCAACAGCAACAAAGGCAACTTGACGAACAGCAGAGAAGGCTTCAAGAGCAGCAGGCTGCCTTCTATGGCCGTCCGCCGCAACAACGGAGCATCGTGCCTCCCACTCCCCAAAGTCTGGAGATGCAAGCTGCAAATCAGTTCTATGCGTCACACGATCACCCACACTCCGCGGGCATGTTTGACGGATACCAGCAGCTTAAGGACCAGCAAGACGTAAGTTGGCCCATGGCTTATTGGGCTGCTACTTGACTGACATCGCACCAGATGGCGTTCACGCCGCTTGTATCGCCTGCTGTCACCCCTTTAGATACTCATTTCCCCATGGATCCTCAATTCACCATTCCAGGTGCTTATTTCAGCCCGATCACCTCTCCGGCACTCCATGCCCAACCTGATCCATCTTTCTTATTCGATCAGAGAAATTCAGGCCAAACAAACAACTCTCCTGCAGAGATGGAACTGGAGTCTCCGTCGGCTGCTGCCAACGTTTCTAGTATTGCCAAAGAAGTGCGCAAGAGCAATGCAGCGAAAAAGAAGTCTAAAATACGCCAGTCACCCATTACGAAGCCTCAGAGAAAGAAAACTTCTTCGACGCCAGTGATGAATGCTCACATTTTGAGCGAGCTAACTGAGTCTGCTGCTGAGGGATCCAAAGGACCACCTATGCCCAAGTCAGTGTCAGCATCTTCGGCGGAAGAATCAGACAATGCTTCCGTGTCACCGGAGGCTCTTGAGATGCCACCTCCACCTTTACCGATGCCCCGATCAGCACGACAGTCGCCCTTCATCCAGCCACAGACTTCTGATAAGTCTGCGCCGTTGCCTATCCCAAAGGACTTGGCCGGAAAACCATCACCGGCAACACCCGCCTCGCTCTTTCGTATATCGCCTGCAAGTAAAGCAGCCGACTCGAGCAGTTTCGACTACACTTCTGTGGATAATATTGATAATTTCGAGTTACCCGAGTCGGTGAATTTTTCCAAACCGGAAACAGCGTCGTCACACAGCCAACCGACACAACCATCTATAGAAACAGGAGCTAACAAGAACCCGGTCATTCCCTTACCATCGCCTGGCATCTCAAATCCTCCAAGACCCGTTTCGGCTGGGCCAAGTCCTCAACTGACTCCCAAACCGTCGACACCCAATCTAAGGAAGACGCCGATCATGGCGCCAAAGGGGGCAAGAAAGCGTCCCAGTATCAGCTCTAGCTCACCAGCCTTGTTACCAAAGATTTCTCCAAGTCTGAAGCCATTAATTCCGGGCACGCCTGGACTACCTGCTGAAGACTCGACCTCGCACCTACTGGCCACGAAATCGAATTATCAAAGAATTTTGGAGGGAAGTAAAGTACCTGGTCTCGATTACCCTAGCGAACTATCCACGAATTTGACTTCCAAACGGACTTCGCACAAGATCGCGGAACAAGGCCGCCGAAACCGTATCAACTCGGCCTTGCAGGAAATTGCTACACTTCTACCAAAGAGTGTCAGGAAAGAGCTCGGCGAGGGAGATGCCGAGAGTCCCGACAGCGACAAGAAAGACAACAGCAAATCGTCAAATGGGCCCAACAGCAAAGCTAGCACGGTGGAATCGGCCATTGACTACATCAAACAGCTACAGGGTGAACTCGCGAAAGCAAATAAGCGAGCAGATGATGCAGAGAAGAAGTTGCAGGGACGACAGTCAGTGCAATAGTATTAGTCGCTTGCTTGATCGTCCCCATATAATTCATCGGATATGCATACAAGGGGTGAGAACATCATGGCGTTGGGGTCTCGGTGGATTGTCAGTGCAACTCTGTATACTCGCATTGAAAAGGGCATATATCCTCATGGACTGGAGTAATTTGTGGGGTTGGAATGGCTCAGTGTTGATTACTGGGGATAGGTGTCGAGCAATTTGTTCGGTATAACAACGCCCGCCCTATGTAGTATCTTCCAGGTAAAGGCGAATACCGCAGTAAAACGCGCGGAACTTGTTTGCGTTGATCAGATACCCAGGCTGCTTCATTGGTATGCGCAAGTTCAGATCGTGGAAATGGCAAGTCTGAATTGCCTCTTTCTTCTACCGGTTGTACCGCTTGATTATTCGACAATTGTGATTTCAACGTGCGTCAAAATTGTCACAACCAGATCGGCCGCACGCATTGGTCAACGGCTCAATACCATATATATCGAGAAGGTTTGCAACAGAGACCCGAGTTATACCTCTCAGTCACTTGTAATTATTCGATGACTGGTCACTAGAAGACGCACGGAGGCACGCCTCTCATAGAATGCTGCATCTTCTTCCAGGTTCGTCGATATCAAAGTGAGCTCGTGAATATAGTAGTCTGGCGGGGGATTATCTCCAATCATCAGTTCAACGATAGACTGACTTCCCAGCAGTCCTGCAAGTCATACCAGGGAAAAGCAGCTGGCAGGCTGCTTGTCAATCGCTACGCAGATCACGCGGTTCTAGTAAGGGAGCAAGCCATATGGTCCGTGCTTCGAGTAGCTCCCTTCCTTCCAATGTGGCCTTGGCAGACGTGGGCAGGCAGTCGCGGCGGCGCAGTGATGATGGCAAATGCGCAGGGCCCGCTTTGGAATGGTTGCTCCTGCAACCAGCATTTGCTCTCTGCTCTCTCTTTTTCGTCAACACACCCGCGCTCTCCTTCCCCACCCCGTCTTATCTGCACACCTGCGACACACGAAGGACACTTTTCATACATCGAATCATCTGTGCGCCCCTTCAACTTCCAAGACACCACCAGTCAACCTCATCAGCACTACTCGCTGCTGGCAGCTCCTGCGCTGACTTCTGCCTTGCATGTTTCTACGGATTTGTGGAAGGAGGCCTTAGCTGTTTATCTCATACGCCATACTGGACTTCCACCTGGCAAGGGAGCAATCTATTCCTATCTATTGCTGCTTGCTATGCGCAGATTTCGTCCACTCAAGACTTCCATCCATCAATCCATTCACCTCTGCCGAACCACTAGACAATAGTCGGCCAACATGTCTGATTCCGAAAATACTGAATATCTTCAGCCGGGGTTTGACCCAAAGTCATTGACTATCCCGCGTTTGAGGTCCATTCTGGTAGCCCACAATGTGCCCTACTCATCAAGCGCGAAGAAGGCGCAGTTGGTAGAGATCTTCAACGACCAGATCGTGCCCCAGTCTAAGCGCATTCTTGCTGCGCGCGCTCGCGCCAAACGCTCAAGCAAAGGTATCGTCGACGCCGATACCCAAAGCAGCGCCAGTAGCAATCATTTCGACGACAACCAAGATCTGCTGCCGCCCGCGCCACCGGCTACGACCACCCGCAGGTCGCGATCGCCTAGGAAAGCGTCTATGCGGATCAAATCAGAAGAGCCTGACTACGATCCTCCCATGCCACCCCCAGCCCCAAGCCCTTCGAAGCGCAAGTCGCGAGCATCAAGCCGACAGCTACAGACCTCGGATACCGATGGCGCCTCCGACGGCCTGAGTGCTGCTCCTGTAAGAAAAACACGCAAGACGACTCCTCAACTGAAGATGGAGGAGTCGGACGGCCTGTTCAGGCGAACTTCCGATGTCTTTACCGCGGACAACCCCTTTCAAGGTGGTGGTAGTTCCTCGCCAGCCCCGGTTGTGGAAAAAACGCCAAGCACCCGCAGGCGCACTGCTGGAACTGCCAGGAGTTCTACTGGTAGCGTACGCAGACGAACACAGAGCCCCGACTTCGCCGACGACAATATTCCTTACATAGCCGATGAATATCAAGCTACTAAACCACAAGTCTTGCGACGTTGGACTCCAGAACCTACAACGGTTGAAGCTGGAGAGGAGTTCACGCCAGAAGAGCAATTTGAGCTTGCTGCCGATGAGACTGCTGATCCAGCGACTGCCGTTGTACCCTCCCGACAGACACATCGACAAAGCAAAGGAAGCTGGGGTACCCCTATGTTCACCCTGCTCATTGCTGCTCTAGGAGTATACGGCGGATGGTATCGACAAGAGAAAATCGCAGTAGGTTATTGCGGCGTAGGGCAATTTGGAAGCTCGATTCCCAGTGAAATCGACGTTCCCGAATGGGCGCAATCAGTACTTCCGGCCCAGGTTACTGTTCCACAGACGATTATAGATAAGCTGGAGCCTGAGTGCGAGCCTTGCCCCCCTCACGCATACTGCTTCGCGGACTTCTCAGTCCGCTGCGAGCAAGATTACATATTGAAGCCTCATCCACTCTCAGTGGGCGGCATCGTTCCCCTGCCGCCCACTTGCGAACCGGACGGAGCGAAGGCGCGACGTGTCCAACTCGTTGCCGACAAAGCGATTGAAGAACTTCGAGAGAGGACTGCCAAGTACGAATGTGGAGATCTAGTTGATGAGCAAGGCACAAAGGCCGAGTCTCCTGCTATAGAGGAGCAGGAACTCAAGCAAGTCATCAATAAAAAGCGAAGCCAAAGGATGAGTAACCAGGAGTTTGAGGATCTGTGGGGATCAGCCATTGGCGAGATCAAATCAAGGGAAGAAGTTCAGATTGAGGTTAAAGAGTAAGTTTTCCATCTCATACTCAGAGCATGGCATCTCGTTCAAACCCCTTTAATTGCTACCATTCACGCGCAAGTAGTTTCTGACCAATGTGACTAACCAGAACACCCGTCGTGCCCACAGAACGTCCGATCCCGCCGATATTCCAGCAACCCGTCTATCATCCACCTCTCTCGCTCGCATTCCGCTCAAATGCGCGATCAAGCGATCGCTCTGGCTCGGATTGGCAAGATATCGCCTCCAAATTAGCGCTCTGATTTCATTCTTGGCGACAGCTGCCTACGCGCGTTCGCGGTTCCTCGCTGATCGAGCGCTGGCGGCACAGGTTCCTGCCCTGGTCGATCTCGTACTCGAACGTCTTTCCCATCAGAAGAGCGTTGGAGACGATGACCTCGACGAGCCGTGGCTTTTTCTTCCGAATTTGAGAGATGACGTCCTTAGATCGATGCATCGACTCCAAGACCGCGAGAAGGTCTGGAAACGCGTCAAAGCCGTAGTCGAGCAGAACAGCAACGTTCGAACTGGTCAACGAGAGAGTCATAGTGGTGAAGTCGGCCGTGCCTGGGAGTGGATTGGGCCGACTAGCAGTGACAGCGCAAGGCGTCGCAGAAGCGGCCGTATCTCATGGGGGGGTCAGGACGTCAAGCACGAGGACTCTCCCGCTCTCGAGGACAAGTCGCACTTGCACCAGAAATGGGAAGAGTCGCGGCCGATCTATTGAGCTGAATGTGGTTCTCAAATAAGTAATGCATGGACGAAGGGGGATGGCGCTCTGGAGTTACTGTTCGGACTCAGTTGACATTTCGCTACGCAATTTCTAAATACGTTCACTGCCTTTCTTTTTGTATTCTTATTAGCTATGCGATTGGAGGTACAGCTGTACAGATTAAGATTGGAGATGACCAATGGGACTAGGCAGGCAACACATCGAGCGCTCTGCAGCATGATGGCTCGCTATTTCCTTTGTTGAGAACCCGCAGGGTATCGGCGCTCAGGCAACTTTACTATATGAAGTGCCTGTAGTTCTTCACAGTACCAACTTTCTAATTTGACCGTTCATCTAATGACTTTGACGGACACTCGTGGGCCTCGTTCTGCTTGCAATTTTCCTGTGGATGCTGTTGATCTCGATTCCACATCAGGGTCGGGGGTGTCGATAGGCGGTTAGGGAGATGTACGGAAGCCGATCATGCACCTTAGATATACAATGTTTCTCTGTTTCGTCTTGTCAAATAACTACCTACACTGATAAGCACAGCAGGATAGAATTGAAAGATGTGAATATCTCCAGCGAGTTTTGTTGACGGTGTAATGAAACCGACGCACGAAGCAGATCCTCGAGCGTCAACACGGCGGGAGTAACAACTGCTGCTCATTGCCTTTGGTTCGGGTATATAGTAAAGTATAGACTTACTTGCTTCAGTCGAGAAACTTGGTAATAGACGAGTAAAATGACCACTACTGCACGCATATATATATATACTTTGCCGGTGAGGACAGGAAAATAGCCTGTGAAAGCCAGACCATGTACCTGATCTTACAGCCGCAGGCAGGTCTCCTCGTCCAACAAATCTCGAACTTCTCTTTTACTACCACAGCGGTGTGCCCGTCTCGAGCACAATGCGCGGCCTCGGTCTAGCAGGCAGGCGACGAATGTCACATCACACAATGGGCTTCGTCTCAGGAAACCAGAGGGGGCAGAAGAGTTTATGTGATAATTTCTTTTCATTTCGAACCTAACTGCTGAGCTACAGACACTAGGGGAGACATGCGACCCAAGATTGCGCACACCTAATAGCCAGCTCCAAGACAGCGTCACGCCAGTCCTCCGCTCCCTCATTTCTGTTCTAGGAGGATCACACGAGATCCACCAATCAGCCCGAGCTGATTCAACGCGCTTCCTCTCAAGACCGAATATTACCACCGCTGGGAAGCTCGTCCTTCGTGCATTACGATGGATGAGTAGATTTTTTTAACATTGCCTCAAGGGCATGACTGTGGCAACCGCTGATTACTCTGGTATCTTTAAATGAATGTATGCCGGCTCGCGCTTCTAAACAAGCAAGAAATAGCGAGAAAGTGAGTAGTGCAAATGCAAATCGAAAGCCTTGACTGGATCCGATCCAGATTCAGAGATGAGTAGGCGAGGTCTAAAAATGTACAGCCGAAAAAAGTAGATAGTAATGCCGCCAAAGGTGAAAGCAGTACACCATGACCGGAACGATTTAACCGAAGTATCAAGAACGACTCGCGCCTTTTCGATGCAAAGGAGGGTATGATCTGGGACTAGCAAGGCAGCGCTCCCAGCTTAACACAATGCTGGAGTATCAGATAGGGCTGAGCATGATGTTCATGCCCAAGGTATGTATGGAATGGGTATACAGGTGAACTGAAGGGGGAAACTTTTCTATCCAGTGAGCAATTCGCCTACCGCCCGGGCGGGGCTTGCAAAGCGAGTTGCCGAGGCTCAGAGAAGTAGCAGAAGCAATAACCTTTTGCGCGCTCAACGTGAGAGTACGAGAGGGTATAAGCGAAGGACGTAAAACAGACTTATAACAAGGTCGTAAAGCCAGATGGTTGAGGATATTAGACTCGATGCCAGTGCTGTGGCGTGATGATCAAGGTACTCAGTACCTATGATTGCGACCAGGGTCATTGTCACCCAAGTTCAGCCAGCTCATGTCCGACGTCACAGATGCCATGGCGAGTTGAGGCTGCCTAGAGACTCCCGTTGGTGGTCGACTGGTGTTTGGTGCTCCGAGGGCTGTCGGGTATCCGCTGCTAGGGGCAACTGTAACCTCACTATAAGCACCGCTGGGTGCTCGGTCGGTGCCCCACGGTTTTTTGGCAGGCGTTGGGTTCCAGTCATCTGGAATGCTAGGAGGGATACCGCTGGTATATCCGGATGACGAGATGGCGGAAACTGCAGATACAGGGCGCTCAATCTCAGCAGACATGCCCTCTCTGATCCTCGGGTTGTATTGAGAGACGGTTGGACTACCCGAGTTGACTCGATGGAAACCTGGTCTTCCGTCTACATGCAGTGGCGGAACCGTAGCCGAGTCCTGTGTCATGCGGTTCATATCCGAGTAATGGGAGCCGCTCTGCTCAGAGACGTCGGTTTCGCGACGGGAGTTGCCGTTGTTACCAAAGCCGAGAATGTTCAACGCGCTTCCACCAGACCAGTACCGGTTCCATCCTGAGCTTCTTCTCATAGAATCCTCTTGATCACCGTGGGGTCCTGCTCGAGGCTTAGGTTGCAGAGTATTCGGGGGCGGGGTGAGTTTGTTGTCTCTTAGGAAGTCCGGCTCAGGCTGTAGCTGAGGTTGAGGGCGTCCAATCGTACTCTTGAACTGCTTGTTGAAGATGCTGCTGACCGAACTGCGTTTTGTATCATTACTGCCTTTACGCTGGAGAGCCGGAGTTTTCACGTTGCCCATCAAAATAGCCATGGATGAGAACGATCCTGCAGATTCCTGTTGATTGTGTCCTTTGAAACCAGAAGCAGGTGCGATGTCTTCGTGAAAGTAGTTCTTCTCGTCGTCGAAGCCGCTAGCTCTTCGAGCATGTCCTACTTCGGCGAAGTTCTGCTTCCGACGTTGTCGTTTAATTAGAAGTAAGAATACGACAAGTATGATAGCGATCCCGAAGATGATACCGAGCACGATCCCGAGTATAGTCGTTGGCTGGATACCTGCACCATTGTCTGACATGTCCTTGGCAGCTGCTCCTTCTGTGCTGGTGGCACTTGTTGCCGCAGCGGACGGCGCTGTTGACGATGTCGACGGCGTTGACGTTATGCCGAAACTATCTTCTTCTGCGCGGGTCAACATAGCAGTTGCATTTTGCCAGCTGTTTTCTCGGGCATTGAACATACACAGCACATCATCTTCATTGCCACCTGACATAACGACAAGACCAGTGGAGTCGGTAGCCACGGAATAGTCCGATCGAGTAGCGTTTGGCGCCAACGTCCCGTCATATTGAGGCCATTGGTCTGCAGATAGATCTCGGTTACTGACGCTCTTTTTAAGTGGCGCAGAGTTGGTCACTGGCGCTCCACTGCCGTCTATTAGAACCGTCCGGTTGACGGTATTCGGTATAGTTGTTAGGTCGAAGGTGTAAAGATGTTTGCTGGCATCGTCAGCTTTGATGATCGCGGCCTTGACTATGGTTGTATTCTTTGGTAAGGGCTCTGCGAGTGTCGTGCCCGAGTCTGACCACACTTCAGATGCAGCTGCATCGAAGAGCATGACTTTGGTGTTGGTAGGGTTTCCACCAATCATCACAGCTTGGGTTTCCGACCATGGCAGGAGAATCGGGGCGACGCCGGGGGGCGAAAGGGTAGATTGGAAGGCTAGAACGGTGTAAGGTGCCGACGCGGTAATCGTGAATGTCTGCGATGACAGGTTCGGGTTTCCATCTGTCGAGCCTGAGTACATCAAGATCGAGTCGGTGCCGTTTATGTACGTCGCGCTGTGGTATCTTCGGCCTTCGGTGACATTGACTGTAGGCTCAATCGATTCCCACTTTCCCGTGGAATAGGTAAATTTCTGGAGACCCTTGTATTCCGAATCACTGGCCTCTCCACCAACGACGAACAATCCTGCGGTCGACGAATCCGTGGGCGTCGAGCCGACACACACGCCTCCTTCCACCGATACGCCACTGGATAACTTCTTCCATTCGGCACCCTCTTCCAGTGCCAACGACTCGAACCCGGCTTCCGAATAGGAATACAGCGTATTATTGTAGATAACGGTGCAACTGCCGGTCAAAGAGACCGGTGGTTGAGGGAGCGACATGGTGAACTCCCTCTAGACCAGTGCCGCAGATACCTCCGGAAGGAAATGCGACAGGAACACCTAGGAATTCTTCCAGTTGATGGTCAACTCAAATTGACATGATCGAAGAGTAAAGAGAAAAACCAGATATTGACTGAGAGATAGGCTGTCGATCCTTCTCGCTGGTGATAATCGAGGCGCAGCTGAGGGTCTGTAACAAGGGCTGTCGGGGCCTTTGTTGTACGGGCCGGGGCGAAGCAGATATTGGGATGATCCTTCTGACCTGAGTCGTACAGAGGTATGAAAGTGAAAAGAAGGGGCTTAGAAGTGAGTCTCTCTGACACTGACTACAAACCTCATTCAGCATTGGTCGTTGGCAATTTGCTCGTGTAGGCGTAATCGACGTGATCCTCAAAGAGCTTCGAGTGCTGCCCCAGTCGGAATGGATGATCTACAGAACAAGTTTGGCGGAAGATGTCCAGAGCAGAGATGTTTCCGCGAAGACTTCAATGCAGAAGGAGAGAGAAACAGCGGCTTGTCCTCCTGAGGTGCTTGGTGTCGCAGGTTTCGGGGTGAAAAGCGGACCTGGACACGAATTTGGGTGCCTTGGCTTCAGTGATGCTACGCTCGTGCAGCGTTGCCCCTGATATGCTGGCTGATATGCTGTGCTAGTAACGTGTTTGCGGCGTGATGTTGTGATCTAGCCACAGTAGCCGCAAGAAAGGGACACCAAGGACAGTTGCAAGGTCGACGAGGGTATCACGAAAGGAAAGAATCCGACTACCAGCGATGAGAAAAAGGCAAGGGAACTCGGGAGAGAGAGAGAGAGCACGCAAGCGAAAGCAGCAGACGCCGGAGGACCGTATCTCCTTACACGAACACGGACGATGGCAGCAGCAACAGCGGTAGCACGGTCCAGCACAGCACAGTCACTTGTCTCCTGCTCTTGGGCCCTTTTACTGATGAGAAGAGACCCGGCTTGCCCTCGTCGAGGAAGGTGAAGAAGCAGCATGGGGTAGGGGCATGGGACCCTAGAGAGCCAGTGTATGGGAGTCAATATCTGGCAGCGAATAGGATGGCCTCAATTTCGTACGGACAGGCCATCTTTGACTAGGTAGACCGGGGAGGACGAAATAGCCCCTGCTTGTACCTGCATCGGTCGAGATACGCTGGTCAACTAGACGTCGCCTAGCGCCTCGGCGTACTCGACCGGGGTTGAAGTACTTTGACAGTCATCTCGTCTTGCCGCACGGTTACAGACAGAAAAAAGGGGTGGGACGCGAGCGCAGCGGGAAAAATAGAATGAAGAACGGCGGTGATTCTGCAACGGTTGGTACCAGTGCTCTGCCTGTGTTGGTTCAATGAGCACTAAGCACTGTTGGTATCGAGCTGGAGCTACATAGGTGAGCATTGCCATAGGGCCTTCATGTTATTCTTCTCATGAGGGGACGACTGAGCTGCGCCGAATGATGGCCTGCAACGACGATGTTGGACCTTTTGGTATTGGTGTCTTCTGCGTCAAGCAGTATGCATCCGGCTAGCAGTGGCACGTCCTAGACAGGTGCTGAAGAATGGCAACGAGTCGTTGGTACCTAAGGCAGCCTAAGGTAGGTATGTAACAAACGATGTTCGTCGGTGCACCGGCAAACTCGGCGACCACGAGCAGAACACGAGCGCGCACACGCAACGCCAAATGGGAAAAAAAAGAATACCATGTCCATCCATTGCCCAAGCAGGACAAGACAGACAAGACAGGAATGGGACCAGAACGCATTGGACAGCGCGTGGGTGCTTGGCCGCGTACAGGACTGGACAGAACTGGACAGAACTGGAGTACTGGACAGGTACTGGAGTACGTATGGCGGGTACTCAGAACGGACTAACCGTATGAGGCCATCGTGAAACACCGACCCCCCAGCACCTGCGCCGGGACCCTTGCTTCTTTTCCTTGTTGCTAAACCGGGATCCGGTCAGGGGTCCTTGTCGGGTGCGACCGACGATCTCCATTCGGGCGCAAGCTCACTTTTCGCTGCCCATCGCGATTCATGCATCTCTGGACTCTACAGACTCTGGTAGTCATTCTCAATGGGCACAGACAGGCGCAACACAACCCGTACCGCCATTGAGGACGGCCTATCCGGGTTTCCGGGGGTCGAGGATAGGAATCATTTTGATTGTGATGTATCGTGACCACAGAATACCAGGCAACTATGCCTATTGATCTCCATTGACTGTCACTGGGTCGGTCATACTCATCTGTTTGTTCGTGTGGTACTGCGCTGAGCTGAGAGTGATGAGCGACGCTTGACTGAGGCGCGAAATGAATGAGTATCATCCTACTGTACTCTCCCAGAGGCTGGATTTGTGCGAGCGTAAGAGTGTCGAAAGTCCCAAACCCCAACCTGCCTACCTGACTGTACTGTACTGAAGTAGGTATGGAATCGGCTGTCCGTCTTGCTTGCTGTGTGTGTGTGTATACATGGATGGAGCGAGTGCATGTGTTTGCGTGTGGCCTGATGTGTGCTGTTGAAACATATCTCCTCCTCCGGACGAATGGTGTCGCTCGCCCGTGTAGCTTCGCAGCGTGCCATCGTCTGCTTCAACACGACCTGTTTCGTCTAGCGATTGGTCCACCCCAACCACCTCTCACACGACGTCCAGTCAGCATTCCTGATTCCCCCCTTCTACGGCTTGCTGCTGCGAGATGCTGCTTGCTTGGTGGAGCTGTGATCGCTGCATCGTGGCTGCATCTCCAGGCTATCTATCGAAATGCCTATATGGATGTATATACAATGCAGCCCGGGGTTAAACAAGATCATTATTGCCTTGGATCCCGCCGGAGCCGAAGAATGAAGCCAGAATCACACGAGCTGCATTTCACGGGCTCTGCATCCTACGGGCTGAGTGACTCCGGACTCTGACAACTGAAATTCTTCGCGTGGGCATATATCGCGAGGTGGCAGATTGGGCTTGGTCCCAGCTGCTTTCGCTTTGTGTGTGAAATGGCACAGCTTCATCTGACATGCAGCGTGCGATGGCGACTTTCATTCCGCTGCCTTGTGCCGTTGGTTTTCGGACACTATTTTGGGACACCTACATAGGTAGATGAATTAATTATTTTTGACACCGAATGACCACTCTAGAGTCCTATTAGATAAGTACCTAGCGAAAGAATGCAGGCCCCGTCTATCTACTTTACCTATCTAAGTAAGCATGCCATTCTTAGTTCATAGCTTCCCAACCACAGCTTCAATGACTTTACAAACACCGTTCTCTGACCGTTCATTGTGAAATGATCTAACATAACAAAATAGGAGGTAATTTGTGTACCCCAACGCCAATGCAGATACATAGCATGCCATGAACGGTAAAAGCAAGGCCGACTCAGCAGAATGGACAGACCAGGACAGACTTCCCGCGCTTTCTGGAAAATTGGTCCCGGCCTCTCATAATCTCCCAATCTTCCAATGTCGTCATCCCGTTTCTGCATCGCAGCTCAACAGCCGCTGATCGCATCGCGCTAGGGAAAGGAGAGATCTTGATGGATGGGCGGGAGGGCAAGACGCACGATGTTAGGCTGCTGATGACATACCTGAGCTTAGTTGCTGGACTTGCCTGAGCAACGAAATTCGAGGCCCGGCATGCATTGGCCAGTCAGTGTAAGCGCTGGACCTAACATGAGCGCTGCTCAGCGAATCGTTCACGCACTCATATCACGCCTGATACCACATCAGGTAATTAATGAAAAAAGCGCGCGCCAGCCAACCGTGTCGCAAGACTCCTGTAATTAACACTGCCTTTTTTTTTCATTGGGTGATGCTTGGTAGTGTACGATTGTCACATTACCCAGGCATCGACGCTGAGGCATGGCATCGTTCACATAATCAAATCTTGACATCGAGCAGCATAAAGGCACAGTCGCTCGGTTATGCATCATTGCCGTAGCGGGTACGCTCGAAAATATCATTGTTCAGGTTGGGTCGCCGATGCAGATGTGGGCGCAACGCAGTATCATTACTGTAACTACACATTCTCTGGTGCATGGCCAATGCCACTTCGCCATCTCTCGTGGCAAGCTCTGTTGGCGTTCTGACCGCCGCCAGATCGCTAACACTAGGCATGTTGCTGTTGATTTACGACAATCTTGTCCACACGAAAGCAGCGGCCGGGTTTTCAAACCAACCTACACTCCTTTGCCGCCGAAGAAAGGCCATCCACAGCGTCTACAGTCGCATCCTTCTCCACGGATTCCATCGTATATAATACAGGCAAACGCCACAGGCCAAGTATCTCGAGGCCCAGAAATCAAACGCTTTGTTCCATGCTCCCATCCCAATTCAGAATGCTCTTAAAACTCCTGGGCCAATGCAATATCCTTCATACTTCAAAGGTGTTCAAGCTTGGCTTCTTACGTCGTGCACCGACGGATATGTTCAGTTTGACGCGGCGAAAGCCTGAGGTGGTAATTGTGCCTGTAAAATTATAAGCGGCTGTTTGATAACAAAGGGTAATATTAGGATAGTCCTACTCGTTTTTCATTGAAAGAGACTAGGGCCTGGTCATAGTTCCAGTCCGCTCCTTCAAGGCAGAACAGAGAATATTCGGAAGTCATGCCAGTCTGTTCGCAAAGCTGTATGACCATCTGCTGCTTCTGCATAGCCTCACTTGTGTTTGCAGCCGGCTGTGGGCTAGTGGTGGTCAAGGGGTGATATGCCTTGAGGGCTAGCATATCACTAACGACTCGGATGGGGTGTCTTCCAGGTGCTCCTGGGCCCAATACGAATGTTCGCGAGAAGCTACGCTTTGCCGTTTTTGCCGTATGAGGTTCCTGATCCTCAACTTCACCGTGGACCGTCAGGACGATACCTTCAGGCACATGAGGTTGTAGAGCAGATGCAGCGGTCAAACCAGTGATGGGATGGCAGTCGATGATGTACTTATCGAAGTGGGAAGCCAGATCGGGATGTCGTGTAGGGGGCAGCTGCTGCCAAACGCTTTGGACCTGATTCGTACCAGTGAACAGGCGCTGGAATCGAGCGTTCGTAGTAGTGATCTTGACCTGGTTGCGTGAGAGCTTAATATAAGAGGCCCATGAAGGTTGAGAGACATCAGGAGCTTGAGAAGGCCTCATGTTGACCGAAACTGAGAAGGTGCTGTGGTCGTCGTAATACTTGGCGGCAAGGTTATGTCGATCATGATCGTAGAGCTGCAGGAACTCGAGCATGAATCCTTCACCAATACCATTAACATCTCGGAAATCAGGGCCGCTCTGTGGGATTGGTTTCACTTTGCGCGCCGCTTCTTCCGCTTGAACCTGTTGAGGAGTTCGGACAGTAAGGCCGCTAAGGTTCTGAAGTTTCGGGAACCACCTGGTCAACTCGTCCCGATAGTTGGGAACTGCAGCCTCAATTGGATTGTCGTTCAGGAGAAGATTCTCGCACTTCTGGAGGCGCGAGCGCCATTTTTGCAATCCTTTGATGTCTTTGAAATGGTTTCGGCTCATGTCCAGGTTGATGAGGTCGGGGAACGTGTCAGTCAGAGACATAATTTGTTGAACGTCGTCGATGTTGTTACCCGCAAGACTGATACTGGTAATTGCATCACGCTTCTCTTGAGCTGTCTTAAAAAGACCATTGCAGATCGACATCAATGCCATGAAGAGTTTCTCAGGCGAGCTGTCGGATTTGAAGAAACCGATCTCCATAAGTCCTTTGTCCTCGCCCAATGCGGACAGATTCAGGAACTTCTGGCCAACGTCGTACCTCAGACTGAGTATGTTGCGCAGTTGGTCCTTGACCTCAAGAGCGGTGGATGACAGTCGTGATCCGGGGGCAGGTATGCCTTCCGAGGCCTCTGTGATGGTTAAAGTTGCGTGGGCAAACTGGAAGCCATTGACCTTGAGGATATCGTCTGCATCCTCTTTGGTCGCTGTGATGTAAACAAAGTCCCCGTTCATTTGGGACTACTGGATGTTAGCAAGGTCATAGAACCTTGATAGTGTCGAGGATTCCGGGTAGGTCCTTGGCTCGGTTTGAGATTATCTGTCTCCTCGTTCTGCGAGCTAAATGGCATGATAACGATTTCGGAGATTCTGCGTCGCTTCGTGACCTCCCAGATCCTCAGATAGAATATTGACAGTATTCAAACATACCTTCTTGATCCTTATCTGTCGTGTTGTGTGCGCAACCGTCTGCGCTTTTCGCTCCAGGAAGGCCAACAACTCCTTAAGTCCGCCGCCTTCGTTATTCGCAGCCCTGCTAGACTTGAGGCCCTCAACCTTGAGGGTGACGACCTGGGGAGGTTCGCCTTTGCGACCGCTGCGAAGAGATCGCGCGCCCTCACCATTGCCCAGGGCTCGCTGAACGATCTGCTGCACTTTGGCAGTCGGCTTAGTCGGTCTAGTAGAAGCTCGTGGCGCGGGCCCGGTAGAAGCATTCTTGCGCTGCTTCGTGTTGTTGGAAGCTCCGGTAGTCGTCGCAGGCGCATCCATGTTAAGGTCGCCATCTCGATCAACTTTGATGCCTGTCCGATCTCGGCGCTTGTTGATGCCACCTCGAGAACTCGGCTTGCCGTTACCACTCGAGGTGTTTCTAGAGTTGCGAGGGCCTGTGGGTGCGCCTCCCTTCTTAGGGCCGGTGGGTGCCATTTTCTTGGATGGAAAGTAGTTGGTGTGAGGGAATTAGTTCGTGTGAAAGGGTTATAAGGTTATAGGTGGGCGAAAATTGAGGTTGAAGATGGGTGGGAACGAATGCGACAGCGACCTTAACGTGCTGTGGAAGGAGGAAGGTGGAAAGCACCGGACCCAGTAACAATGAGAATCGCTTAGACAAGAAGACGAAAAGTGTGCGCCTGTGTGCTGGTGATTCTCGTGCCGTTGTGGAAAATAGGGATCGTGAACGCATCCGTCTTCCGGTAGATGATGTGCTGGTTCGCTTCGTTGTTGCGAGATACTCGTCGCGGAAAAAATGTTGTAGGAAGAAGGAATCAGTTCGAGGTCTGAGCCTCGAGTGATGAAAGAGAGATAGGGCTTCTTTGGTGCATTCCTTTGACGGACAACAGAATGCACCACGACACACCGGTGAAAGCGAGAACGCGAGTTAGGCGTTTGGTGGAAGAGGTTGCAAATGCAAAAAAGGATGGAGGAGTGACGTCTCAGCAGAGCACTAAAGGATTGCCAACGGCGATTGCCCCCTGGTCGCCGCATCCACATAAATCAAGAACTTGCAACTATCCATCAGCCACATGCACATATCCTGACCTGATCTTGCGCTCTACAAATACTTTATGCAAAAAAACTGCTTAATGCGCCCATCAAGCTCCCCATGACTCAGCATTGTTCCCCGCTTGTGGGGCTGCGTCCTAGGCTTCCTCAAGCTGCTAGCACGTGACTACGCGACACCATTAACCTGCTTCAGGTACTGGCTGTTTTCACTGTACTTAAGTAGGTAGGTAGGCCTTAACACGCGTCTTGTGCCAGCGCTACGCGGGTCTACTAGCACTGATAAATACCAACTTAAGTACCTGATCATTGGGAGAGAATGGTGGCACATGCATGCTGAGCTGCCAGGAACCTGGATATCGGGATCTGAATATGACTACGCCAGCTTCACATGTGTTCTTCTGCCACTACTTGAACAGGGATGAAGAGCATTCGCCATGGACTCAGATGAATTTGATGATGGTGACATTGCTGATGAGGATCTGATAATTGCAGCAACTCAAGTAACGACAACTCCGAATCGCAATCACTCGTCTGCTAAATTCAATGCTGGTCGCTTCCAAGCTCGCGTGGAAAAGATACCCGTGGCTGCGAATGGCCTAAACTCGCGCCCTACCGGCTCCGTGGTATGAACATCCTCTGCCTTCTCCATTGTCCGATCATTTCCAAAGTACAGCATAGCTCCTGCAGAGAGTGTCAGCTGATGCCATATTCTCGGGGCGATGACACTAATGACTGATAGCCACGGTTCCGTCTAAATGCGACCATAGACTTAGATGACCTTCCACCACATGCATTCTCAAGCTCACCAGCCACCAATCAGCCCGCTCTGACGCAAAGGACCATTTCTTCAAGTTCACACTTGGCTTCTAGAGTTGGTCGCCCAGTCACAGCTTACCGACAAACCACTCTTTTCGGCCAGGCTGCCCAGTCCAGCCAGAATCCAGAGGCAGTGCAGCCGAACAGGAATCGTGCTTTTCGGGTTGACTTACCGCCTGAAGCGCCCACTCATCATGATCTTGATATAGAGGCAATGAAAACGTGGGTGTATCCTACGAACCTCGGCCCGACCAGGGATTATCAGTTCAGCATCGTCAAGAATGGCTTGTTCAACAACACTTTGGTCGCCTTACCCACTGGTCTGGGTAAGACATTCATCGCAGCTACGATCATGTTGAACTACTTTCGCTGGATGAAGACGGCCAAGATTATCTTCGTCGCTCCCACCAAACCCCTGGTGGCACAGCAGGTCGATGCATGTTTTCATGTTACTGGTATTCCGAGGTCCGATACTACACTGCTTACAGGAGAGACCAGTCCCGCCCTTCGAGCCGAGGAGTGGAAGTCAAAAAGAGTTTTCTTCATGACCCCGCAGACATTAGAGAATGACCTTTCTCATGGATACGCCGATCCAAAATCTATCGGCCTGCTCGTTGTGGATGAAGCCCACAGGGCTACAGGAAATTATGCCTACGTCAAGGTTGTGACTTTCCTGAGACGGTTTTCGAAGAGCTTCCGTATCCTAGCTTTGACAGCGACTCCTGGCTCCAAGGTAGAAGCTGTGCAAGAAGTGATTGACGGTCTGGGGATTTCCCATATAGAAATTCGTACCGAGGAATCGATCGATATACGGCAATATGTCCATCAGAGAGACGAGGACATTATTGTTCTAGATCCATCGGATGAAATGCATCATATCAAAGAGTTGTTTTCCAAGGCTTTGAAGCCACTGGTGGAGAAACTGAGTTCGCAAAACATATTCTATGGGCGCGATCCAATGGCCCTGACGACTTACGGTTTGATCAAGGCCAAGCAAGAATGGTTTACGCGCGCCGGTCATTCTGCCAACCAAGGAGTCAAATTCATGATGCAGGCGGTGTTCACAGTCCTTGGTAGCCTGGCACACAGCATCAAGCTCCTCAATTTCCACGGTATTAGGCCATTCTATCACAATTTGGTACAGTTCCGAGAGGAAGCCGAAGCGAAAGGCCAGAAAGGACCTAAATACAAGAAACAGATCGTTGAAGATGAGAGCTTCCAGGAGATGATGACTAAAATAGAGAGTTGGTCGCGGAAAGATGGGTTTGTCAGTCACCCGAAACTGACATGCTTATCTGATACCGTTTTAAATCACTTCATGGATGCTGGCGAAGGTACAGAAAATGGACCTTCTTCTAATACGAGAATCATCGTTTTCAGCGAGTACCGAGACAGCGCCGAGGATATTGTCAAGACTCTTAACACTCATAAACCGATGATCCGAGCTGCGGTCTTCGTTGGACAGGCTGACTCGAAACGCTCCGAAGGCATGAAACAAGCTGAGCAGATCGAGAGAATCAAGAAGTTCAAAAATGGTGACTTCAACGTTCTTGTCGCAACCTCAATTGGAGAAGAGGGCCTTGACATTGGTCAAGTCGATTTGATTATATGCTATGATGCCTCAGCGTCACCGATTCGAATGTTGCAGCGAATGGGCCGAACAGGTAGAAAGCGAGCCGGACGGGTAGTTTTGCTCCTTATGCGCGGGAAAGAAGAGGACAAATACATGCAATCGAAGGACGGATATGAAAAAATGCAGGCAATGATTTGTGACGGAAGTCGATTCAACTTTCGCCACGACCTCTCTACGAGGATAGTGCCAAGAGAGATTCGGCCGGAGGCTGATATGAGGGCAGTCGAGATCCCGATTGAGAATACGCAAATCTCTGGGCTACCGGAGCCGAAGAAAGGGCGTGCGAAGAGTAAGAAACCGCCCAAGAAGTTCCACATGCCTGATGACGTCCAGACTGGTTTTACAAGCGTCGCGTCTATGTTGGGGAGAACCCCTACCAGGACAAAGACACAGGTATCCAAAGAACCTCTGGAACAAGACGATGTTGTAGACATCCCCGAACTCAGCAGAGTCCTACTTTTGGATAGCCAAACCAGCGAGCTGCATAAAATGTACGCAAATCTACCCTACCAGCATCAGGACGCAATGGAGTTCATCGAACAGGTGGATGTGACTGCACACCCGGCTGCGCAGAGGATGCGGCAGAAAACATCACATGTCAAGCATGGCTATTATACAAAAAGGTTCGTGAGACTAGTCCAGACTTTGGCCAAATCACAACTGGTAGAAGACCGTTACACCGAGCCCTACGAGGCGTTTGAAAGGACGGCCTATAGACGACTTCCCCTGCCAAGCTATGGATCTGACACCGAGGATGAATTGCCTGAATCAGCGCCAGCACACAAACAGGACAAGCCAACAACAGTGTCAATTGAGGAAGATTTTCTGAGTGACGTCAGCGACCTCGTCGAGATATCGGCAGCTGTCTCTCGCACGATGGCTTCAAAACCCAAGTCCCGTGCTTCCGTTCCAAAAGCCGCTCCCCGCAAGCAGCAAGCCTCTGCCCGCACCGCCGTTTTCCAAGACGACGACGAAGACGAAGATCTGCCACCGCCACCCCGGAAACGCGGACCCAAACCCAAACAGGCGCCACGTAAAGCCCCGGCTCAGAAAGCGCCACGCGGACGACCGAAGAAGAAAGCGACAGCAGCTTTCTACGACGAGAGCGCCGACGAAGGCGACGACTGCCGCCGGACCAGCGATCTCGAGCTCAGCCACGACTCTGATGACGGCTCGGATCTAGTTGGTTTCGTCGTGGGTGACGATGTTGCGACGTCGAGCGCCCTTGTTACCTCGAGTCTACGGCGCCGCTCCACTTCACCTACTTCCCTGCCTCCTTCTTCACCCGCCACGATCAACGAGCGGCGGGTGTCCAAGCAGCCATACTACATGCCAACAAACTACAACAATACACAAGAGAGCATCGATGATGGAGAAGTTCCGTCAATGAGCCAGATTGTTAGAGATAGCGCGAGCAAAGGACCGGCGCGGAGGAGAGAGGTCGTGGTTGATGACGAGGATGAGGACGACGAGGACGATGAGCCCGTGCAGATACCGAGGGGAAGGGCCAAGAAGAAGAGGAAGGTGATCCTTGATGACGATGAGGACAGCGATGATGGATAATTGATCATGCTTCTGTACGAACCTGCCTATCATTGTTGTAGTGGCTATTGTATATGAGCTTCGTTTGATTACACAGGTCTATCCTTATACATAATAATCGCATGGGCCTTTGACAAACGTCACTGTTACCGTATTTTGTTCCGAAAACACCCAAGGGGCGCTGTCTGTCACTTTTGAGTACATACCTGTCCACCTTTGCCACCTAGTGTATCGCCTCACTGACGGAAGACTAACCTTTTCTCTCGATCTACATCGCTAATGGCCGAATTCGCGGCATATTTGTGTCCTCGACCACCTAGACAAGGCCTAGTAGTAGTACAAGATGTTATCTAAGCTTGTGTGTTTCCCTTGAGCTCGCTGGCTACCTGATGCAAATGAGATGATTTCCTAGCGTCAAGTTCCTAACCCAAGTTTTCCCTTGCCACCGCGCGGTTCCTACCAAAATACATACTTCGACCCCCTCAAGACCGCAACAGGGTCTATGAATCGTAGCTGCTGGCTGTATTATACCAGCCTTCTCATCTCGTGACTCGGACTTCATACAAGATATCAGGGGAAATATCTCGCCATCCAATGAATGGTACTGCCACTCACACCAGTTCAATGTAATGGTGCCTTGCCAACGGTTGAGATCCACCATTTAAAGCACTCCAGCTTTCCAACTATCGTCTATCATGTTTTATCATGGTGCCTACTACCTTTTCGAAAATCTTGATTGGAATAGTATCCGTAATCCAAACAGCAGACAGGCTGCGTTCTACATTGTTGCCTTGCTTTGTAGAGTAATTTAGTTCTCAGTCAAATATATGCACAAATATTCAATTTAAACAGGATGTCTGAAAAAGATTTTATGAATCTCCCGTTGCCATTATCATCCTATTATATCAGCCTCAGCTGTCGGTGCTTTGGCGCTCAGTGGATATCTCCTCATACCAGACAAAACAAAATCACGCCAACAGGTCTTTACTCCAGTCCGTGAATGAAAGCACGCCTGTGATTCGCCTAGGTAGTCATTCGACGTCATTCCACGTCGTGTATGTACGCAGTCAAGTCGAACCAGGCCGTGTCGAAAGCATCCTCGTGCTCATTCGTCTAGCGGAAGCAGTAGAAAACAGGTTCAAAACTCCAAGATGCAATCGACGTTTCTGGGTATAGTTCCCCTTCACGGCGGTGTCCCCTCTGCGATTTTGCTGCAAGATACTAAAGGACGTTGGAACCATGGGCCACCTTGGGCATCAAATGATCATCGCAATGTGGCTGTAACTCCCGGTGGCGTGCATCGTGTCGAGAATCGTGAGTCGTCGATCCGTAACACGCCCAAAACGCCTGTCTCCCCCAGTTCTCTCGAATACTCAAACCTCCGGTTCAAGATACTTCACGAAGCAACAACACTTCGACCCATGCCGCTTCCCCAGCGGAATCGCCTGAGAGTACCTCCACTACTCCTGATTGCTTCCCTCCCACAACTACCACCCTCGGCTGCTGCAGCACTCATGTTACCAGCCCCACCCAGGCTGTTCAAAGCTTCTTGTCGACCGACTTCACGGCCAATAACGTAGCCAGCACCAAATCCGACGACAGAGATCAGGACAACGACGCCGGCACTGACAGCCCATGTCAAGAGCGTGGGACTGACTATGGTGTCATCGCTAGATGCAGCCGATGTTCTCTTTTTTTTAGTGGCACGCGGGGACTTTGTACCGGATGTTGGTGTAGCAGCCCGTTTATTCTTGTCACCACTAGAAGACTCGCGGGAGAGAGGCGATGGTGGGCCAGTCCTCGGAGATTGCGAGGGGCCTCTCGGTTGGGCCGGAGGCGGTGATGGAGCCATTAACTCGCTTTCAGGAACCAAACGCAACTCAACTGGTTGATTCCCACCGACTGGGATGGCGCGCTCACCCTTTTCTTTGTCGCCATCCCTGGGAGATCCTCTTACAGCAGCAGCGCAACTCAACAGAGTTGTTAGACTAGCACGTAAAGCGGCGTCATTGTCTGCTTGGTAGCTTGGTGACATGAAACTGGGAGTCCGGCGCTCGACACGAGTGTGCGATCGTTGGCTGAACGAAGGCTGGTTGGAGTAATGAGGAACAGCCGAACTTGTCGAGTGCCGATGAGTAAGGTGGGAAGGCGGATGTGAGAAAGCGTTCGGCTGTGGTTGGAATGGTTCAGATGGTCGTCTACGATAAGTGCCCAGCGCTGTCGCGTTCTCGTCATCATCGTCGTCTTCACTTGAATCAGAATCGGCGGGCTGGGCCGAAAGCACTTGTCGGAGTGGAGTGTTGTGGGTGGTCTGACCCGGGGAGATGTTCTCGGTCGAGCTGGTCCAGACATGGTCTTCCTCACTCTCACTCTCATCGTATTCTTCTTGGCTGCTCGTCGCACCAACGTTCGCTGGGTGGCTGGTGACAGTTGTAGATTGTCGAGCATTCAAGCGCATATGGGATTGCGGATGCAAGCGTCGCCGGCGAGCGCCGTAGGTCGAACCCACTTGAAGACCGGTGGTATCGATCTCGTCGCCTATAGACGAAACGGATGATGAGGACGGATGCGATGATACTTCAACCCAAGATTCTACGCATGTTAGTGTCTGTGTGTCACGAAGGAATCCGAGAGACCAACCATCGTTTCGTTGACCATGGGCTGACACGTTGGGCCGAAGCGCGGAGTCCCTCGCTTGACCAGCGCCGCGGCTGGCCTGGCGGTTAGGTGTAGACATTTTGTCGGCCAATGAACAGGATTTGGTCGGAGAAAGGTCCAGTAAACAAGAGTCACGATAGAAGGAACAAGACCTTCAGGACTGCAGACGTCGAGACAAGATTCCAAAACGAAGGCTTGGACGTATTAACAGGAACAGCAAGCAGAGGTGGCCGGGTCTCACCGACTGCCGGTGATTCGCTTCTCCAAATGGAAGACTCCAACAAAGAAGCCCCGCGAGGGTGGCCAGTCACAGTACTCCGCTGATCAGCGTGTCCTAGTGCGGTATGGCCAGCCAAGCAGAGTAGGACCGGGACGTAGTACCGTGTGCTAGGTAGGTGGTGAGGAAGGGAGGTTCTATCCAGAGACTGTACCTTAATTGGGTAGTGGAGTTCAGAATAAAGGTGGTAGAATTGTAAGATACTCGTAGAGTCAACGGCCAAAGTCTAATGTGAGGATGAAGAGCAGGTAAGGAGGTATGCAAGCTGCCCACCACATGATACCGCCTCGGCAAGCTGCGATAGCAGGCAGTCTAGGCAGTCCAGTTCAGTTCAGTTCAGTCCAGTCCAGTACGACAGAGTGTTGACGGGTAGCCGGCTACGTGTGAGTGGTCATGTTCCCTTGGATTTGATCAGGCAGGTATTATTAGATCTTCACCATTACATTGCGGTAAACATGACCAAGAAGTCATACATAGACCCGGTCACGAGGGATGGGATTCGAGTCGGTGAATGCTTTGTTTTGTTCTTTGTCCTCTCGAGGAACGCGCCTAGCGCTTTCAAGTTGGGGGCTGACGGCGACAGGTTGACAGGGACTCATTAGCTGCACTATCCCGTCGTGATAGGCTGCGTGGCCGATGATTCTCAGGCTGCGCCCAGAGGTGGTGAGACGTGGTGTGAGATGTTGGGCCAGTGACCCCTCCTTGGCCGCGCCGCTGCCCTCCCAATGACGATATCACCCGCAAGCACGCAAGCATGGCATCCATGGATGGTCAGAGGCTGGTCAGAGCGCAGTAGTGGCTCAGGCCTTGACGGGCGTCCGGTATGCGCTGGAGAGCCCTGCTAGCCCTGGAATGGTGCCTTGGCAGATCTTCTGATAACGGTCGATCGTCCGGAAAGCGCTGTCTTTATTAGCGGGGACTCTGGCTTGATCTGAACACCTCAAATGTCATGAAGCGTTTCTCCCATTATACGGTATCATCAGGTGCTACAAATAATGCCGACAACTTCAAATAACCGTCAATCAACTGTCTTTGAAGTGCGAAAGTCGTTCCGAATGCTCGTCAAGCTCATAATTTGCCTGCCGAAGCGGTAAGAGGTTGGGCCTGGAATAACTAAAATTATACCCACCCACCCGCCATCTGACCTAATGTGCCTCGCACTTCCAACTGGACAAGCGGTCCTCTCTCCCTGGGTCACGGGTCGAAACCAGTGTTCACACGCGCTATCCATTCAGCCCAACTCCTTGCCTTCCCCATATACTGCACACCCACGCTGGGCCGGGCTTTACATGTTTAGCTGGTCACTAGAACGTGTAGTCAAGTGGTATTTCAGGCAATGAAATGAGCAGGCACACCTGGCCGGACTGCATAACGCATCACGGCGTTCGAGCTGGTTGGCTGCCCACACCGATATTGCCAGGACACGTGGATTCAGCCATTCAATCATTCTCCAATCATCCTTGCAACCCGTGTACTACTGCAAGGGATTCAATGAATTGTCATGCAAGTAGGGTCCGATTTGGTAGACGAAGTAGACCAAAATGTACTTAACACCTGAATACCACGAGTATCGTCCGAAGACTTAAGCGCTCTTGGCGGCACCTAGACAAATATGCGCATGAACAGTATGTAAACAGTTTCACTAAGGGGTGGAGAATCGTGTAGCCCGAGTCGAATCACTTAATAGATATTAAAGTCACCTGGTAAGTCAAAATGGATTTGTATTCCGACTAAGGTGGGAGATGGATTACAGCGGGGAAGTATCTAGGAGAACTTTGCAAAAATACGCAAGGTGCAGTATACTCACCAACTCATGGGTTTGTATCCTCAGTACTTGGAATATTCACAACTATGAAAAGAAGCCAGTAGCCGTCGTTTTGTACGCCCTCGAACGCCATCATAAGCCCTCGTAGTCTTGAAAGCTTGGTCCGCTTCAAGATGCTCCGTCGAGCATAAGAAGGTTCTTTCCAACTTCAACATACCAGAAGCCCTCGGTGCCCACAGAGGAAAAGCCGACGAGATGAGATCAAAGTATTCGCCAACAAGATGATGCATGCCATGAAGGGGTCCGCGCATGGCTGCCTATTCATAAAGCCCTCAAGCCCTCAGCCCTCAGAAACCACGGTGGGGATTGTCCCCGATCATGCCCTCAGGTGTATCACAGCTTCAGGACGAAGCATAGCCCTCAAAATTCATAACTCATATGAGTTATTTTGATTTGGTAAGCCGACAACCCACAAAGCCAACCACAGTGTCTCAGAGCCCTCGGAACGGTCATGTGCGGCGATTACACCTTAAAAGGTGATCTTCTTGCCCTCAAACTTAGGCGGCGCAGGGCGTCCACCAAAGCCACCGCGACCACCACGATCACCGAAGCCTCCGCGGCCTCCACGCCCACCACCACGTCCACCAAAGCCACCACGACCACCGCGATCACCGAAGCCTCCGCGGCCTCCACGCCCACCACCACGTCCGCCAAAACCACCGCCACCGCGTCCTCCGCCACCACCTTCACGGGGCGGGCGCTGACTGGCAAAGTCAAGTCGCACAGCACGAGACATGCGGCCTTCACCAATATAACCGCCGTTCTTGGTGTTGAACACGGTCTTCGCATCCTCGACAGAATTGAACGTGACGTAGCCGAAACCCTTTCGGTTACCGGTTTCCCTGCAGTGGAATTAGCAGATGCAAACTCTGAGGTTACATAAGATTACTCACGGATCTGTGGGAAGTCTAAGGCTGGCTACTTCCGCAACCTCACCAAAGAATGTGGAAACCATATCCTCGTCGACTTCGAACGGAAGGTTACCAACGAATAGGGTGTCGCTCTCAGGGCTGACGGAGTCGCCAAACTTCTGAGCACGGTCATTGGCGCGGGCGTAGGGTGTAGCATCCTCAGCAGGGCGAGGCTTGGAGGGATCGAGGCGCAGAGCTCGTCCCTGAAGCTCAAAGCCGTTCATCTTCTCAAATGCAGCCTTGGCACCCTCGTGGGTATTGAAGTCGACATAACCGAAGCCTCGAGAACGTTGCATGGCCTTATCGGTGACCACACGGGCGTTGTTAATTTCAGCACACTCCTGGAAAGCTTCATACAGTGCGTTGTCATCGACGCCCCAGCCAAGATTTCCAACGAAGAGGGTGACGTATTCGTCTTCATCAGCCGAGTTCGCATCATTCTTGTTCTTCTTGAAAGGGGTAGGAACCTCCTCTTCAGCCTTGCGCTTCTTAGACTCGGGCTTCTTCTCCTCAACCTTCTTCTCGATTTCCTCGTCACTCTCGCTAGAGTCGTCAGAATCGGAGTCCTCTTCGGAGTCATCAGAGTCATCGGAAGACTGCATAAACATGTGAGCACTTTGCCGATTGTAGCCATGTGGACAGTATGAGAAACTTACCTCTGTCTCGAGCTTGGCACCGCCCTTGACGGCAGCCTTGGCCTTATCCTTGGCATCGGCTTTTACCTCGTCATCAGAATCGGATGATTCGGATGACTCTGAGGCGGAATCGGAATCGGATTCAGAATCGGATTTGGTAGGCTTAGCTTTGCCGTTGGTGGCAGGTTTGGACACAGCCTTGCCGTTGATCTTGGCAGCTGGCTTCTTCGTTGTTTCCTCTTCAGACTCAGAAGAGTCGGAATCAGAGTCCTCCTCTGAGGAGTCAGCGGAGGCAGCATCAGAAGCGTCAGAGTCCTCTGAGGAGTCGGCATCATCATCAGACTCTGAGTCATCGCTGTCCGACTCCGACTCCGACTCGACCTTCTTCTTCTTAGTGTCTTTCTTCTCTTTCTTGCCATTCACGGCCTTCGTGGCAACATTCTTGGCCAGAGACTTGGACTTGGCCTTAGGGCTGTCAGTCGCCTTGGTGATGCCTGCGCTCTTCACGGCCTTGAGAGGGTCGGCCTTGGTGGCCTTGCCATTAGCTTGTTTGGTCTTGCCCATTGTGATGTGGAAGGTATCAATTAGGGGAGTAAAGAGTAGGTGTGTAGGAAGTGTGCTGCGGGGGGAAAATTGTGGTTGCAGGAAGGACGGAAATTTTGTAGGAGAGGTAGGAGCTTGATAAATTTATGCGGGCGGATTTCCCGTGGTTGGGAAGCTCCCAAACTTTTTGGCGGGGACCTGTGGAAAAATCAGAATCTGCCGGTGGGGCTTATCGCGGGCGGTGAAGCTCCAGCGCATTGGAGATCCCACGATAGCACGTACCACCTCTCTTAGCACTAAGATGATTGCTACGTGTACCAAAGCCAAAAAGAAAATAAAAGCCCAAGGGGGGAGGCTTGGCAGTTAAAATCATGAGAAGCCCAACGTCGTGTAGGTATACTGGTATTTCATTCCTTCGCTTATTAGGAATTTTCATGCTTATCCAGTACTCTTCTTGCGGCCTCCCATCCGTTTCCCGTTTTTCCCACCCAATATCGTAGGTGCCAGGGGATGTGACGCTCTTTTCTCATCTCCTGCTGCACTATTCCCTCTACCACCCGTACCAACCCGTGAGACCAACAGCCAACAAAACACCACCCCTTCCCATTTCCCCTACACCGATTCCGAACCCGCTCAGAGCTACAACAGCCATCATGGCTCGTATTCAGATTCCGCTCGACGTTCTCACGTCCCGCCTGAATATTCAGGACCGTTTTTCCGGCTTCCGGAACACTTCACTTTCCAGCCGCTTTGCCAACATGCGACCCGTTGGCGAGTTCCTCGACTTCAAGCGTCTCTCCAAGCCTGCCAACTTTGGTGAAGTCCAGTCCCGTGTCAACTACAATCTCAGCACCTTTTCTAGCAATTATGCTCTTGTCTTTGTCCTGCTCAGTATCTACGCATTGATCACGAATCCTCTGCTGCTCTTCGACATTGTCCTTCTCGTGGCTGGCATGTGGCTCCTCGGTAGACTCAATGGACAGGATCTCGTCATCGGCAACTTCCACGCAACTTCCTCTCAGTTGTACACTGGTCTTCTCTGCACCTGCGGTCTCTTGTTTCTCATTGCTTCACCTTTCACCACCGTCCTGTGGTTGATTGGTGCGAGTGGCGTGGTCATTGTTGGCCACGCTGCTTTCATGGACAAGCCTATCGATGAGGCTTTTTCCGGGGAGGCGGTCTAAATGGTCGGCCGCGAGCTCCCAAATTTGCGCCCCAATGGGGAAGACCATCGAGGCGCGGGAAGAAGAACTGGGCCGCGCCTGAAGGAGATGAACACGACATTTGGAATACGAGTAGGCGTCGCGTTGTCGAGGAGGTCGATAGCGACGATACGGACACACAGGGCGTTGATTTAACTGCATCTGGGAATAGACGGTTTTTTAGTGATCCACTCCGGTTCACTGGTATAGATATGGGCAGCGGCACTCGGCCCCGTAATGGTTATTCTTATCAAGAGGAAGATGGCGATGATTCTACCGAGGACGATTCTGAAGAAGAATCGGATCACGATACTCGAGACGATGCTGCAGCTGCCCAAGAAGAGGCTCTAGTACAATCTGCCTTAGCTAGGATACGAAAAGCACAAGCTAAAGGCAAGCAAGACGTCAAACTCAACAAAGAAGAGCTTGCGGCCCTGGAGAGAAGGCGCAAGCGGTTGCAAGCTGAAGCAGAGGCAGCACGGAAGAGTGGCTCGAGACGGCGCAAAGAAAAAGAGCAAAGATACGCCGTTCCATTATCACATTTCGATCCCCCTCTCTCTGGTCGGACAGCTGGGCCACCAATTGAAGAAGATGCTCTTCCGCGTCATCCATTACCCTCAACATTGGCCCAAAATCAAGCGGGATCGGGCCCGCCTGTAGGGTTGTTTCCTCCACCGAGCGCTTCCCGATCTCGCCCTCGATCTGCAACATCCTCCTCCCATCGCTCTCGCCCTCCTTCTCGGCATAGTGGCTCTTCTTCCCCCTTCGACTATCAGTACCTGGCAGCATCAAACCAGCGCCACGCCTCTGATACTGCAAGACCTTCTTCCTCGCGACTTTCTCGCCCGCACGAGGACGAATGGCGACCACAATCTTCCCCATCCCCTCACCATATTCCTAACCCCTTCCACTATCAGACAGCAGGTCCGCGTGCGCCGTATCCACATGGCGCTGCGGCTGCTAGACGGAATGCGTCAGGGTCTTCAGATATGGTATCGGGCCGCAGGGCAGCTCCTGCTGCAGCTAGGAGCAGCTCTGAGGAGACCAGTGACAATGAAGAGGACACGACTAGCGATGATCAAGGCAATGGCGTGCAAATTGGACAGGATCGGAGTCAGGAAGAAGTGATTGTAATTGAGGCGTCGCCTTCTCCTGAGCCCCCTTCATCCCGTACGAGGGCAAAGAAGTCTGCTGCGCCTTCGTCACCGCCAAAAAGGAAGCCGGTTGCAGCTGGTGGCAGCGGTGGTGGGAGGAGACGCAAGGGTAGAGGTTAATGATACTGGTATTTCTAATAGTAAAATCGGAGCAAGGCGTCGATCAGGAAAATAAGAGTACTTCCTTTTGGCAACCTGCTTTTTTTTATTTTATTTTTACGTGTGCTACCAATTTGAATCCCGAAAATTGAGAGCGATCCATAATATAAGTCAGGGCAGGTGTGCCGTGCAGCAGTAGCATTTTATTTTGTCGCTCCCTTTATATCTACGTAAAGTTACACAACTTCGCAGTATATGCTGTAGAGCCGAGCAGGTAGAGGTGGGTTTAACGGTAAATGCAGTTGGTAACACGGACCACCTTTGCACTCTTTGAATCGATTTGAGAGCAAGCCTCTCTGGCTGCATACACGTGACATGCAACCTTCAATTAGCTTCGGCTCATCAAACGCAACCATTCTGGCTGGTGAAGCTACATCGAGCCACACAGCAAGCATCTTTCGACAGCAGCCCAGCCTACGACAACCCAAGTCACGGCCGATTCACGTACCAATCCGGCTGTCGGAAAGTCGTAGTTATCGATTGAGTCAACTACCAGCCTCTCACCATGCCGACCCCCGAATCAGAGGCTTTCCTGGCCAAGAAGCCGACCGTCCCCCCTACGTTCGACGGCGTCGATTACGATGATAACAAGCGGCTAAAGCAGGCACAGGATGCTGTTGTCCGAGAGCAATGGGTGCAGGTAATGATGGGTAGGCTCGTCCGCGAGGAACTCAACAAATGCTACTATCGCGAGGGAGTCAATCACCTCGAGAAGTGCGGTGCTTTAAGAGGTCAGTCAACGGCTTTCGTTCGATGATAAAATTTCAAACAAGGCATATGGCTCGGAGAAGAGGCTTACTTCAGCATTTCTCTGGGGAGCAAATTTGAGGATGTGAAGCTAATTTTGGCAACAGAGAAGTACCTTCAGATGCTCAAAGATCACAGAGTACGGGGATACCTATTCGAACAACAGAACTACATCAGCAAGCAATGAAAAACGAGCGATATCTCAGATTATCTCCGAAGAAGAAGCACACGAGTTGGGCTCGTCAATGGCACGGGATAGCTATGGATACTAGAATTCAGAATGGGGGGTGGGAAGCTATTGCGGCCTGTTGCACTTGCCGCCTGTACTGTACATACCTATCTAAGCCGCAACCATAACCAGAAGAAAATCGATTCTTCAGCATTGAATGTTATCCTAAATTGATCAATGTGGCGTGTTTATGCGTAGCCTGTATTTCTTCATTGTGGAAACATTTCAATGTTCTGTAAGTAAGTAGGACGATTCCAAGCTCCAGCTGCACCCACCAGAGCCAACATCGGCGAAACCAGCCCCAAAGCTCCGAGCGCCCATACAAAATTTCTGGAGCTCCAACATCGACTCTGCCACCCACGACCCGTGAAGTCGTGAAGCTCGCCAACGCTCCTTTGTCAGACGTCTTCACAACTCGCCGCCGACTTGAATATCAACACTGTCGACATGATCTGCCGACGGTGTCTACAGCGCGCCTCGGCGCTGCCCACGCGGCTCCCTCGGCCCCAGCCCAATACCCTCTCCCTACCCATCCGCACCACGGCCCTCCGTCCCATCAGCAGCACCACCAGCCGTCGCGCGTCCTCTCCCGCCCCTCAGCCAGCACCCGCCGGCGCGACAACACCAGGTGTCGCCGAAACGCAGGCGCCGCCCGTCTTCGGCACGCCGCTGTCCTCCGACGCCAGCAGCAGCAAGGACAAGCCGACGCCGCTGTCCGCGTGCCCCGAGGGCACCGTCATGACGGGGCTCAACTACTTCAAGAACCGCACCGACCCCGTCGCCCTCGCCGACGAAGCCTACCCCGAGTGGCTGTGGCGGTGTCTCGACGTCCAGAAGAAAGCCGACGACGGCGAGGGCGACGACGCCGGTGATGAGTTTTGTACGTCCTCGTCCTTTCCATGGCTCACCCCCTACCTCATTTCCGACACTCCCATATCCCATACCAAAGACAACCACCTTCTTTTGCATTGTTCCCTCCCTTGATATACGACCGCTAACATAATTATTCACCTACAGCGAAATCCAGGAAGCAGCGTCGTATCGCCGCCAAGCGCCAAAGACAACTCGAGGCCCGCCTCCTCGCCGAGGGCAACATCGAGGCCCTCGCACCCAAGATTCCCTTGCAGCACCAGTCCATCAACCTGCCTGGCTCTGATGGAACTGTCGAGGGCGCTGTCGCCGCCCAGGACGCCCGTGAGGATCTGCGCAAGGCTATGCGCCGGGAGCGCCGTGCCAAGATTAAGGAGAGTAACTACCTTAAGAGTATGTGATAGCGGATGTCAGTGTCTGTGCTACGCTGTATTTAGAGCACGAGGCAGGGGGTGGTGGAAGGGTAGTGCCTATCCGTACTATCCGTATATATCTGCAGAGCGTGCCAGGTCAAACCGCGAGACTCGCGCTGGGTCTTGGCCCCTGGGCTGTATTATAGAAAATTGTACACGTATCCTTTCATAACGGCATCGAACTTTCGCATCTTGTGAGCAAATGGGACTGGGTGGAGAAGGCGTGCTATCATGGAGCAATCGTCACATTCATTGAATATCAGGGACGGATAATGCAATGGCTTATTCACTGCTATAAAAGAGAATAACCTATAGAATCAATGAACTGAAAAGGGGTATCATCCATATCGCTTATTCCTTGTGCCTTCTATCGCCGTTGCGCTACAACAGAGAGTATGATCAACAGCTCTGTATGATGACTTCATCCATTTTTAAGGGGGCACGACAAGCTCCTTCTCCAGCCTACTCTGGCTTTGGAGCGACCAGATTAGACCGCCTTTCCGAGAGAATGTTTTCGCCGTATTTGTCGAAGTTCGCCGACATGGCAGCAATCTTCTTCTTCATGAGGCTGCGTGGGCCAAAATCACTATCGGCTTTCAATGCGTCGCATTTCAACTCATAGTCGATGAGCTCTTGTGCAAGGCCGCGAAGCTCCTAGTCTTCGTCCTCAGTCAGGTTGAGCGCAGCTTTCTTCACAGCCAACTCTTTCTTTATATTGTCAATGGTCGACCGAATGCGCTTCTGCATGATAGCCATGGTCGATGCCTTTAGATTCTCCTCCGCAGCTGCCAGTTGCTTCTGGAGTTCCTTGTATTGGCTCATGTGCTGCTTGCGATCATTGTCCTCGGCCTGCTGCTCTTCGTCGACATCATCGTCGTCATCGTCATCATCCTCGTCAGACACGTCCTCTTCCTCCTCTTCCTCTTCACCCGAGCCGGCATCTTGGAGGGCAGCGGGTGTATTTGCATCCATTGTCATCGGGGTCGGTGCCTCTAATGATGCTGTCGGCTCAGCTTCGTCGAAGACAGCATCATTCTCCTCCATCATCGCAGCTTCCAGCTCTGCTGCGAGGAGAATATCGTCATCACCTTCAGCATCAGCATCTACGTCCATACCCTCGTTCTGGACTTGGCCTGCCTGGGATCCGAAGTAATCATCTTGATCAGCTTCACCGTCGGCGTCCTCATCCTCGTCGTCGTCGTAATCCATTTCGCCTTCGGCTTCATCGATCATCTCGACACGAACTTCGTCCCAATTTTCGTCCTCCTTGAGGAGTCTCTCAACGCGTGCCTGGGTGCTTAACCACTGCCTTTCTGAAAGCACCTTTCGAAATCTACGGCGGGGGGCATCGTGCATCGGAGGGGTTATACCATGCGGCCATTGCAACTCGTTCTTGTCCACCATATTCGGAAGGGGGGCGACCTTGGCTTCCTGCTCGTTATTCACGACAGCAAAACATAAAAGCATTTCGCTTATGTCCGAGTTCTTCATCATGCTCTTCCGATCCCAGGTCTTCATGGCTTCGGTGATGGTGGGTAACTGGACCAAGACAGCAGCAAACCGGACCTCATTAATCTGGACCATGGCGCGGCGTTCTCTGGCATCAATGAATTGGACAGAGAAATCAGCTCCCCCATTCGCTTTGGAAACGCCCAGGTTGCCGTCGGCCAATGCTTTTCGCAGATAATCGGCAGATACGCTATCCATGACACGCAGAATGAAATTGGACTCTCGCTGGGGATCCTCCTCGCGATCGCTAGCCTCGGAGTCGTAGGCATCTCCGGGGTTGTGTTTCACCGGTTCACCTTTGGGCCGGAATCTGATGCTGTTGATAGGTGTCGTAGTGGAGAAGGGTGTAGTAGGTGTCTTGGTAGAAGGCTTTATCTTGATCATCTTGCTAGGACGGTTGGAATCTGCGCGGGATAGGGACATTGGCTGATCTTCATCGCTGTCGTACTGGCGTTTCTTCGACTCGGTGAGTTTGGCCGTCGGCTTCGTGGTTCTACCAGCTTTGGTCTTGCTGACGGATGGCGTTGAAGGCTTGTTCGCTGCGGCTGGAGTATTCGGCTGGCTGTTCAGCTTGATCTTGATCGTTTTCTTCTCGCCAGAGGGCGTGGGAGTTGCGCCATCAGTGCTAACAGAGGTTCGTCGCGCTGTATTAACTTTGAGGATGGGCTTAGGGTTCTCGACAGCAGAAGGGACAGAAGTGGTCGGAGGCGGGGGCATCTGCGACTTCGTCTCAAGCTTCAGAGATGGCTTCGCGTTGATGGAAGACATGCTCGCTTTGGAGAAGGTAGAGCCCGGCAGGTCGGCGTAATCGCAGTGATAGGCGTCGGGGTAGATGTGTAGATATTGGAGTAAGAGATGGCGACGGCGATATAAATGGAGGTGGTGGAGGCTGGCTCAGAAAGCAGACGCTGACTGAGTTCCAGCTGTCAGAGGCTACCTTCTTATGTACGTAAGAAGTCTGATTGGAGGTGGGCTGGTGGTCGATTGAAGGTGACTTGCTGGTGGTAAAGCCCCCTCAGTGCTGGTTGCAATCGTCTCATGAGATTCTTGAGCCAGCAGTCTGCGACTGGATCAAGGTACTAGGTTAGGTAGGATCGGGGATCGGAGCTTGAGGTACGTATGTACCTATGTATTGTATCAGTAGTACGGACGAAGAGGTAACAGGGTTAGTGGGGCACCTGCAGGTGAAAATCCCGCGGGGTGTGCATAGCCGCGTTCAGAAGGTCAAGGACGTCCAGGTATTTTTATATCGGCCCATTTCACATCACCATATGCGGGAGCCTGTACCTATCTCTTATTGTAGTCACTTCTACATAGAAGGCTCACATGGCTCATGCAGTTGGTCAGTCAATTGAGATGTTTTGGCATAGGATCAAAAAATCATGTGATACTCACGGGTCGTACCTTGCGGCGCCTGCCTCCATTTGTACTCAAGTATATTTGGCCGTAAGCAAACACTAATATGGTTTTCAAAAACTGCGATGCATTCTAGGGGATTTTTCTTTCTCATACTCATATTTAGCGACAAATATACATGTGATCGTCGTCAATTCTTACTCCTGCGCCCTTACAGATACCCACTTACTTACCTTAGATATCTGGCAAGCAAAGCTCGAGGTGGCTGAGATACATTCGTACCTCAGTCAAACCTTTGTGGCCTTCCTGTCTTTCAATCCCCTCGTTCTTTTCACGTAAGCTTGGCTACCGTACTCTTTGGAAGCAGCCAATCAGTGAGACTGGTACCAGTAAGAGTAAAGCTCTGCCATAGTCTGGGTCTATTCGTTTCTCTGACTACTTTCGATTTTCAAAACTCATTGATGGAGATGATATTGAAGGAGTCTCTGTCTCTGAGTAACTACTTGAACTTTATATGCACCACTTACAACAGAACCTCATCCCCCTCTATTACCTGGGTCATTTCAGGTACTTCAAGCCCAGTCGTACCGCAAGGAGCTCTTATGTCACATGGCTGGGTAACCAAGGGTTTAGCTGCTAGATAAAAGGGCCCTAGGGGGTTATTTTACTCAGGGATACTACATATAAGGTGCTAAAGGCTCCTATGCACCTAAGGGAAGCCAAAGATCAATAAACTTCTATTCTACCGGCTACCTAAATACTGCCCTAATGTAACTTTCCTCTACTCTGCCACCGAACTCTTAACATCTTAGCTCCAAGCCCGAAGTATCTTATTGCGATAAAGCAGTAAAGATTTTGGATAGAAATAGGCTTCGAACACGCAATAAAGGGAGGTCTGTTGATGCTAAGCTGCTAGAGCACTCCCAGAGTCTTGTAAGGGTTTTCAGTTTGACTATATCGAAACAGGCATTGAGCCAGATACTGAAAACCAAGAAGATCAAAAGCTAGCAGTAACGATATGGATTCATGAATCGGTTATCTGCCACGGGGCTGAAGAGGGATCAATAGTGAATTAAAACCATGGAATCGACCCAGCATCATGCTTTTCTATCAGAATTTCTTCCTTCCTGGAATCGCGCAGGATGCAAGTTCTCGGACCAGGCCTCACTGGCTTTCTGTGATAACTAAGTCTATATTCTAACCTAGGCTTTGTAAGCTTTAAAGTGATATCCATCCCATCCTATGGCACTAGATTAGTTAATTACCAGTATATTCCTAATATTAAATGCCCATATTCCCTGTAATGTAAGATGAGAACAGGAGAGCAAGTTTGCCACCAGAGAACACCCGGTCTTCATGCTCTCATTTCGAAGTATTCTCACAATATCTTGAACATAATATCTCGTCTGGCATTACATTCCATGTTTTGAAAGTTACATTGCCGAAGCAAATCCAGACTCCTAAATGCAGGTATCGTTGCATACAGGTTTATTAACATACAACTGAGCTATGTATCACGAGTTCGGTAGCAAAGTAAGGGAGGGTTACAATATGGAAGTAGCTAGATAGCGGGGCAGGTTAAAATCTATTAACCTCTAGCATCCCCTAAGTATATGGGAGCCTTTAGCGCCTTATATGTAGCAGTCCTCAATTAAATAACCCCTAAGGGTACTTTTAAGTAGCAGCTAGGTCACCTGTTGCCAAGCCATTTAACACTGTGTTTTAACGACTATGTGAATACCCAATGTCAACTATTTGTTGTTATCAGTTTAAGACGTTGTCAAGGCTCTACCTCCAAGGGCGTGAAGCTCAAGACAGTAAGTACAGATTGGGAATATACCTGTTGCCACCTTCAATTCTGTAGAAAGACTATGAAAATGATCCATAACTAACTGAAAGAGGTCAGTCAGCTTAATGCTGGAGGCACTTATCTAAGCAGATCCCTTGATATCCACACATTATGCTTCACCCTGGAGCATAGTATCTAAGCTAAGATATTCATAGGTATTCGGAAACACATATGATATTTTGTTTGTCTTCGGCTTGAGATAAGATCACAGTAAAGACACAGAAACGATTGAAATACCCTCCTCCTACAAAACCTTGGAGCAGTGTATGTACCTGACCAAGATGTCAGCCAATATCACCATATCGATAATTTTACAGCTCGCTCCATGAGGCTTTTCTAGTCATGATCACGGATCTAGCGTGGCCAGGCTATAGTCTACCTACAGCTACTGTCTCTCAGAGAAATGTAAGTCCCTTCACTCCCATGACCTTATTGTAGTTGTGCTCAGGGAAGGTCCGTCAAGCCACAGCTGATTTTCAACACCGCCACACATATCCATTTGAGAAGCAGCTAGTCCACTTTATTACTGCCACGCCCCCTGTGGCTGCACTCCAGCTTGTCCATCATCATGAAGCTCGCCAGCTTTCCACCCGTACCTCTTTTCCTCTTCCAACGGGCAATTGCAAGCCTATGTGCTTTCCCCCCAACTCGAAAACTCTTACGGTCTCCCAAGTATTCTCCAAAGTTACCAAAAACATCTGCGTGCCGATTTCCTCAAACAGCGTTGACCAAGTCCAAATCACCAAATTACCAAAACACACACACACTCGTTGACAACACTCGCGCCTCCTTCCTCGTACTCCGCAGCTCGCAATCTCCTTCGCGATACTCGGCAGCTCCTTTCCCGAGTCCTGCCGCTACCACGCATACACCACGATGGCCTCCCAGCAGCCCAAATCCCAGCCGACCCTCTCCGAAATCCACCTCTCGCTCTTCCGCCCGGCCGTGCTGCAGATCCTCCGCGCGCAGGGCTACTACGGCTCGACGCCCAGCACGGTCGACACGCTGACGGAGCTGGCGGCCAACTACATGGCGCTGATCGCCGAGAAGACGCGGCTCTACGCGCAGGCCAACAGCCGCGAGGACCTCAGCTGCAGCGGCCCCACCGTCACCGACGTGCGCCTCGCCCTCGAGGATTGCGGCGCCCTCTACCCCGAGCGCGAGTTCGTCTCGCAGGAGCTGAGCGGCGAGGAAGACCTGCGCGGCGTCGACGATTTCCTGCGCTGGGCCCGGGGCAAGAAGAACATGCGCATCCGCAAGATCGCGGGCGTGGGCAACACGCCTCTGCCGGTCGCCGAGGAAGGGGGTGTCGTGGAAGAGCAGCCGAGCGATTACTTGGATGGTGAGTCTGGCCCCCTCCTTTCTCTTCTCCTGCCTGTACTGCGTGCATGCTACATGCATTCCCAGCTTGCCTACCACACTCATACGATCACTTGCCCATTGCACCGTGCTTCTGCACTCCGGCTTTTGCAAGCGGGCAACTGACTCCTACTTATAGCTTTGATGCGCAAACACAACAGATCCGATCACGAGTCCAAGTACGCCGGCACGATCCTTGGCCACAGCATCGACCACGGCGACGTCATGGTAGAAGGCGGCGCAGATCCCAACCAATCCTGTCTGTCCTCCTGGGTGCAGATGATGAAGGACGCATCCCAGCGCCCGCCTACCGCCGACGGCGATGCTGAGTCTGAGCGTCCCCCGTCCTCTGGGCTTAGTTCGCTCACAGACGGCGACGTCGACATGTTGGATTTTGGCGAGGAGTACGCTGCCAAAGCATAGAAAGCAGCATGCGGGTTTTGAGAAGAGAATGCCTTATAGAGAAAGATGACTTGCAACATTGTCCACTTACTCGGCTCTGGCATAGACTACACAAAAAGACAAAACGCAGATGCACATATAAGCATTGGAGATGAAAAGTTTGTTAGGTGGCCAACGCACAGCGAGTTGCAGGTAAAAGCGTTGAGTTTGGGTCTTGATTTTCGTCCACTGCATCTCAGAGCAAAGCAAGGGCGCGCGGAACGGAGCATAGCAAGGCGTTGGGATCTTTGGTTCGCTTTCTTGCATTCAAGACCTGGGATAGCAACGGCATATACACCCATGAAGCATGGGGCCTTCGGCGCAAAGGAACGAGGCTGGTCAATGCCTCAGTATAATGATTCCCCATGATCGTCGCCTATGGGGAGCGTTCGGAGCAGACGAAGATAAAGTCATTGTGACGTCTATAGCACAAGTGCCCAAGGCACCTCACTGAACGACAAGATTTAGCCTTATTCGAGGTTACAACCCCCATTTGGTACAATCTCTCCAAGCTGATATCGTGAAATTTTGGCTGATATTTTGAAAAGAGGTAAGGGGTTAAAAAAAGAGCAATCGTGGTATCATGTCAAAATACGCCCGAAATCCTAGGCTTGACCTCTAAATAGACCCAGTTTAACCAACAACTAATCTGAACAAAGCGAAGGAACGCATGCAGCGCCGTTGCCATGCCAGTTCTCAAAAACAAATCGCCCGAAGATGGACCATCGTGAAATCCCATATCGTTCTTAGCAGGACAAAGGATCACACTACTCGAATCCCATCCATAACCTACAGTCAGATATCACACGCCTCGGCCTTACTGTTTGGCTACTGTCGTCTCGGATTATATCGCACATTTGTTCGCGTCTAGTTCGAACCCATATTTGCAGAGTACGAGCTCTTCACATAACCACGCACTTCCTGTCCTTCGTCTGCCCTTTGGTTGCGTTTGATGGCTGGGTAATATCGGTCCAGCCTGCCGCACTGGTACCTTCAGCTGTTTGGTCCTTCTTCCTTCGCCGTCCCGTCCATCCCCGCTCTCGCGCGTCTGCAATATTCTTCAGTGCACCTCTTCGCGCTCGACTTTGCCGTCGAGTAATGCTTGTGTGATGTCGTAAAGACTGAGGCGAAAGCTGAGATGGTGGCGGCGGGGGAACAGCCAGCAGGCCAGTATCCCCGGCATAATCGACACTGGAAATGGTCTCGAGTCGTTCGACAGTTGGTCGAAGTACATGAGCGGTGGATGTCGGTCGTGGATGACGGGGTACAGGAGCATGTATCACAGGCCCCATCGCGGTCCTATGTCCCTGCGACTGGGCGGGAATATCAAAAGCGCCTGCTACGCCTGTTGGTGTACTTACTATGAGCGGTTGCTCGGGAGGTGAAGGGGGGCGCCTCTCGGGCATTCCACTATATCGGCGTGATTGTCGGCTGTCATTGCTACGACTGCCAACAGGTACCCGGGGAAACTGAAAGCTACCTGATGCGGGACGAGGGGCACCCAGACTGCCTTGTCTGCTGTGCAGGCGCGCAAGCTGAGCAGGATCTGGTGTAGGTGGGAGTATTGCCGCACCGACTTCGTTACTGTTCGTGGATGTGACCGGAGCAGACTGTGGGTAGCCTGTAAGGGGAAGTGTTGAAGCTGGCCCTGCCCCTTGCGGTGCCCTAGGCCACGTCGACGCGTTTGACAGCCGTCTGATGGCTGGACTGTTGTCTAGCTGCCCATTACTGGGAGCCCTGGATACCGAGTCTCGCTGATTAGACACATATGGATGTGCCGAGTCTGGTCTCGAGCCATCCGTAGGAGCACGGGATCTAGACGACGCAGGTGTGTATTCCGTCGCAGACGAATGAGCTCCCGCCGATGATCGCTCAGGTGTCATATTAATCACAACCTGATCAGCTACATCTGGGTGTATGGCAGCTTGAACAGGCGATCCGACTGGAGAAACGTCGTATATGTCTTCGTCGTCCTCATCAGGCAGTGTTCGAGTTCCAGCATATGTGGCGTAACTCGTTGATGGTCGTTGGGGATGTGTAATCACTGGGGCAGCAGATTTGGTGCCGTCGTTCCTCGGATCGCTCGTAGACCGCATTGAAGCGAGACGATTCCAGGACTGGCGAGATTGAGCCTCGGGAGAAGAGGTCTGGAGCCGTGGCAGCTCTGGTCGACCATTGCTTGGAGTCAATGCAGGGATTGGCGGTATAGGGGGTACCGGTGGGACGGCAGCCGCTGATGAATCATTTCCCGTTTTCACGCCAGCCCCAGGAATAGGAGCGTGGCGTAAAAATGCAGGTAGATCCACGCCCGGATCGTCTTTCTGGTAAGGAGGAGGTGGGGGCACCCAGTTGTCAGCATCGCTTTCATGAGGATGCTCTGCTCGGCCATCTGCTCGTCTGTACTCGACAGGGCCAGCAACTGGCGTCTGGGGATTTCTTTGACGATTCACCGCAGCAGCTGTTGCGGCGCGACGCAAGGTAGTTCCAGAGCGTGGGCTAGCATGGGCGTACGGAGCGTCAAGCGCCTCTTGTGCCTCCTCCAACGAGACGTCCTCCAGCTCGTCGGTAGGTGGAGCCTGAGTATGGACTCTTGCCGTAGGCATCGGTCGGGGAACCAAAGGATCCTCCGCATCAGCTGGATGAGAGGTAGGTGGGCGAAGCAGAGAATCAACATGACGATTAGCTGTTGTGGCAGCACGCATTACGCCGCTTCGGTTTCCCATGCGCTGTGCCACTGTCCTCCTCCTAACAATGGCAACCTCGGTGTCTATATCACGATGTTCTTCTTCAAGAACTTCCGGCTCGTTCGTTCCGACTTCAATCTCAATCTCTTGGTCTTGTCCGTTGTCAAGACCGTAGTCAAAGTCAAGGATGGTGACTCGTCCACCATCTACAAAATCGATACCCTCATCCTCAGTGATCGGTCTGGGGGGTAAAACGCCTCGAGCTGTGACGATTAGCCGCTCCTGCAGGGAGGTATTCCCAAAGCCAGAAACCCATTTTACGTTCTTCACGCCGTGTAGCTGAGTTATCTTGCGTCCACAGACAAAGGTATTACGGTATTTATCGCATAGAATTTGCCATTGAGGCACGCGCCCGCCGTTGGTGTCCTGAACACGAGCCGGAGAACGTACCGAAACCCCACTGCTCCGACGTTGTAAAGCTGGCACCACAGAGGGATCGACGCTGGATGTGTTTGTTTCTGGCACGGCTTCCAAGTCCTCGGGGACGCCATATAACCAGATGTCTTTGCCCTCAAAGCCAGCGGAAACCAATTCTCCTTGGTAGTTCGCAGCAGGCAGTGTGCTGGGCAATAGGGGTCCTGGTGAAGCAGCAGTAGGAATGGGGCCGGTAAAGTAGGTGGTTCCATTTCGTAAGTCATCAATTCGCACGGCACGGAACGTTTCAAAGCTTCTGTCATACGTGAATGTCCAGGTTGCCTCAATAGAGCTTGATTCTTGCAAAAGCACCGCGTGGCTGCAGTCCCGACTCGTATTTGGAAAGAGGATCGAGGTAGTCCACAAGGCACTGATGTTATCATCTGCCATTTGATTTCCAGGGTCATAATATGGAGCAGTCAAGATAACAGTATTCGGTATTGACGAGGCGGTTGTTGTACCAAGGAGTTGGGTACCATCAAAAGAGAAAGCCAGAGAGTCGACTCCATCGCACTTCACTGCTCGACGATCCGTCGGAAGGGCTCCGGGGTTGATTGATGAAACTTCTATGCCACCCTCGTACGCAGCCGCCAATACACTACCGCAGGGAGACAGCGCGATTGCGCGGGGAGCGTTATCCAGGATAAGAGATTGCTTCCGGCGAGGTGGAGATTCGCCCATGTCGTAGAGGTCGACCTGCATGTCCGTTGATAAAACGGCAAGAAGCGCGCCATTGTCCAGTATACACGCCGCAGCTGGTCTCCGCAGAATCTTGAGTTCACGCTTGACGGCTAGCTCAGGTTCCCTGACATCCAAAACGTATATCCGAGACGAGTTATAGGCAAGCACATGGTGGCCGCGAGGAGAAGCGTTGAATTGCATGCCCTCCCCACCGGGAGCCGAAGAGGAACTGATCGAAGTTGAAATCAACTTTATTGTAGTGGACTTGGGCCGCAGGTAGGCCTCAAAGAGGTTCCTCTTGATCTCGCGCGCGAACTGCCGTCGCAACCTGGGGAGGGTGTCATCGTTTATGGAAGCAGAGGGGATCGCAGGATGGCTCGCTGAGTAGGATTCGCATCGCGAGAGATGGTAGGCGTAGAGATGGGCTTGCTGGGATATACGTCTCCATTTCAAATTGAGGAGGATGAGGGACGCGAATGAATTCGGGTCAGTCGCCTGGAGTATTCTGGGACAGCATTGTCAACAACACACGCGCACGAAGATAAGATCATGCCCAAGAGTATACAGAGAGTGATATGACGGTAGAGTAATCTGCTATCTATGAGATAGACCGAACGGGCTTACTGCTGGATGATCTCGTCCGGGAGTCTGTCGAAGGCTGATGGTGCAGCGGTCTCTGTGGAATGAGACAAAGGCAGAGGGAGCTTCTTGTCAAGGGACAAAGGCTCGGAAATGGCCACATCAACAGCTACAGTGGGGTGTTCTGGTGAGGCCATCGTATGAGGTTGTCCCGGACTAGGAGCTGGTGGGTGGGTGATAGGCGAACGTGGTGGTTGACTACAGAAAGCCGAGGGGTCATGCCATGATGGAGATGTTGTCGGATAGTAAACGCGGACAAAAAAGAATGATGAGCTCGATAGAGTGTCTCCTTTCTCGTTTGGTGCTCTTGCACGACACTGCCGATTCTTCGGGCTATGAAGGGTCCAATGAAAAGACAAAGGGCAAATTGACGCGGCCGAGAGGCGAGGAAGATGACTTTTTGGAACAGTGCTGTATAACGTGAAGCGCCGTGCTGTAGTACCTGTGGTGGGAGATAGGGAGGTCGTATACCTACTTCCTTAGGTACCTTAGGGACCTAACCTAGGCAGGATGCGAGTGTCTAACATCCATGGACACAGGCTGTGAGTGGTCGGGCAGAGGGCAGGTCGGGGCCTGGCTGGCTTAGGTAGCGGCTTAGCCCGATCAGTGATCAGCTCCCATCCCAGCAGGCTCACACGTTACGGGTTTTCACAGTGGAGCGGCTGTACTGTATTCAGTGGTCCCTCCCCGTGTTGCCCGTGTGGCACTCCACTGTATCTATGCACTCGGCAGTATGTAGTCCACTAACGGTTGCTGTCAAGAGTCAATTCACACCCATTCCTGAGATGCACTGCCTCCTATTGGTCACTATCGTGCTTCACTGGGAATGAAACAATTATGTTTCAATTGATTTGGAAAGTTCTGTGAATCCACCCCAAGGAGCTGCCTCGAATTATATCTGGCCCCCCCCTCCCCTAGTGGTGACCCCTTTGCATCTCATTGCCGCCATGGGTCTGCAATAGGCACCAACATTCGAGAGCCCCCAGCAGACCGGACCCAGTTGCGCTATCAGATTGTCACAAACAATCTTCGTTTCTCAGGTTCGGTTATAAAATACCGAAAACTACCTCATCTCGCACATGAATTGCGTACCTTACGTATATGTACAGCGGCTGCTGTTGAGCTTACCCCGTGCTTGGATGGCAAGGATAATTACTAGTTATTGTGACGATGGTGGTCGATCTTTCTCTACTGGCTACTTTGGCAACTTCGGTATCTAGGTAGGTCATGGCTTGGCGTCGGCAAACAGTGCCTTCCCTATGCTGCCACAGAAGCAAGTTGAAGAACATCGTCTTATGTCATCAAGAGTCCCTGTACGTTGACCGGTCTACTAAGACAGTGAAGGGGTGAATGCGCGGCATGGCGATGTCCGTAGCGTTCCTGGTTCACCTATACGGCTGTGTGCCTCTACGCACCTGCTTCATACTGGCAGTAGTCGGAGGAAGTACGAACTCTGCTCGAATTTAGATACTCCTGTCTGCAGCAAGCCCAAGACAATGCCCACGATAAGTAACTTAGGTAGAAGTGCGGCACATTGATCTGTGAGGATGTGTGCAGTCAGTGCCCTTCGGTAGGTACCTACGCCAAACTTGAGGCACTTTTTCTTGCCTGGGTCATCACTCCAAAATACAGCAATGAAACACATGGTCATCTGATTCCTGCTTTAGAAACAAGCCTCCTCTGCAAGCCTTCCCTGTTGGTTGTTTCTGACTCTCGGTCAAATATCACCATTGGTCTACGAGACGAGGCTACAAGGTCGCCACTCGTACAGCAGGTCTTGGTCGATCTGCGGGTCCTCTGCTGAGATGCAGCCACCAACTCCGGCCGCAAACGCGCCGCACACTTCTATTTTTGGGAGAACCCTGTGCCCTGTCACCCTGCGTCCCCCGCAGCGCAGCTAAGCTGGCTTGGCTGGGCGTGGGCGTGTCGCTGACGATGAATGGGTTGAGCATCACTACCACATCGTGAGTGACTGCGTAGGCTTTCCACTGGCCGATGCGCTACCAACTACATCCTGCTATCACTCGTTGGAGTACCATACTCAGAATGAGTTGTTGTTCTTCAGTTCTCTAGTGACACTTTCGTGTCATCTCACTTCTACACCTCCTGCTCTGCGGCCCTCACGGACGCAGCGATGTTTGGAGCTCGCTAGCCGGCTTACGTTTTGCAAATGGGACTGGGGGGCGCCCCGACCCGGCCATCTGACTGTACTGTGTGCGCGTCCAGAGTCTCAGCACGCAAGTCTAGGTACCTAATAAAATCATTTGTAGCCTGTACTCTTCTCCATCGTGAATCTCTCTGAAATGCCATTTTGCGTAGCACCTATGCTCAAGATTCGAGACGCAGGGTTGCATTGGATGAGCAATCCTGGGCAGTGCAGATGCAGTCCCGCCTATCGTAACTGCATCCTATTAACTATCAGCCTTGCACCTTCGATACATTATCTTGACGACATCCTTTACGTGGCCCCTAGTGTCCATCGGCTTCAGCCCCCGGCCGCTGCTGTGCCGTCGAATGTAATGCTATACCGTGTGCAAGTCTGTATATAACTATGCTATGCCGCTTTCCACCAACCCATTTTCCATTCTGGCAGCACATATCGGCAAATAGCATGCTGACTGCGGACAAGCTAGCCTCGACCAAGCTCATCGTATACAGAACTTTTTGACCTTGGATGATATACAATCTGGAGGATTCCACGAATCAACGCACCATCAATGTACCTGCAGAAGTGCGCCGGTAAGTTAGAAACGTACTAGGCGAAACGTCTCGACTCGAGCACTCTAGTGTCAGGTATGTGAGCCAGTACTGTACATAATCAACTCGTTAGACATGAAAGTCGAGTCTAGTTATTCCATAGCCTTATAGCACCAACTCGTAGCCGCCTGACTGGACTGTCGTGACCAGTGCTTGAAGGTCTGTTATGACTACTTCATTCTACTGTACCTCTCAAACCGTTCCTAACTCGAGCCAGCCCTTCCCCGGTAGATATAGCCACACCTGAGATATGCCTGAGCTTCCACGGACTGTATTCGACTCTTTAGCTGAGTACATGTTCATGCAAAGCGAGTCTCCTTCTAATTGGCTATTTCTATTTGTCGGCCGAGTTGGTGCACTGAAACTGCGGAATCGACTTCACTAGTTGTCTTGGGCGATGACTAAGGCTCGGTGGATGCACTTGGGCCATGGACAGCTCATTGGCCTTCATAGCCCGTGTATGATGTCAAACTCGAGGTCGAATATCTGCCCTGTGCAGAATATCCAGATGCCGGCTGGCTCGGTACGATAACCTTGTGCATGCTACCCAACCAGAGCCTCATCAGTTGCATCTACAAGGAACCTGCTCTTGAACCCCAACGAGAAGTAAAGGCATTGACTTGTTCTTAAACTAGGTCCTTCGAAGGCTGGCCGGCCTTCGTCCCATCTACCAAAGTCGCGGTCTATTTATCAATCACTTAGGTAGTTCGACGTTGCATCCAAACTAGGTGTTCTAAGTACCTGATAGCAATCTCGAGCCTGAGAAGGAAGCCGCCGTACCCTTTCGTGTCGCCTATTAAGCTTCCGTGCCTTGATGTACAGTGTCGGTTATCTGCAGAAACTGCCTTGCAAGCAAGCACCCGCGCATTTCGTCAAACAACCTGCCAGTTTCCGAACTAAGACACCATGCTTCCCACAAAATGCAGTACCCTAAACGTCTCGAAGCGGGATGGCACGGGCTATCTGCCAATCGAGAACTACGGTATGATTGGGAACATGAGGACCTGTGCCCTCGTCAGTATGGATGGGAGTCTGGGTAAGATGTCAGCTCGCATATGCAGGATTTCGAAAATACTAACCGCGGTCAGACTTTATGTGCTGGTGAGTGGCTGCGTCCCAGTATTTCGCGTCGAAAGAAAGGCAACTGAAGCAGCTTCAGGCCGGATTTTGATTCGCCATCGGTATTCTGCCGTCTCCTCGACAAGGAAAAGGGTGGTTACTTCCGCATTGCACCGCCGGACTCAATCGGGTGTACGACAAAACAGCAGTATCTCCCGTCCTCTGCCATTCTCCAGACTCGATATATCCACGAAGATGGTGTTGTGGACCTGGTTGATTTCTTTCCGCGCCCAAAGACGACCCGCGTACTAACTCCAGGCCGCTCGTTGAATCCATACAGAGAAACAAAGACTGTCAACGAAGAACTCAAGAAGTGGTTGGTGAGACGGGTCGAATGCATCCGTGGACAGCTCACTCTAGGTCGGGTCTCATAAGTGTAAGGGCCTGACAGCTGGCTGACCTGCACCACAGATATTGAAGTTTTCCCAGCTTTTGACTACGCACGGGAATCTCATACCACCACAATACTCCAGGAAGTACATGACTCCGAAGACAGTCCAAGCAAGACAGCTACGTTCCACAGCAAGAATGAGAACCTTCAGCTGGATGTTTCTATCGACTGTGGGCAGGTCGGTTCTTCGGCCTGTCCGCGTATCGCATTCAAGAAAGTCCAGCGAGAGGGGATGAAGGGCGAAGGAATAATCGCTACTGTAACAGTTCAGGAAGGACAGTCAATCTCTCTCATCCTTCGCGATGACTTACCAAATCATGTAACGAATAATATTTCGACTCACACTCTTGACTCTCAGCAGCATGATACTCAGATGTTCTGGTACAACTGGCTCTCTAAGAGCAAGTACAAAGGCGCATGGCGAGAGGTCGTCACTAGAAGCCTCATGATACTCAAAATGCTGACGTACGAGCCCACCGGTGCTATCATAGCGGCTCCTACGTTTTCTGTCCCTGAGGCTATCGGTGGAGAGAGGTGAGCTTACGCAGGAGTACACGTTACTGTTTGTATAGAGAGATGATTACTGACTCTTAAAGAAACTGGGATTATCGCTTCTGCTGGGTTCGAGATTCAAGTTTCACTATATACATCCTTCTCCGAATGGGTTTCTCAGAGGAGGCCGACGCCTACATGGATTTCATCAACGAGCGCTTCCAGAACTCACTAACCGAGGACGGCAACCTGCCAATCATGTTCACTATTCGAGGCGAGACTGACATCCCTGAGCTGGAACTTGAACACATGGAAGGCTACAAGAAAAGCCAGCCGGTTCGTATTGGCAACGGGGCGGCTTTCCATCAACAGTTCGATATTTACGGTGAGCTTATGGATGCAATCTACCTCTACAACAAATACAGAAAACCTATATCGTGGGACACCTGGGTTACCATGCGAAAGACTCTCAGTAAGTGTTTCGAGCCGAGCGGCAAGATCAACGTTGGCTTACTCTTTACAGATCACGTCTTGACACTGATAGATCGTAAGTCCCCCGTTAACCTTTCAGCAGCAAATGAGTAGTCCACTCAACTGAATCCAGAGCCGGATATGTCAATCTGGGAAGTCAGGAACCACAAGCAGCACTTTGTTTATTCAAAAGTGATGTTATGGGTGGCATTTGATCGGGGCCTTCGCCTTGCCGACAAGCGATGCCTACCTTGCCCTAACCGCCATAAATGGCTGGAGGCTCGGGACAGGATATACGAAGAAGTGATGGAAAAAGGTATAATCATACCCCAATCATGTGTTTCACATGCACTCTATCATGTTTTCAACGTCTTCGCTAACCAACAAACAGGCTACAATTGCGAGATGAAGAGTTTCATCCAGAGCTACGAGAACAACGCGATGATTGATTCATCAATTCTCATCGCACCTCTCGTATTCTTCATCACGCCAAACGACCCACGATTCTTGTCCACTGTCGAGCGGATCCTTCTCCCACCCGAGAAGGGTGGACTGACAAGCGCGGGCTTAGTCCATCGTTATGACACGGAGTTATCAGACGACGGTTCGTTTTCTCCATACTTCACCTACACCGGACAACCCCCTTCCTCCCCGCCCCTCCTGTTTACTCACAGAGACGGCAGTCTCATCTCGATCAAACCCACACAGCTAAATCCTCATTCCTTATTTAGGTGTTGGCGGGCGCGAGGGGGCCTTTTCGATGTGTACATTCTGGCTTGTCGAAGCCTTGACCCGGGCCTCGCTCTATGAGCCTGCCTACCTCCCCCGGGCCGTCAGCATCTTCGAGAACATGCTGTCGTTTAGCAACCATTTGTCCATGTTCTCCGAGGAGATCTCGCGATCGGGCGAGCAGCTTGGCAACACGCCCCAGGCTTTCAGTCACCTGGCACTCATCAGTGCTGCATTCAACCTGGATCGCGTCATGAACCGTACCTCTACATAGGACAAGCGACGAGTCTTGTGGTATATATAGAGATATCAGTGCCAGCTGTGACACGCTGGAAGTGCGTAGTATTCCTCGGATTCCCAGAATGCATATCAAGGATGAATCTTCTGGGATCAATGTATTGCTTGCATACCTAGGTACATACTTCTCTCTATCATCGAACCCATCACTATCGTGTAATCGTGGTCTTGTAAGGTATCCTGCACGCCTATAAGAGTACAGCTAAGCGAGTTCCTGGTTGAATCGTTATAAAATGATGGTACAGCTGATCTCCCCAATTCTTTTCTTGGTACTGATACTGGTATATCCAACGCGAAAGTACGCTGCATCTTCATCATTCCAGCTTAATCTCATTTCCATTGTGTTTGCTCGTCGGCACGGATATAGATAAATAGTAACTTTCCCCCAAGTAGAGGTTTCATTTCATACCGCAAATGTGAAATACAGCTCTTTATCATATCTTATAATTCTGTGTCAACCTCGTACCTGCCTTTGTCGTCGCCATCGCCGTCGTCGCCATCATCATCACCGGCGATCAGCTCGGTCATGTCGCGCAGACGGTAGTCGAGGATGGGCGTGATCCAGTCATCGCGGATGATAGAGTAGCCCTCGGGGGCGTCGTCCTTGGGCTTGCGGGGGTTGAGGGCCCAGTAGCCAAAGTCGGCGTCGATGCGCTTGAGGTAGCGCATGAGGTTTTGCCAGTAGTTGATGTCGCCCTCGCCGGGGTGCTTCGGGGCACCGAACTCGCCGACCCAGACAGGGGCGGTGGCGTCGTCGAGGAGGTAGGCCCAGTTCCGGCGCATGGACTGGATGAAGGAGGCGTAGGAGCGGCGGGCGTAGCGGCCCTCTTTGCTGCCCCAGCCGGACCAGGCGTAGACGTGGGCCGAGTAGACGAGGCGGTCGGGGACGTCGAGGCGGACGGGGCGGTCGCGGGCGCCCGAGAGGTCGTTGCCGGACTCGGTCCCCTCGACGATGATGAGCCAGTCCGGGTTCAGCTTCAGCAGGCGGTTGCCGCACTTCTCGGCGGCGGTGGCCCAGCGGTCCCAGGTCATGGTGCCCCAGACGCCGCGGACCTCGTTGCGCAGATCGGCGCCGATGACGCGCGGGTTGCCGACGAAGCGGGCCATGACGGTCTCCCAGTGCTGGATCCAGTCCTCCTCGGACTGACTTACGCGGCAGAGGGGACCGAGGTGGTCGTTGGCCCAGCCGGCGTCGCAGGGGTCGGCGCCGCAGCACCAGGTGGCCTGGGTGATGTGGTTGTTGACGATGACGGCGATGCCCGCGTCGGTCAGGGCGGAGACGACGGCGGCGTAGATGTCGAGGGCGCGCAGGCCGACGAGGTCCGGGTTCGCGGCCAGCAGGTGCGGCAGGATGTGCGGGTTCTTCATGACCATCTCGTCGGCGTACGGGAGGCGCACGCTGTTGAAGCCCAGCAGGCGGATGGTGGAGGCGATGACGCTCCGGTGCTGGGTCTCGAGACCCCCGGGGATGAACATCTCGTCGCTCGCGCCGTACCAGTTGATGCTTGCGAGGCGGTACCGGCGGCCGGCGCCGTCGACGACGTCGCGCCCCGAGGTGCGCAGCGGCAGCTCATAGGTGGCGATGCTTGTCTGCTCGTCGAAGGGGGGCAAGGGCCGCTGGCTGAACAGCACGGTGCCGACGTCGGGCGTCCACGGGCGGTGGAGGGCAGCCTCGACGCGCCAGAGGTAGCCGACGTAGCTGGCGAGGAGGAAGAAGCCGAAGAAGGCGAGGTGTAGCATGTTGGAGGAGGGTTGCGAATGCCGGGAAGGGCGGAAGAGCGGAAGGAAGGCGGGCGGAGGGGGAGGACTGCTATCGTTGGTGTTGGTCAAGGTGGTTCGTCGGTCTCGATATTCTGCGATTGAAAGTGGCCCCGGTCCACGGCGGCATCGAGCCCATTGTCACTTCGGTTCTGTGCCGGTTGTTGTACGTGGTTGCAAATGATGGGAGGGAATGGGGACGTGGAGTCAGGTTGCGGCTGACGGATATCCGTAAACGTTGGAAGGCCAGTGACGTCTCCCATTGGATCCCCCCCACCTTGCATGAGACGGCTGAATGCGTGCATAATTTACATAATCCCAACTCAGGTACACGCCACTTACTCTACTAAGTAGGTAATAACTACCTAGTATGTGGGAGGCCCAAGTCAAATTGACTCTTTCCTCAATCATCGTGCATCTCATTGTGACCCAGAGCGTATCCTCCTCCCAGCTGTATGCATCTCATGCAGCACAATGAATTACCTGGCTATCTGGACTAGGTATGATAGCGTATTTCCCAATACACAAATACAGACTGTCAAGATACAGCAAGTTACTTCTTGAGATACACCTGTCCGCGCGGGCGGATTCGGGACGTTGTAATTCCCTGATGTAATGAACAGTCAGTGCAGCTAACGACATTTCACATGAGCACTCAGTTCCAAGAAAGATCTTTGGTAATAACATATTTAGTATGTATTTTGACAGTATGTTTGATCGAGTCGTTAGCCCTGCACCCTTGAACATATCGAAGGGAACGCCTCGAAGCTCGTCGGATGTACATCGGCGCAAGTAGCCCACCAGCTCTTCGCATGGCCGAGCGATAAAGTACATCTTCTCCTCTCCAAACGTGCCCCAAATCCTATCTACATCATGCATGACAGGTACCCATCGTAAAATCGAGGACAAACCGCGCCCTCGATCTCCCAGCATCGTCCCAACATATTGGTGACCATAGCCACAGATGACGTATCTCGCGTAAACATCTCTATCCATACAGTGATTTCAGTCGTTTTCCAAGACGCCACGCTGAAGGCTGAAAAATCCTTGTCGTAATATTTCAAACTCGTTTCGGTGTTCCCGATTGATTATGTGCAGCACCATATTAGATGTACACGGGATAAATGTAAGAGGGGTATAATATAATAATTTAAATAAAAGCGTGATCGCGCGAGAAGTCTGGATTTCTCGAACTGTTGTATGTCGAGGGACTGTAGTCCGTCTCCTCTTCTTTGTCGATTCTATTCATCCCAAGGGGATTCATGCCTTGATAGGGCTCGGGGTACTGATGTGGCTGTGGCGAGAGCGCTGCCGGCGGTTGTTGGGGGAAGTTCTGGTATGCCTCCATTGTGTCCCATTGCATCTGTTGCGGCGGTCGGGGGGACGAGAATGATCGTTGGTGAGGCTGGTATCGAGCGGCCTGTCCGAAGTAGTCGGGCGTCTGGCGTCCATGGTCGGGTGATTTGAGTGCGCTAATTGGTGTCAGCACGTGTTGTTCGATTTTGGTCGGTTCGTGAGACAACATTTCATAGGAACGAGGGTCTGCCTTGAAGTCCATTCGCGCATCCGCAGACACAAATTCCTTCTTCCTCCGAGTGCCTCCAAAAGATCCAAAGAGGTCGAGCCAGCCTGTGACCATCGACCATCGCCCAAGCAGTAAGAGTAGCCAAATTCCATTCATCTAAGATATATGATTAGAAGCGGCCTCGGACTGAAGGGTGGGTATTACTTACAGCAAGGAGAACCAGAACTGCCGTCACGGTGGGGAGGCTCACAACCAGCGGTTCTGCCTCAGTCAAGCACGCATGCTTGTTCCCACTATTAGCGATGAGGCATGCCGCCCACGGAAGCGCGATCGATGGGTTTTCCTTGACATGTTCGACGGTGTTGTCCAGAAAAACGAAGATGACCGCAAAGAAAATGACGTCTGTGATAATGATCAATACAATGACAATGCCTCGCCATTGGAGCTGAATAACACGTCGAACACGTCGGTACGCCTGGCGAGGGGTCATCGTTCGGATACTGTTGGAATATGATGGCATGTTGGAGTTCTCGGTTGTCGCGCTGTTATCGGCTAAAGACGCCAGGTAGACCTTGATACAGTAGCCGAAGGTCGCAAATTGGATGATGACGGTCAGTCCAGCGAAAACAAGCAAAGGGATCCAGAAATCGGCCAGACTGTTCTCGTGGTTGATATGGCACGTTGCACCAAATCGAAATGAAACGCCGCTGAAGACCAGAAGAATGATAAGTCCAATGACGGGAATACCCCAGCCAAGGACTTGCGAAAACCACATATAGTTGCGGCCGACAACGAGTTGCCAGCAGATCTGGAGGTGTAGAGAAAGCGCTCTCAAGAAAACCCACATCACACCAGCCCATCCACCGGCGAGCAGAAATGCCCCAGAAGCCGCGCAGACCGAGCTAGTGTCCATACCGTTAGGAGTGATTTCGTCGAAACATTGCTCTGGCTGTGCTGCGAGGGGGATAATAAAACCCAACTGTTCAGGTTAGTCGGTGTAGCTGACAGGGCCGGACGGTCCTTGCAAGAACTCACATTCATGAGGACAACGGCCCCAGTCAAGCTGATACTAAGATAATGACGATGTGTCTTCTCGACCGGCAGAAAGAGCCATGACAGTAGTAAAAATCCACAGCAGATCATGCCTACTACGTTGACCCAATTCGCGGCACCTGTCGCCGAGTCGAAGCTGTCCGGATAGGTCCAATCCGTCATGGGGCACGGCAAGCAGCAATTCAAGTCTCCAAGAGGCGAGCAAATCCGACCATCGACATCTATAATCGGATTAGAGGAGAGTCCATCGCGACAAGTTTTTGAGATATGCCAACTTACGTCCACCGCTAGTGGGGAATAACTGTTCGTTGAAGAACGGCGCGAAGCACCCTCCGCGGTCTACGCCATCTGTCGTGTTCGTCGACATTTTGAAATAATTAGGAGTGTCCTCCAAGAAGAGAATGTAATGAGTGTCCCGTCAACTAATACCACAAAAAGAGCCCCCAAGGTGCAAAGTCGTGGTATAACAATGCTGTTTTCGTCGCGAAATAGTTGCCGAATTGGGTCGATGTTATCCAGGATCGATTGAGACGGCCGCGCAAGGCTGGAATGCCTGTGGTGACGAGGGTATCACAGATATGTATACCTGGCACAGACTCGTTCGCCTTCAAGAGGTTTCAAAGTCCATGGAATCCTAGCGGGTCTTATTTATGCTTGTTGGAGGCGTACCGCTCCAGCGGTCTGGTAACTTGATCGTTCGAGACTGTGCGGCGGATCTTCCTCTAGGGTTTGAACGACTTTGAAGTCGTAATCATGGCTCTGCTCCCAATGCGGATGAGGCACTTCTCATACACATGAAGCGAAACAGAGGAGGTGGGCAGTAGCATGAACAAGCGAACACGACACCCAGGGAACCAGAGAGACGGGAAGTACAATTAAAGCAGAAATCGAGCGAGGACAGGGACATAAGTAAAAGGCAGGTGTGTACCGGGGATAGGCAGATGGGATGGGCGTCGACTTGATTGACCAATGGTCTACCTGTACCAGGGCTGGGGAAAGCGGATACTCATCCTAAGGTACCTGTATGTCGGTCCTTGGTCCTTGACTTCTTGGAGGAGGACGAGGGTATGGACAGCACTCGTAGTAATAAAAACCATAATAATAGCGGCAGGAAATCACAGCAACATGCGATGCGAGTCTGCCTGTCTGGCTTGGCTGGCTCGTCCGGCCATGGGTACAAATGTAGCGTAGCAGAGAGATCCACCGCCTGACGTCCTCTCGCCAGACCTTGCCCCCCGCTGTGGCCGTTGGTTGGAGGCGCCGAGGATGGTGGTGGTTCCTCGGCGGAGGGTCGGTGGAACCCCCTTTGCCATCGTCAGCCAGTCCCGCCCGCAGGAGGTCGACTCGGCCAAGACCAGACAGGTAGGCAAGGGTTGATGGCAACCCTGTCAGCGTTGCAAGGTGGATGTCGAGGCCACTGATAGGCCTTCCCGCTGCCCGTCATCGCATTTGTCACCGTTTTGTGAGCCCAGAACAATACCGCGGGCGGGAAAGCACAGCAATGAACGAGCGAGCAGCAGGTGTTTGGTGCTTTCACTTCCGTTGTGACAGGCCACTTATCAGTCAAGCACAATGAAGAACATTCCGAGGAAGCTGGTGCTCCTCTTCGTATCAAGTAGGCCAGACTCGCAAAGACCCCTTCCACGAGTAGCTTCTAGAACCAGTGTGTCGACTTGGTGCGACTAGAGATTTAGTGAGCCACGCCCAGAGGCACGACGAAAACGGGCGTGTAGAGTACCGAGTACCTAGGTGAGGTAGGTACAGTTTTGGTAGACCTGAGCAGGTGTGGGGAGGGGGGAGGGGGGAGGGGGGCCACTGCTGGAGAGGGAGAGCATTCCTGAATCCCTAGGTAGCCCACATCTTAGTACACAGGGCGAAAACCTCGGAGTCCCCTGTAAGCCGCAAGCCTATGAGTACACGACAGGCATCCAACCTGAACTGACCTTGACCTGCATGGCCATACGCCGCCTCTGAGAATGTGTAAGTACTTCGTAGTAGGTAGTAGAATGGCCCTTCAGAGAGGCCACGGATAGTCGGCGTTGCACTGGGTGTAGTACCTACCAATACCTGTATGTACGGTATATTCTGCACCAGACTGCGGCCTACGCAATGAGTTCTCCGTCGGGCGGGCTGGCCGGGCCTTGTCTACTGTATGTTCAACGGTCGAACTACTGCTGACTCGCCATAGCGCTCTCCAGCGGCGTGTGCGATTTACCGTTGCGGCACAGTCGGACTCTCCAGGGAGGAATAGCAACAGAAGGATGAGCCGACCAGGCTTAATGCACCTGCAGGCACGTTTTCCCGCTGGCGTCGTAGATTTCTGACATCAGATCTAGAAGGAAGAGGTCGGAGAGGCAAGTCATCCCAGGCATGCAACCAGAGCCAACTGTGATCGAAACTGCACAGAAACTCCTCGCCGAAGCCGAACTGAAATGACGAGACATCAGAACATCGATGAGCTTCCTGTGCAAATACAGTACTGTCACAAACCAGTACGCTAATGACATTCCCTCTTCTCCAATACCAAGTCGCCTTTGCGTCCGTCCGTCTCCACGGCGGTTACGAGATCTTGCCATGGTGTCGTCTCAGGACTTCATTGGACACTCAGGGTCAGCTATACTAATAAAGACGCGACTGGAGCGCGCCGAATCGCGGGTTGCAGATGCCACGGAGATTTTTGATCTGGGGGCGCTACTTACTACCGGCCGCGTGCTAGAGGCGGAAAAGTCGCTTGTTCTATCGTGAATACCAGTCTTACATATGCGTAAGTACTTATGCTGTGTAATAGTATAGGCCTTTTGGACCAACCATGAGCACGCAGAAAGCTGAGCCGCGTCACCCCGAGAAGGACCTTGGAACACACTGCGCTCCTTGCTATAGCACTCTAGATGCAGGTACACAAATCATATCCAGAGACTCAGGTTGGCCAGCGAGTATCAGGCTAAAATGTAGTGCTACCCTTGTAATCCACTACAGTGAGATTGTACCTTGCAGATGCTTCTCCAGCGGTACTTGGCAGACCACCACCGAGTCCTATCCAACGTGCTCATCACCGCGGTGCCAACGCCTCGACAATGCCACGGCCTTTTGTTATGGCCATATGCACGGCGTGGGAAGCTGACGATGGCTTCGACGGCAGTTAGACGAAAGCTGCTGAAGGCGCGGCATCTTTCAGCGCGCAGCAGGACGATAGGCTACTCACCTTCGGCCCAAGACAGGAGAATCCCTGTTCACGCTGCGAGACGACGTACATATCTCTACACATATGGTATACGGTGTGCCATTGGCCGCACCGGAAGACAGCGAACGCCCGATGGCGCGGTTGGTCATTGTACTCGTACTTCACCGAAAAGGGGCCCGTTCTGAGCGACACCATCGTTGCCCCCTCAAGAATACAATCGGGTGATACTGAGACGATGACATGGGAGAGTCACGGGGGCCATCGACGTACTGGACACATGGCTTGCCTCGTAAGCTGAAGCTCTATGAGACCTGACCTATGCCTGGCCCGGTTCAACAGCAACACGGCATGGCGTCTGCCGTCGTCTGTCTCGTCCCGTCCCAGGCGAGACTCCAGCCAAGTCTCTTCCCCATGGCCCGGAATCAATGGGATGGGTAGGTGGTATGTAAGGTTAGACTCGGAAGTATGTATGTCTCAGCCCTGCCAGACCCATGGATGCTATAGCATAATTACAAATATGCCACGAATGACCAGCACCGTACATAGGAGGTAGGTATGTATGTACGTACATACATACATACATACCTAACATACATACTGCCTCCCGCGTCTGTGCTCGGTACGACGGTTCCGTCGCGCCCCGTTCTGTCCATCATGACCCCGGTCTGAAAAGAACGGTGATGAGAATCAATGACACGCAGAACATTTACGCGAAATAATGCGCAATGGATCATTGGTGACTTGACCGGGAAATGTAACGGTCAGCACGGGAACTGTGTCGATGATCGTTTTGAGATCCTGGCGAGGCATTTCGACAGGGAAAGGTCAGTGACGGGACGGCAGCTTACAGGAGGACGCAGAAAGTGAAATACGGCATACTGCACAAGGAGCAGCCAGTCAAATCTCGCGTACCGGTCTCCCGGCTCTAGCAGCCACTTCGCGAGGCGTCCTCTCAGATGTCGAGATTTGCAACTCTGGCCCTGACTGGTCGAGCTCGACCCCTTTCAGGTGCGTGCCCAGACAGCGACCAGGATCACGGGTCCTTCTGCAGGTCTTAGATGTTTGGTGGGTTTTTTTTTTTTTTTTTCCTCGCTCGCCAGATCGTGCGCTCAGATCTGTCGTATTCGTCACCTTTGACGATGCACAAGTGCGACCACTGCCCGTCCCTTCAGGAACCAACAGGCGTTATCCTTGAGGCTCTGAGGCCTGACCGCGAGTGTCCTCTTCCAGCTCGAACCTCGCCCCGTATTGGCCATTACCCTACTGCTGCTGGCGCGATGGAGCAACCATCGGAGCTGAGGTATCTGATTTCCATTCACCGTGCCCTTGAACCTTGCAGCGTGGCCTAAACATCCACTTTCCGCAATTACCCGGCACCCTCGAGCCTCTCGGGCCAGGTCACCAGGGCTTGTGGGCTGATATGATCGGTACGCGTATGGAGAATAATTACATACATACATACGTTGATGTGCCCAACGCCAGGGCAAGATCGATAATGAATGCTGTCTGTGTACATATGAGATCTTCGCGTCTTGGGGTAGGCGTGCTTTCTGCATAAAAACGGTCTTGCTAGTGGTGGCGCCCAACGAAAAAGCGCCTACAGAACTCCGTATTGGGGTTGATGACCCGATTGGAGAACCGGCCAAAGAATACCCGCCGGCCACATCAACTTTCGAGCTGAGTCGGGACTATGTATGTTGGCGCGGTAATTTTACCCTTCGGATCACTTCGCATCACGCCTTACGATGGTGATTGGTATTGTTCCAGGACATTGATTTCTCCTGTTGACGCCTCATACATCAGATGAACAGACTCGACACTTGGCCATGGTCTGGCCATGGCTCCGGAGACAACTGAGAGAAGGGCAGTTGAACCTATTTGGGCATGGCACACGTACTCAGTCATGCCATTCGTGTAGACCTACTCTGCGTCAATCATGTGGCTTCCGCGTGGTAAAACGCTACGGTCTTGGCTTTGTACATTCACGTCCTGTGTCTCTCGTCACATCATAACCTTTACAGATACCTCTTACTAGCGTACATGCGAGTGCCCGGACATGTCTGCCCTTTACCGCGTCGTGATTCAGCCGGCGCACTCGGTGTTGTGGGCTAAGGCATTGCACATTGATGTGCCTAGCCAAACGGAGGGAGTTACATAGCATAAGGCAGGCCAGGTACGACAGTGAATATCTCCGGGTATGCCGACTAGCAGAAGGCAATTTCACATCCATGGCAACGTGCTTTGTTGCTTCTGTCATCCTATACCTACATACTTGTTGTCCCCCCCCCCTCCCCCCTCTTCCCCCTCTCGACGAAGACGACGGTGATATACCAGCACACTGGTTCAGAGGGAAGGGTGCCGCACGGCTGGGAATCGACCCATGGGGGCTTTTCAATAAGCGAGACGACCGTGCCACAACAGTGGCTTCGGACCGAAGACACGATCGAAATGTTCTGGAAACGGCAGCGACTTTCCTGATTCAGGCGCAAAGCTGATGAGTGTCTAGGCAGGCTAGAAATAGGTAAGACAGTGGGCGAGACATCAAAAGGCTCTCTGGTCGAGGGCCCCACGGCAGTATACCGATACTATGTTAGGTACCTATGGATACCGTTCTTCAAGGACTTGAATACATTCATCCATGGTAACTACAGTATGGCCTCGTTGAGCATCTTGTGGCACTACCCCGCTGCTTCCGGATGTGACGAAGTGCCCTCTCGACATCGAGAAGCCCCTGCATGATGATGCTCGAGTATTGCAGGACTCGACTATCTCCTAAGAGGAAGTTCGAAAGACGGCAAAGAAACCGCGCAAAGTAACCTGCTCAAGTTGGGGGCCACTGCTGGCAGGTGTACTTTAGCTTCAAAACTGCTAGGAAAACCTACAGTATCACTGCTGCGTACCTAAGGCATGCACGTCAAGAGACCGGCAGAGATGTATGTACATACACAGTTCGGCAGCTGTGCCGCAAAACAGCAGGTCTATGTAGATAGCTTGACATGCATGGAGGGATCTAGCTTCGGTGACACTTCCATCTCGCCGAGCTGAGCCAACAAAAAGTTCTCTACAAGCACTGTTAGGAAGTTCTGTTCAGACATACCATGACCGTGTCAGAGCTGCTAACTATGTATTCAGACAATAATCAAATCCTACTACTATATCAGGCCTGATCAGGCACATGCCGCATCTCGCATGAGTATCCGTTAGCAGGCACCTAACGTGTGGCATAGATTCCCATTGGCGCACCCGAACAGACCCGGGGCCGTTGGAGGGGCGGCGTGCATAGTACGGTTCGGCATATGGCCCAGGTAGGCAATCGTGAATTCCACGATAGCGTGGAGTTGGATACATACAGTAGCAGCACCTTTATCCCACGCCCATTGACGCTGCGTATCGGCTATCGTGTCCTCAGTACCTAAAGTACCTAGCGTGACGCCATTTTGGATGAAACACGTCCAAGGCCCACGAAGAATCCGCGCAGGACGCCAATATGGGCACCAGAACCGTTACGAAGCTCTGGCCAAGTCCTGCGTCTATATCATACAGGATCCTGTAGTAAGCCCGAGGAGTCGCGCCGTCTCTTGAGCCATGTGCGGCATCAGCTGTGGGATACTAGGTATACATATGCAAGCTTCTCGTGGCCCCTGTCGGTGAGTTTACAAAGTACCTAATCACCCCAAGGTATGTAAGTAGGCAGGTTGTCGGTATATTGCTTCATCGTGGGAATTGATCGCATGAACCGTCGCATGAGGTTTTCATCAACGTCGTCACGGTAAGTGAACGTTGCATGCCTCCCTGAACATCCTCCAAGAGTCGAGCCTAGTTGCCAAGGGTATCATTGATGGTCGGTCTTCATTTTGGGACTGAGGTGCTGCAGCCAAGGCCCATTACGTTGCATCCCACATTCCAGGTTGTCTTTGGCAGCTTTTGACCCCTGGCCAGGCGAAATTCCTCCCAGGCCCCTCCCTACTTGTCAGGCACCCATACACTTGGTACAGCTTATCGCTGTTCCTCACGCAAAACGAGTACATACATCTACAAATCATCGTTGGCAGGTCGCCAGCCTGCCCACAATTACTTGGTGTGCTTTCTGCAAATGCGATAGCGAGAGATGGCTGTTGGAAGATTGGATACTCAGGTATCCCACCTACGCAGCCAAGGCAGAGAGACACTCGAGCCTCCTCGTGGTAGGTGAAGGTACTAGTTTGACTACGAAGTAAATAAGCCGCGTTAGCGATCTCTATCAATATCACCAGACCCATCTCGGTCTGCCTAGAAGGCGTCGTCGACTCGGCTGTTCCCAAACAGGCGATGGAGAAGTACATACTATAGTCTATAGTACACGGCAGATTACCTGAAACGCACCAAGAGCACGCAAGACCACGTTTGCATTCGAGCTTGTCGGACCTGCCAGCCGAGCTATACGTCGATAGCGTCGTTTCCTGTCCTTTTTGGGAACTGTCACCTGTGGATCACACGGAAAATCACCGAGGAAATCTTATGCAAACCCGAAGATCAAACCTCGCCAGATGACGTTGAACGCTCATGAGACCACGAGAAAGCCCCATATACATAGTAAGTTGTATGAGCCAGTCGTTCCAGTGCTGTTCTGCGCATCTACGACGATGAAACCCGTCCTTGAGTCCACAAGACAAGCTGACGATCACTGATGACACCTCTACGCACAGATTGCTACATATGTACTAAGATGACAGCCCAGCCAGAGACTCGGTGAGACACTAGGTTGTCGAAGATCCTCTGTAGATCCTGGGCGTGCGCAGGAGCGAACGCAATCCAAGGCATCTCTACATACATAGTATGCTGGAAAAGTCGGTCTAGGATTCAGGACAAAGATGTGTCCTCCTACATAGTAGCATTTACCTACCCGTGAGGGCGGTTAGGGACGTCTGAACCAGGGAGCCCTGCGTATAAACAGGCGAGAGAATCCAGATGACAAAACTGCGTCTCAATATCTGCTGTCAGAATGGCTCGATTCCATTTTCGGCACATACTATCCAGAGTAGCACTGATGAGCTGGGGTGCAGCGTGAACGGTATCACGAGTTTGTGCGGCAATGCCATTTTCGTGTACTAAGCTGGCACTTCAACCTTGTTATTATTAGTTATTAGCCTCTAAAAGTAAAGGCACCACAGGCACATTCCCACCAGCTTCGGCAAGGCTCGCGTCTGGCACGCGTCGCAATAGCTGCCATAATCTCCCAGGGAGTCGCCTGACAGACTTGGCGAACCGGAAAATAGGTATGCCTTTCGGCGCACTGCGATCGCACCCCGTGTAGAGCAGTCTCACCCAGACAAGAAGCGCTACCCGTGCGGCCGAAGCGCGCAGGCGTACACGCCCGATGATCGCCCCCCATCATGTATGTATACGGAGTTCAAGGTGGGTGTGTAGGTACTGCGGCGCGCGGCCGGCCGGCATCGCGACATCACGACGCCAGCGTGGGCTGGATAAGACAGAAACCCGTTCAAATATGATCCGGACCTTGCGCCAAGGACATATCGAGCAGTTAAGAGCCAGTGTCGCAACGATGAGCATCACATGCCTCCCTCGATGGCCACTCGATGCGCGTTTCCCCGCGCTGCAGCCAGAAGCAACCCCCGCGGCGTAGAACGCCACTCACAGCGCGCGACGGAACACCACCAGCCCATCGTTGCCCGCAACAGAACCAGCCGGTGTCACCCTTCTAGAACGATGTGCCGGTCTTGGCAAGGAATTGTTTTTAGGAGGGTGGGCTTCTCTTCCTTCACGTTACGAGCGTCGCATTCTGCCAAGGTCCTCGGCCGGCCTGCATGGCCGAGGGAACGAAAAGGCTGCAGCCTGCAGGCGGGGGTTTGGCTTGCCTCGTTTCGTCTACAGTGAACGGATTTCAAAAGACCGTACAAGACGGGCACCGGCTTTTTTTGTTTTTTTGCCTGGCTGACGATTTTTATTCTATTTTGCCCCATGCGTCCTTGCGGCACGGAACCCGTCCTTTGTACGGGGATTGGCAGTCGGCCGGCCCGACTGTATGCACCTTTGCATCCTTCACGTTGAAGAACTTGACGGGACGGCCGTTTTGGACAGTTTGGACGGATTTAGATAGTTCCCTGAAGCTGCTTCGATGAAAGGCCACTATAAAGGCTCTTGAGTGGAATAACGCGGTCTAGAGGCATTTTCAGCACGATTACATCCCACATCAGCCAGGCATGTAAAAGATGAACCTCGTACTTTAAAGGTAACACAGCTTCATAAACTGTTCCGGTGCCATGGAGAATTTCAGGAGGTACCAGACCTTGGGTCTCATGAGAGAGACAGGAGCAAGCCCTTATATATGCTATCGTGGCTAGCGGAGCCGTGAAGTCAGCTTTCAATGTTTGCTACGGTTGAACTTGCTGTCGTGAAGACGAGCTAAGCTCCTATACCACGTATTGTATGTTAAAGGTCCTAGGATTTTTGAAGCTCTTATAAGAGGAAAGAAATGAGAAGGCCGGTATTTCTTTAAACACAGATTGGGCAATAGGACTCTACCTCAACCCGATATCAAGAATATCAGTCGGCGAACTATTTCTTAGCTTAGTAAGAAGATAGGCAACGTGCGCAGTTATTAGTCCATTTGCAGCCTTTCTGCCGTGGGACATTGCTTTGCTGACTGGCCTGATCACGTCTACTATCCCTTAAGTCACTCGCAGCGACGTTGATATATTTATGTAAACAGGACTAACCCTATTGATCAGAGTATGATATCTTACTTTCCTAATGGTGTAGAGGAGGCAATGATTTACCATCCAACCAACAAAGAAAAAAAAAAAACACCATGATACCTAGCATGGTCTGGTCTGATATAGGTTGAGGTGAAGTCGCCCTCGCTTGCACACTTAACAAAACCTCTTGCTGAGAGCACTTGGTCGCCCAACATGCAAGAAAACCCAGTGATGGGACGGCTGACCAACAGAAGCAGTGTCTCAGATCTGGCCAGCACTCATGTGGCGCGCCGACCAATGCTTTCTTCCAAACCAACAACTCTTTTACCCTCCGTCACAGGGACCTTTCTGCTCGAAGTAAAAGACCACCTTCGCCTCAGCTCATGAAGAAAGCCGGGCTCGTTCACGGGCGACATGCGCGATACCTGACATGACATGACATTCCTTGATATTTTGGCATATTGGCGATTCGAAATCCGTCCCCGAGCTGACGAGATGGAGCAGCGTTCACTTGATGGCGGCCTGGCATGACCGGCCTACCATACTGACTTGAAAGCGCTGTTTAATCGTCAAATAGCCGTTGAAATCGATATTTGGACGCCAACCTCCGTCCCCAAGCGTGCAGAAGCCCGCTCCGAACCATCAAGGGCTATGATCGCTGGTCTCGGGCTGGGCCGTCGCAAACGGCATGTTTCCCAGAGGCCCTGCGCGTCGTTGCCACGTTCAGGCCGGTCTAACAGTACAACATCGTGGCCCCTTGTGCCAGGATCAGGTAACTCCATGGTTTTCACTCTCGCTGAGCTTCCTCTGGTATAGCCGAAGACTCGAGGTGTACTTGGATACAATGGGCCGTTATAATATACGGGTAGTTGATCAATCGCGGCTAAACTATGGGCGGCCGTTATCTCGACCAGGAAGCGCAGGCCAGCGCCGGTACATCGGTCAATTCTTACGAGCTCGAACAGTGTGGAATAAGGAGAGTCCGACGCAGAGTGAGGACATTTCCAAGCGTCGTGTCATACCGAACCGGTGTCTCGCGCATCTCGGTCAACTGCGATGCCGACTTTCATGGCCATGACACAACGGCAGTTGGTTCCACTAGGGTGATTGGACTGCCTCATGCGTATTGGGATCTTCGAAGATCAGGTTCCCCAGGCTCGACATTGTTGGTTCGAGGTAGGTATGCATGCAGTCGTCGTGGTCTGAGAATCGTTCAAACAACCACTGCGGTTCCCATAGCTGTGCCGCGTTTCTGCTGAACGGTCTGATTGTTCTGGAACGCGGCGGAGGTGACAGGCGATGGAGCCTGACCGGGAGGCCGAGAGGAAGGGTCTCATGATGGCCAAGACAAGGCGCAACGTATATCTGGATCAGAGCGCTGTCAGCTGTGGCGAGGTAGGCCATATGCGTGGGAGCAGGCCAAGAATGCCCACAGCTGGAGCCGTGTGCCTTGAAGCCGTGTCTTGAACGGGAACGTATCATCGTCAATTAGCTTCCCGATGCGTGCATGCCATGTTGGTCCCCCAAAGTGACCTCCACGAAGATCAGCTATGTATGCTTGTTTATGTTAAGCCTCATGTACGTGTCGCAGGCAGTGGTGACAGTGGCGGCGCAGTTCGGCCCGCATGCCCAACAAGTACAAGCAAACAAGCAAGAATGCAGCCAGCTGGGTTTCGGTATTAGTTGGTGCGCACCTACAGATCTTGGCCTGTTATTAGTAGGTGGATGGGCTCAGCTGAGCTGAACGGGTCTAAGAACTATACCGTAGTCTAAGGTTACAGTATGGCATGACTCGGCCCTCTTGTAATTTCGTCTCAGCCAGGGCCTGACCGCATTTTCAGAAGCATCAGCCTGAGCATCTCGCACAGCTTGGAACGAGTCCGTGATCCAAGCAATCTCGACGAACCGCCGCCATTGATTCAAGGTGCTTGTTTGTTGACTTTGCTACTAGTGAGCGCCGGCGGTTGTGACAACGACGCCGCATGAAGGCCCTAGACGGCCCAGGAAATAAAATCACGGCGCAGGAACCCGGTCAGTCCTTCGACAGGGCAGGACAGGGCCGTGGAACTGACCAAACAGCATGGTCTCTCGGCATTAGCTGGCCCCATCGTCGAGACTGCAGGTGTAGCCTCTAATCCGGGGCCAACTCAGCACCAATCCAGGGCCAGCCCAGTCCCAGTCCAGTGTCTCAGACCTTCAGCTTTAGCGAGGAACAATAGCAGAGCGCTGTTAAGGCAGATCGACCGATGCCGACCTGCATGCTCTGGCAGCCTCCTCTCTGCATTTTCGCGTGGCTGTGCCAGCAAAACCTCCTGTCCAAGCCTTGTGTGTCTCAATCGGCACCGAAACCACTCTCACACGTCGCAACGGAACGGCATTGGCATCGAGCAAGAAAGTGAGTGGGTGTGAGAGACGAACAAGAGCATACTGAGCTCGACAAGCGACGTCACCGCCTTTCCTTCACCCGGCACACTTTGTCACCGATTGCCTGGGGTGCAGACCGGCACACATCTTGAACACCCAAAAAAAACACCTGGATTCCAGAGTTTTTCTTGTCGCGGATCTGCCCACGGTGTGGCCGAGGTCGTTGGCCACTGAGACGGGAGTATGTCCTGCGAGGACGGCCAACGTGCGCATGCTGTTATCCAGGACACCGCCGAGCCTCTCGGCCAAATCCGCTGCTCCATTGACTCTCACCCGCATGCCGCCACCAACAATATCATTTCTGCCGTCCTCGACATACAACAGCATGCTGTCACGAGAGAGAGCTGGATCAAGTCACTAGAGTGTCTCTACTTGGACACCGATGAGAGTTCAGAGCCAAGTGGTCGACGCCGCCGTGGCAATCATGGGCGCGGCATAGCCACCGCTGACAATAGGCTGCTGCGGAGGACGTACTTGAATCCCGTGTCTGATGCGCTGGGTGGTCGCGATTACATCGCCGTCTCATACACCTGGGACCTCTCGGAAGAGGAAAAAGGCGAACATGCATCCACTTGTGGGAACTACCACATAGAGTCTCGTCGGGGCGAGTGGTCACTCCCAAGTGAGGTGAGGGATCTGGTTTGGGAGCGTGTGCTGCGCTTCTCGGAGCACGTCAAATGCAAGAACATCTGGATCGATCGCGAATGTGTCGAGCAGGATGACGAGGCCGAGCAGGAGACGGCCATCCAGAACATGCACCTGGTCTACAGCCTGAGCAAGAGACCCGTAGCTGTACTCTCTCGAACAATCAAAACGGCAGAAGAACTCGACCTGCTCATCAGTCTGATGCTCGGAGACGTTAGGCTAGAGGAGGAGGAGGCTGTTCTTGAGCTCATCGACAGCATAACCGCAAGTCTCTGGTGGACGAGGGCATGGACGTTCCAGGAAGACTATAAAGCTTCCACGCGCATGACTTTGATGATTCCACACGATTGCTTGCTAGAGGATCGTAAATGTGCCGCGAGGGATTTCTCCAACAGGCCCTTGCTGGGGAACCTCGAGGGAGAGATCTGTATAAAGTCCGCCGACTTTAGGAGGCGAGCTACTGAGTTCTGTATCTTGTATAAGAAGAAACGGCCCGCCTCCGTGCCAGTCTGTGCCAAGATCTTGGAGACCGCGGGCAAGTATAATGTGCTCCTGAGAGAACAGCCCGGACTGCATGCATTTTCCCGCTCCATGTCCCCGACCATCTTCGCTGATATAGGTCGTCGGGGGATCACGACGCAGTCGGACCGTCTCGCGATCGCTGCCAACTGCTGTAGCTACACGACGCGGTTGGATACCTTTGGCCTCAATGCCAGCAACCGTAGCCTGAGCCTGTCCATGCTTGCCCTGTATCTGCTCAACGGTGAGATCATCGAGAACAGACCGAAGCAATGCTATGGCACCCTCAAAGACAACATCTTCAAATATCTAGCCAAGCAGTCTCTCTCCAGCTTCCGGCCACCTGTGGACGAGGAGCTCACTTTCATCAAGAGCTGTCGGTTCATCGACCCCATACTGACCCCTGAGGGGACCATCACTCGAGGCCATCTCTGGAAACTCGGCAAAGTGATCCGTCGACGGCCGATGAAGCGCGACAAATACAACACGCTCTCCCCGCTGGAGACCCTAGCCACAGAACTCCATTACAAAACCTACGGCGCCACCCACGAAGGTCTCGCCACCAGCCTCTGGCACTGGACCCAGGAATCCGCCGCCGCCGCCCTCGCCGCCGCCCGGAGGGGCTTCCGCCCCGCCGCCAAGGTGAACGCCCGCGACGGGCAGAAGCGGTACGAGCAGCGGCCCTGGGAGTGGCGCGAGTGGATGGCGGACGAGGTCGAGGCCGCGCTCCTCGAGGGCAAGGCCCTGCGCCTCGCCTCCCTCGTGCGGCCCGACGACGGCCAGCGCGCCGGCGACGAGCACGGCGCCGGGCCCTACCGCGCCATATTCGTGAGCGACGCCGCCGCCGACGAGGAGCTGGACTCGCAGGCCACGCTCGACTCGCAGGACGCCCCGCTGCAGACGAGCTACGTGTTCACGGCCGCGCGCCCCGCGAAGCCCGGGCGGCTCGGCGACATCCACAAGCACGTCTCGCTCGAGGTCGACATCGAGTGGCCCGACGCGCCCCCATCCGAGGAGGAGGACTCTGCGGACGAGGCCGAGTCTGGGGGTGAGGCCACGGGGGCCAAGGCCGGCGACAAAGAGGGGAGCGAGGCGAAGAAAGAGCGGAAGCCGGTCAAGACACCCGCGGCCGCGCTGCCGCCACCCAAGCTCTTCATCCGGCGCTGGATCAACGGGCTCTGCTTCTTCGACGACGCGCCGCAGCGGCCGGTGCTGTTCCCCTGGCCTCCAGCTCTACTGGCGGAGGCGACAGAAGAGGAGGATACGGGCGACGGGCCGGCGTCCACATCCTCGTCCCTGACACTGGGTTGAGAGGAATATATATGCATTGACGGACCAGGTAATGCATTTGTGTCTGGAAACAAAACTCTGCATTGGGCATAGCATGGAATTATATCGGCAGGCGTTGCATTACATACCGCGTTGAATGTCTTTTATGTTTACGTACTCTACAAAGAATGAGTTTAATATGTCAAATAAAAACCCCCTTAGAATAACTGTGGCGTGCCACAGAACATTTTCCATTCTTTTTGATGGTTGTCCGAGTCCCTTGCAATAGCAACAACCCCATCTCATCCAAACAATACAGAAGCACACCACTAAGGCCTCTAGCATGGGCAGAAGGTAAAAGGGGTCATACATATCAAGACTATACCTTATTTCGTATCCCTCAAATCATGTATTTTGAAGAACCACCCTTTTGGTCCTCCCACACCTTTGGATCTGTTCTCGTCCTTTTGCTTCATCGTCCACGGCTTTGCCAGTCCTTGGAGTATCCTTCCTTATATAACCGGATATGTAATACTCCAAAGGCATTTGTCAATATCAGCTACTGGCCTCGAACATTTATTCGCCATGTACAAACGTGCGATTTGAAGACAATGATGCAGCGTTACTAAGTCCAAAATGCTGACGTTATGAATAATCCTAGCGTCCTTGTGCGTCTTTACATCTAAAGGGAAAGCTAGGTGGTTGCTATCTGGTACCTGCCTTTCTGCCCGGGGTTGTGTCTTTGCTCTGGAGAGGGGTTCCAAGCTTCCGCATATAGTTCTACATTTTACGGCCGAGGATCGAGGGCTTCATTTGCAGCATGAAGCGGTCTGCGCGTAGATGTCCTAGTTTCAAAATCGAGATTTGTTAGTAGTACCACATAGAAACGTGCGTTTGGCAATCTAGAAATTTTTTTTTATAATTCGGTTGTCTCTTTAGGGGATCTTGTATTTCCAGTACTAGCGAGCCCAGTTCATCTTCCTAGCATGAATGGGCCCATCTCTCAAAGGTAGTAAATCTCAGAATGGAATCAACCATCTCGAAATCAAATCTCTCCAGCCCCCATTTTCTCTTGAGCTATTGGCCTACTGATATTGTAGCAAGTTGTGATTCACGGTTCCTCCCAATCATACTTCTACATAAGGTACGGATGTGTCTCTTCAGCTGGATGCAAGCAAGGACTTGAAAACCAGTAACGCGGGATCTGGAAATGCAGTCGCCACTCTCTTCTCAATTTCCCAGCCTCGGGAGTGGTAATAACCATATGCATAACATGAAGAGACCCCGAGGTGATGTAAATGCAGCAAAAAACCCCAACCCCGACCGGAGGACGACCGTGAACCACTTAAATCGCGACCGTTGACTTAAGACCCAAACTCCTTTGCTGATAACCCTTATAAAAGAAATAGACACAGTCTTGGCTCTTCCACCACTTCGTAGCCGCGATCTCAATACCAACACCCGATTGTGGAGGAGAGCACCTAATGCATAGTTATCCACGAGTCGAAGACGCGCTCGCTCAGGGGCGACGAATGGCAGTCTCGGAGTGCTTGACCGTGGGCCTTGGCGTGGGTTCGTCAGCCCCTTCTTCGTCTTGAGCTGTAGATGAATGAGGTGTCTTGTCTGGATCTACATTCGATGGTGAAGCTGTTGACCTCAAAGGTGAACGTGCTCCGTCTTTGCATGGAGTCACGACCCGAGTTATAGTTTCAGGTGTGCTGTCAGAAACCACAGCAACACTGTCATGGCTGTTCGCTCTCATCATCTCGATCCCGAGCTTTGAGCTAGGCGGCAGTTGCTTGCCGCGGGGTCCGCGATCTCGAGATGACCCCAACTCCTCGTCTTCATCATCCGCAGAGTCGGTGCCTTCATGTACCCGTTTCTCGAGATGTTCGCGCCTCGACTTGAGTTTCTCCATCGAACGTTGAGGAACCGGCTTCCTGGGATGTTCCATCATAGCTGGTGCCGATTCTTGCGTGACTAGCGGTATGGGCAAGTCAGCCTTGATGCCAAAACCAGGCTCGTCTACCCAATCTCCTGTTGCTTTGCGTGATATAACAACAGGGATTTCATCAGTCGTGGCAGATTCTGAGTCGCCAAAAAGACTAGAACTTATGGAATCTTCTCTGCTTGATCCCCTGAAACTGCTGCCGGTGGCGTTTGCGTATCCAGAAGAGCCTGATGTTGGGCTATCTTCCAGACGTGAGCCACTAGGTTTGATAGCGCTAAGTGCGTTAGGGATAGGAATCGGCTGTGTTTGACCAGGCGCCGGCGGCTTCCAATGACAAAGATTGGACAGAACCTCGATCAGCTTGGATGAGCTGATGGGCTTCTCTATGAGCGAGTCAAAATAATGAGGAGCTTGCAACTCCTTGAGGTAGGCAGTGATGGCAACGATCGGCGTGTGAGCGTTAGCATTCTTAACCTCGCGGACCATACGGGCAACGTCGCTTCCGCTGATCTCCGGGAGCTTGAACTCTGTAAATATAATATCGAACTTGAGATCGCCAACGGCATACCGAACCGCGTCTGAGCCAGTCGATGCCGATATGGTTCGGCAGCGGAGTTTTTCAAGAAGCTTCTCCATCACCATACGTGATACTGGGTGATCTTCGCATATGAGAACATCCAGGGATCGAAAGGATGGGCTGTCGAGCATGATAGCCGACATCCGTCGGGAGGACTGGCGCCGACGTTGCACCTTTAGTAGTGCATTAGCTCTTTCGCCCTCGTTATCAGATGACGACGGAGACATGTCAAACACTTGACTGCGTCGGTTACGGTGGTGAGCAAGTAGATCGGTGGCAACAGGACTGCCTTCCTGTGAGCCTACGGTCAGAGACCGTGATCGCGTCGATGACCCGCTAGCTTGTCGTGGTGTGCCGACAGACTTCTGTGGTGAAAGTGCCAACGGGGGAGGGGCCCCTTTCCCTTTAATAGGGGATGCGGCCGCGGAACTGGTAGATTTCTGAAGACCAGGCGTAGCTCTTGGCATGTCGAAGAAACTACCAGGTTGCAAAGAGCCTGGGCCTGACTGCTGCGAGAGGTTTGAAGAATTACTCGAGGCTTTTCGGCGGCCTTCGCCTCCTTGACCTGCATGGAAGGAGACAAGTAGTGGCGATGATGGTTGCGAAGCACGATTGGGCGACGAATTTGCATGATTGGCAGCGGAGGGTGATTGCGGCCGCTGTGACGCCGATGCTTTGGCATTGGAGAGACTGCGCTGTACAGGCATCGGGAGGGTAGGGCTCCCTTCAAGACCAGGTGATGGAGAGCCAGCGCTATGGCCACCAGGACTCAGGGCAGAACGGTTCTGGGCTGCCATCGCTTGTGCCTTTAGCTGCTGGATAACGTCTTTGTTGGCTTTCTCGAGCACTGTCAGGTTCTTGAAGGCGAATGATCCAAAATCATCGGAGGGCACAGGTTCACTGAGCCGCCGGCTTTTCAACTCTCGTATGTGAGGCGGTATGTGAAGTGGCATCAGTCCTCGCTTGATTTGATTGACCTGAACCTGAGATCGAACGCGAGACAGGGCATCATGTGGACGCTCCGGATAATCTGGCGTAGGTGCAGATGGCGGCGACATTTGATCTTCCATCTCCTCCGTGAAAGACTGCAGAGTAGCTCCACGAGCATCAAAATACTCGGTATCCTCGGGATTTTCAGGTTGGGGAACGAATTGAGCATCGTCTTGCAAGAGACTATCCCAGCTCATGCCTTCGAACCAAGGATGACTCCTGATTTCTTCGCCTCCCGAAGTATACTTGTCTTCGCAATTAGCCCCCAGCCTTTGTTGCGGATCGATGCATAGTAAACGGTTCATCAAATCTTTGGCTTCTGGTGACACCATATTTTCCTCGTCCTGGGGCCATGCGATCCTTCGGGAGAGGATATTGTCGAAAACTTGGTCTGCTTCACTGGCATTAAACGGAGGGTATCCATAGAGAAACTCGAACAAGATACATCCGACCGACCACCAATCACTCGACTCGTCTTGTCGGCCGCCTTTGATGGTTTCAGGAGCCAAGTAATCAGGAGTCCCGACGAATCTACGATTCGTGTCCTCAGGATCAAATAGAGCCATGGGTGGTGGCATCATGCTTGGCTGAGGAGGTGTATTCCTGTGCGACTCACTAGTATTGGTGCTAGTGTGATGAAGTCCTGGCAGATCAGGCGAAGCACCACCCTCGCTTCCTTCATCATGAGGTGACCGGACACTTGATTGGATCGAATGAGTATCATTGAGCGAAAAGTTCCCCATCATCTGCGCGAGAGTCTCGCTACCTCCACTGTCACTTCGCTGTCCGGAAATGCGACGCGGCTCTTGCTGGACATTGGAGAGGGTGAAATAAGATGGCTGTCCCAACCCATTATCAGGCGTCATTTGCGGGGTAGCACTAGGGGAAGGATGTTTGCCATGGAGATCTAGCGAAGCCGATCGAGATGATGCTACTGAGACCGAGCGAGCAAAGGGGCCTGTTTTCAATAGGTCTGGGGTAGTGTCTGAAGTTGCACTATTAAGGGCTCGCTTTTGACGACCAATAAGACCCATCCGGGACAAACCGAAATCAGTCAGTTTCAGATGTCCTTTCTGATCAATAAGTAAATTGTCGGGCTTCAAGTCTCGATGAATAATGCCCCGGTCATGCAGATGCTCGACCCCGAGGATAACTTCACCAAGATACTTCTGAACCCAATCCTCAGGTAGCCCGCCAAGGACTTTAACAAGAGAGGCACAGTCGCCACCATTCAAGTATTCCATGACAAGATATAGGTAGTCCTTGCTGGAAAATGTCCAGTAGAGCTTCGCGACAAAGTCACTTTCACCTTGCCACATCATGATGGCCCTCTCGGCTTTGACGTTGGTGACTTGATTCTTGGCCACCATGTCGGCCTTTTTCAATACTTTGATGGCAAAGTATTCACCCGTAGATTTCTTTTTCGAAAGGTAGACGCTCCCAAATGCGCCTTTGCTGATAGGCTTGATAATCTCAAAGTCTTTGATAGATGGGGGAACAGCACGTGCTAAAGGTGGAGGGGGATGGGCGGCACTCAGTCGCGGGGATGTGGGCTGCCGGTTCGGAGGGAAGTCCGTCATAGCTGTTGAGGATTGCCGTCGATGGTGTGGAATCATTGCTGGGGAACCAAATTCACTGTGCGGAAGCATGGGGGAATTCTCTGGGGAAGCAATCCCTTCTTGTGAGTACTGAAGGTTGCGCGGCTTCAAGACACGCAACGGGGAAGATGGTTGCGTGCCCCTAGAAGGCGATTCTTGGCGATGTGGTGAAGATGTACCCGTCAATATCAGACTGCGTCTCTGATGCTGTCTGGAGCTCGTGGCCCGCCTCAAATCACCAAATTCAGATATGGGGGAGTTCGTTCGTGGTTGCCGTGATGCGACAGACGCAGACCTAACGCTACCATCACTGTCGCCAGGATCGCTACCGAGTATCATGGACTCACGGCGCGAATGTTGAGCATGACTCGCAATACCCAAACCTTGCGATTTGGGGGTTGGACACTCTTTAGGGCTACTGGATCTCGTCGACTCGATAGCTAATGAACGTCTCTTATTCGCCGAACCAGCCAGATCAACATTCTTCAAGGCGAGAGCCAGCGACGAGGGATTCCCCAGTGCTCCGTCCAGAATTGGTTCTTCTTGAACAGCTGCGGGGGTAATCTGTGAATCGTCGTCCTCTTCTTCTTCCCCTGCCTCGTCTTCGGTGGAATCACTGAGGCGCCCAGCCGCGATCCGAGCAGCTTTGCGCATTGCTTCGTCGATACAGTCCTGCACGAGTACGGCGAACTCGATGCGTATTCGTTCAGCGTATTCGATGATCCTTCGGTGCCTAAAGACAGCTTCAACCTTGTCTTTAGCCACTCTCTCACTATCAGTACAAAGTACGGCAAGGCCTTGCTCCTGCTCCAGCGTGTTGGATCCCGGGGATTGCCATTGCAAGACCTGGGAAATTCGAGATTCTGACTGGGGGGACTGCGTGCGAAACTCGCCGGAATTCTGAGATGACGATTCCTTGATCGCAGGTGGGCTGATCTCAAGGGCTGTATCGCAAAGATCCAAGAGAAGCTCGACGATTCGGGCTTGTGGGCGCCGGATGGCAAAGGATCGTGAACGAGAATGGCCGAAGCCGGTAGACCGATCTCTTGACCCCGGGGCAGGAGACGCGCCTCCAGGCGAAGAGGTGCTAGAGGTCGGCCCAATTGACATGCCTTTGTACTCGGCAATTGGCAGCGACAAAGGCTCGCCTGATAGTGGGCGACTTTTCCGAGCCTCAAGGGCATCCAGGACTTTGACGATGGCATGTCGGTGCTCAGTGAGACTTTCTTGGGCCATCTGCACATCCATCTCCGCTCGATGTTCCTGAAGACACAGATCTGTGTGTTTCTCGAACCACCAAGGAGGTATCTGACGTTCGCAAATACGGCACAGAACAGGAGATGGCAGGCTGTGATTAGCAGGGTCCTCGTGGCCTGACTCGGCCAGCTGAGTGAGATAGCTGGCCAATACTTCTGCACCTGACCCGAGAGATTCAACAATCAGCGATGGTAGGTCGATCTTGATCTCACGAGGAGGTACCCAAGGCCGTATCATCCACATAGTCTTAGGGTAATTAGTATCTTGTTATCACGCAGAAAGAGGGGGAGAGGTGGAGAAGGCGAGATCCTTACATGACTTTCGCCGCCCGTGGCACGATCGTATACCATAATTCCTTGAGCCTCAAGCTCGACTGTCACGGGGGCAGCATCTCCATCTTCAGGTTCCTTCAAACTGTCTGTTGGGTACATCTTGGATAATGGTCCCAAGTAGACAGTGAATCGGATATATTGGCTGCGCGAATCATCCTTCTTCATCGAATCAATGGCCTCGGCAAATGCGGCCTTGTCCTCGCTGATGATCAGGTCGGCAATCGGTGTGCCCTCGACGATATTTGCTTGCGTTCCAATGACATCGACCCACGATGGGCTGACCCAGCGAATGGTGCCATCGAGGTTGAGGTCGACGATGACATTCAAGGTCTGTTCAGCTGCTTCTCGTAGTTCTTCGCGCTCTTCCCTGATATCCTCGGAAAGGGTTCTTGCCATGGCGCTGCCAGCAGCCCGAGCCCTTAGGGCACTGACGGCAGGTGGCGCCAGCGTATTAGAGTCCTGATCCATCGTGGAAAGGGAGCGAACATAGCACTCAATTGCAACGATGGCACCTCAAGAAGGTGGTCCTCGAGTCGGCGTGTAAGTGTTTGACGGATAGCTCAAGGGCAAACGCGTCGCCGGGCTCCAAGGAAGCAGACGAGCGAGGTGGAGCTGGGTTGTTCAGTCAGAGGCGACGACCTCATGCAAAGCCAGGGTCTGGCGAGAAGCCAGATTTAATAGCTTGCAGAAACCCGAGACATGACGGTCGTCGACGTGTTGTCGAATGAGCAGGCAAGTCACTCAAGCCAGCGATTCGAACAGGAGCCGCAAGATTTCTACCGGGCCTCCAGTAGTCCTGCTGCGTGGAGCGGCCTCGTGGACGATGCACAGATATGGACGAACGTCGAGGGCGGACTCGGTCTCGAGATTGGGGGACGAGATCGAGTTGTCAGCCACCGAAAGAGCTAGCAGGTCTGGTCCCAAGAAAGAAAGGCAGATTGTCGAGGGCTGCGGGAGAGGAAGTCGGGACGTCGTGAGGAGAGGAATTGGCGAGGGTTGAAGGTGGATGAACGGAGTGACTTAGCTACAGTCACGAGCAGCGCTGGCGTAGGTGGTTTCCCATACACTTTTCCCTTTTTTCCTTGTCGCGACTGAGGGACGGTGGGGACTTCAGGCCGCGAAGCATCCGCAGAGGGATCCCTGGGAACCCGAAAAGGACGGTCTAAACGCCATAGTGCATAGTGGGGCAAGATCACTGATAGCGAGTTTGGCTACGTACGGGCTGTCTGGGAACCAGGTAGACAGGCTATGGACACGCACCGGGCAAGCGGTTTAGGGTGCAGGGTGGGGCAAGAAGCGTTAGATGACCCAGTCATTCCAAGTCTACGATACCTGACCTAGCGAGAGAGGGGAACTGATTCCAAGAGAGGGCTGCTTGGGGGAGCAGGATATTTGTGACTGTCTGTTTTGGAAGTAGAAACACTCGCATAATGTTCCATTATCGTGTCGAACGTACTGTAGGCGGGCACTCCTGGGCACTTGCGGGCAGTGGGCAATGCCGCCTCTGCTATCTTGAGTACCTAAGGTATACCACGGCTTTGGTTCCATTGGATGGATACCTTACCTACACTCAGAATTATTCCCGCCTTGTACTTTACCTAAGTATGTACTACCTAGGAGGAGTTCCTCCAGTCTGCAGTTGCGATTTCTTCACCTAACTAACAGCATTAACGCTGACGACTGGCCCGGAATCTGCTCCCCCTGTCAGCTTAGAGGTAGCTACTTACCTACGGAGGATTCAGCAGCTATTTCCTCTGTCATCATCTCTTCTTCTTCCAAGAGAAAAGTACGATAATAACAACCTGGCCTACCGTACATGCATGAGGGCACCCAAGCCAGCCACAAAGCGTTCCTTTTTCTTCTCCTTCTCTCCGCCGGCAGCGGTTTTGTCTTTGCGCTGTCACGAGCATGACGAAGGGAGAGAAGGCCACCACCATCCACTATCCATGCACGCATACATGTATGTATCTACCCACCATTTCCTACATCCCACCATCCTACATCCTAGGACTGGAGGACAAGAGTTTACGTTTTCAGCCATCATGCCGGCCGGCTGGCTGTGTCGGACACGGATACAAGGATAGCTTATGCTTGAGTATTTTGTCCGCGTAGAAACATGCTCTTCCTAAGGCATGTTTGCTTTCCAGCAGGTGGCTTCATCATCAGGTGAGATACCTCCAGTGCGCGGAAGGTCGACGCGCCCCGATGCATTGCCGTTACAGTACATAGCTCAGTTAGCTCCTTATGCACGAGGTGACGGTGGCTTCCATGCTCCCATGGCACTGTACTGTATTGGAATGATACCTACTGGCCAGATTGATAGCCCAGATCAAGCTTCCACTGTCTCTATCATGCGTACCTCCAGCTGCAAGCTAAGATACTCGACTCACTGTTCAATGGTCAGTCTCTCAGTCCGTCCCCTCAAGCGATGGTGGATGTACAGCTGGTTAGACGAAGGCACGGGTGCCATGGGCTTGGATGTGGGCATTGATCCCTTTTCTTGCAGCAGGACCAACTTGATTAGGCCAATGTTTACTTGCCCTCCGACAAATCATAATAGTCTGTCCAGGACCGCGCTTTCGTTGGCGCTGCATCACAGTGCCCATCCTTGGATGCAGTCGTCTTAACCTGGAACACTTCTTATGGATAGCCATGATCCCATTTTCTTACCACACCTTCTCCCGCGCCCGCGCCTGTGTCTGGGGTTGGAGCTACAGTAGTGCGTATCCGTCCACGCAAGGAGACCGTTGAAGCCGTCTCCAACAACTGACTCGGCGCAGCTTGGATCCCAGTAGCTACTCGCACGTGGAGAAACAGTCTGCTATGTCCTCCAGGCCCTCTGCCATCTATCACAACTAGCACGGTAATAACACATCATATCCCTTTGTAATACCCGTCTTGTCTTTCTTGTTATTTATCTGTGTGTCGAGTTGCATTGCCTCATTGCCCACTGGCACCTGCAGCGTTGATGGAGGGAATGACACCACCACTGTCCTGCATCTAAGCCCTCAGCCAATGCATCATTGGGGCCGTTGAAGAGTCGGTCAGACTGTACAACCTACCTGGTATCAGGCGTCAGCAGCTCTGCCTGCCATGTTCCAAGCGTCCGTGAGAAAGACGCGCAAGCAGGCGTGCAAGCCATTGTACTTTATGTACACTATGTTGCGTGAGGAGAGGTTCTGTACACCACATTGGTCATTGGTTCGGAGTAACGAGGTCAGACGGATGAGCAAATAGCACACAAACGTCCAAGATAAGTAGAGATGGGGTGTACATTCGTCACAATAGCTGTCACCCCACCCATCACCTGCTTCACCCCAAGCGCGAGTGCTAGGACGATGCGCCGGCTGAAGCTGTCTTGCAGGAGACCATCCCGCATGAGCAACTGCTCTGGTGGGCAATAACCAATCCAGCGTTGCCTCTACTTTGCTCGTTTTGTATCCATATCCACATTCCGACTCCCCAGGTACTTCACATTGGCATTGACCATTGGGAATCCTCATTGTGCGCGGCGATCCAAGTAAGCACCACAGGGACACGATAACTACTTTGGGATCTTCACCCAGTCTTGCGAGAAAGCAGATTTGGCCCTACACCATTTGCCCTGAGGCACGTTTCGTGACGATCTCGCGTCTCGGCTTAATAGACTTCTATTGGACTAAGTAATCACAACAAGTCGTACGTCCCTACGTGAGTACTGATCAGTGCTCCCCAGTCTGCAGATTTGGGGTTTACACATCCCAATTTTTCGATGCAATACCGTGGTAGTTGACTCGGGCAAATGATGTCAACCCCTCTCACAGTCTCCGATTCCATGGGGCAGTGTCTTTGTCACACCGTTACTCTCGTGTTCGCAAGTCCTCTTACACATCTCGGTACCTGTCTAGGAGACCAGGGTCAGGTAGTAATAACATTATTAAGGAATACCACACCATTTTACTACATGATTGTGTCGCGGGAACAGCCCGCGTCGTTAGAAGCAGCCACGATTCTTGATGACAGTGGTGAAAGGGGGAAAGCATTTGACATCGAATGTGCCCAAGAGCCCGAATCGGATCATAGCTCACCCTCATCAGTCTCGCCGGATTGAAGATGCACCCACGGCTTGACAGCCTTAGAACTTAGATCTTGCGTGCATGATGGCAGGGAGGCGCTCGTGCAAGGTCTAGACCTTCCATTCAGACAGCCGCGGGGCACAGGTGATTATTGTCACCTGAAGCGAATAGAATGACTGATATGCATTATCTCGCTCTAGGAATTCCATTCTTGCCACGCCTACCTGCCGGCAACCTAACAGCCTGCATAGTGATACTCTTGCAGAAGAATGATCGCACACCAAGCCCGACCTTGGGTAACCAACGTACTTGACGCTGGAATTTACCGGGTTTTAGGCAAAAAAGTTCCGAAATCTTTCGGCAGCAGGATACCTAATAAAAGCATACCAACAAGCATGGCCCGTTGGTGAAGAATTGCCCATCGAGATCATTGCAGCGAGGATCGATCCTTGAGGACCAACGACGTTGAGTTCCTATTCTGCTCGGTTCTTGCTACGTTCTATATAGCATGCCGTTGATTGCTGGTAATAAGTCTTCACAGACACATAGAACTGCTTACTTGAGACCCCATTCGGCCCTCTTACTCTCCAACCATTCTCCCTTTTCAACCCACCGTTGCTCTAGCCATTTGGCCAGCTCGTCATTGGTCTGGGGAAGCTCTTCAAGGGGAAAGCGTCTCGCCAGGATATGGAATTGGTAGCCATAGTGCGTGCTGATATTTGGGAGCTTCAAGGTCTCCCACATATTTGGAGCTTCAAGAAATTTGTCTTTGTGCTGATACGCAATGGTGAAATCGTATACCGCCTTGACGTGAGGTGCCTTGCGAAGATGTTGAACTGTTGTGACAAACCCCTTGGTGCGAGGGTACAGCAGGTGCTGGGGCTGCGGACGACCATTCTGCTCACACCATACCTTAGACTCCTCGTATTTCTTTGGTGTGTATCTTGTGGCTTCACTGAAGCTAATGAGCCCTGCGAGAGTGTTAGTTTTATGCAGCCGGGAACTGGGAGCCGAGAGGGCGGCGCTCACACATTGGCCACTTCTTATCTACCACGCCGCTGAAGACGCGTTGGAGCTCTCGTTGGTCGCGCATCCATTTCCTGCTGACCATTGGCATCCCCATCGCCCACAGTCCCCAGCCCAAGAAGGGCACGACCCGGAGTTGAATCTTTGCAAACCAGCGGCACTGACCCAGCATGCCGGAGCGAAGCGCCATAGCCTGGATCATATAGAAGTCGGCCCATGACACATGATTTGCTACGACAATGGCGGATTCTTTGCGTGGTAGCCTGTCGCCATAGAACCTGATATTGGCACCATTGTTTTTCTCAAATATGGCCTGGACCCACCACCAGACGCTGTAGGCAATCCACGAGGAGAGGCGGTAGGTGAGGTTTGGCGCGATAATCTTGACAGGCAAAAGCAATGATAGACCGAAGTCTGCCACTCCTAGCCAGAGAACCCACGGGGCGACGAGGAGAACACCCCTCAGGTCGGTATAGACTCTCTGCAGAAGCCCCATGGCAGCCGTGTAGGTAGATGGACTACTGAGTCAGGACGGCACAGAACGACGTGGGGTATTGGTCGAAATCACCGCCTATCGCCAGGAACAAGCCTAGTTGGTGCTTGTGTGGATACTGAAGAAAAATCGCTTCTGCTTTCTTGCAGCTATGGCATCAAGAGTCGTCGCGGTAGAAGTGTGTATGTCTAATAACCAGCCTTATGCCAGTCAATCAGCCTGACGACGATCACGCTTTCCGCCCCGCGCCGGCAGCGGAAGCGGTACTTCGGGATTGTATGAAACAGAGGGGCGGGTAAGGTAGAGGAACTCACTGACCACTTGCAGTGACGCAATGTCGATTCCCTCCTACAACCCGTCCAAGGTGAAACATGAGTCTTGAACAACACCGCCAAGGTCACAAAGAACCGTGTGCCAGAAGTGAGACGCTTGCTAGTAGTAGCTGCATGCGATGCTATTCAGATGCTAGGTACTTCTGCGTGGCTTCCACCGAAGGCTTGGACGGGTCATAGATCAGTTCGTGGGCAGTGAACCTTGGGGTAAAATCCCAGAAAAGAGGGGCTTCAGCTAGCTCTACCCAGCTCTACCGTCTTATCCACGGACCGGGTAGTGAAAGCTTGATTCCAGTCTTGAAGAGTTTCAAAACAACAGTCCTCGAGACTAATAATATCAAGCAAAGCACATCCCAAGGCTGGTGAATGCATGGGAAAACATGCGATATTTCAGATTCTCCACCGAAATCATTTTCAAGCGCCGTGGTGAATGCTTCTTCCTGTGCCCCTCTTTTGAATCGAACCCACTACCAGAGATAGGCGGGAATGGGTACTTTGACCCGGTGGAATGCTGGGGGCTTTCCTGAGTATTCTGGCTTCAAAACCATCCTGATGAAAGTCCTCAAAGAAACAGCATTGCATACCTACCCGGCACGGCATCCATTTGCGTTGAGGTGTATTCCCTCTAAAATTCTTTCCTTGGGTGGAAGAGTGAGGCTTTGAGTATGTCGGGTTGATGAATAAACCATTCAGCAGGGCAAGGGGCAAGGTATCCTTTCTTTGCATGAGGACTGCGATCATTCTCCCGTAGCCTTCCTCTTTGAGTCACTTCGAAGACTGGTGGCGGCGATCGCTTACTGGCCTGACGTACCTCCGTGAACCCGAGTCTTCCCAGGCCATACCAAGCATTGATGAGAAAACTGCGATCTTCGCAGCTTGGCCAAGGAGTAACATCAATGCGCCACCACGCTTGAGCTGGTCTCGGGTCTGGTGGCCTGGTCCAACACCACGGGAATCTACAGTGAATCGTATGAACATCTGCTGAGAACATTATGGCGGCGATAATGCTTAAGCTGTAACATCGGACGGCTTCGTCACAACAGCGTGCAGGTATGCACCAAGTGCTTCAGGTTGTGTCGCGCATTCACGGACGCTGGCAGGCTTGCAGTAATAAATGAGTTGGCCAAAACCTTGTGCAGCTCAAGTATCGAGACAAGTCACCCCACAAGCCTGTGTATTTGTATGTGGAATACAAACTTCTGAGTCCGATGTGATGAGATGAAATCACATTTCTTGAAGTTCTTGCTGTCATAGCCTAGGTAGAAGCTTCTTTTATAAACTTGCTGCTTCGCAGTGTCGAAGGGACGCAAAGGAGTCAGCGGGGAGATTATCCCATTACTACGCATGGCGACAACCAATCGCGGGTTGGTGTTTCCGACCCCCGACGTGCAGGACCAGTGCTTACATTTACAGCCCAGGTTGACCCGGGTTGATACCCAAGACCAGAGTCATATTTGTTTTCCACCACTTCAAAGTCTCGCACCGTTCTCTTGTTTCACCTCTATATATCAAATACTTTCGTGCAGTGCGGCCGCTTCGCCCTGAAGAAGACCGCCTTGAGAGAGTCGGTCACTTCCCTTCTTCGCTAGTATCTGCTTACTTGCCAAGGCTTCCATTGTTCTGGCAAAGCGAGGCTCACCCTGGGCGACCAATCTCGAGAGCCACCATCTCAAGTATTTGTCATTGTATGTATGTAGCATTCATACCCTTGCCTGAGCAAAACTCTCAGACATACTCCCACCACTTTCTTCTGATATATGAGCTCACCAACTGCTCAATTCTTGAGTCCTTGCCCCATGTTCTAAGAAGCTCATGGCAGCTCTTTGTCGTGAAAGGGTCAATTTCAAAATGACTGACGTCGCCAGCCCAGCCGCCAGCTACCCGTCGCCTCCAGCTCAGCACTCGCCAGCTGATAAGCTTACACTGAGTTGTCTATACGAGCAGAACTCAATGTCGTCATCGTCTTCACCACAGGCCGCTCATGGTAGCGCAGCAGAGAAGAGTCCACTGTCCTCGCTCAACCTTAATTTCCTTAAGTCATTAAACGAGAAGAGGACGACAAGAGAAGGGAATCCTCCCAAGCGTCGCGGGCCCAAGCCCGATAGTAAACCAGCTCTTACCCGGCGCCAAGAACTGAATCGGCAGGCTCAAAGGTATGACTTGAGGAGTCTCGGATCGCCCGGAATTGGGTTTCACTAAGACAATCTCTTAGGACTCATCGAGAACGTAAAGAATTGTACATCAAAGCTCTCGAGGACGAAGTTCTTCGACTGAAGGAAGTATACAGCAATGCATCTCAGGACAAAGATAAGCTAGCAGAAGAGAATCGCCAGCTGCGAAATCTCCTACAGCAGAATGGCATCTCCCCTGCCTCAGCCGGCGCCACAGACGACGCAATCAGCAACCCAAGCTTGGGCTACACTTCCAGCGGAAGCGTGTCTGGTAGCTATGCGCCGGGCTCTAGCACCGCATACACCCCGCCTCTGACATCGATATCGGCAGCCCCTGCCATGCCGAACCCGCAGCTAATGGGCGGTCAACAGCAGCAGCTCGGGCAGGGTGGCGTGGACTACGACCAAGCAGGGATAGATTTCGTGTTAACGTACGAGAACCCCGTTGACCCCTCGAAGGCCTACATGTCTCCTCCCCATCAGTGATGGAGTGGATGAACGAAAGCCGCGCCCGCCGTAAGAGAAGGCTCACACCTCTTTACTTTCGGTCCATTCCAGTTGAAACCATGTCGCTAATCACAGCGGTTCTTGTTGGGGATGCTGTAGTCTCGAGAAGCCCTGCATGGATCATCTTCCATGGCTGATAGATCGGGGAAGCGACGGCAACGAACTGTGCGGCCATGCGCTGATGGCTTCTTGCCCACCGGAACCGTTCGCCGCGCTGAACAACGACATACCGTTCGGCTATGGCCGCGGCGGTGATTCGGACCAGGGCACATCCCTTCGGACTTGGGAACTCTCCAAGGGCGACCTAGCCACGCTTCTGGATCTCAGCAAAAAGCTGGATCTGGACGGAGAGATTACGCCCGTAATGGCTTGGGGCATGGTTCTTGCGCATCCTAGACTGACAGAGCTGACCCGCCAGGACTTTGACAAAGTCACTGATGATTTGAGAAGTAAAGTCCGGTGCTATGGGTAGGTGTCGCGCTCTCTGATATTACTTGTCTTCGAGATATTAATCCGATTCCAGCTTCGGTGCCGTAATGGAGGACTTTGAGGTGCGCGATGCCCTCCATGCCGTCTTCTCTTCGAAGCCAGATGCGGGCATGGTTTATTGAGGAGGTTGCGAACTAATCAAGCTTGTGATGAAAGTATAACGCAAAGAGAAGATACCTACTTAGTCATCGCGATCAACTGGAAATCACTTAAGCAATAGCATGATCCTTAGCCCAAATCCTCTATCTGCGGGCAAACTAGCTATGTGTCCAATGTGATGGTCCGGTTAGGTGGCTGAAGATGCCCCATTCCTTGAGGCAACCTCATATGCTTTCCAGTGTAAACGAGTGCCCGAAACACATACATTATGAGGCTAGATGTAAACCATGCTCGAGTATCTGTTAGGTATGGTGCGTAGCCGTGATCGCACTTTGCGGTGGTGATCATGAAGTGCAAGTGCACCCAGATTCATCAAACTCTCATGTGCGCAACGAATATTACGCACCGGGGTTTCCTAACAAATATTACGCACCGGGGTTTCCTAACAAATATTACACCGGTATGCAGAACGAACTCGACTTGGTGTTCGATCCATTCAAATGGACCTTTAATAATTGCCACGAAGTACCTACCTTAGGTATCTTGGGCGTTACTTCCATTGATAGGTATCATAACTTAGGTACGCAGTCGGGAGGTATTGGCGGCACCGATAACCCATTGTAGTTGTGCCGAAGGCAACTGCAGCCAGCCGACGCAGCTTCTTGCCATGCCCCACACCCCACCAAACCAGAGTGTCTGGTAAAATATTCGAGCCTCACTCAAATTTCGTCTCCGCAACAGGCGGAAAAAAGAGCGGCGCTTACACACCCAGCAAGACACCAGTTTCGCGTGCATTCTTACCAGCAATCGCCTACGAAGATTGCACATCGAAGTCTTCCAACATGGATTCTCAGTCCTTAGCCGATCTCATTTCGGCCCTGCCTGATGGCGATGGTTGGGGCCCTCCCATTACCACCGAGACCACTTTGAATGGTGTTCCGTATGCACCCTTCTCCAAGGGCGACAAGCTTGGTCGCATGGCCGACTGGACTGCCGATAGTAAGGACGGTAGGGACGGCCGTGGTGGTCGACAGCAGTACAACCGTAACTACAGGGGTATGATACGACGGCCCAGCTATCTTATACTCGAGATAATAGTACTAACTTGGTCCTCTGGTAGACCAGCAAATCTACGGCGCCGGAAGTGCCGCACTCTTTGCCGCCCCTGTAGCCGAAGCAGACGAGAACAGCTTCTCCGTCGTCAGTCGAGAACCTACGAAGACGAGATATGGTCGAGGCGCTGTCTTTACTCGAGGTCGTGGTCAGCGCGGTGCCCAGGCCGGTGGCCGAGGTGGCAGGCAAACCTTCCAGCGCACCGGTCGCGGTGGCCAGTCTGGCTATGGAGGTTATGATAGCCGTGGCGGTCGTTCGAATGCCCCTCGCGGCCGTCGCTTCGGCTGGAAGGACTACGACAAGCCTTCCCGGAACCGAGATGCCTCCATCAACATCAAGCCCGACTGGCAGTTGCTTGAGGAGATCGACTTTAACCGACTAGCTAAGCTCAACCTCGATGCTGACGAAGGCGAAGATGTTGAAAACTACGGTTTCCTCTACTACTACGACCGAAGCTTTGACAAGGCACCGGTCAAGTCGACCGAGCGACGTCTGACAGCCCTGGATCGTGCTACCTACAATGTCACCACCTCCTCCGACCCGGTCATCCAAGAACTCGCCGAGAAGGACGAGGCAACCATATTTGCTACGGACAGCATCCTATCCATGCTTATGTGCTCGACCCGATCAGTCTACCCCTGGGACATTGTTATTGTTCGCCAGGGTAACAAAGTTTTCATCGACAAGCGTGATAACGCCACTCTAGATATGGTCACCGTGAATGAAAATGCTGCCGATGCGCCATTAGAGGCTTCTGACGGTAACAAGGATAATGTCAACCTGCCAGCGGCTTTGGCTGAAGAGGCTACCTATATCAACCACAACTTCGCCAACCAGGTTGTACTGGAGAGTGCGTCTCAGAAGGTCTACATGCCCCACGACAACCCCTTCTACAATGCTGCCGAGGAGACAGAACCGGCTGCCAGCAAGGCCTACAAGTACCGCAAGTTCGACTTGTCGACCAGTGATGAGGAGCCGGTGTACCTTGTCGTCCGAACAGAAATTGATGCCGTTCAGAAGAATGCCATCAATGGCGAGGACCAGTTCATGACTGTCAAGGCTCTTAACGAGTTTGATAACAAGGCTCAGGGTAGTGGCGGGGCTCTTGACTGGAGGACCAAGCTTGTCAGTCAACGTGGTGCAGTTGTTGCTACTGAGATGAAGAACAATAGCGTGAAGCTTGCCCGATGGACTGTGCAAAGCATCCTGGCTAAAGCCGATGTCATGAAGATTGGGTTCGTACTCTCTATTAAATACTCCTAGCCTTTTTACTAACAATAACCGTAGTTTCGTGTCGCGCGCAAATCCGAAGACCAACGACAAGCACGTTATCCTGGGCGTCATAGGCTGGAAGCCCAAGGACTTTGCTAATCAGATGAACCTCTCCCTTTCCAACGGCTGGGGTATCGTCCGTACGATCGCCGATATGTGTCTCAAGCGTGATGAAGGCAAGTTTGTACTTGTCAAGGACCCTAACAAGTCGATTCTTCGGCTGTACGAAGTGCCTGCCGGTAGCTTCGACGATGAGGACGAGGATGGTTTAGCTGCTGAGGCTGAAGTGGCTGAAGGTTGATTCGCATCTGATCATCGGTGGAGCTCACGAACAACGAATGGAGCTTGAAATGAGGAACCAAAATAGATGTTTATGATTACTGTGTATACTTGCATCATGAGAAATGGTCAAGTCGGTATCGGTGGGATATAGTAGCCGCGATTCCCAGTGGCTTCGAGAGCAGCCAGTCGGACAAGATGATTGGAGTCATCCATATGGAGAGTTGACGAATATTTGTCAGTGTTCCAATACCCTGACTAGTAGGGGGAGCATAATTAGTTTCTTCCGCCTAGCTGGCTCGACTTACTCAGTAGTCTCACGATGGTGGCTCGATGAGAATACCTAGGGTACATCCTCCTTGAAACATTCTGCCCCACCCCCACCACGCGCAAAAAGTGACGACCATACTGCCCCGCTGTGCCTTTTTGTTGTGACGTCTGTGCCAACTGCTGGTCTTCTAACTTAACTCATGAAAGCTACTAACGACCCGGAAACAATAAATCCTTCCTCGTGCCAACTAGCTCAATCATTATAACAATCATGGCACCGAAAGCGATCATAGCTCCCTCGATCCTGTCTGCGGATTTTGCGCAGCTGGGAGCGGATTGTGCGCGGACGATGGAGCAAGGCGCCGACTGGCTTCATGTGGATATCATGTACGTTACGAGGAGACCGACTGCTTGATAGTCTGGCGACTCTTGATGTGTACACGAGAAGTTTCTAGGAACCCAAGCTCAGAAACTAATCTTGAGAGTCACTTAGGGATGGCCACTTTGTACCCAACATTACCTTCGGAGCTCCCGTCGTCGCCAAGATCCGCAAGCACGTCGACACACCGACTGAGAAGCACGGACGCGGGACGTTCGACTGCCATATGATGATTTCTGAGGTATGAGATCGTAGAGAGATCGAGGAGAGAAGATACCATACACATTTCGGGCAGAAAGATCAGATTGGCTGACGAGGTTCACCGCAGCCCAAGAAATGGGTCAAGGAGTTCAAGAAGGCTGGCTGCGACCTCTACTGCTTCCACTACGAGGCGGCTTTCTCGAGTGCCGCCGAGTCGCCCGAGGCCAAGTCGGACGCGAAAACCAACCCGAAAGAACTGATCCGGTATATCCATGATCAGGGCCTGCTGGCGGGTATTGCGCTCAAGCCCATGACGGGTGTCGAGGTGCTGACGGAGCTCCTGGAGAGTTCGGACGAAAAGGAGCGCCCGGATGTAAGTGTTCTTTGCGTCTGAGTGGCAAGGTCCTTCCATGCAGGCGGGCTACAGTGCTACTTGTGGAACCCATGTGCTCCTGCTCCCATTGTATCCGATGTTCTGACGGACGCCACGCAGATGGTCCTTATCATGACGGTCGAGCCCGGCTTCGGTGGACAGAAGTTCATGGCTTCGGAGCTGCCCAAGGTGCAGGCGCTGCGTGAGAAGTACCCGGAGCTGAATATCGAGGTAGACGGCGGCTTGGGACCCAGCACCATCGATCAGGCGGCCGACGCGGGCGCCAATGTCATCGTCGCGGGAAGCGCAGTTTTTGGAGCGAAGGACCCAGCCGAGGTCATCTCGATGATGAGAACGACGGTGAACAAGAACTCAGCGTGACTGGCCGGTAAAGCAAGTTTGTAGATAAGTTTTAGAGTTGAAGGAGAGTTTTAGGGGATGACCTTTTTCTATAGCTGGCGAAATGGGTGGTGGAAAAACACTTAGATTGGCAATAGAGTCCCCTATACAGCGAGCAGGTGTCAATTCTTGAAGTATTGTGCTACCCATTTCTATCACTTGACATGTTACCGTTTCGAACTTGCTTCGTGGAGGATCACGTCAGCCGTCGACGAATGAGACATCACCCCCTGTCCAGCTTACCACCATCATAGCGAGGTTCAGCTTCAAGCCTTCCTTAGAACCAACCTGTCAAAAGCCTTGATCCATGACTGTATCTCCTCGACTAATCATACTGTCGTCAGCTGCACGTTCCTATCGGGGTAAAGTTATAGATCAGAGCCTACCAGTATTATAATGCACCATACTGACCCTCACCACCCCATCATCCCCTAGCCCAAGTACCTCCTTTGCCAGCCGGTTCGAGTAGAACATACCCCATCGGAATCCGAAATTGGTCTCCCTCTCCACCGTCTCGACCACGTCCCGCGAGTTCCACCCCGCCACCGTGAAGCTCACAGTCGCGACCCTGACCCTGGTATCCGGGCTCGGGTCTCCGTAGATCGTCACGTCGTCGCGCGCGTTCAGATAGTCCAGCAGCGTCCCCTGCAGCTCCGCCTCGTGCGCCTCGACGCCCGCCCACACGTCGTCGGCGCCGTCGGCCGGGCGCAGGTAGGCCAGCACGGCCGGGACCGCCTGCAGGAGCTCGTAGCTGCCGCCCGCGAGGCCGAGCTTGCCGTCGAGCGAGTCGTGCGGGTTGAAGAAGTGGCCGAGGCTGCGCAGCGCGGGCGAGGCCTGGGCGGCGCGGCTCGCGTACAGCATGCTGACGTGCGGGCCGTAGACCTTGTACCACGAGAAGGCGTAGAAGTCGGCGCCGAGGGCGCGGACGTCGACGGGGCGGTGGGGCGCGTAGGCCACGGCGTCGACGCAGAGGAGCGCGGCGGGGACGCGGCGGTGCAGGGCGGCGGCGACGGCGGCGACGTCGGTGACGGTGCCGAGGATGTTGGAGGCGTGGGTGCAGGTCACGAGGCGGGTCCGGGGGGAGAGGAGGGCCTCGAGGTCGGCGGGTTCCAGCTTGGGGTTGGTGGTGGGGGAGGAGGCGGGCCGCCACCACTTCAGGACGAGCTTCTGGCGCTCGGCGAGGTCGACCCAGGGCGCGATGTTGGCCTCGTGGTCGAGGCCCGAGACGACGATCTCGTCGCCCTCGGCGAAGGAGAGCGCATGGGAGAGGTTGCGGTAGAGCTGCGTTGTCGAGGAGCCGAAGACTGTGCTCGGCTTAGCCCCTGTACCTATCAAACGCAAGAGGATTGGTTTGAGGGATAGTCGCCTACCTATTTCATCCTCCTGGGCGTTAATGTATTTGGCCCCTGCCTCTCTTCCTTTGTTGTATCGGTCTGTGGCAGCCTTTCCTGTCTTGTAGCTTGCTCCGAGCTGGACGTTGGTGTTGGAAAGATAGTCACATATCCTGAGCACGTATTTATTACCTAAAGACGGCATGAACATCTAGAAGTGGGACTTCTCGTTACTTACGAGTCGATGACGGTTCCCAGAGTCTGGCTGCCGCCAGCATTGTCGAAGAATACTTGATCGTGCCCCAATGCTGGGAAGCTAGACCGCACACTTTTCATATCGAGACCAGTCATCGTGAAAATGCTTCCTATAGACTGGAAATACAGGTAAGTATACTGCAGTGGAAATGATAGAATACCGTATCTATACTGGATATATAATGTTCGAGGCTCGTGAACAACTCCGCGCTGGCATGGAGGCGAGGGGGAGTATACGGCCTCGACGACTTTCCTCTTACGGAACAATATACTCACGAGCTGTGGGTTTGCGGGGTCGGGCATCCGGCTTCATCAGGCCCCCTTTCCATGGGCATTTGGGCACGGCATACCTCACGTAGGTAAGTATGCACCAGCATTTTCCATTCCACATTCATGCTCAGGAGCACATTTCCAATCATGAAGTACAGCATCTCCAAAAGTGATTTGTAGCCGTAAGGTAGCCAGCTGCATGCATTCATCACTTATCAGCGCATGAGTGTAGCGTCTCTCAGGACACCTACAGACAACACATCGAGAGAAGCACAAGCGGTTGGTCTTTCGCCAGAACCTCAATCCAGGTACCTACAGAGGTGATAATAATATACACGAATTTAATCAAATGATATTAATTGTCCGTACATTCCACGCCTGATAGACCTATTGGTATGTGGTAAATACGGTCGCAAAGACAGCTACAGGCCTCTCTCTCTCTCTCTTTTTTTTTTTTTTTTTTTTTTTTTTTTTTTTTTTTTCCCTTGTCCGTCCGGTCACAACCCGAGCATACTTTTTTGAAGCCGAGTGGCGTTGCTTCTGGACATGTTCGACTACCTATATGGAACTCATAAAAATCCCAGTCTGGGAGCGCGAGGCTGGAGTAACGCTGTCCCATTGTTTGCCTCAAGCCTGAAACCCCCAAACAGTTGAGACACGGTCGCCATACGACCTACTCAAGCCAAAATCTTCAAGGGGCAACAGACGCCTTTGATGTTCAGTATGAGATGTGATGGATACCGAGGGTGTCTCGTGGTTGAGGCGTAGCTAGCCTTACTGCCATTCGAAAAGTTTCGGCATGCCCAACTATCACAAGACAGTCACGAGGCAGTAAATTGCCGGAAGACGGAGCCGAGGGCTAGAGGCATATTTAAAACGAATCAGCTACCTCTATAACAAGCCCTCATGCATTTGAAACTTAGTTTCATGCTGTTATTCCGATTTCGGGCGAAGACATGGCTCTTGCCTTTCTCCAAGCAGAAGCGAAATTACGCTCCAAACCTTACATGCAGCTTGCGATCGGAGCCGTTGCAAATGCTCTTCAGCATCAAAGGGGGGATTCAATCACTGACACAACGGATAGAAACATCTTCTTCCCCGCCACCAATGAGAATGGCTGCCACTGTGATGCTGGTAATGGCGGCAACTCTCCTGCACAATGCAATGGGACCCAAGGCCATATGCTGATGACAAGATTGGGAAGCCGCCTACTTCCCAAGGGAGCCTGCATATCGAGCCCCAGAAAAGGTGATAAGTAGTGCCGTTGGAGTATTCTATCCCTGGATATAAAAACGTTTCACTTGAGGACACATGAAAATCATAGTTGGCAAGAGGGCCCGGATATAAAGGCCTTTTTTCGAAAGGCTGCTCTGCTGGTGTCTCATCGAGCCATTAGATTCCCCAGAAGAAGCAACCTCTAGGTGATTTTCGAGACTTTTGAAATCAAATAAGGCTGAGGGCTTAATCGATTCTAACCACCATGGCCTACTCCCTCATCATCGAGCTTTCTGGCCGAATCGCCGCAAACACCGCCCGAATCAAAGAGTATCTAGCTTCACATGACTTGGCTGAGCCCTCGTTCGATACAGATGCACCACTGCAATCAGACATATCCCGCGGAGAAATGGGGATCGAGGCTGCCCGTCAAGCAGTGATCCATGACTGCTCTGAGCTTCGTGTTCTGATGCTCGGTCCGAAGGAACAGATGGCAAGCTACCAGAACTCCAGTGCCGAGTTCATCAGTCAGCAGTATGTTCCAGGCATTCAATTCTTCTCAGGAAGGTTTCCTCCAAGGGATGTGTACTGCAAGTAAGCTTCAACACGATCAAGGCAGAGACTCAAAGACACTGTCCCATTGACAACTTTTTGTAGCTCTACAGTGAACTGGTATTGGTTATTGCAACCAGCAAAACTGCAGGCCACATAGACTGAGGAGCCTCGACTAAACGAAGTCCGTCGTGCTCTTCATGGCTTCGGGCTGATGTCTCGGCACCTGTCACATATCTATGCCCCCAGCTAGAGGCAGTTATTGCAGCCGGGGAATCATGTATCACTCATGGATCCCTCTATTCTATCAAATTTATGATCGTCCCCAAATTAATGCTGTTTAATAGTGCGATACTGCGTTTTAAGCTGGCCGAGGCCTTCCCGGTCTACAAGGAGACAACCTTCAAAGAACTGGCAACCACATCAGGCCTCAGTGAAGTTCACGTCCGAAAGCTTCTCCGCCTTGCTATGACGCAGCACATCTTCTGCGAGCCGCGCCCCGGCGTCGTAGCTCACACAGCAGCATCGCGACTTCTAGCCGAGGACAAGGGACTGTCAAGTTTCTTGCGCTATCGTCTGGACGATCTTTGGCCCGCCGCCACCCAAACGGTCAATGCGATGACGAAGTGGCCAGGCTCAGAAGAACCCGCCGAGACGGGCTTCGCGCTGGCCAACCAGACGAAGAAAGATCTGTTCCAGTTCTATAAGGAACGCCCTGAGCGATCTGAACGCTTTTCTGCTGCAAGTAAGTGTCTCGGGGGATGGCTTCCCCTAAAGCCGAGGGTTGGGAGAGAAGTACTGCAGTGAATCGATGGAGTCTATGCTGACGTAAAGACTTGGGCAGTGCGCTTCTATACGGAGAGGCCAGGCCTTGAACCTGCTCACCTGGTAGAGAACCACGCGTGGGACCAGATAGCTGAAGGTGGTACCGTAGTCGACGTGGGAGGATCCCATGGTGTCATATCTATCGAGCTTGCTCGCAAATATCCGAAGCTTCACTTCATTGTGCAAGAGCTGGATGAGCGGGTCATACACGATGCAGAACAGCAGAGACCCGACGAAGTTTCTGACCGCGTCCGATTCATGCAGCATGACTTCTTCACCGAACAGCCAGTCTGCGGAGCCGAGGTGTACTTTTTCCGAGCGATCTTCCACGACTGGTCTGACACATACGCGGTGAAGATCTTGCGGAGTCTGGTCCCTGCCTTGAAACCCGGCGCGAAGGTGGGCAATCCTACTTATCCTTCAACTTATAGGATTGAAGCAACGCTGGATGCGTATTTTACACCTCTCAATGCTATCCCCAAAGGAATGCCTTCTCGAGTCAAGGTACTGACAACGGCTATATTTTCGACAGATTGTCCTCAACGAGCCTGTCGTACCAGAGCCAGGTGCCGTGCCAGCAATGTTCGCACCAGGATTACGAGCCCACGATCTTAGCAGTAAGTAGCCCTTCATCTTCTGCTGTGAACCATTGAAGTGTCTCCAACGTTGAATGGTGTCCATGCTTCAGAGACGCGACTCAAGTTCCTCAGCTGTCCATGCTTTTACCTGGCAGCTTAAAATCATGAAATGTGGCAGCTGACTCCCTGTTTGAATAGTGGTAGCGATGACAAATGGTGGTGAGCGCGAATTGCTGGAGTGGCAGGGACTGTTTGCTAAAGCCTCATCGGGTTTTCGTTTCCTTGGCGGCAAACAGCCTCCAGGCTCTGCCTTATGGATCAGTAAGTTATATCTGAGTAGTTCTCTTAAATCTGTTAGACACCATAGAAAGGAGTCACCACGTGGTTTCTCCAATCACTGGACAGCGTACATTTGGAGTGCAAATAGCTGACTTCATTGACACAGTGGTGGCTGAATGGACTGGAGTTTGACGGGTCTAGTCATTTTTAGGTACCGACGACATCTTAAAAGGTGGGAGGATGCGAGAGTATACTTCATAGTTTTTTTTTTATGTACTTCTGCGAACCACGTCGAATATATGCTTGGAGGATGATATGAAGTGTTCTCATGATGCCCGTCGAGGACGGTATCCTCTACCAGCTAGGCGAATGTAAGACGAGTATAGACAGGCTCATTGCTTCGAATTGCCTACCCCCGGGACTTTCCTGGCTCCGGGGAGGAATTACGCGTGCTATGCAGAGACCGAAGGAGCAAAAGAAGGGCGACTATGAACGCATTGTTCATGAAAACTAAAAGATATGCCCAAACTGCCTATCGCACCTGCCTAGGAGAGAGCGAGTTATTCTATTCATTCTATAAAGCCTACCCAAAGATGAGGTTTGACACGGCCTGAAGGTACGTGACGACCGAGTACCTGAACAGGAGGAGTATGATGGATTACTACCATTCTGTACATTGATAGTACTTTGGCCATGATCTGGTTGCACAACTGGCAGGACTACTGTGGGCAACTGAGAAACGAAACAAAGGAAAGACCATGGCGTGTACATAGTAGTGAGAATGGCGGTCTATATCATTGAGGAACAATGTGACTGAACAGCAAGAAAAGCGGTCTTCCGACTAGAATGAGCCTTTGTTTGAAGTTGGTATAAGGGAAATGGCGCTTCGTCTCGACCTAAGGGAAGCCGCAATAGCTGACTCGCAGCAAAGGTGTGAAAAGAAACGAGAGGATTCAAAGCGCATACCAACCGTTCATGTAATTCGAAAGGTGACAACCCACGAAAGGCCCCCTTCCTGTGTGCATTGCAGGCAGGCATCCTCGGGTTTCCGTCAAGAGCGCGCATAGCGTCCGCTGCGTCTCTCGGGGCGATCGATCAGCACTCGCACAACACAGCGTAGAGATCTGATTAGACGGACGACTGCTTGAAGCCCCCCAATATCCTAAGCGCCTCGGGGTCGTGGAGGGGCATGACGGCGTCAAGGTCGCATAGCGCATGATTGATATATGGTGGGGACTCAGCCGCCTACGAGCAGTGATGGGGCGGTCGGTACGGCTCCGGGTCTACGAGGAGCTGGCGCCGGGCGCTTGAGGATTCATGCCGCACTACTGTCAGGGGATGAATGGTGCTTAACGTTATGAAGCCGGATAGGATACATGGAGGCATATGTGGGGGGGAGCGAGTATGTGTGTGTGTGTATATGAACAAGAAGATGATGACCAGCATCCATGGCATGTATGTCCATGGGCAGGGCTAGCGACTCGTACTGTGGACTGGGCCGTCAGCAGTAGTTCCCGTGGTGGGCATGCGAGGGTGGAGGGTGGAGGGTGGAGGGCGGTCGCGGGCGGTGAGGATTTATACGGATTTCCGATGCGCAATAACTCCGTTTTCTGCCAGTGTCTCCCATTGGAAAATATTTGAGGAAGATCATGCCACTTGATGAACGATCCCGCATGTTCTGACTACGTTCCTGTATAGACCAGCCTACTCAAGCTGTGACTGACTCCAGTTCACTCATATAAGCCCCATTGAATGTCCAAAATGAAGCGCAAGGCCGAGGCTCACGCGGCGGACCAGAAGCCCACTAAGAAGAAGTCCAAGCCTTGTAAGTCGAACCAGTCTGCGATAGCTTCATGCCATCTATCTGCATATCTACCTTATCCTTCGTACGATTGAACCAATTTCTGACATGGCCCAGATGCAAACCTCAGTGAGCAAGATGCGAAGAAAAGATTCAGGAAAGGCCTCTTCGACAAGAAGATCCTAGACAAATACACCTCAGACTATGCCACATCCTCGCCCTATAAGCACAGCGTCATCCACGAGCTCATCGACGACTCCCTGCTACGCTCCGTCCGCGACGAGATCAAAGACAATGTCTCCTTTACCCCCAAGGAGACTGATATCTACAAAATCCACCAGTCCGGCGACCTTGCCAACCTCGATGGCCTCGACAACGAAGCCCTGTCCAAGCTGCCATCCCTCCTCGCCCTCCGCGATGCTATGTACTCACAACCGTTCCGCGACTACGTCACCCATATCACCGGCAGCGGGCCCCTGAGCGGCAGGAAGACCGATATGGCTATCAATGTGTACACGCCCGGCTGCTACTTGCTCTGCCACGACGACGTCATCGGCAGCCGCAAAGTCAGTTACATCCTCTACCTCACCGACCCGGACACGCCCTGGAAGCCCGAATGGGGCGGCGCCCTACGGCTATTTCCTGTGCGCGAGCACGCCAACAAGGATGGCGAGGTCGCCAAAACGCCATCGCCCGACGTCACCAAGGTAATCCCGCCGGCCTGGAATCAGCTCAGCTTCTTCGCCGTCCAGCCCGGCGAGAGCTTCCACGACGTCGAGGAGGTCTACCACTCCGAGTCCAAGCGTCAGCTCAAGTCGGAGGGCGGTCGCGTGCGCATGGCTATCAGCGGTTGGTTCCACATCCCGCAGCTGGGCGAGGATGGTTACGTCGCCGGCGCAGAGGAGGCCAATGCCAAGAATAGCAGCTTGATGCAGCTGCAGGGCAACCCAGATCAGTACGACCTGCCACAGCCGCAGCCCGTAGCCGTCGAAGAATCCGAGTCTAGCTCGCAGGAAGAGTTCGACGAGGCCGACCTCGAGTTTCTGCTACGCTTCATGGCGCCGACGTACCTGACGCCAGATACGTTGGAACAGATTTCGGAGCACTTCGACGAAGACTCGAGTATCACATTGCCAAATCTTCTCGGCAAGAAGTTCGCCCAGCGCCTACGCGAGTACATCACAGCCCAGGAGGCCAAGCAACCGCGCGAGCGCCTCATCACCCAGGATGGCGATCCCCAGCCCAAAGTCAGCAAGGAGACCGAGATGGGGTCATGGGACGTGGCCCGGCCTCCGCACAAGCACCGCTATATGTACCTCCAGGCACGAAAGGGCGCCAGTCGTAAAAATGGTCTCAAAACCAAAGAGTCTGAGTCCTTGGAGTCAGACTCACCCATCCGGGAACTCATCGAGGACTTCCTGCCGTCCCCGCAGTTCCGCCGCTGGCTGCGCATGGCTACGGGCTGCAACCTAGAGTCCTACGAGTACCTCGCGCGCCGCTTCCGCCGCGGCCAGGACTACACGCTCGCGACGGGCCACGAGGGCAAGCCGCGCCTCGAGCTCAATCTCGGCATCACGCCGACGGGCGGCTGGGGCGACGAGGACGAGGAAGGAGGGGGGCAGCTGGAGGAAGAGGAGCCGCAGACCAACGGGAAGGGTAAAGGCAAGGCGAACGGCAAGAACAAGAAGCAGCCCAAGCCCGAGCCTGAAACCGAGGAGCCCGAGGAAGTCGGAGGCGTGGAGGTCTACATGGCGGGCGACGACGACGCCAGCGTGCACGAGGACGCCGCCATCTACAAGTCCAGCGATGCCGACGACAACATCCTCTTTTTCCAGGCCGCGGCCTGGAACAAGATGTCCATCGTGCTGCGCGACAGTGGCACTCTCAAGTTCGTCAAGTACGTGTCCCGAAAAGCGAAGGGTGATCGCTGGGATATCTGCGGTACCATCGATGTCGAGGAACAGGATGACGACGATGAAGAGGACGAAGCGGAGGAGAAGCAGGTAATAGGTGTCCAAGACGATACCGAGGAGGAATGGAATGGGTTCTCACCGTCTGAGCCCGATAGCGACTCCGACTAGGGGATCGAGTGTGCATCAAAAAGGGACAGATACCAGCGTAACGACGTTCACGAAATGAACTTTATCTCCAAAATCTCGTGTTCAGTATTCTATTATCTCCACCCTGTAGACCCCTTTGCATAGCGATGCATTCGCTGTGCTGCCAGAAGAATTATATGCAATACTGATGATACGGCTTCTTATACAATCATCCCATGATCCGGGCCTCAAGGTCGCGTCTTCTGGACAAATCGCTGAAAGATAGCGAGTATTCCCCCAGAGACTTGAATGCTGTGCGCCATCCTTATGCCACCGAAACTCCAAGCTGTTATCCCTTTGAACCCCAAACTCTTCCCGTTATAAGCCATGCAACAGGCGTATTCTATATCCGACCACCCCCTTAAAGCAGACTTGACGAACTAGTTCATTCTATATGTTTGAGCTCTTTCTTGCTCTTGGTACTGACGAATGCATGCTTGAGGAAATGCAGCCACACTTTCTTCGCCTTCTTCTTCTTCCCACCCTTCCCCTTCTTTTTCTTTTTCTTCCCCTCCACCTCAATATCATCATCTGATTCGTCTCCATCCTCTTGTCCGGAGTCGTCTTCCATCTCGTTCTCAAGATCGTCGTCGTCATCATCGTCGTCTTGATCCTCATCATCGAGAAGCATATCAAGGTCTGTGGGTATCGGCTCCTCCTCTTCGAAATCATTCTCTAGTTCTATCTGGGCTTTTGACTTTGAAGAGGCTTTGCCAATACGGCGCGCGAGTTTGACGAAGCTCTTGACGGTCAGGTCTTGCAGCTTGTAGATCTTGTCATCGAATGTGCTGTACTCGACTTCATATGTAAACTTCTTCGGCTGGGGCTTCGCATGCTTGGGGGTCTTGTCTTTATGCTTGCCAGGCTCCCATTTGGATGAAGATGCTCCGTCATCTTGGAAACTCTCGTCCTCGATATCGTTGTTGATGTAGGTGAGGTTTGCGTAGTACTGAGTGAAGCCCAAAAAGGTCAGGGGTTGAGGTAGGTATGCTGGACCAGGCGTAGAATCCTTTGCAGGAGGGTCGGGGATATGTAGATTTGGATCCTTTGGTTTTTTCCCTTTCTTGCCCTTCTTCTTGTCAACTGTCAAATCAGGTTCGGACCGTAATTCTAGGGAATGCTCATTCACAGCAAGGTCAGACTCCGGCATAGGATAATCGACATCCATCGCCCTCAAAGCATCTACCCATGTCGACGAAGATTCCAGTCCCGTAATATTGTACTCGATTACCCGTAATGTTGGGAAGTAGTTCGGTACAACACTGGGACTGATGAGGCTTAACTGATAGCGCTCCGCCAAAGGACCCATTTTGTTTTTCCCTTTCTTGTGCTTCTTCTTGCTCAAACCCTCGACATCCTTCTTAGATATGCTGGGGCTTGGCAGTTTGGCCCAATCATCGCGCAATTCCATGAGGTAGTTCGCACTAGACTCTATTGACATCTCTTCTTCGTCCATAGACTCGCGAGCAGGATTATCCTTCGCCTTAAGTCCTTTGATCATAGCCATATCAATATCTTTCGAGTCCTGTAGAAGAAAGTGGTCAATGTTCATATGACCATACAAGGAGCCGACGATGACGTCGCGGTACTGCTTTAACCAAAGGGTGTACTTCTGCCAGCACGTTTCATCCCAAAGTTGCTTCCCTGACGTTCTTGCTGGTGGGACATGGCCCATCATGATGGCTTTCACACCGCGTTTTCGTAGGAAGTCGAGCTGGATGCGAAGCCATTCGAAATGCTTATATCCGGGCTCGGACGGGTGCACGCAGTCGTCTACACCAGCATTGCGATCGAAGAAGTACATGGTGTTGAGGCTGAAAACTGCAAGTTTCCCAGGAATAACCTCGACGTAAAACCAGCCGCCAAATTCAAATGTGTGGCGTTGCTCGTTGGGAATGAATGTCTTCCAGATGTCGGAGTAGGTCTTGAGTATGGTGTTCGGGCCAGGCATTAAAATATTGTGAGGATAGATGTCATTGTTGCCAAAGGTTGGAACGACGGGCACTTCTAGTCCCTTGTCGTCGGAAAAGGTGTCAACGAAGGCATTTGCAATCCTGCGGTTCATAGAGAGAATATCTCTGTTGTGGCGAGGAACATCTTCATCGCTGTCATGCCGGGCTGAGTCGCCCGTCCACACGACAAAGTCGATCGAGTCCTTTAAATTGTCGCGAACCCAGTCAAGTGTCGCATTCACCAGCTTCATGGGCGAGTCGCAGTCTGAAGTCTCGGCGCCATATGTTCCAGCTGGGCCATTGCTGCGGTGGCAGGCAATGCCCTCTTCTGTCGAGGTATGTGGTTTGTAGAATTCGTCAGGATGCAGATCTGCGCCAGATACAGGTACCTTGGTTAGAATTATATGGCCCGCCGTGATGTGTTTAGAAATGATGGTGTGGTGGGCATACCTGTAATATGCAGGAACCTCCCGTGCAGCTTGCGCAGAGACTGTGATTGGTATTGGAGAGTGTCCGTAGCGCCTGGCTGCAGGACATGCTGCTGGTCGGTGGTGGTTGGGGCACAGGTGACGACAGACACCAGGGCTGTCCACTGAAACGGTTTTCGGAGCTTCATGGTTCGGGGTCTGCCTGCCGTTGCCCACAGAGCTCAGGTATCTTTCGAAAAGCTCTACCTATCGTAGGTTTGGAACGATGGATGGCAAAGGCATAGGAGGTATGTCGGCAAAAGTAATACTAGTAGGTAGAGTAAGCAGAGTGAGATGGAAGAATAGTGGTGAGGTTCCTGGCGCCGGCAATGCCAATGCCGTCATTCCAAGGCAGAAATAATAAAGGTAGCCTCTCACTTTTCTTTTACACCAAAAGACTTGGCTCTGGCGAAAAAGTCCTAGTTGATCGTCGCGCACTGGGCCGCCGCAGTACCAGTACCCAATGAGCGGACCGCCCACCCGATGGTTGCTTGAGTATGTATGTGAATTCAGCTACTACCTAGAGGGCAGGGCTGCAGAAAGGGTCTTTTAGGCACCTAGGCCTGTAACAAGCCCTGTCATCGGCGTTGTTGGCGCTGTTGGAGCTGTATGCTAAAGCCAACACTCACGAGATTGCCATCGAGACAAAGAGATGCTTACCCCAGAGGAACGAGACGAGTCACTCCATAAATAAAGGTTCTTCTTCCTTTCCACGATATTTCCCCCGGATTCAATGAGCAGGAATGCCCTATTCAAGGCCAAACCCCACGAGCATCGCGACGAATCACGGCTCTCCATTTCCCACGTGTAGTAGTTAGCACGCCTGAAGCCTGCTGAGATGCACCGCTGAGTGCCCTCGTGCCCCCCCATCTCCTTTCACAAGGGAGACCACACGACACAGCGGTACTCCCCAAGACTCTGCAGGTCTGAGCTTGGCAGTAGTTATGGAAAAGTCCAATTTCTCCTGTGCGTGCCTACCACACAGCATTGACTTGCGCAAGCTTTTGCGGAGTTGGTGCAGTGGTAGGACCGGTCACTGTCAGTCATTCGTGTCCTCCTGTGAGTGTGACACGTCTGACATGCAAGACGATCAAGTGAGCTGATGTCCCTGCCGTGTCCATCTTCCCGCACACACGGAGGCCGTAGACCTTGCTGCCACCAAGGTTCTCAACATGTGCCTTTGCAAGTGCAAGCCGTGCACAGCCTACTACTGTACTGAGCAGCTAAGGTCTTGGTGACACTTGCCGCCACACCCCGCTGCTTTGACCTTCTGTTGGTTTTTTCCCATCGGGTGGTCACGAAAAAAATGTCCGTACAGTTGGGATACCGATAGATTGATCGACATCCAGGATAGAAACCGAACTGACTGACGTCAATAAGCAGAAGCGTCACCTTCTCACACCTCGAATTGGGTTGGAAGGGGCAGGCGGTGTCAGGCTTTCCCTGCTAAAATCAAGGCCAATGGAAATGTGGTGCCTGGCGGCTTTCCCGCTTAGGTAATGCACCTAATCAGAGATAAGTCAACACTATCGTGAATTTTTCGCTCTTTGATATTTTCTTCCCTCACATTCAAACGCACTCGTGATCCTCAATCTTTCTCGATTGCCCAGAGACTGAGGTTTTCAAGCAGTCTCAGGGAATGGATCTAGTGCCAGACCAAAATAGCCGTTCGTTTGAGGGAAGTCAATTCCTATAAATATTGGTTTCCTATGGTAAAAACCCGGCCACATATCTGCCCATTCTTGACTTGTATCATCTGGAAACCAGAATCTTTCCATTAGGTGGAGCCTTCTTACTCTTGTTATGAGTCTTACAGAGGTACGAGAGGAGTTTGATCAAGGACACCGTAAAGAATGTCGTCTTTTGACTTTGCAAGACATGCGGAATCACTCCCATTCTTGACAAGCCTCAAATGCATTCGGATCTATAATTTTCAGGATGTACTTCAGACATAGACTTATACAAAATTGGTAGAAGAGTTTGTCATTACACACTATGATTCATTCACACGTAAAGAATCTTCGGCCATGAACATTTTTTCTATAGAATAAGTGATTTATTCTGACATCGCGGGCTGCTCCTTGCTCAACTCCGTTAGCTCGAGTCCCCCCGCTGCACCACGATCCACCATCACGTAGGTTCTGAATTCAACGTTCAGGTATTTAGGCCCCGTGACGAGCCGTCTGAGAAAGCCCGAGTGCGTCACCACCACGATGCATTTTTCGGGCTGCTCCGCGAGCCAGGTCCTACACACGGCCGCTCTCTTCTGGATATCTTCCTCCTTGGGCCCGTATAAACCTGTCTTCTGCGGCCAAGCAGGATCCATCTGCGAAAAGTCAAAGCCCGGCCAGTCATTTTGGATCTTGGAGAGCTCGTCACCGATATCACAAGGATTGTCGGTGGTTTCCTAGTCGCGGTGAGCGCGCCGTTCTCTCGAAAATATATATATATAGCAAGCCTCTCTCGTGAACTTACCTGCCATTCGGCACGTACTTGCACCGGTACGCCTTGATTCACTAACCACGGTAATCCATGGTGAACGGTTTCCAGTGTCCTTGTCAGGGGACTGACCACGATTTTGCATTCGTCTTTTGTAAATGGGAACTGGGGCTCGAGCCCGGCTGCCATGATTTTACATTGCTCTATGCCCTGTGCTGTCAACTTGGGGTCAAAAATCTCCCAGTTGTGTGCCCTGAGTGTCAGAGCTTCGATACGTGGCTTTCTAGAGGGGCAAACTTATCGTCAACGTCTGAATTGTGATTAGAAATGAGACAAGATGGTGCAGAGGGAAGGCTTACTGTGTAAGGCTTGGGCATGGCGGATCAGTATGATAACAGGCGCCATCTCGTCCGAATGTAACCGACTTATGGAGGCTTTACCGGCAAGAAGTGTGATGTTTCAGTTCAACGGAGTTCTTGGGTCAATGTGGCAACTACTTAAATGTATATAGTAAACATCAGCAATATGAAGAATGAGGATTATGACTCTGTGCTCATCAACATTATAAAGCGTAAGACACAGAATGACTGTCAAGTATTTGGTCCACGAACAGCCCACTCAGAGCCAAACCCAAGAGCAGTTTAGCTCCTTTAATTCAGGGTCTACCTCGTGCCCCACAGCGGCGTCAGATCTGCCCAGCCCATCGCCACCTACACAGGCTGCTTGCGCCCTGCGGAAGACGGATCAACGCCGTTCGCGACCACGACTTCTGCAAAATGTGATTACCTACGCCAGCATTACTCCGACCTCCCCATCACCACGACATACGCCGCAGTCTTCCCATTCTCATGTTTTCGCTCACTAAACATGAGCTTGCGCAAGATCCTCGGCGGCTCCAGCCGGGTTAAGAAGACCTCCAAGTCCTCGGCCGCAAAGGCCCAGTCCGCCAGATGGGCCGCCGCCCTCCCTCGCAGCAAGCCTGGCGCCGCCTCGAGCCGCCCCACGGCGAAGAGAGAAGAGCCCGCGCCCTTCCCAGAGGACCAAGACGATGAAGACGCTGACCTCTTCGCCGACAAGCTCGACGACGTCGGCCTCGTGCGCGCCCTCGCCACCGACCTGAACCTCCGCGACACGGCGCAGGCGTTGCGCTACATCCGCTCGCGCATGTTCTGCCCCATTCCCGAGAAGGCCGCCGGCATGAACAGCGTGCGTATCGCCGAGCTGCTGAACTACCGCAAGAACCTCCCGCCCATCGTCACCGTCTCGCACATCCAGACGCTGCTCACCAGCCCCAGCGCCGTCGAGCGCGAGGTCGCCGAGCTGGCGCGCAGCGGCTTCCTACGCCGCATCGTGGTCGCGAAACGAGGCGACATTGGCGACACGGTCATGCTGGCGTCTGACTACGAGGACATGGTCACAGGGTCTGCGATCCTAGACGGGGAGACGAAAGCGGCATTCTTGGGTCACTTGAAAGAGACCCCGGGCGCACAGAGCGTCAGCCGGACTGCGCTTCGCGAGAAGACGATAGCGCAGCTAGTTCGGGCCGGCTTCTTGACGGCACATCACACAGGACTCGTTCATCATGGTACAATGTCACACAAAATGAACACATACCTGCGCCCGGAAGACAAGGGCACGCTTACCTCACTTGAGACCGTCTCACAAGCTGCCGCCGGGTCTCTGGGCGCAGTGGGAGGGTCAGGGGCTCTGCTTGAGGCTGGTGGTAGCGGTGGCCGCACGGGTACCACGGCGTATGTCGATACGGGCGACACAGAGCTCAAGCTTGCCGTCCCCGGCAACGGGTCATCCCTGAAACTGCTGTCAGCGGCACTCGACCATCTTGTTGGGCTATTGCAGAAATCGCCGACACGCGAGGCAGCTGAGCACGCACTTCGCGACCGCTGGGATGGAGGCATCGCGCGGGAAGAAGTAAGGAGATATGCTGCGAAGCGGGGTAGGGGCGAGTTCGCGAGTGTCTTGCCTGGACAGACACGCAAGTGGCGACAATTCTACGGCCTCGATTTTTCCTGGGTTTTACAAGAGGCGGTAGGCTCTGGCTTAGTCGAGGTCTTCGAGACACGCAGTGTTGGGCGTGGCGTAAGACTCATCTGAACTGCGGTATCTGCGACTTCAATTGGCCTGGAAGTCTGATGAGCTAGTTTCGAAGGGAACCAAATGATTACACACGGCAGTATCATGTGAGCCATAGACTACAGCTGTACAGCGTCGAGATGGGATAACTTCAGACAGTGTTGAATTTGGTCTCAGCAAGGCTTCCATTACTAGCGTTTCAGGACGGCTTGCGGTGGCTTTTCAAACCAATATCTCCCGAGATCTTTGCTTTAGTTTCTACGAAACTGGGATTATGAGATGTGACCGGACAGATACTGGCCGACGCTATAATTGTTCCAGGAAGCACGAAACGGCAAGACGATAAATCCATAGTCGCTGCATATGCTAAGCTCCTCAAGTATGGGTCTATGGGATGTTGCAACGCGATTGGCGGACAAGAGTGCAGCAGAGTGGACAGTCTTGTGCCTACGTTTAGTCGATGGATACTTCTAAAGAGCCACTCGGTCATATTATAGCATAGAGAGGCTTTAACGTCAAAGAACCCCGAGTCAATGGCTATAGTTCCAGAACACCTCTGCCGCTTCTCTTGTAACTTTGGGGCAGAGGTTGCTGTTGACGTTTCGCGGTCTGCAATGACAACGTTCATGAAACCGAAATATGAAGGTTAGCCAAATTGACGGGGTGCTATAAGATGCCCAGCATGTCAATATGATGGACTGGCTAGCGGCAGGCAGGTGCTGGGCGTAAGGAGATCGACCTTCTTGACTGGCTCGAGACGGCCCGGGGTGGAAGGACGTTGTTGTTTCATCGCCGCCTGCCGGTCTCCGTCCTGTCCGTCTGACTCGCTGCCGTACTTCGCGGGCACTCCGCTTGGTCATCCTGCAGGCACTTGCAACGTGGGACCGTGGCCTGCGGTTTGTGGGCGCATGAAAAATGATGTACATACTCATTGTCCTCGTAGCATATCACAATCGACAGCATTGAACCCGGTTTTGCCTGCTCTGCTGGGACATCAGACGACTTTGGTTGTCGAAGATCGTTCCAGACAAATGTTCCACGGTGGCTCTTACACTGTCTGCGGGCTTTCAATACCCAAACTGATGCCCGCCGCGTACTCTGAACGTGGTGGAGGTTAAGTACAGTAATGCATGAATTCAAGAAGGGGCCGTTGTTTGTAGTTTCGATCGGCGTGTATTCTTCCGATGAATAGCAAACGTTTTGAAAACAAGACAGAGAGCTCTCACAGTCTGGGGTTAAAACAAGCAGTGTTCGCTTACAAGGCTCGCCAGACCCCTGACCCTGGGCTCAAATGAGTTTGCGTACTATGTAGAGTTCGCAGCAATCCACGCCTCTGTATCAAGGAAAGCAAACCTACATACAGTACGTTCTTTGACCCGGTGGTGCCCCGCAAGGCGCAACTCGATGACTCCGTAGATTTAGGCACGCCGGAGATTTCTCTCGTGGACCTGTCTGGCAGACTCGTCAATCGAATGCGACTGTCAATCGGGTACCATATTACAATTTCATTGAAACCATGGGGACGAACAGTTACATACGTGCGTATGCGAAAGCGCATGGGCTTCCCATCTCGGTCGTCTCGTGGGAAAGGAGAGCTGTACCCCGTGTCTGCCCATGGTCCCTTGTCAGGTATGCTGCTGTCCACGGGCAGGCTCGGGCCTACATATGAATCACGGATCCAGGGGCACGGGCAGTATGTACATAGCTCAGCCTCAACATCGTGCCCTGGAGGTGACGCATCCTCCGAGCGTCCAATGCGTCGGAGACGGATATCCAGGCATGACCAGGACTCGGCCGGCAACATTGGGCGATCGAGTCCAAAGCGCAATATAGAACACTATGCGCGCCGTCGGTCACGACCTCTGTGCGCTTCTGGGTTGCACCTGGGCACTTCGTGTGTACTGCAGGCAGGGACACGGGTACCTACCTACCCGCAAGCCGGCGGCTTCACCTTACCTTTCCTAAATTGGAGGTTTGGACTGACGTGACTGGCGTTAAGCTGCAAGTAAAGGCGAGAACAGCACGAGATTTCCGGGTCGTCATCGAAGAGAGTCTGTGGTGTTGATGCTGCGCTACTGCAGGAGCACTCTTCCCATCACCAGCTCTAAGTCTAGCGTGGCACGCGAGGAAATGCTCATCCTTGGAAGATTGGGCTCAGAGCACCTAGAGCTGCCCAGGAGCTGACTTGACTGGCCAAGCGGCTCGCTGGGTGATAACCTGCAGTAGCATCTTCAGATTACCGAGCCATTCATTGAACAGATTCTGCGCACAGATACGTCGTCCAAATAGGACAGCAGGGCGTCGTCGCGGGAAATTAGCAACGGGGAGGCGAACAGCCAGAACCGGGAGAAAGGGGCCTGGACGGGGGGAGACTGCTGCGATCTGATGGCAATGGACCATCGCGCGAGCTTGTCAACCGTGCCGGTTGCCACATGATTAGACGATTAGCTAGACATATGAGGTGTGATGAGAGAGGCTGAAGTGCCGGTGGTTGATGCCTCCTATTCTTCGTCTCCTTCTTCCCTTAGATATGTACTAAATACTAATGAACATCTCACTGCAGGTTGTACTTGAACAAATGACCACAATGCTCCCCGGAACGCAGCCGGCGGTAGGCTGATGCAAGTTTTCGATAGGGGAAAGGCCAGTCGGACCTGCATTGATGGGTTGCAGTTGCAACTCCCGTCCCTGCAGCGTACATAAGGCGAAGAAAAGACTATTCCCCTTCCATAATTGACATTGGGAATGGTAGGGAGGCACACATGCAAGCAACTCCCGTTGCATGCTTACACTACTACAGGTGTATTAGGTACCTAAGGTACATATCTCCCTTACATACCAATCCTTGAATAGTTGTTGTAGTATGTATGTAACCAATACATTAGTTATGGTCACTGTTTTGTACTTAGGTTTTTTTCTCTTTTTATTTTTATTTATTTTTTTATTTATTCTTTTTAGGTGCAGGAGGGGTTCAATCCATATTGTGATATCGTAAGGTAGTCGATGACCTCTTGGATGGAGAACAAGAGGTGCCCGAGCATCTTTTCTTGCGGTAAAATCCCCGACATATTTTCAAGCATCATTACAGTCCGAGCGGATCGTCACAGCCGTTCGGCCTCCAAAATAGCTCGCAAATCTATGTACCTATCATCCTGTTAGGTGCTGTTAGGTGGAATTTGTCCTAGCTATGGTTACCGTTAGAGTTAGCCGGGATGATTAGACCGGCACTTGCGTGGGACGAAGACAGTGTCTCACTCGCTCAACCAACCACAACTCTCGTCGTCGAATTTTCCATCTTCATCGCTACCTTAGTCGGCGTACCTGACAGCATGCATGCCTGTCTGTCTGACTGACTGACTGGGCAAGCTGAGATCCTCCAACACCTGCCCAGCCTTGTTGACAGACCTTAGCTCCCTTCGCCTCCGCGGGGGCAGTGGTGGACCGTGTGGTCTTCTCCTGTCACACCTGCTTCTACTGCGGACAGGTAAGTAAGGTAGGTTACAGGAGTCTAGTGTTAGGTGCGTTTCCTCGTGGCTTAAGTAAGTAGCTACTATTAGTCTTACCGGCGCGCTTGAACCTTGCTCTGGACCTTGCACCTGCTTGCACCTCATGATATGAGCGTTATTGTGCGTCTCGCAGGGGTTCGCCATGTCGGCTACTACTCTAGGCCGCGATTGGAAATTGGACGTGGATGCTTGTCAGGGGGGTAAATTTGGGGATAGGGGACCGAGATGAATGAGCACTGGGCACTGGGCGCCAGAGAGCCCTCGAGGAGTGAGGATTGGCCTCCAGTTCAGGTCCAGTTTGGACCGAGGACATGGGCGGGTGGGGAGAAGGACAGACGATTTGATCAGGCGAGAAGGGAGGAATCGCGGCGAGGCCTATTGTAGTAAGAATGTGCATCATCATTTGCTCTCGGCTGCTGTACGCAGTAGCAAGCTCTCTTCCTGTGTCTCCTGGTGTCTTACAGTATCAGAGACTCTGTCTCTCCCGCTTTCCCTTTCTTGACCTTGGGGTGCTTGACACTTATCTCTCGGGTGTTTGGCTTGCTTGGTGTTTCCTCGTTACAGAAGAGGAAGCGGGCGGATTGGATAGGATTATATTAATATTAGTCGTTAGACTGGCCAGGTTACCACTGCTCATTGCCCCGTGTGCAATAATTACGCTGCCTTGGCCCTGCCTGGCCCTGCGTGCCTACCTCCTCTCTAAGTACTTAACATACTACGATACGTAATATAGGTTAGGTTGGGTACGATCAGGTAGTTTGGAACTTACAGTAGAGGTCACCCCTACGAAAGTGCCCACTCCAGCCCACCCACCATCTGCACTTCATATCACATAACCTACCGCGATACCCAGGCCAGCGTCACTAGAAGCTGACCGGGACGCCCTGACCCTGACCTGCTAACGCCACTGCCAAATCGTGCCGCTGCCGAGACTCTCCCACCCATCCCCACGCCCGCGACCTGTTTTCGCCAGTCAGCACTTGCAAGTTGCGCCTGCAATCGTCTGTTCCTCCCTCCGTCCGCGCACTCACGATGTCCCTTTCTTAGCCTACCTACCTATCTATCTTGAATCTTAACGCCCAATCGAACCGGGTTGGTACCTGTTTATCCCACCAAGCTAGTTCATTCTGACAGCTGCCTTTCCTTCAAACTCAATTCTACATTCGCTCCTTTCTGTCCATCTCAACATACCTCATCCTTACCAGACCTAAACATTACCTGGGTACCTGACCTTACCTGACTTACCTGACCTTACCTACCAGCCGCTTGAGAAGGCCTGTCCCATCCTGGAACAAGCCACCCGCCGGAGAAAAGCAACGACGACCTCGAACTACTGTCCCAAGTGAACCCCATCCGTATTCCTTCTGGTTCTCCTTGCGCCCTGTTGTCTGAGATACCTTTTGGCACTACGTTTCGATTCCTTCTAGCTGCGAATGCTAGCAGCTACACCTCACTAAGGTAAGCTGTGTTGCTCTCATTACCGTAAATGCGATATTCTGCTCTCGATGGCATCGATCGTCTGTGTTGACTCACGATGCGCTCAACCTTCGCCATGCGTTTTGAAAGATACTCTGGAAGACTGATCACGACTGACAGATAGACTCAGCCCTTGTCACCAGTTCGAATTCTTACTCACGCATCTGGTGTTTCCCGGTATCTGCACTCTTCGTCATCAACCATCGTCTGCGAGATCACCTCCGCCGAACCAATCGGGATACTGCTTAGGTGCTGTTTTGGAAGCAATACGCCTTTCCGTGGCTCAACAAGATCTCCCGACTTGCGACTGCCCGAATCCCCCTCGAATCAGGTATACCCCATGCTTCGAGATTTAGACGACTATCATTGAGAGCCTACGAGTATGGTACAACGCGAACGCGAGTAGTCTGGAGCTTGCATCTGCCGCCCAATTTCCTGGCCCCCGAAAAGTTCATATCGACCGATTTGCCTCACTCACACCTATATTTCCATGGAGTCGTAGCTGTCGCGAGCCACTCCAAAATATTTTCTTGAGCACCGCCAAGACCCTGCAAACCCGATTTTCGTTACCATGTCTGCTACCTTGCCGCGACCTCGACCCTCGATCGGCCCTCCGGCCGGCGCGCCCACCAGTGCTCTTCCCGCCTTACCAATACCCAAGACACGAAAGAGCACCAGCTCGTTAGCGACACCAAACAAAAACCCAGTCACACCAAATAGCAAACTGAGAGCGCCTTCGGCCACAGTTCACAGTGGCCCGCCGCCTTGCCCAGCACCCACCACTGCGCTACCAATTCCAAAAGGTGCAGGAATAAACAATGCTGGGAAAACAATTAGGAAGACTGTTAGCATTAACTCGTTTCCTCAACCGCCGAGCCGTGTGACCAGCTTGCCCCCTAGTCCGTTGTCAGGAGCTGCCATTCCGGCTCGCAAGTCCCGTACGCCCCAGGCTACTCCGAAAATCGGGTTTGGTACACCCAGCCTACTTAACGGCAGTGGAGACGGCAAGTCCCTTATAGGCGGAGCTGGCACTAGAAACTCGGACGGGCTCATCAGTATCGCTTCACCGCCCCAAAGCCGCAGTTCATCCGCCCAAGATTCATACTCGACATCCGCTACTACGTATGACGACCTCGCCGAGATGAGTTCAACACCCACCAACGACAAGCGCTCTTCCAAGGGGCTTGATGGTAAAGGGAACGTGACAGTCAGTGTAAGGGTACGGCCAGACGCTGGAAACAGCAATGGCCGGGCTGAAGGTGGTGAATGGTTGGTTGACGGCAGGAAATCCCTGGTTGCCTATCGTGGTCGTGAAGGAGGCGACTACTATTATGGTACGTGCTTTGACTGAGGAGCCTTGCCGACTTGTTTACTAACTGTTTGGCAAGACAATGTTTTTTCGACACACGACGACAACAGTCGAGTGTACGACCATAGCGCAAAACGGTTGGTACGCCGCGTCATGGAGGGCTACCATGGAACCGTGTTTGCATACGGAATGACGGGCACTGGCAAAACTTTCTCGATGCAGGGTACCGCATCTTCCCCCGGTGTCATTCCTCTCGCTATCACTGATATTTTTTCGTACATTCGCGAGACCCCTTCGCGAGAATTCCTGTTGCGAGTCAGCTATCTCGAGATCTACAACGAGAGGATTCACGATCTACTCAGTATGCCAACGGCTAATGGAGTTGGAGGTGCCGCACAGGATGAGATCAAACTGAGAGAGGATAGCAAGCGGGGCGTTTATGCGACCCCTTTAAAGGAGGAGATCGTGCAAAGTCCGACTCAATTACTACGAGTCATCGCCCGTGGCGACCAAGCTCGTAGGACGGCGAGCACGCAGTTCAATGCCAGGAGTTCACGGAGTCATGCTGTGGTCCAGATTGTTGTGGAAAGTAGAGAGCGAATGCCGGGAGGCTCAGGTGGAGAGAGCAAGCGCTCTGGGCTTTTGCCTGGGGGTGTCCGTGTATCGACCCTGAGTCTGATTGACTTGGCTGGATCTGAGAAGGCGGCTGAGACGAAGGAACGCCGTCAGGAAGGCTCACATATCAACAAAAGTTTACTAACGTTGGGCACCGTCATTTCCAAGCTCTCAGAGCACAAAGAAGGGAAAGGAGGCGACAAGGATGGCAAACATTTACCCTACCGAGACAGCAAGTTGACACGATTGCTCCAAGGCGCTCTATCCGGAAACTCTCTTGTGAGTATTCTTTGTACCATCCAGACTGGGTCTGCCGGCAGCACAGCAGCTGCCAACTCTCATGCCACCGAAACATTGAATACACTCAAGTTTGCCTCTCGAGCAAAGAACAGCATCGTCAGCCATGCCAAACGAGCAGAAGAAGCTCTTGGCGTTGGAGGAGAAGGTGGTGCTCGAGTGCTATTGGAACGGTACCGGATGGAAATCCTGGAATTAAGGCAGCAACTAGACACTCAAGCGAAATCCGGCACAAACAAAGTTGAAGAAGATGACAGAAAGAAAGACGAAGAAGAGGAACGAGCTAGAGAAAAAGAGGCTGAAGCTCGACATGAAGAGCATATGCTTGAGATGCAATTGGCACGTACCGCTCTGAAGGAGCGTATCGACCACCTGAACCGCTTGATTCTCAGCTCCAAATCTACTGGAGTGAATTCAAGTGGAACGTATAGTGCTCTCGGTATCCATCCTCGATTCTCGCAAGGGTCTATGCGAACATCCGTCACCTCGAACGGCAGCCGGCCATTCTTGGAAAGGACGGCATCCATGGGATCTTCCTCCTCCACCATCGGGCGCAGATCCGGCGGGCAACGAAATTCTAGTAGCGGTGAAGCGGCTTCGAATGAGGACGAAGATGGCCTTGGAGAATTCGGCGATGGTGTCGCGTCTTTGCAAGCTCAAAACCAATCGCTTCAATCCGATCTCGCCGACAAGAATCGCTATATCGCAACACTTGAAAAGAGGCTTCTACAAGCCCGACGGGCCAGCTCCTCACGTAACTCAGCTGGTTTCGCAACGTCCAGCAAGGGTATCATGGTTGGCGAGGATCATAGTGTATCGACTTTGATCAAGGAGAAGGACGCCGAGATCTCGGAGCTTCGAGCCAGATTAGACGATAAAGACAGGATGCTGACTGCACTTCGCAGTGCCGCTCGTTCACGAGAGGTCGCGGAGGAAGTCAGCAGCTCAAGAGCCGAGACACGGAATGAGACTCGGAACGAGACGCGAAATGATACCCGGAACGAGATGCGAAGTGAAGCTCGATCGTCATTGCTATGTGACGCCGTTAGCCCTCCACCTCAAGGGGCTCTCCCAGATCCTCCGGCGTCGAATCCTAAGAGGTTCTCGCCCATCCGAAAGCGGACCAAAAGCGTGGACGAAATGAGCAGAATTCTCGACGAGATGATACAGGACCGCGTTGAAACAGGCCATATTGTTAAAAGCAACCGTGGCAGTATTCATATCGCCGATAAGCGCAAGGCCGAGGCATCGCTAGAACCTAGTCAGGCAGACGCGCAGCCATCGCCAACAGTTATGAGCGAGTCCAAGCAATTAGCAGCATTGGAGGTGTAGGTCTGTGATCAGATGGCATTGTTATTTTCTATTTTTCTTGTCCGCGGCAAGGCAGGCGTTCCGGTTAGGGACTTCTTCTGTGGATTGTTTTATACCCTGTCCATTTTATCTGTTTGCTATGACGGGCTTGTGGAATGCGAATGTCCTGATGAGGGGGTAAGAGAGGTTGACGGGCTGTACTTTGTTTGCTTTTCCCGAACCGTCAGATAACGACCGTGTTTTATTAAACATTTCACCGAGGGGTGGCATCTATTGTTTGTTGTAATGGCATGCTATGAGGAGGGGAAAAGAAGGTCGCAACTTTGGGAGTGGACGGCGGAGCAGCCGGCCCTGGTGCATTTTTTGAGGAGGGCATTCGTCTTGTATATTTTTTGCCAGCTGCGATTGTCAGCTAGTGCCCTCGTCCACGAAGATGAGCGAGCTCCAATATGATCTAATTATCATGCGAACTATCACGTCTGAACCAATGAATGCTGGAATGCCGCATGCCCTGTTGGTTATACCATGGAAGGAAGCCTCAGTATGGCGTTGCTGGGATGTGTACTCGACGTGCCACCCGCGCTTCCCGCTTACATCCACACATGCAAGTCGTCATCGGTTATTAGGTATCTATCTGTGGTAACCCAGGTTAGACAAAGACTAGCCACGCGCAGGAACGCGATGATATGATGCCCTGAGAGGAGGAATAGGGGGCAAGAGGATGTGGGCGACTACCCCCATTGCTTGTTTCCTGGGATGCCGTGGCGGCACATCTTGCATTGCGGATGAGGTGTCATGCACGTTCGCGAACCGAAGGAAGCGATTGGGTGTCTCGTTCTTTCTTTCTTTCTGGCTACCCTGCCTGGCAATGGCGTTCGGTCAGCTGCAGGTCGGGAGATCATTCTTATGGCTGTCTGTGGTGTATGGTGGTGGATGCTTCTGGGGAATCAGTCGACCCCACCGTGGCAGCAGAGTGATCGAGGTAGATTGGCTTACTGAGCGGAACTTCATGCGGGATAGCTTGTAGAAAATGATACTTATTTCTCAGCCGTTGCTTCTCCTTCTTTATTATGATGATTATTATTATTACCTTGCTATGGAAGCCAGACAGTAATGGTGTCGCTGCTACGCCAGCTATGAACAGTTGAGCCAGTATGCCCGGATACTATACACGGGTACTCTACAGATAACAACACGGCCAGTGAACTGACTCTACCCAAATGCTGGAGGTAAGGATGGGATCACGTCCAAGGAAGGACCTAACACCATGAGTGCGGAGACGTGGATTGGGTCTTACTGAAGGATTCAAATCACGTGCAGCGCAGACAATTCTCATGCGAATGGCCGTCGATAACAGAGGGGGATGGTGAGCACACGACGGATCTGCGATGAAGACCACGGGAGACTTCTTTGCCATCCATTGTTGAAGATTCCGGCGTGCTGTTTGCGTCGTCGCAATATATGTGATACAGACTTGGCAGAAACAGGCCGAGGCACAAAATCACGGCACCAACACGGATTGCGACGTTGGTTCTGGGAAGGGAGCCCTGGCGGATGAGGATGTTGCTATGTAGTTGGTTCGGAAGCTGGACAGGACTATGAACGGCTAGAGCGAGGTTAAAGAGCAACGATATCTCTCCGCCCAGGAACTTGAAACCGCATGTGGAGGGATAGTGATGGCAGTAAGCACATATGTATATGTGTGGCTGCGGGTGGGTTCGTCCTGTTGGCGACTCGAAAGCAACGTCAGCCAAGCGACGACCGTCCCAAGACTGGGAGTGTGTCACGATGTTTGGGCGTCGTATCCATGATCAGCCGAGGTGTGTATCTACTTATAGAATTCTGGAACTGTACAGAGTTGGTCTGGAACCTCTGTTTCTTCATCCACTTGCAAGGGTGAAAGTTTCAACTTCCTAATGAGAGCCCATCTGAACGTACTTGAGCGCGCGCACTGCGAGATGGAGTTGGACGACAGAGCAGCCACGATCACTGTCCCTGATGCCCGGACGCAATATATCATTAATTTGTCGTAACCCGGGAAGTGGTAGCTTAATCAAAGTTGGCAGCGGCAGCTCCCATAGGGATACATACATCCATTTACTGTCGGTTAGCTCCTAGCGGACGGGATTTATCCGACCAGATGCTGTGGGGATTGTCTCGTTGGTCTGCCTCGCCATCCTTCAGGATTGAGTGGGCTGACAGATGATGAAGGACGAGCCGAGTCGTTTGCAAGATTCTCATGGAGGCAGGGGAAGCTTCCTAGGGCCTTGGGCCATAATACTGAACGGTGTTTTATACAGCAGCAAAAATCCGTGGTTGTGTTGGCCTGGCAGCACAATACACTATTGTGCCTGGGTCCTCTTTGGTGATTCTATCATACTTTCACTCATCAGTATGGGATCTCTCAGGGCGAGTATAGCCGACAGGCTGCACAGTATGTCTAGGCGTTTGTGACACGGGGTCGGTGAATACACGAGAAAAACTGTTTGATCAAACACAGACGTTTCGCCACGGGTACGCTGTCACTCGCGGAGCCTAGCCAGAATCCAACAAGGCCAACATGTTGGCCGCATTTTCAGAGAGAAGCCCAAAGAGAGGGTGAGCCAGCACATACGGAAGTGAGACAGCGTTCTACAGATTGACAATGTGCCATGTAATACGGGAGCGACTGACAAACAACGCTGCGGTAGTGCCGAGTATTCAATGCGCAGTGTTGGGGCAGGACAGACCGTGGCTCATCTGACAAGATCGTCGTTGGCCCCATTATGCACGACCTTACCACAACCACCTTATTGCCAGTTCTAAATGGCTGGTCGTCGCGTGGTTCCGGGGGTTCCGGGTCTTGGCCGTTGATGATTATGTCGTATCTTTCATGTGACTTGGCCTCTCATATAGGAATGCGTGGATTCAAGAAGCCGCCCAAGATGAAGAGTGCTGACCATTTGCTCAACCCGACAAGGAGGCAGGAGCCGATGGTGTCTGGTAAGGCCAATCCACCAATCAGACGAACCATTGCACGCCCCATTTTAGTAGTGTTTCATGGCGATCGTCTTACATGAGCCCCGTCCAATCAGCTGCTGGGGCTTCGTCGCACCCGGGAATGGGAGCGCACGGGCAATCGATAGCCACGCTTGCTTGCTCTTGCCATACTGGCAGGGTACCTGAGAAGCCTTATTCCACCGTGCAACTTATCTTCACATCAGACAGGCGCCTTGTACATTGACTGCCCTTGCTAGATCTGTGACGAGAAAGTATATGTCTGTACCTACGGTATAAGCATGTAGGAAGATAGGAAGGTACGAGTTTGAAGTGTAGAAATAAATGCCAATATGGGTCAGTTGTGACTTTTAGAATTTGCACAGTACAAAAATTGCTAATCACTCAAGCAGGTACCTGGAGAAATATACTTGCCGCATATGGGTGTGACGTTGTTCCCAAGACTCCGTCTTGTTGGACCCTTTAACAGAAGCAAGCTAGGAGCACCCCTGCATCTCCTACCAAAGCTATTACAGGTCCGAAGTAGATCTCCAAGATCGTTTGTTTCTACTTCCCCTTCTTGCTTGTCATCGCCGTTCAATATTTCCGCTGTCCCAATGCCATCTGCTGCCCGAGTGCCGCGCCAAGACTTGAAGGATGCCCACCTCTGTCCCCTGTGTGCCTGTCTCTACTCTGTCATTTGTGACTCGATACCTAGCCGAACCTAGGTACTGATGACCAGTAGCCAGAAAGGTTGATGACCAAATCTCTCCTGACATCATTGGACCCCACCATCTCATTCCGATCGATATTTGGCGCACAGTCAGATTTGGATGTTGTTCATGTCGTTTCCCCCTATGCATTATGGTCATGGAGAACAGACACTTGTGTACGGTGTGCATGTGATCCATGGATGTGACTCCTCTCGTGCTATATCAAACATCAAAATAACCCTTCAGCTAGACGAAAGTACTGGACTTGTACTACTCCACGTAGCTTACGTCCTTGTGCCACCAACTTCACCCTCTTTCTCCACGAAGTTCGCCGCCCCGTGTGCCAAGGCCTGCCGTGTTCTTCCCCAGACGGGCCAGGAAAGCCAACGAGAGAGCCTCACATTCTCGAGTGCATGCATTGTCCGTCTTGCTAGTATCGACCGGCCTCGATGCTAGTCTCACAGCTCTAACCTCTCCTTCCGCTGCCAAGCACTCTGGCATGTTCATCTGAAATCTGCTCTGCTGCTTTCATCACTTCACTCATTCACTCACTCACTCAATACCTCAACTCTCTCTCCCTCTCTCTCTCTCTCCACACACACATTAGGTAGACATATGTAGTCTTTTTTTCCCAGTTATTACTTTGAACCCCACGTTTTACGTAGTACAGCCAACATCACCGACTTCGCGCCCCTGGCCCATCTTGAAACCCCCTAGGTTGGGCATTATCAGCGAGCCTTTGCCGAGGCCTTTGTCTCTTCAACCTGCTCTCGCCTACTGTACTAATACCCGGCGGGCCCTTCGTTTTGACCCTTGCGGACCCCGATTTTCCCCCATTTGCCTGGGACAGAAGTCGACTGAAAACACAGGGTGCCAAGAGGTCGATGGGCCATTGAACCTTCACGACTGGTCACCTGCTGTTTCTGGTTACGATCGACTCCTATGCTCTTTGCATTTTATTTAGATACACAGGTACCCAGTGTATCTGACTTCAGCCGCTACTCGGAAGTCCTCCAAGGTTGCGCCTCTTTTGCATCCTGACTTTTGACATCAACGACGTTGAGGCCGTAGAGCCAATTCTCGACAGCACGCCCAATGTATTTGCGTGCACCTCGACGGCTTCTCGCCTAGCTCTGATGGCATTTACACGATTCCGACCGATCAGTCATTCCTTCTATTTCACTATCAACGACAAACTATCTATACTTCACCGCTGCTGAGTCCGCGGCTCAACTTCAGTCATTCCTTTCACGTTTCCTAAGGCTGTGATAACGGCCATTACTAAATCGTCACTGATCATCTCTCTTCCAAAAACTGTCTCCTAAACATTATCTACTACCCTGCGAATTGCTGGCTGCAGATATGGCGCCACCTGCTCTAGATCTCTCGCAAAGCACTCATGCGAAGATGATGGCTTCACATCCGCGGCTTAACTTGAGGAGAGCCGCATCATACCAGGGTGACAAGTCAGCCAAATCGTCTACTTCGTCACGATTCAATTTCAACCATTTGATTTTCGCCCCGCCGCAGTCGCCTGGTCTACCCGCGTTGGTTCCAAGGCCCCGAAAATCGCCAACCACACCGAGGCCTAGTAGGATACTGCGGATGGTGATATGGATACTCGGGATAACACTGCTCATGGTCGTCTCCAAGAGTTTGCTGCGGAGGGATGGTAGGGTACCGATTGTCGATTGGGTTATAGACGGCCGTGATGAGTATGAGATGGTTGGACAATACGATTTACCCGAGTTCCCAACCCCGATTGCCGTTACGGACCGACACGGAAGGTCTAAATGGACCGTATCAATTCCTCCCACATATGATTTTCCATTAACTGTCAAGGAATACTCCGATATCTGCGCCAAATGCCAAGAAGTGGCCGCCCATGTTCGAGATCTCCACGGCCATTCACGTCCTTCACCAGAAGCACAGCCGGAATACTACTACGAAGACCCCTATTTCGTGGATGTCGGTGAGGCCGAGAAGCGAGGCCTTCTGCCGGGTGTGGAAGGCAAGGCATGGAAGGTCACTGCTCAAGCTCAGGATGGCCATCTCGTAGGGGAGAAGCAAGATGGACTGGTCGACAAGGGGGTTTGTAAGACATCTTTGACGTTTGTCCTCGAGTCGCCAGAAGCCGGTCTAGGCCCTACTCTGATGATGCTTTGGATGGCATACGGTCTTGCCATGAAGGAGAAACGATCTTTTTTCATTGATGATTCGAGATGGGCCTACGGCGAGTACACAACTATATTCAAGGCACCGCCGTCGCCAGAGTGCAATCCACCTCCGAGGCATGAAATGCTGCCTTGTCCACACAACGCAAGGCACTTGGTTGTCACTCCTGCTACTGCCCGTGAAACATTCGGTAATAGTTTCGCTGCCGAGTACGAGAACCTAGCCCGGAACGACATAACCCGGGAACGGCCTATGTTTGATCTGGCTCGTGCAGGGCACGATGCGCTATTTCATCTCAATGACGATGACCAACCGTACGTTCAGAATCGTGTCAAAGAGCTCAAATCCAAGTCCATTGTGCCCCCGGGAAACTACAACGATGGTACCATCATTGGTGTCCACGTACGACATGGCGATGTACACCCTTTTGAGTACCAATACAATGGTGCTTATATCCCGTTGAACCTGTATACTCAGAAGGTTAGGGAAATCCTTGAGTACAAGTACAATACTAGTACTCCTATGGGTAGAGAAGATATCGCTGCAAAAGAACATTCGCTCGTGGTGCTTGCCTCCGACGACCCCGATGTTTACGAAAGCGAAGAGTTTTCTGGGGCTTTAAGGGCTCAAGAGCAGATTCAGCTTGCGAGTAAAGAGAATATCGAGAGCATGAATCCAGATCGATCAGTGATGCACAAGTTCGTTGACGAAACCTTTGGATGGGAAGGCGGGTTCTTCGCTAGCATGTTTTGGAACCTGGGGCGCTCAACCTTGAACAACGCAAATGCGGCAGACGACGAATTGCAGACGGCACTGAAACCTTCTGCGGAGACCATGAGGCTTAGAGGGCTGATAGGTCGAGCTTATGTGACGGATCTCGCAGTGCTGGCTCAAGGCAGCGACACTGTCGTCTGCACTATGAGTGCGATGGGATGCCGGCTGCTGGCTGTGATAATGGGTTGGGAGAAGGCCATGGACGAAGGTAACTGGGTCAACATCGATGGAGACTTCCAGTGGATGGGCCTGTCGACGTAGTTGCCCGTACTCACGCGAGTCACACCCCGGTTTCAATGGCCTGGAGAGGAGAGGAGTGGAAGAAGAGAAGACTACTACATAGGTATTGCATAAGTGATGGATGGCGGCGTTCAGGGGAAAAGGACTTTCGACCGCGACGGGTTGGGAAGGCAATACCACAACATTGAAGGGCGTACTGGGAAGGGAGAAATTGCGTCCATCTTTGCATCGGGCGCATTGTTTGCCAGCGATATATCCCGCGCCTTCTGGGCCATTAACTACTACTTCCTATATGAAGCAGAGGCTTCAGAATAAAATCTCGTTACACCATACTCGATTCGCTCACAGACGTTCCGTGTCTCCAGGTCCATTCTTCAAGTAGAGTGTCGACGTGATCCAAGTTTCTTCATGCAAAGCCACAAATTAGGTCATCTCGAGCGTGAACGAAGGTGAAAGTATAGTCGTGCCAAATAAAAGCAGATATCATTCATCGGAGACAGGTGGCACCTTTTGCGCCCTATGCGATGGTGAAAATAAGCTGACCTGTCGCTGGTAAACCACACGGAGATGTTGACCCAGCCAGGCACCTGGTCCAGATACTTCGAAAGGTTTGAGTAGGCATGATAGGAACTAGCTCATCTATCATAGGAATGCCCTCGGTACTAGTTTTTGCCACCACTCTTGAGGACATACTTGTTGTTCTGCGGCAGAGTTGAGTATTTCCGTTGGGATATGGGCAAAGTTGTTCTCGCTAAGACTACAAGCATGGATCACCGTCTGGAGAAGTCAAGGTGGCCAGGAAGTGCGGAGTGAGTGCGAAGTAGAGCGGCTCATAAAGGCGACATTTCCAACGCAAAATGATGGATATCCCCTGGACAGTATAAATTCAAGAAGCACCTTGGCTCGCGCATGAACGCCTGATCGGGTTTTTAGAAATCCATAGTCTCGTGTGAGTCCCTTTGTATTATTTACGTAGAGAGACCCAAGGTCTCACTTGGTAAGACTGGCGAACATCACAAGAGAAGAGATATCCAGGGGCTCCAGGCCGACCGAATAATCAACCAGAACAGTAGTATCCTTCACTTTCTTGTGTTCAGACTGCTTGCACACGCAAGATGATGTACTGGATACTCCTCGAGTCATATCCATACTTCCTGCGTTCTCGGGGCTGCGTCCTGTTGATACTTAGCCCGAATAGAAGCATCATTCTTCCTTCTTGACGTCTTCCTCCTTCAGTGGCGTTTCGCTGGTCCTCACAGCAACGCCCGCATCCTCCATGATCTCGTCCTGACCCTGATTGGCCTCTATACCATCAATCTCCATAGACTTGATTCCATCCGTGACGCCGTTTACTTTCCCATTTCCAATGACAGCGGCGCCGGTCCCACGGTGTCTGAAGACCTTAATCCTGCCATCCTGGCCGCAGCTCACCATGGTATCTCCACAGATGTCGACCCAAAAACAGACGCCTTTGTGTGCCCCCTCGATTCGCTGTACGACCTCTTTGCTCTTGACATCCCATAATACAATGTCCCCATCTTCTGATGCAGCTGCGACGAAGGCGGCGCCGTCCACAGTTCCAAAACATCCACCGATGCTGAAGCCCTTGTTCAAGTGGCCTTGGTACGTCTTCTTGACGGAGCCTGACACGTAGTCCCATAACCGGAGACATGAATCCATACTGAAGGCGAGGACGTATCGACCATTTGGGGCGAAGCATACGGAGGTTATCGGCGGATTATCCTCGTGAACAAGCGTGCGTAGACATTGCCCTGTTGAGGTATCCCAGATTCGCCTGCACCATCGCAAAGTTTAGTACCCTTCTTATGGTATTCGCTGAAAACAGGACTCTAAACCATTGGTAGAATACCGAAAGAGAGAAAAGGACAATGTACTCACGTCAGACCATCTGTACTGCAACTCACGACCAACGTTCCATCCCTGCAGAAGTCGATCCCGCTCACAGGATCGCTGTGCGCTGGGAGACTTCTCATTAGTCGTCCGGCTCTGACATCCCACAAGAACACAGCTTCGTCATAGCTCCCACTTGCCAGGATGTTTCCCTTAGGTGAGAATGCAAGACTATACACGTAGCTGTGATGTCCAAGCAATGGTTTCGACCTTGTCGGACGTCCTGTCACTCTATCCCAGAGCCGGATCGCCTTATCGTCTGAGCCTGAAGCCAGCGTCTTGCTATCTGGCGACCACGCAACGGCTGATACTCCCGCCATATGTCCTATCAGTGTGTCCATGTGGCGCCCAGTGGCAGCGTCCCATATCCGGATCGATTGATCGGCAGACGAGGACGCAATCCACCGTCCATCGGGTGATATGCGGACCTGTGAAATCGGTTTTCCGTGACCAGATAATACCATTCGGGGCTTGTAGTTCGGCTTCACCTGCTGCCGCTCAGGCGGAGTGGAAGGATCGTGGTCACGGAGAGGTGTATCGCGATCTGAGCGAGGAGTGCGGGATGGTGTGCGTGAGTCCGATCGAGAATGACTTCGCGGGGTACGCGATCTTGATCGGGAGTGGGATGATGAAGGACTATCGGAGCGAGAACGCCTCCGTGATCTGGAACGTGTTCTTGACCTGGAGCTCGAGTGGGATCGGGAACGAGAATGGTCGCTTGAGTAATAATGTTGATCGCGGCGCCGGCGAGGGCTTCCGGTGCGACTGCGGCTTCTTCCTCCGCTCCTACTCCTAGATCTGCTAGTAGACTCCTTTTCTCGAATAGATACGCGCAAATCTTGCTTCGCATGCCCTTTCTCTGGTGTATCGTATGGCGGGGTAGAAGCGGCGCTTTCATCGTGAACTTTGCGGCGCTTGGAAGGCGGACCTGGTAAAGGGCCATTTGTGGAAGAATTGACTTCAGCCATGTTTGTTGGTGACTGGTTGTGAATGTGCGCTTTGCATCGATTGAATGTGAAGAACGATGTCGTAGCGATTCCTTCCTAGCCAACCTGTTTCTTGGTCTAGTGGTTGATTCCTAGGTTGCTTAGAGTCAATTAGAAATGAAGGGTACGGTAGGTGTATTCGCGAGAATGCTTTCAGTCAACGTAAAGTCATGAATAGTAGGTATAACGACGCTGAAATTCATCCAAGGGTAAACCGACGTGGCCAAAGAATTGAATCTTGATGGCGCTGTATCCATAGCCTCGGAGCCATGAGTGTTGGAAAAGTTAACAAGGCTGACCTCGATGCGCCGACACACCGATCTCAAGATAGGTATGTACCTACCTACATCCCAATGTACCCGCCCAGCTGTGCACGAACTACGGGCCCTAGGTAAGTACCTAATATGTAAGAGTCTACCTCATTGCGGCTGCCGTCCACGCCTCAGGTGGGGTGTACCGATGCCCTGAAGAAAGAAAACATGGGCCCTGGAGACAACCCGCCCAGTACATGGTACTTGACAAAACTCCCGCTGAGATTGCCCCGCAAACGCGTTGCATACGGCTAATGGTGAGAGACCACCCCCAGATGAAACAATCTTAAATGCCTTCAACAACCGGAGGTGCTGCAAGAGGTTATCTCCAAGGAACATACCCGATCAGACCGTCGGCATGATCGATGACCCTTCCCCTTCATGTCTGCTTCAGCTTGGTCCACCTCTCCTGTGAAAAGAAGCTCATTTGCCATGCAGTACCTTTGCGCAAGGATGGACCTACTAAACGAGTCACAACGCCCAGCCCTCCATCTGGGTTAGGCAGGCAAGGCCGAGATAATTGCTTCACCACCTTGTTCAATAGTCCTGACTCTCGACGAATAATTTCAATGCCTTGTGCCTACGTACTGTGAGCAATGAGTCCAATGTAGGTGTATGCATATTGTCCTATACGTTTTGAGACTTTGTTATCGCTGTATGCTGCAGGTGAACGTCTGTGTTGCCGTTACTATCTACAGGCTCTATCCCATCCGATACTCCTCCATGTCAGCGCAAGCATATGGGATTATCATCGGCATCGCATTATTTCCCACTATGCTTTGGCATGCCGTCAAGACCTGCAGCGCAGTGAACCAAAGTTAGCTCTTTGGGGATGTGAAATCCTTCTGATCGCTGTCTCACGCGCTGGCTCTGCCATCTATCCTCTCAGCGTCGTATCTGCACGTCAAGATTACAGTGCTCACTTTGCCTCATCCTAGCAGGCCGAAGGGGTCGGTGGATGCTCATCTCATTTAAGATCTGGTCCTGAAGTGGACTTCATGACACATCCGCAAAATACTTCGCAGCAGAGATTCCGGAGGCTACATACCTACCTCAAGTGAGGAGCGTTATATGAACCGCAAGTTTTCTTTTTCACATTCGAACCCGGGCCCAAGACTGGTCCACGCTTGATCACGCGAACGATGGACGAGCTACCCCTCGAGCTCAATGTCATTACCCTCAACTGCTGGGGTCTACGACACATCGCCGCGCACCGCGCCGAGCGTCTCACAGCCATCGGCCGGTACCTGGCCACCTGCGAGCCCCTGCCGCACATTGTTGCCCTACAGGAAGTCTGGACGGCAGAAGACTACCGCAGCATCCGTCGCGAGGCGCGCTTCGTCCTGCCCTTCGGCAAGTTCTATCACAGCGGCGTTTTTGGCTCCGGGCTCGTCATCCTCTCGAAATGGCCGATAGAAGAGAGCACTTTCTGGAAATTCTCTCTGAACGGGCGGCCCACGGCTTTCTGGAGGGGTGATTGGTATGTCGGAAAAGGCGTTGCGTGCGCGCGTATCCGGTATGGCGACGGAGACAAGGACATCGTTGAGGTCTTCAACACTCATGTAATCCATCTACCCAGCCCCTTCAGCACGCTTTGTGTGTGTCGAGGGAACGATGGAAGCAGGCTAATCCGATACGCGTAGACTCATCCCTCATACTCGGGAAACCCTTATGACAACTCATATACCGTCCACCGGCTTTCACAAGCCTGGGAGATAGCCAAGTTGGTCCGCGGCGCCTGTGAGCGAGGGCACTTGGTCGTCGCGCTAGGCGACTTCAACGATGTACCGCTATCGCTCCCCTACCGCCTACTCAGCGCGCACGCCCCCGTCGCCGACGCCTGGCGCGTTCTATATCCAGAGTCCTCGCTCGGGTCTGCCGAGCACGAGTTGGAGCGCACACGCCGGCGTCCTATCCCCACGGCGGCCGCCAACGTTGCTGACAACGGCGTGACGAGCCAGAGCACATACAACACCTGGGCACTCCGCAAGGAAGATCGCTCGAACCTGGTCTCCCCAGAAACCCCGGACCCGCGCGGCCAGCGCATCGACTACATCTTCTTCTCCCGGGGCGGCGACCAGCGCGCCAACGACCTCGCCGAGATCCCGGACGCCCACAGCCGCGAGAACGACGGCCCGGCCGTTTCGGGCTGGGTTGTCAAAGATGTCCGCGTCGGCGCCATGGCCCGACATCCCCAGCTGGACTGCAGTCTTTCGGACCATTTCTCCGTCGAGGCCACGCTCCTCCTGCATATGCTTATTCCCGCCAAGTACGGCGACCACCCCCGTCGTGACCACACTCAAACCCGCAAACCTCACCGCCAGCAACGCTACCGCAAGCCTCACCCTCGCGACAGCGGCATCGCCTCGTCCGCTGCCCTCCCCACTGACGACGATGATGCGCAATCCCAGCACTCCCACACCTCCGCTGACGCCGGCGCCTTCACCCTCGCCAGCGTCCCCCCCATCGGCATCTCCCAGGGCGCCTACCTCCAGTCCCCCGCCGTCTCCGAGTACCTCGACAGCCGCGAGCGCGCCGTCTTCGACGACCAACTCGCCAACTTCGACAATGCCGTCCAGGACGGCCTGCCCCCGCACACCTACGACGATATCCTCGCCCTCGTCTCCGCCTATCAGGCCCGTGAGGCCCGCCAGCGCTACTGGCGCCTCCTCCACGGCCTCTTCTGGGCCCTAGTCGCCCTCGCCTGCTGGGTCGCCGTCTGGTTCGTCCCCCGCGCCGGCGCCTTCGTCTTCCTCGTCGTGAGCTCCCTGGGCCTAGTAGGCGGGAGCCTCGACGCCCTTATGGCGCTGCTGTTCTTCGGGGCTGAGAGCAAAGCGCTGAAGGAGTTCGAGTGGGAAATTCGCAACGCGAAGGCGACAGCGAGCGGGTCGAGCGGAACAGTGATGGGGGAAGAGGAGAAGTGGTAAGCTCGTAGCCACGTGGTGGTGGAGTGTGGGAGCACGATAGATATGAGAGGCAAAGGATATACGATAATGGAAAAGGTCCGCAGGCGGCCGAAAGTCGTCTCCCGCCGATGCTGCTCCAACAGGCAATTCACAGGAGGACATCACTCGTAGAGAAGGAGATCATACCATTTGTTTTTTCGAGGAGAGTCGTTTCTGTACCTAAGGATCAGGCGTTAACGATACCAATTACTCGATACGGAAAAATATTGTTTTAATACTACTCCAAGTCCGATGCACTTGGGTCGACTTCACTGCACTCGTCTCCTTTCGCCTAGTCAACTCAGGCGCATAGCCTCCTCCGGAGCATCAGCTTTCTGCTCCACCACCGCCATTAGCATGACAAATCCAGGCTTCCCTTTTGCAGGTGCAGAGCGCCGTCTATAACCACCGCTCCATCCCCTGGTATGTGCCAATCACGTTATTGGCTACAGCAATACCGTCTCCTCTCGAATTGCGCCGGAACGTATATCCCAGAAACGCCGTCTGCTTCCGTACCTCAAGCACGATCCCCTTCGTGTTCCGATCCCTTAGCAGGCGGTCTCGCGGTCGCTTGCGCTCACGCCGCCCGTAAGTCCGTACGTACAGCTTCATTTGCTGCGCCAGTTGAGCGTCATGATGTGTCAACGCCTCGATCTCGCGGTCCATACGTTTCAGTTTAACACTGTCGAACGGCGTCCCGATGAACTGCGCCATCATGCCGCGTGTATGCCGCGGAAAGCTCGAGAGCTGTGCTTGTATCGCCGCCAGCTTCTGTGGACTGCGATCATTCGTTGACAAGTTCAAGCCTGTCGGCAGAAAGGCGTCGGGAGCTTGAAATCCAGTGAGAGGGTTAGTGAGGGCCAGGTCAAGAGGTTCTGATCCCGACTGCGTATCCGGGGCAGACTCAGACCAATCCGAGATGGGATCCTCTTCGTCGAAGTAATGTGTATCTTCGAGGCTGTTAAGCTGCGGGACGAACGGTGGTGGGCTAAGATGAAGTTGCTCCCATGCAATACCCCGAAACCATTTGTGGGCTCTAATATCCTCTCCATCGTAAGGATAGACGGATCGCCCAGTCCAGTCTTGATAACGGCGTCGTTCGCGGGCCCTCCCTGGCGACGAGGAAGGGTCTGGATGCAACTCGCGGTACCGATAGCGCTTGGAAGAAAGACGGTCTTCTTTCGCGCAAATCAGGCTGGCCATGAGGTCCATGCAGCGTTTTGACACGACAGGACGTTGTGGAAAAGCAAAGGTTTGCTTGTGATTCATAATGTTTCTCTTGGTCTGTTGACGCCCGCCTTCTTCAGAAATGAAAGGTGTATGACCATAGAGACACTCGTATAGAATGACGCCGAGACTCCACTAATCGCATCTCGCATCATAGTTGCCCTCACGAATGACCTCTGGTGCCATGTACTGGCTTGTTCCTACACAGGATCGGGCAGCACTGCGAATGCCACAGCGGTTTCTCCAATTGAGCAGTAGCTCATTCTGAGTAGCAGTAGATGTGCCTACCGCTGGGAGCTGCCTCTCATGCATATGCATGGCCTGAGATACTCCCTGGGCCCATTTCATTGTGCCTTGGAGTCCCTCAGCGCGGTCGGTGGCGTCTCCTTCGACAGTGATCCCGAGTTTATGGAGGACACTGTAGCGCTGAGTGTGGTAATAGTTGGTATCATGAGACCAGTGGCCATCGAAAGCGAGACCAAAGTCAGATATCTTCAAGTGTCCCGAGGCCGAGACTAGAAAATTGTCGGGCTTGATATCGCGATGGATGCAGCATAGTGCATGTGCCTCTTCGATGCACAGTATCATCTCGGCAATGTAGAATTTGGCTACCGGCTCGTTCAGTATGTTCTCGCGAATGAGTAGACCGAGAAAGTCACCCCCTGGCATGTAGTCCATGACAAGGTAAAGATTTTAGGCGTCCTCAAAACTGGAGATAAGAGGTACAATCCTATATGAGAAAAGAGGTCAGAATTCTTTACGATGAGCCGATCTATGTGGTCTCTTACCAATTCGCGCCCTTAGAGGCAACCAGGAAGTCTCTCTCAGCCCGCAGGTGGCCCTCTTGGCTGGTCCGCAGCATGGCTGACTTGCGAATCACCTTCATGGCATAAGCATTTCCAGCAGTGCTTGTGCCATTGTGCGTTGCCTTCTCGCGTACAAGCCTGACAACGCCGAAACTTCCCTTGCCCAATATCTTAATAACCTCGTAGCCCTCTGCAAGCTTGTTGTGCTGCCCTTGAACGGCACCGATCGTCTTCGCCATAAGAGTGCGCGTTTCACGAAGGTGATCTGTTTCTCGTTGGTAGAACATACGACGTCTCATATTTTTCTCGAGTGGCGTGAGGTCCGGGCTGTGATACAATTCACTTTCTAAATATTGGCGACGAAAGCTTCGCTGGGAAGGCCGAGAAAGCTTTTCATTGAAATAAGTCTCAAGATAGATCTTGGCCGCCGCAGCTTTTTCGACCGTCAGAATAGACGGGACGACAAAGTCGATCTCGGTTTCCTGAATAGTAGTGAGGTTCGAGTCTGGGGTCGTACTGCCCACAGTCTCGGGCTCTTTTCGACGAACTATACTGGCCGGTCGTCTTTCTCCCGAATGATTGTCCTTACTGGACTTCTTGGACTCAAAGGAGGTCTTCGCTGTCGTGCCAGTACTGTTGGTCGGACCGGACGACTTCCCACTCGAGTTTGTGTTGCTGTTCCCATTGCTAATCGAATTGGTATTGATCATGTAGGAGGCGACATCCTCAGGAGCACAAGGTCCCAGTGGTTCATTGGTGGCCTTCTCCATCGAACGAAGAGATGGTCTTGATTTGGAATTGATCCGGCGTACTACTGTGACAGAGGCGCCTAACGGAGTTCTGAGGAAAGGGAGAGATATCTTTCTAAATATTCGTCGACGCTCTGGAACCATCTCACTTGGACTTGGTGTCGGAGAGGGGGCCGGCCATCTTGGAGGTTCCCTTGACGAGTTGCCAGATGCTAAATGCCGCTTTAGCTTGCTGCGAAGTAATGCACAAGGTATACGAAATTTAACCCACCACTGTTGGTTAATGAACGCAATGCTGAAACAATACTGGAACCCTGACGTCTCAATTTTCGTGGTTGTTCACCTCTTTCCGGCATCGACATTGCTGTCTCTGATGGGGTCACCGCTAAAAGGGGTGTCTCGCTACCGGCCGCGAGCGATGGCATGCTGCCGACATTATGCAAGACGTGCTTCATATTGTCTGGTGTGTTCGACGAGCTCGTGGCGCCGGCATTTACTGTTGTGATGGGAAACGCAAGGAATGACTACAAATTCGAAATATGAAGTGGCATCTCTGGGAATACGATGCCGATAAGAGGACCTCAAGAGTGTCTAGAGATGTCGCATCCACTAAAATAAAGAATAGCAGTGGACTGGTTGTAATAAGTGAATTGTGAATGAGTGAGTTGATTGAGTTATGTCCTCAATAATCGAGTCGCAAAGGTCTCACCGAGCTCACTTTTCATCTGTTCTTTCCCTTGCGAGAAATACTTCTGCTCCTCCCGGGCAGGCGCGTAGATTTACTTCTACGACGGAAGGGGGCATCTACATCAAGAATACAATCCGCTTGGTCCACTGACGACGTGTCTATATCGTATCGTCTGAGTGTCACAGTCGAGCGAGCTTCAAGTCAAAGCCATAGACTTGGAAATAGCACACAGGAAGGGGAATATTGTTGTAGTTTATTCATCTTGAGGTATCATTAAAGCTACCTAGGTATTTAACACAACGAAAAGAACTGTCAAGGAACGACCCAATTCCAAATCGCAACTTTTACAATACGCCTTAGATGCAATGCAGACCTCGTCATCCCTTATAACAATGCCTGCTTCCCGAAAGACCGGATCCTCGCAGGCTTACGTAGGTCAGAGACCTCACAGCGCAAAATTAAGCAACCCAGAAGGAACAGCCCACTCCAGCGACTGGTAGGCTAGACGAAACACTCGACTCCGCGAGCCAATACATTACAGTCAATGAGGTATCTGTAGATAGGAAATTGGGGAGCGACTGAGCTGGGACAAAAGCACAGCCTTTGTGTTTGAGATACACGGGCTTATTTGATGCTGAGCAGCTTGACGTCGAAGACCAATTCGCTGTTTCCTGGAATGCCAGGCTGGGATTTGCTGCCGTAAGCCAGGTTCGCGGGGATCGTCAGACGTCGTTCTCCACCGATCGCCATGCCTTGGACACCGATGTCCCATCCCTTGATGACCTGTCCCGTACCAGCCTTGAAACTGAAAGGCTTGCCCTTCTTGTTGGCTACACATCGAGTTAGTTGAGGTTTAGAGTAAAAAATACGAACAGCAGATGAACCCACAATCAAAGACTTTGCCATTGGTGAGCTTGCCAATGTACCGAACTTCAACACTGTTACCCTTCTTGACCTGTCTTCCGCTTCCAAGCTTGCGGTCGTCGATGGTGACACCCTGAACGACTTTTACACCGAGAGTGGCACCCTTTTCAGCGGCGGCTGAGCCCGTCGGGCCTTGCTCAAGGTTCTTGGCGAATTGAACCTTTTTATCGCCCTTGGCGGGACCCTCCTTGACAACTGCAGCCTCCTCCTTGGTGATAGCTTCGCCCTTGTTGTTCTTCAGCTTCTTTTGCTGTTTCTTGCTAAGCTTAGTCTCCTTGGCGATCATCTCGTCAAGACCCTCGACCTCGTCATCTGCAGGGCGTTTGTTCTTGCCCTTGGCTTCGACTAACTTGGGGGCTTCCTCTTCATCCGAGTCAACTTCAGTGATACGGGGGTCTGCGACGTCGTCAAGCTCATCAATCTCGGAGTCGTCCGTATCGTACTCATCGATTCCGTCCAAAGGGAGATCGTAGTCATCATCATCCTCGTCCTCATCGTCTGAATTGTCATCGGTGTCGATGATGTAGTTTCCAGTAAGGTGGATGACATGTGTACCCTTGACAACGAAGAAAACCTCCTCGTCGGGGCCAATGGTGATGTCGAGGGGCTGTTGGTAGTTCTGAAGGGGCTTTGTTAGCACATCAGGTCCATATAACCGTGCAATAGACAACTTACTCGCTCCGTGTCGAGCGTGCAGACTACCAGATCCTCGATTTCAAGGTCAGACGAATCAACGCTCTCGTCATCGTCTTCGTCGCTGGAGGTAGCAGGCTCCTTGCCCTTCTTGCTAGACTTGATGCCATTGGACTTCTTGGCGTCACCGTCAGCCATCTCCTCGTCCTCATCCTCTGCTTGGGCAGCAGCAATGAGCCTTTTCAGTGCGGCTTCTTTCTGGGCCTTCTTAGACTTGGAAGGATCGCTAGGGCCGCCATTGGACTCGTCATCCTCGTCATCCTCTTCGCTGTCGTCATCGGAACCTCCAGCCATAAGCTGCTCAAGGTACTCGTCGTCAAGCTCATCGTCAAGAGAAGGACGCTTCCGAATGATGCGCAGAGTGGATCGGGGGACAGGGGGAATATTTCCATCCTCATCAGCCTCGGGCTCCTCGGTAGGGTCGAGGGCAGCCATGGTGATGCGGTACTATAAGAGTATGTTAGCGCTGATGTTGGGATAGGAGCAATTGAGACAATGTCGCGAAGAGAGCTTCTACGTACGGCAGCATTAGGGATGCTATCCTCCTGCATGGCAGGAATCATGACACCGCCAGGAATGACGGCGAGCCCATAAAGGGCGACAGGGACAATAGGCATCTTGGTTTGGTGAAGCTCTTCGGAATGGGTAATTGTACCAGTGAGGGGGTCGTACAAATGAAAGGCAATTCAAAGGATATTTGGATGAGGTGGAACGCTTGCGACCACAATACAGAATTACTGAAGCCTCCGGGAGCTAGGTATCTGGGTAGGAAAGGTCGAGATGCAACTCGAATTGGGACAAGGCAGACAAGAACGAAAAGATTCGCTGCTCTGGCTTTGCTTGCTCCAATGGCGGACGACTCGAAATTTTCCAGGGCAAAAAAAAAAGTTTCGGCGCGGGACACCCCACCTCAAGAGAGCTAAACCGCTTGCCGCCCACCGCCTTTGCAGATAAGGCACCACTAATGCGCCACTAATGCACAGTCGAGCTTATCCGCAACGCAACCGGGCAACCACACCCTTCCTGCGTCTGGTCCTTCCTCTTGGCCCCAGCAGAGGTCATTGACAGGTCCAGTGTAGGCAACAAACAGCACGTGGACAGGCAAAGGGAACCTTAAGGAAATAAAATGCAACATTGTCATGATCATCATGTTAATAGCTGCCTGTAATGCTAGCACACACTTCAGTACTTTGTAAGACAATCTTCGTGACAAGTCCCGCCAGCCGAGAAGCAACTCTCCAACATCCATGTTTTTTCTCAAGAACTTGTCGTGCCTATCAACAGTATGTACAATATAGCCACAGGTACGAACTGAGTCCAAATTTCATACAGTGATGCTATATGCGACGAAGTGTCTTTCAGCAGATTGAGCTCTTGAATTGCGACAGCAAGGTTCATGTTGTTTTCATCTAACGGCTGACTTGCGTAGTCATATGCAGCACTGATCCTCTACTCAACCTGAAAACGACGGCCTTGCCCCATGCTGATTTGCTTGAGGATACCAGATGATTTGTGTTGAGACTACTGGCTTTTACGAGCATCCTATCTCGAGGTCATGAAACCCCGCGGACATAACTAAAAGCAGTGATCATCCAAAGCTATGGTGGATAATAGGGAAGTCAGTGCCGTGGAAATGCATATGAAGTCTTCAGTACATCGTCTGGACCTCTTATATTTTCCCTACCCTCCGACGTGATCTTTACCATTTTCTATATCAGCACCGTCCATACACAATGACACTTGATGACCCCACCCAACTACCCAAAAAAGCCATCTAATATCTTTCTATTCAGGCCAAAGTAGCAGTCCTCGCAGCCGCAGCCTGGACAATTTCGTCCATAGTCTCAATCCATCTCATCTCTTCGCCCGCCCGAAACCCATCAGCCAAGCCCGAAACGAGTTGAACACCATGGTCCAAAGGAAGCCTGACTGACCTTTAGCATACTCCTGACCGCGATCGCCCACGTCCACCGTCTCGCAGATAATCTCGACCAATGGCTTTGGGAAGTGTTTGCCTGTGCGGCAATACGCTGCTACAAGGTCGTTGCCATTCGTGACGCCTCCTAGATGGGACGCGCTGAAAATCAGTATTTGGGTATTTGATATCAGATCAGGCCGAACGAGAAGAGAAAGGGGCTTCTGGACAGCAGGAGAGAATTTGAGGGCATGGATGGATGAGGTAGGTATAAAAATCCTCCAACTTACCGCCTGACCAGAAGTTCCCATCCTGAATCCATCGCAGCTCGTGTCCAACACGGCTCTTCTCCCCAAATCCCTTAGTGGCCAACAAGTCTTGCAGTCCTCGCGGCCCACACACCGTTTTCCCCTTCAGCAGTCCCGCGTCACCGCAAACGAAGATACCCGAGCACACACTCAGCACATCCGTCCTCGCGCACCGGCCCTGCTCGCCCAGCCAACGCGCCGCGTCCTTGGGCGTCGTTGACGCCGGGTCCGGGCCCGGCACGAGCACAATGTCCAGCGAGCCCGGCGCCACAGCCTCGTCGGAAAAGTGATGCGTCGCCCTGATCTGTATCCCGCTCGTGGTCTTGATCATCTCGCCCGGCTTCACGCACCCGATGTAGCACATCTCGACGCTGGGCGCCAAGTCGAGGACCGCTTGGGGTATCATGGAGCCAAGTAGCTCGAGGTAATCGTACGACATGCTGCCCATTATGTCAACACATGCTAGGTCTAGTAACTGACATTCGGTCGGGATGAAGATGCCAATGCGGACGACAGGGCGCGTGGCCGTGGTACTGTCGGTGGTGGTAGGCGCTGCGCTCCCCATTTCGGATTGCAGGAGACAATGAGAATGTAAGTGGGTTGAGGAACGGATATTGATATATGAGTTCCGTGGAAGTGAAAGATTCTGCTGTTCTTATCGTAACAGAGTAGGTAGCTAGAAGATTGTCTTTCCAGTGGTGATCATAAGAACAGCTGTCTTTGGGCATGCACTAAAGGCCCTTTATATACTCATAACGAAACAAGGCACATTTCAATTTGAACGATCCACTGCACTGCCCTTCGAGACTTCTCAGTCCATCAGTGTCATCTCCCCGAGCCAGCTCGGAGTCATTTGACGGTCCATATAGTTGCGGGATAACGAACCTGAGAACTCCCGCTCGACGTGTTATATGATTGGCTAAATCCGCATCTGACCTCCGAGCACCCTCGGAGCCAAGACTGTCGCTGGCACATCAATGCTGTCCAACACTCTTTGTTCAAAGACAGCAAACTCGGTGTACAGTTCCCCGTGGCAGTTAGGAGATTTCAAGGCCACCTGCAAAGCGGGGGATATGCTTCTTGCAAATGGTGAGACAGCCTGCAAAGGATACATGTAGACTGGCGTTGATAACGCCACATTAGATGTAAAATCTGGTCGTCGGTAGTAGGTATGTTTTTTTTTATAGACCTAGTTGCACGGAGCATTTGAGCCTGTCCTGTATTGTACTTGCACGTCTAAAAAAAACAAGTACAAAGTTTAGAGCAATGCGACATATGATTTATCGTTGTGAGCTGCTGAACACTGCCTAACAACCATAGCCGACGGGCGGTCTTTGTCGTTACCCCCGCCGCGTCCAAATACTGCTCCGCTTACATACATCATTTATTAGATATTATCGGGCTGATTTGGCCCCATTAGGTCGAAGGTTGGAGTCTTACGATCCAAAGGCTCTTCGAATCTCAGCGTCCTAGCCTGGGTAGCCCGTCACCCCAATTGGACCGAGATGCCTTTCACGTGAATTCGTCGTGGGAGTTGAGTGTCCTCCCAGCCTGCCCGATGACCTTCAATCGGATCATTTCTTTACCGTGTAAACGAATGCCGGCAGGGAGAAACCTTTTTTCCCTTCCTGCAAATTGCTCCCGAGAACTCCATGGGCCCGAAAAAAAAGTACGCCCATATCTAGAATGCCAATGCCGGTGCCATGCATATCAATATCATGTCCTCTATTTACACACGCTTCGCGGAGCCATCGTTCAAAATCCAAAAATCGACCATATGTCGGTCTTCAAAGGGGTTGTAGAGAATCGAAAACGTGGGCAGAAATCGGCCCGCCGTGGAGCGCAAAACCGGGTGATCCGGTATGTTACCTAGACGTCATAAGGCGAATCGCTACGGGAGGATCTCTTGGATGAAGGATTTCGCTCTTTGCCTCGTGACCTTCTTGCTGACCGTATATACTAGATCGTTGGTGAAGAAGTGCATGAACTGCGCCTGGGCGCCAGGAATGGCGCCGTAGAGCGGCGCAACAAGGGGAACCATAATGTAGTCGATGAAATTGCTCTTGACATGGCGGTGCGAGAAGCACATTCCTTTCGCCAAGCCAGCTTCCTGCATTTCCCTCTCACGAGTGGAGGCAGCGATCTTGTGAAAGCGCTCGTACATAAAGAGCAAGAAGCCAACCTCCATGAAACCGACAGTCCTTAGCACATTGCAAATCTGAAAGATCCAACCGACTGCATGAGGATCAGAGCCGCTTTCGGTCACCCACATATACAGTGTCGAGGAGACTACCAAGATAGTCATCTGTAAAGGCAGGAAATGCGCCTCGAATAGTCTGTGACCGAGAACGAATGTCCGTTGCCAATCAGGCGTCTTAAGCGTATCAGTGGTGACATCAGCAAAGATGCCGCTCTCAGGGGGCTGTTCGGGATCCATCTCGAGCTGATTTTGAATGTACGAATCGTTAGGATTGTTGAGTGCGATATGAAGGGGGCGGAAAGACCGTGTCGTGTGCTTTCTCTCGCGCCAAAGCTCGAAAAACTTCTTGATAGCGAAACCAACATCGAGAGCTCCCCACATATGCCGAAGTGCCTGCTTGTAACGAGCATTCATATCGTTGTAGATACCATGAACACCGACACCACCATCACCCTTGACATTACTTTGACTGACAGGACTGTGGATAGTTCGGACCGTCAGATTTCCATTCACAGCGAAGAAGCACTTGATATACATGTGCAAGTCTTCGCCAATTGCTTCTGAGTCACAGTCCCAGCCACCGACTCTGTCGATCAGTTGGAGTGGTAGAGAGTACACCGACGTAGGAGGCGCAACAGAGGAGCCACGGTAGAGACCCGACAGACCAGCAGCGGCCCACAGAATATCGGCAACTCTGACAATCGCGGGAACCTCGTGAGCGTTACGGTCGAAGATAATCGGAGCGGCATAAAGCGTGGTGGTGGCGGTATCTGGGTACGCAGTATGCATGCCTGTTAGTAATGCGAAGTAGTTGGACTGGAGATGACTATCGGCTGAACCGGCATCAATTTGTTAGCTAATCCACTTAATCCACTGACTGTACGTGATTCAATGAGTTCTTAGGCAGGTGAACATACCATCAATGCCAGTGACAACTACATCCTTCCTCATGGAGAGGGGATATTTCTCGCTCAGCTTACGTCCGGCCCATGCCATATTGCTACCCTTGCCAGGAGACTCGCCAGGGATGTCGGATGGGTGCAGTGTGAAATCGATGGAGCGGAATTTCTTGACAAACTCCTGAATCAGATTCATCGCTTTGAGCTCTACATTGTGTTCGCGGGATTCCATGGCCAAGTAGATCTGGGATCACGTAAGTAAAATGCTTTGTCATATTGCAGGACAGACAAAGTTCCAGACAAGCATATCGCCCTGGTATTGCGCAGACTAACACCAGGCGCTAACGAAAGATTCGGCATTAACTTACATCATAAGTGTCGCGAGCTTGGGGATGCGAAGCTAAGACATCTAGTGTTTCCCTGAGTGTGTCTACCTCCTCTTTGTAGTTGGGTATGACGATCGCATGAACGACAGACTCAATGCCCTTGTCTGTATCGGCGTAGAATTCAGACTCGATGTCGCCAGCCTCGCTACTGGTTGTCGAGGAAGCCATCGAGCAGTCCTTGGACGAGGTCAGAGTTTCGGAGCTCGAAAGGGAGGTAGATGAACCGCGGCGTCGATGGGACAGCTTGTAGTCCCTGAGCGATTTGCTCTTCGCATTCCTTTCCATGCATCGTGTGACGTCGAAGATGGACCAAATGGAACGCAGCGGGAAGGTCGATACCATGATATGAATAACCAGACAGTAATAGGCGTAGATAACCGTCCAGAACCCGGCTCCCACCTTCGAGAAGGACGTCGTATCATGGGATGGGCGGACTAGGGGATCTTGCGCAGGATACTTGTAATCGAAACCGGCGGCATGCGCTTCTCTGGTTATTACATAGTAACTGATACTGACGATGAACAACATGCCCAGCCCCGGCGCGCACCGCGCCATCCAAGCAAAGAACGACATGTCGGCGACGACGGCGACGACGACAGTGTCAATAGGCTACCGAGTATTACGCCAGGATGAAGGGTAGGATGACGTGGGAGCCAAGGTATGGGAGAGGGATGCCCAAGAGGAGAAGTAGGGAAAACGGAGGAAAAGAGCCAACGACGACGATATGGATGTCGGAGCAGAAGAGATAACAGAAAAGAGGACGTAGAAGGAGGAGGGACTGGGGGCGGGCGTGTTGAAGTGAGCAGCCAGGAGAGCAGAGGCAGAGCTACCAGCCACGAGTAGAGCTGGTGTATCCGCGGGCTACACGCCGTCTCCCTGATTCGTCCTTCGGGCTCGGGGTGATAATGTCGGGATGGGAGAGAAAAAAGGGAGCGAGAAAAAAAGAGTCTAGCACCGGCAGGGCAAAGTGAGTCGGTAGGTATTGGATTCTGGCGAGGTAATAATAATTAGAAAAGGGGAGCCTTGTTTTTTTAGTACCATGAGAAATTAAGAAGGGTAGGGATTCTAGGATTAGCAGATGTAGCTCTGACGACGGGAAGGCATTTTACATTGGGGGGCCCAAGCGGCTTCATTGCGCCGTGGGAATGTGGCCTAGTGGCCTGGCAAGCCTGTGCAAGTAGCTACCACTGGCTACCACTGGCCATTGGAAATGGGACATGGGGCGTAACGTTCATGCCTGTATCCGGCAACGCGCTCTTTATTCGCCTATCCGACATGCTCCAGATGTCTCAAACTCCTACCACCCTACCAGCTCACGGCAATCCTGCCAATCAAGCTAATCGATTCCACGCAATTTCCATGCTTCCGAGAATAAGAATTGGTATCCCCACAACCTTGTCCTATGTATCGTACATATTTGTTAACCTCTGCTTGACTCTCTGTTGTCTTCAGTCGTTGTACAGGTAGAGAAACGGGGGGACGGGGGGTTATGCTGCATGCGGCACATGGAGATAGGTGACATCGTCTTAGGTAATTCTTTGCCCGCTTGTGTGCATGTTCTTGCATGTATCTAGGTTCCTATATGGCAACATGCCGAAGAGTTAGGTTGGCTTGCCGACTTTCCTACCTGCTCTGAGAAATCGAGCACTGTGACTGACGACTGACTGGATTACGCCACCAAGCCTTTACAGCTGAAACATTTACAGTCTGAACCGAAGCCACCATCTTACTGCGGCAGGCATCTTACCTACCTATGTAGGTAGGTACCGGAGACTATGAAAGCGCAGCATGATCTGCTATTATGCGCTCTGAACTCATCAAGCTACGTTACGATAGTTATGCTGGAGGTACCGAGAGAGTGCTCTCAGTAGTACGCGAGAGCAGAGTATTATGGCTTACCTAACCTGATAAAGGTAGATGGGCAATGGTACAGTACAAACTCGAGTCAATCTTTCTGATTCCCCAGCCGTGCCAGATTCAGCTGAGCCCAAAGGATGGCCTAGCTGCCCCTGAGCTACTTTGTTCTGACTTCAGATTATTAAGCGCTGTGCCGTAGAAATATAGGTTCAGCGATTCTTTCAGCTTTCTATTAATACCTGCCTACCACAGGGACTGTTCTGTAATGGTGGCTCAAGATTCGTGACCTTATAGAGAATGCACGGCGAGTTGAAGTCTAGCGCTACGAACCTCGTAGACGCAGTTGCTGTCGCATTGCTCCCAACGAAATCAACCGAGAGAAAGAGAGGGGTGAAAAGAGAAAGGCTTATTGCGAGTCCACGCAAGTCCGGATTGTCCACCGTCCTGCTTGCATGTAGGCAACTACGACGATCGACAACGCGTTATGGAGCGCTGCAACCAGAAACTGGCTATCATGCTGCCGTATCTCGCATATGTGAATAGTAACGTGAATGCATCTGTCGAGTCGCATTGGATGCATTCGTAAAGCTGTTTCCGGGCGATGTGCGCCATGCCTTGACCGTCGTCATTTGGAAATTAGTCACAGTCTAGCGATGTCAGGTACCTTACTTGAGCTCTAGCGCATTCGTTCTTATAACGACGGGGGCTGAAGACGATCCTAGCAAATATATATTGCATATTGTAACAGTAGTACTATTTGACTAAGTGAGGTTATGACTACCCTGTCCCACCGAGACCATGAAGAGTTCCGCTGCGGCTTCATTGTCGCATTGTGCATGGTGGGCAACGGTTTGGATCCTGCACGCTGCCTAGCTGACGATATTGCGCGAGGTACCTACAAGAGAGAGATGTTTCGAGTGATGTGCGACATGGCCCCAGAAAGGCTGGAAAGGGTGTGGCGTCACACCTTACTGCCTTCATGTACACTGCTGGTCTAATTACCGCGGATGGCCGGCAAACGATTTACCTATCTAGTACTTATCCACTACTGCACTTCGACATGACTAATGCATGCATCTATATATGTACGTGCCATATTTCCTTTAGCATGCCGCAGATGTGCAGGCCTTGATTAGGCAAGAGACATGCACAATTGCCTAGTAGTGGCTCATCAACGGCTTAGCCAGCTTCATTTCCCTGCTTTTGCATACCTGTGACTCTGCAAGCCACGCACCGCCTCGTCTATCGCCTCTTACGGCTTGCCGTGCTTGCCCGGATTCTGCCTCAAGCTAAGCCGCAGCTGCCTAATAGCCGTTTGCTTGCATCCATATGTCATGTTGTTATCATTGCCATCGTTAATCGCGGCTCAGCATTATCTTCAAGCATGCAAGAACCCGAAGCTGACAGGTCTTACCATGCGTGGGAGTGATGCTCGGTCCCACTTGGTCGGGTCCTCGGATGGTTGCACAAGCTCTGCATAACTCTAACTAGGCGTAGGCGCATTTACTGCTGTATTTCGCTACTCAGCTCAGCTCCCTACGTAGTCAGCCCTTGCTTGTTTCTTCAGCCGCTTGGGTGAATTTAACGCGAGGATATGGATCGAATGGGCCAGTTTGTGCCCAGTGTTCAACCTTCCGTTGACGCGGATGGACCTGCAATTGGTCCTGTCTCGTAGCAGAAAGATGAAGACTTCACGGGACCCCAAATTATTACTAACAAAGGAAAAGCAACGAAATAGACAAACTCTGGGGATCAGACCCAAGTACATAGCTCAAAACGTTGACGCTCTACTTTTGTCTGGAGGCCAAGACACGATGGTGACAATATCCTCGGAACCATCCTGACAGGTAGATCATTCATTGGCAAGCAAACGCTCGGAACGGAACAGGCCTATTATGTCAGCGACAAATTTACAGAACCATTTGCCAAAGCCTGGCTACTAGAACACGGGCCAGGAGTACAAGCCGAATGGCGACAATCACTCCATAATTGTGATGTCCAGGTGATCAAGCTTACAGATCCTACACGGTTCACGGGCAAGATAACAAAATGACATGTACTTTGCGACACTTTACAATACTACACAAAGTGGCGAATCGCGATACTGTATGGAGGCGGCGTGGAGGCCGCCGATATAACGTGTCGTGTGGAGAAGTAGGACGCTGTAACCCCGGTCACCAACATACAGTACCACTCATTTTGTCGTGGGCCTCGGGCAGCTGTGATTGGGCTGAAGCACCACAAGTGGGATACTTCCCTGTGCTGATTTGCCGACTGAAATTGCACTGTCCCGTCATTCCCACAGACGATCTGGATCCGTCCGAACCGCAATCTGCTGCCTGAGTGCTGTCAGCTTGGCCCTTGCGTGCTTCGCTAGCTTCCCAGGCCGTGGCTTTTCCGGCCAACTAAGGCTGCCAAGCTTTGATGCCGACTTCGAACTTTCTGGCACTGAGGTAGGTACCTATCATCGCCTTCAGCCGAATCAGAGACAACCCTCGAAGCACGGGCAATGCTCCTTTGGTTCAGCATGCTTCATCTGCTAGAACATGAGAGGCTTGAAGGCTTGCTTTGAGATGGGTAGTTGCATGTTTGCGTGCTACCAATTCTCACGACTGGTTGCACACCCTCTGCCGGTATCTGCTAGGTAGGATCAGCACCCTCGAGAAAACCAAGTTACAATGCTGGCAATCTTCGGGATTGACCAATGTCCTCACTCGGCACTGGACGACGAGAATAGCGTCCATCAATCTTCATGGCTGACAAGGACCCTGCTCACGCACGCCATCGTGAAACAATGGCAGTCTGCAGCGTACGAGTAATGTGATGGGCATGGGGAAGAGCCTTGCCTTGGTTTTACCGGCATATCCAGGTGTAGGTGTTATTGCAGCCTACTGAATCAGCGATGAAGCGTTTCAGTAGTTCGCATAGCTGGGATGCCGACATATGCGCCATCGGCAAGACTACCATACCTGCCGGCATCTCCAGGACCACTGAATATTTGGCAGTGCCTAAGAATACGGGGTTGAGATAGCTAACCCACATATTGCTAAACCTTCTTCGCCCTAGAAGCCTCCGGTAGTATTTTCATACATGATGACGATGCATCCCTACTCGTCATTCGACTTTGGATGGCAGGCTGCTGGTCTGAAAGACAGCCCAAGGACTGCGCACCATGTGAGGAACGCTATATTGCTCATGCACCAGCTGCGCGATTTGCTGCGGACAAGTCGAATTCTTCGGGAGAAGTCACCGCATCCAAAACTCTCTCATGGATAAGGGGATACTAGTATCGTCGTACGAGTCGTTGACAAAGGTGAGTGGGACACATTCAAAGCCGAAACCAAAGTATCTCGAAGCTATCATTGAAAGAGAAGGTAGCACTGATGGTATACATTGAGCGGAGCGGAATTGGGTAGGCTGGTAGCAGTACTTGATATGACCTCTTCATAGAGTTTCTGGGGCGCACGTCCAAAAAAGCATTACGCTATTACTCAGTACCAGCTGTACACAGACTTCCTGCGAGACAATTTTCGGGTTCTTCGGCCTCGGGTTCTTCGGCCTCGGGTCCGAGGCCAGGTATAGACTGCCAATTACAGAGCAGAGTATGTACTTGGGGTACCCAGGCTCTACACTTGAGAAATCGCTGATCTAGCACGATATCCCGGATCATGAGGCTGAGTTGCCGCCGATCGATGCCTACGAATCCTACGCGAGGGGAAGATGTGGGGTGAGATATATCCCGTAAAGCAAATTTCGAAATGGCAATAGGCGAAGTCCTCTTCACAAGCATATCCATAGAAGCAAAGTTCATGCAAGTAAACCGAAATTTAACACTCCATATCCCAGCGCAAGGCAGGGTGCTCAACAGATGTGCATGCTTCGCCGTCGTGGCTCGCACAAGGCAACAGTTTAGTGACCAATTGCCTTCGTACCGCGTGTTCTCGGGTCCCGAAATTTGCGGGCTCCTGTCGTCGTGAGCACGCTTGAGCGGTCGTTTCGCGGCCCGGGAACTGGCGACGAGCATATCTCCAAGTGCCGTCCCTGCTTTGGTCCTTCATTATAAGGTCTGTAGGTATCATCGTAGCATCAACAGCGCTCCAAGTTCTGCTAGCTTTGCGGGTATCTGGAATCAAGCATCGCCAGGCCTGAGAGGTCTCACTCCTCAAACTTGCGGTATCTGTCTTCATCGGCCTCCGCGGCTTTCGTGGCCCTATCTCACCTGAACCAGTGTGTATGACGCACCAGGAGCGCCGTCTGAACCAACGAGCAGACATGATGCACACCTCTGAATCAGCGGTAAATCCTCTCCTCCCCTGTAACCGTACTCGACGCTGCGACTGTTGCACGTTTCTGTTTTGCCCCGCACCGGTATCGCTAGCAACATAATCATACGTTCCTGTCAAAGAGTTCTGTAATTGGTTTTGCGGACTGTAAAATGGTAAGCGCATGTCTCATATGTCCACTGATAACACCAATGCGAAGCGGCCACGCGCTCAGGACATCCTTACATCGATAAACTTCTCGAGCTGCGCATCTAGGCTGCTCAGATCATCCTTGCGGCGCTTGTTATCGGCGATGAGCTTCTGCTTGCGCTTGAGAAGCTCCATACGCTTCTGCTCAAGAGCTTCACGTTCGGCGCGCTCGTGCTCAATGCGCGCGATCATCAGGGCGTTCTCGTCGGCGTCCGGAGCACCAAATTCCGGCTTGAGAGCCAGGAACTCGTCAAGTGGTATCAAAGGAAGCTGCTGGTACGGGTGACTATATTGGTTCTGGGTTAGCTCTTGTGCGAGGAGGAGTGTGGGGTGAGTGCAGGCGCAGGCGATGGTGTTTGTTGAGATTTTGGTGATGATGGGGGGTTTCTGGTAGTTGCTTGGAAAGACGGCCTTAAGCCTTCACAGCGTTCTCGGTTCGGGACTTGTATAGATATCGGGAAATGGGCAATGGTTTCTGGTAGTCCTCCTATTGTTTATCTTGGTGACGATAGTGGCCCATCGGCCGATAGGAAATTGACCGAAGGAGACGGCACTAACTCATAAGACTCGCAGGCAGCTATTTCGCCTTGGAGGTGTCGCTGTTCGTAGTATAGATTCTGAAGCTGTAGATGCAGTCGGTCGACCTCCTGGCGGGCCTCGGAAGTCTGTGCCTTCGTTTGACGAGCGCCGAAGTTGGCAGCTCTATGTAGCCCCCGGAGCTGGGCTAGGTTCGTGTTCAGCAGTTTTTGCTGCTTAGAAACCTCGAGCTGGGCCTCGATCGTAGCATTGGCGAGAGGTCCAGTAGCGGCAACCTGATCGACGAGGTTGAGAGCTTGCAGACGCGTGTCGCGTGAGGCAGTGAGGACAGTCAAAAGGTTCGGGTCAGTGACTATATCGTCGGACGCCATGATGAAAGGCGGTGAAGTTTGTTGATGGCCGCTGAGCGGATTTCGACTGACGATTCGACGTTGATTTGAAGAGAGGCGTTCTTGTCGTTGTCGCGGCGTCAGGTGTTGTACAGCCGTGACGTTGAAAGTCGAGAGTTCAAGCTGTCTCTTCGATGCGACTCACACCCGCTCGACTTTGGAATTTGCGAAAGCTGGCCAATAGACGTTGAAAATGGTGCAGGGGTGGATTGAAGATTCCAGATTTGGCGAGTCGGAGAAGTTGCGTGCTGCTGTACCGATAATGTGGGGTCAAAATCGCATGAAATGGGAGCAATTGGAGGTGGGGCGACGGGATTCGAGTCCCTATATGCTCTTCCATAGCTTTGGACATGTGAAATGAGAGTATCTGGCCCGTGGTCTGTTCAAGAAACGCGAATCGCTTCTCATATAAGGGTAGACGTATAGGTAAAGTTGAAATACATCGTTCTACGATAGAGGAGGGAGAATACAACCTTAGACATCCTATTGTGCACCGTATCCAGCGCGTGGGCAAGCACCGGATTCATCCCACGTCAAAGAACGACATCCTACATGTACCACTATACATACCTAGTTCACTTAGGCGGATATAGAAAAAGGTCTTAGGATTAGAATGGTGACAGCTTCTCATGGATACACGGTAGCAAAGTGCTTAGTTATCTTTTACAGCAGTCTCAAGTTTTTGATGGGAAGGACTTCGAGTTGCACCTCCCCGGTTTATGCTGATTAGCCAAGAAAAGCTACCTTTGGTACGTACCTTGATGTTTGTAGCAAAAGCCTTACCAGGTAAGGTTCCCTTGGGAGCTACCTGCTGGTTGGAACGCTTCTGCAGGCCAGTACGCTCACTGCATACCGCGCCTCATTCAGCTTACGGCTGATCCTTATTACACCAGACCAATATTCACAAAATTGGTCCCGACTATGTAGGCGCCACAGCAACGCAGCCCGAAGTTGCCGCTCAATCCGGGCTCCAACAATGTCTACTATTACTCTGCTATTACATACCTAAGTTCATACCTCCCACTAACTACCTACCTAACTCAAGTAGAGCGGAATTTAACTCTTGACGCCCTTTCCGATTCTAACACAATCAACCAGGTAACATCCAAGATTGGCTTGTTCGCTTAAGCGGCATTGACGACAACTCAGAAGAAAAGTGGTCAATTCGTCGTCACAAGTCGGATTGATGGGACCCTATTTGTCTGTCCAGACCCTGTCGACCTCGGTTTCTGTGCATCTCGTTTTTGTTGGGTCTTCTCCAGCTTCGCACATTCAACCAATCGCTGTCGCATCTCCACCACATGGGAAAGATCAAAACACCACCCTTCCGGTCCCCCCACTCCGCCCCCTTGCCTCAACGGCCAACCTTCCAACAGTCAACCATTGCGTCGGGTGTGATGTCTCACTGCCTCCTGACTGGTTAATCAACATTGTCAGGAAGGGTCGCCATTCTTCCTGCGAGCTCCCAAGGCTTCCAATCCGTCCTAAGCCTCACTTCAGTACACGTCACTCCGCTGCTCAACATGGATCTGGCTTCGTCATCCGCCATGCCCCTCTCCTCTTCCTACGCCTGTAGCTCGCAACAGGATCTCACGGAAGCTACGACCTCGGGGGCCTCTGCTCGCGACAATCTTCCAAGGCAACGCAGGCGGCATTCTTCGTTCGGACCCCGGAGAAGAAAGTCGTTAGTGAATCAGATTATGGATGGCGAAGAAGGCTTGCTGCTTAGAGTAGGTTAATATTCTATGTTTGCTATACATGTCGCGCAAGGCTTAAGACTGACCTGAGACAGCTTGACTTGTTTTTGAGTGAACTCGAACGACGATTAGAGAGCCTGGAGAATTACAGCGACCATATCCACCTCGATGCGAGTATAGCGAAAGCTTTTGCGACTCTGCAAGCAGTCCGAGAACAATGTTCCCACGTTTCTGAGGAGTTCATTGGTGCGGGCCGACGCCGACTCTGTGTTATGGTCGAAACATTGGACAGCAGATACCATGGAGCCCTGGCCGCCGCCGAATCTATGAACGAAAAGGCGCGGGTCGGTATCGAGCTTCTCGAAAGCATGCTTACCGACTTTGAAACGCGTGCGCTCAAGTTTCGAGACCAAGGGTACGCAAATGCGGCCGAAGCGGCTGGCAGCATCATTGGCGAAGCCCGCCGAGTACGCGACGAAGGACTGGAACGTGCTCTCGGAGTAGCAAATGAAGGCATTGAACGAGCTAAACGAGCAGCCGAATCCGTTGAAGAGCATGTGCAAAGAGCCATCACTCGTGCTCGAGAGCATGGACTGCTGAATTACGAAGAGCTGCCCGTACCCTGGAGAGTCAACCCCCATATTCTCAAAGGCTACCGTTTCTCGGAAACCAAACTTGGCTGCGTTCGGTCCATGTTCGGAGTGTCCAACGAGACAGTCAACATTTGGACACATGCCCTTGGCCTACTCCTAATGTTGGCTATAGCATTTTATTTCTATCCGACTTCCGCCAATTTTTCCCTGTACACGAACACCGACGTCTTTATTGCCGCCGTCTTCCTATTCGCAGCCTGCAAATGCCTCGTCTGCAGTACAATTTGGCACACCATGAATTGTGTTGCTGATCAGACATTGATGGAAAGATTCGCCTGCATAGACTATACTGGGATATCTTTGTTGATTGCCGCATCCATCATGACCACGGAATACACTGCTTTTTACTGCGAGCCGGTTAGTCGCTGGACATATATCACTGCGACGGCAGTCCTGGGAATTGCTGGCACTATTCTGCCGTGGCATCCCAAGTTCAATGCCGCGAACATGGCCTGGCTAAGAGTTGGTTTCTTCATTGGTCTGGGTGCCACAGGCTTCATGCCAGTGTTCCAAATCATAGCCACGCGAGGTTCTGAGTGGGCATTCGAATTTTATACGGGCTCGAATTTGGTAAAATCATTGGCCGTCTATGTCTTAGGAGCTCTTGTCTATGCAAGTAAAGTTCCTGAGAGATGGTGGCCTGGTGCTTTTGACTACTTTGGCAATGCTCACAATTTGTGGCATTGTGCTGTTTTGGGAGGCATACTCTTCCACTACGTTGCGATGCAAGAGTTCTTCTCCAGTGCCTTTCAGCGTGCGCAAGAAGGTTGTCCAGCATACTGAACGAACATCCATTATTAATTCGGGATATCATGACATAAACGACTATAACTACAACCCATGACGGTTCAATATCCATCCAGCAGTATTCGGGTCTTCGCCATGATAAGGACAACCTCTCGCCCTCTTCACCAGTTGTCCATCTGGCTATCAGATGTACACAGGGAAAATACCCGTCACGCCAATCATTACAATTACCCCAAACAATGCCGGGTCAAGTCTCACAGCAAGGGAAACCTGCACTGTGGGCAGAGCTGTCATATTAGACATACTGACTGTAGGGACTGGCACAGCCATACTTGTCGTCATCGATGTACTCGGTGGCTGTGCGGCAACAACCGGTTCTGCTGAGGTTGTAGAACAATGTTCTGGCGTGACTATGGTGACCGGCAGAGGCGTCATCTGTGGAGCAGATGTAGGAATGATAAAAGGGCTGACAGTGACGGTGGGACTGAGTGTGACGGCCGCATCCACCTTTGATGTGTTCGTGCCGTTGAAACCTGCTACGCCTTGAGGCAAAGTGAAGCCAGCATTCCTTGCGCATGTCTCCAGGTCCTCGTTCTACTCGCACTGTCAGCAGGGTGTCGACCAATCAGACAACTGTTGAAAACATGCCTCGAGACAGCAGAACCCGGCGACGGGCGCGCAGTATTTGCCTTTATCACAGAACCCGTTGTCCTTGGGGCAGCAAATCTTTGCTCTGTCAGTTCTTGCGGCTCTCCAGCCATAGTTTGGAGCACCTACCTGGCCTTGGGCAGGATTATAGCAGAAAGTGCTGCTGACACTGCCGCACCGTTGCGACCCAATACCATACGTCTGCTCGCACGTCATCAATTGTCGCTTGTATGTCAACGAGTAAATAGGTGCATAGTGCACCTTATGATCCTCGTTGGCCAGCACAATGGCAGCTAACGCTGGCAGTAATAAAAGCATAGGAAGAAACATGATGGAGTCTCGTAGTGTCGGTCGGGAATCGATGGGTAAGTGCCCACCTTTGCGGCGAGGTGCTACGGGAATGATGAGATGATACGTCGATATAGATGACCCCGAGTTTCGATACCAAAGATAGAAAGCGCCAGGTACAGAATATCATAAAATGTCATAGAGTGTCATAGAGTGTATGAAGCCAGCCAGTGAGCGAGTTGCGAGTGAAAAGTGCTTGGATGCGCTCTCTTGTATCTACGCGAGTTGGCTTCTCATGTGTTTAATACTACTGCCGCCACTGCACATCATCCTTCCCACATAGACGTGGTTCTGACTTTACGCCCTATCTTGCCTTGATCCTCTATGTGATCGCAGGAGAGTTATTGAACCAGCTAGTGGCGTCGCGTTGCTACCGGCTGGAATCTAGCTTAGATATATACAGCGCGATGCCTAGGAGCCGAATCCGTCCCCCTTGGATTCAGACGTGTCACATAGTCAGACACCGCCGACTATCCGCAGGGCTCAGGCACGTGCCTTGGGATCAGTCGGATGATCCGCCGCATGTCTCGGAGATAGGCGAACTACACAGCTCAGTAAACTCATCGGATCTCTAGGCATCGTACGGACGCTTGCTGCGTATCTGCGGCAGCCTGGTTGCGAGCTACTCCCCAAGGTCCCCTGGTATGCGGAACAGGTAGGCAGGAACGAGAACGCGCAATGGAATTTAGAATCGAGGCGGAGACAGTTAGTGGAAGCCTGGTTTGGTCGGTATTGGAATGCTTGCAGTCTGAGAACCCGATGTTCCCTGCTACGACAGTCGATCATGCAAGACAATTCGCCCTCGACGGCAACATGGTCATCCCTACGGCTGAACGCCTTACGTGGCCGTACTGCCGTAATTTTCGAAGCTTCCGTAGACCGCAGTTCAAGATTCAGACACGGGTACGCTCAGAGCCTTTCAAAAATGTTTTAACCGCGCTTTACGCGTCTGAATCCTTATTTTCCGTGTGAACATATCTCCATCTGCCGGGGTTTTCCCACCCGGATAATCATGCTATTAATACTAGTACATATTATGGGTGCCATGCGAACCATGAAAATCATTTGCCCATTAATCATCGTGACATCGTCGTGTTTTCGTCGTTACGCCAAAGACTCCTAAAATCTCCGGCATTGCCGTCCAATCGTTACTCATACAGTTCCATCCTTCCGTCTTCCAAATCTTCGAGGGCCCCGTAACTCCCGAAGATACCAAGACGTATAGATCGCTGCCCTCCATCAGACCATACTACAGTGCGATGGCAGATTCGATAGAAGCCACGGGGCGAAGCTTTCTGGAATTCGTATTGTTCCAGGCTTTCAAGTAGTCGAGAACCATGATGCTGGTATCAAGAGAAGTGCCGTCAAGCTCCTTCAGCCTCGGCACTGTTGCGGTCTGACGATCCATATTGAGATTATAGAGCATGCGTGACTATCTCCTCATATACGTCGGCAGGTATCGATTTGATGATAGCAAGCGCCGCTCGTTTGATTTGATCTGCTTGCAAAGTCGGGAACGATCTCAACAATTTATTCGGACTGTACCATGTTAGCTACCATTTTGCCCATGATCACAGTAGGTAATCTATGGCAAACCTTGAAGAGCCAAGCAGATCATTTCTCATAATGATCAGCTGAGCAACAATGCAGAGGATATTCAAGTGTGGCCCATAAGCAAACAAGAAATCCCAAAGTCGGAGAACCTCGGGCAGAGGCGGCGTGCAGGCACACAGGGTAAGGACAGATGGGAAGGCGTATATCTCAGCCGAGAGCCCCTTCGACGTGAGATAGAGGCTCAATTTCGGATCGACAATAGCCAGAACTTTATCCACGAGGGCTAAACCACGGTGTACGCCGTCCATGGCTCCTCGGATATAGCCAGGGCACTCTCGCGTCAAGAGTCGATGGAAAGTCACGAACGCCTCGGCTTCGCTCCGGGCAGCGTACAGAAACGGCGCTGCCAGCACATTCATGCCCTGAACATAGGTTCCTGGCTCCGAAGCGTTCGCCTCGGAGCCTTCGGTCGTGAGAGTAAGCGCACGAGCGCGACTTCTGGCCGCGGGCGAAGAGCCAATAGCCTGGGGCGAGGCATCGCTTGCTCGGGACGGGCTTGCGCTGCTGCTAGGTAGACTCTGCCTGCTACTGGTGGGCCGGCGCTCCTCCTTGGAGTCGTGGAGCTTCCACGCTATGGCGTTCAAGAGTCTGATGAGGCTGGCTTCACTAACGCGGCGGCGGAACAGAGGATCGGTCGTCAGCGTTCGAAAGGTGTCGTTGCGGATCTTGGAGTAGGCTGGGGAGGCGCCACGGTGGATGAGCTTGATATATTCGTCGGTGGACATGATAGGCGCGTCGAGGAGGATGAGCCAGACATAAATTCGACTAGATGACTATGCAATAGGGACAAGGTTAGAGGCGTGCTCATAGCGTCTTCGTATGCGATGGAGACTTACCATGCCATCAGAGTCACTCTTAATGCCCTGATCCAGCACCTTCAGTCGCAAACTTTCCAGGGCGCCGCTCAAGTCCCCGTCGGGAGGGCCATCGCGAAGCAGCCTGTCCAGAGACATGGTGTCCGCGGCGGTCGAAGTCCTGGTCAAGGCGGACCGCTTGTTGGTCAAGGAGACGGAGGAGGTGGCATGCAGAAGGCCTGGGGGCGTCGCATCGGAATTGGCTCTGTTTCTCTGAGGCGATCGACTCAGGGCCTGGCGGCGGGTAGGCGACACGTCTCGCGAATGGACGTCTCTCAGCCTCTGCTGGGATATCAGAGAAGGTGGATTCTGGGTAACCCTGGCCGAGGCGCCGAGATTATGGGCGGACTGTAGCTTGCGCAGGGTACGATGGGTGCGTGGCGATGGGGGCGCGTGGAGTTGGGTGACGGGCGGTGCGAGGTTAGGGATCGCATCCCGCGTAGGACTGGGCATATTCGGCAACGATAGCAGCAGCAACAGAAATACAATGACCCGATGGAATTGCGCACAAAGAAAGAAACATTGGATAGGAATTATGTGCACTGCGGCTTCAGCTGAGGCTGCTAATTCAGTCCGATAATTGTTGCTTGAGGGGGAATCCGAGAGGTTGGAGCTCATCCAATAGTAAACACGGACCCCTCATAACAGAGGTACTTGTAGGTAGTGGTATACTCCCTGCTAATTGGAGGTACCTCTCTGATCTGGGCACACCAACCATCGATCGCTCTGGCTTTCTCGCGTGAAACCGCGTCAAAAAAAACATTCCCAGGACAACTGCCTTGTTTCTTTGGGGATCATCATTAGCGTCATTTCATCATCATCATCATCATCGTCAAGTCGCCATCTGGCAAGTAAAACTCGCTTTGCTGATGCAAAAGCGTGATCCTTTCCAAACAAAAACGTCTTTCGCTGTAGTGCAAAGACGGACATTAGGGAGAAAGAAATCACCATGCAATGAGTTCAGCACGAGACTGGTTGACTGATGCCGAACGGAAGTGAGATCAGCTACCATTTAATAAATACTCCGCGGTTGGTCTCATTGGCCAAAGCGTGCCCCCAAGGACGTGGTCACCAACGCGGCTGACCGGTTCAACATCCGATATGTCAGCGATCCGATTTCTTAGGTACCATTCCGCAAGTGGAACGGACACGAAGATACACAGAAGAGTCTGCTTCTAGCTTCATTATACCGCCAGAGGCCAGGCACGGTTCGACAGATACCCAGGTGGTGCACGCTCAAAATGTCTTGATTACTTTGCATCTGATCTGTGTTGGATGCTGTGGTATCCAACAGTTTGACAAAACCAAAGCATCAGGAGAATCAAAACACAGAAAAGAAGATGCATAGAACAACACTAGAAGCTGGCATATACATAACCTCTCCTCTTTCCCTGACTAGAAAACCATTTTGGGTTTCAAAGACAAGGATAAGGCTCAGCGCTGCATCCCTTCACTTGCGTAACAATACACCTCATAAGCAGAGAATCCCCTCTGCCTTCTACGTCACCCCAAACGATACCTAGCTGGTAGGAGTCAGCTATCATAGGTAGCATGCGGCAGCCTTCCCAGACTGAGATGCAAGCCTCCTATCCAAAAGGCCAACTCATACGACGATGACTAGGACTACTTCAGACAATCAAGCAGAGGTGAGCCTCACGGCAATGACCAAAGCAGTCAGATACCTGTATCGCGTCACGCGTCCACACCTAGGTAAGTAGTGAGGCTGAGCTGTCAGATAAAAAGACGAAAACTTAAAAGAAAGATGGGACTGTCAGATTGATGACTAAGGCATCGCATTTTCTGCGGTGAACTGAGCCTCAGAGCATTCGTCAACGCTTCCCCATCTCCCCATCTAAAGAAATGTCAATGGCAATCTCGAGTCGAAAATGAAAGCGGTGGACGTCTTGGCAGGGCCGATGATCGCCGATGACGCGGCGATCTAATTTGGGCTGGCTGAATGTCTAGAGAGGTTCCAGAAGTCCCAAGTTTCAAGTCTCAAGTCATGGTCATCCATTTTAAGCGAGACGAGGGCAGGCCAGCCTTTTCATATCGAGAAAGACTGTGATGGTAGTACATGGGTGCAGTATTACTAGTTGAGCGCGCTGGGCCTTTTAAAGATGATGATCCGGCAATCTCGGTGGTGCGCTCAAGCCCGATGTCATCTGACCAGGGGAAGCCGGAGGTGGGAGATGTGGTGAGATGCCGCTACTGCAATGTGGGATCGACCTCAGCACATCCGTTGCCCAGATCATCGGGTCTGGAGATTTGGGAACGTTGGTGTTGTACCGGAACCGTGGTGGAGTCGAGTCGGGCCAAGCACTCAACACAGGTAGGAACAATTGTTTGGAGGCTGGCGCCGAGAGGCCAGATGCAACTCGACTCAACAAAAGCCGCGCTCTGCCTTGCTTAGACATCCTGCGAGGAACTAAGACGATGGTTCACCACCACATTGCTAGACCTGACGAAGCTTGACAGCGCCCGTGGCGCACTCAAGCACCCTCGGAGTCTTGGCCCTTGGAAGATCCTGCCAGTAACGGGATAGCACGGACATCCGGGGAATCTGTATCGGTAAAAACGTGCGTGAGGTTATACCGGTCTATCCTATGTCTACTGGTATAAACTACAGTATCGATTGGCACTTTACACACATGTCTACGTCGTAGATATTCAGGTAGCCTAGATGCCAATGGTAGGACTCTCGAATGGTCACGAATACTCCGGTGGTACTGCGGTGCGTAAGGTAGGCAGGCAGGTACATAACATTTGATACATTGATAGATAGATAGTATTCTTGTCTGAGGTGATGGAGTCGAGAATGGCATCAACCTAAGCGTCTATCACACCATCGACGCACGGACCAGCAGCGGAGCTTTGCGGCTTTGTCATTGGCCACGCACCCCTTTTGATCGCCTATTTTGGTCAGCCCCTTCATCAATGTGCAATATTGCATCACCGTATCCTCCCACATGGGGATGATGGCTGATGTCCATTGATGGGGGATCCCAAGCCTGCCCCTACGTATCTCTCCTGATGGATTTCTCGATGGCTCGCATGACTTGTGATTGTGGAATCTCCCACCATGGAGAGAGCTGTGAGATGAGAGGTCCTGGCTGGCTACTTAAGTAAATACTTAGTATCAGTGGCCAACACTCAGGAAGCTGGGGGAAGAAGAAAAAAAAGCAAAGACAGACAGACAGACACCGTGAACTTGATTAGCTTCCATTCCGGACGAGCATGAGCATGTGCACGCTGCATAAAGTAGATTCCACCGTTTCCTTGCCGCAGTTAGCCATACCGGTATGTACCTCGTTGCAGATCACATCGCCAAAAAATGAGGCCAAGCCGTTCAGGGCTTGCCATAGATCCACCTTTCCGCCTCAGCACATCCACCTTGGCCCGTCCCAATCTGCCTACACAGCACGCCAGTACGGCTCTACCGCGCGTTCTCTCTCGATTCTTGTTGTTGGCCGAGTCGTTCCTTGTCGAACACCTAACACTACACGCACAAGCTACTGGGTAGTCGTAGCAAATCCGTCAACCAGCTTCGCTACAAACGGCTCTACTAACTCCGATCGGAATAGCCTCGATGGCGCCATACCACATTCTCTCCCAACCAGCCAATCCGCGGGTGGGAAGCTCTTCATCGTGCTGATGTCAATCCGCTACCTACCTTTGCCATGTGTACTTTGTATTATGTATAGCAAGCATCTAGACTTGATCCTCTCTTTACGTATGCTCAATTTCACCTCCATCGTCCGATGACAGACTGACTACCTATAGTCTGACTGCTCGTGCCTCCTGTCCTGTCCCATTCAATTCTATCCTGTTTAACCCAAGTACATCAACTTTTCCTCCAATCCTCGGTTCCTCATACCTATCTTGGCTAAAGAGAATTCATTCGGTAGTGAATATCGCCGGTCAAACGACCATCGACTCCTCCACCACTGGAACCGATTCATATCATTCTCTTCCGGGAGTTCTAGGGTTACATTCGACACGAACCTTCTCTATCAGCTTCCTCTCAGCTACAGCCTAGACCTGGACCTGACTGTTTCGTCGCGCTGGCACGCCACTACCGCCACCTCTTCCCCCGGCTTACCGGTGTGGTAAACTCATATCTCATTATCCCAGATCGGCGGCAGGCCTCTCTAGGATAGCCGGAACGACGCTACTCTCCGTCTTGGTCCTTTTGGGTCGTAAAGCTCTTTGTCTCATAATCCCCGGCCTTACTCGACTCCTGTTCTTGCCGTGCCGACCAAGCTCTTCTTGGTCACTGCGCGCTTCACCACTTGACCACAGGCGGCAGACTGCGGGACCTAAGCGGCATCTGCACCCTCTGACTGCTTGCTCTCAATGGATGCCGGTTCTTCTTCCTAAGAAGACATTAGAGTCAAGCTGCCTCGGTCAAGGTGCGACCAGTTCGCATTGGAAAGCCTCCAATTATCAAAAGGCTTGATTGAGCACGTCACTTACCTGGTCCTACAAGGGTAAACTCCAGGCCCTTGCCTGTCCAATCACACCCTATTCCAGTCACTGGGTTACTATCGCGTGGGATCACTGCATACATAGACCCCCATCTTGCTCGAGAGATACAAAGTCGACAGCTCGTTGCCGCCCTTGCTTGTTGTGATCCTCTCTCTTGTCGTACATTACTTGTCTGACACCTTATCTGGAAACGATGCCTTCACGAACTCAGGCTGGCCATACGTTGGCCAAAGTACTGGGTATCAAGCTCGAAAATACTGAACCAACCGAAGATGTCACCAGAGGAGAGTCGGTCTTCTCGTCACATACGGCTGATACCTTTGTAGAGCAGCAGCCTACCACCGCAGAGTTTATACGCGAGATCACGCCATCAGGGAAAGACGTGATCAACTACTTCAGGTCTCTCTTTCCTTTCCTGTCTTGGATCGGCTTCTACAATGTTCAGTGGTTCCTCGGTGACCTTGTCGCTGGTACGTACATCATGTCTTGACTGACACGTTGTCTGATGCTGACTCGCTCCCAGGTATCACCATCGGCGCTGTCGTGGTGCCCCAGGGCATGGCGTATGCCAAGTTGGCTACTCTCCCTGTTGAATTCGGACTATATTCCTCGTTCATGGGTGTGGTCATATACTGGTTTTTTGCTACTTCGAAGGATATCACTATCGGCGTGAGTAGGCGTGCTTCTATCACTTCCCTTCAGATAGCTAATTCGTATCCAGCCCGTCGCTGTCGTCTCACAGGTCACGGGTACAGTTGTCCAGAAAGTCATCGCTCAGCATCCTGAATTCACGGATACGCCATGGATCATTGCGAGTGCGCTGTCCGTCATTGCCGGCTCTATCGTCCTGTTTATCGGTCTCGTTCGCTGTGGATGGATCGTTGAACTGATACCTTTGGTTTCGCTTACCGCCTTCATGACTGGCTCGGCCATCAGTATTGCTGCTGGACAAGTGCCTACTTTGATGGGCATCAAGGGCTTCTCTACCAGAGATTCGACGTACCTTGTTATTATCCACACGCTCCAGGGGCTCCCGAGAACCAACATGAATGCAGCAATCGGCTTGACCGCCCTTACAATGCTCTATACAATCCGTTTCGGTTGCCAATGGCTTGCCAAAAAGTACCCTCAACGGTCGAAGCTTTTCTTCTTCCTGGCAACCCTCAGAGCAGTCTTTGTCATCCTACTGTATACCATGATTAGCTGGCTGGTCAACATGCATCAGCGCCAGGACCCGGCTTTCGCTATCCTGGGTTCAGTGCCCAGGGGTAGGTCTCCCATGTGTTATGTTTGAGAACGACACAGACTAACATCAGCCAGGATTTCAACACGCCGAAGTTCCTACTATAAACAAGTCCATCATCAGTTCGTTTGCTAGTGAGCTGCCAGCGACGGTCATCGTCCTCCTGATCGAACACATTGCAATTTCGAAGTCTTTTGGCCGTGTCAACAATTACACCATCAACCCCTCGCAGGAAATGGTGGCCATCGGTGTTACCAATGTGCTTGCTCCTTTCCTCGGCGGGTATCCTTCGACCGGTTCTTTCAGCCGTACAGCCATCAAGTCGAAGGCCGGAGTCCGCACTCCGCTCGCTGGTGTCATTACCGGCGTTGTGGTTCTCCTGGCTATCTACGCGCTGACGGCTGTCTTCTTCTATATCCCTTCTGCCGCGCTGTCTGCGGTCATTATCCACGCCGTGGGCGACTTGATCACCCCTCCTAACACCGTTTACAAATTTTGGCGTGTCTCGCCACTGGAGCCCATCATCTTTTTCGTTGGAGTAGTCGTCACCGTATTCACATCTATCGAAGATGGCATTTATACGACGATCGCCATTTCGTTTGTCGTCTTCATTGTCCGCACTTTGAAATCGAGGGGCCGATTCCTCGGCCAAGTCAAGGTTCACTCTGTCCTGGGAGACCATGTAATTGGCCACGACAATCGGCCCATGGGTGAATATGGAACCTTCAATACTTCTGATACCAACCTTTCTCCCCCTGTCCGCAACGTGTTCCTACCTATTGGTCATGCCGATGGCTCGAACCCCGAACTTGATGTTACCAGTCCCTACCCAGGAATCTTCATTTACCGCTTCTCGGAAGGTTTTAACTATCCAAGTGCCGGTCACACACTTGACTACCTCACCACTCATATATTTGCCAGCACGAGACGCACCAAAAGTGACGCCTATGCTAGGAAAGGCGACTTTCCTTGGAACGAACCAGGCCCAAAACCAGGACACCACGAACGAAGTGACTTGCCAACCCTCAAGGCAATTATCCTGGACTTTAGCTCTGTAAACAATGTCGATGTCACCTCCATCCAGCAGATGATCGACGTCCGCAATCAGCTCGACCGGTACACCAACCCCGAGGTCGTCGACTGGCACATCGCGTGCATCAACAACCGATGGACGAAGCGGGCGCTTGTGTCGGCGGGCTTCGGATACCCGACGCCGCGCGCCGACGGGGCGCAGTCGCGGTGGAAGAGCATCTTCAGCATCGCCGAGATTGGCGGCGACGACTCGCCCGCGGCGCAGGCGGACCAGGAGCTGCTGGAGAAGGAGGACAACCACCCGCTGCACCCGAGCGCCTCGCGCCCCGACAACGCCGTGCACCTGCACGAGGACAACATCGGGGCGAGCGGGTCGGCGAGCAGCACGAGCGGCTCCGTCAACAAGGCCCAGGCCGCCGACTACCGCCGCGGCGGCGAGAGCAGGAAGGTCGTGGTGCATGGCCTGAACCGGCCCCTGTTCCACGTCGATCTCACGAGCGCCCTGCAGAGTGCCATCACCAACGTGCGGGCACGCGAAGAGATCGAGGCTCGAGGCGGGGCGGACATCGGTGTCTCGCCTTAAAGTACGGGCTTTCCGCAAAGCTGATCTTCCTTCATGATGATTTTAATCTAATTATAGACAAGACTGCGTGGTTTTGACGGTACAAATGGCATGTGAAAGCGAAAAGACCATGGTTCTTCGAGGGCGAGAGGCTTATTTTAGCAGCAGCAACACATCTGCATGGGCATGGCGATATTGCTTTTTCCATTTTTGTTTCCAATACGAGATCGAGCTGGAGTATCGGCGAGGGCGATGACATGTGAGGAGACGTTTTGCAGATCGGCCCTCGATGCTATATGAAGTACATTTGCACTTGGGAAATATCCAGAAGACGTAGTGCGGCCTTACAACGGCCTGCCTGTTGTGTGGAAAGGGACTGGATATATATATATATTGGCGGTTGCAATCTATGAGTGGTGGATATACCTCCTTGGCGATATATGGACACGAAGCAGAGCACTATGTCGCCTGCATACTTGAATGAACAGTTTTGAAACGATGATTACCTTGTGTCACTCATTACCGAATGCGCCGCGAAAAAGCAGTATCTTCTCGACCCCATCATGTCCACTCTTCTCACCACCGAGGAGGCCCAGCTAAAATTCCACGCAAGCGAGCTATCGCAGGCGAAGACATGCCATACGGCCTGCTCCGTCGGGTTTACCGACTGCAAAGTCCGGGTTCTGTCACCATCGTTCCATCGCTGCGCCCTTGGGGTTCAGTCAGGCGGCGGCGGAAATCCCACAAGATGCAACCCTTACATACAGCGCACTGCGTCACGACGGTCTCCTCCGAGCCCACTGAGCGCAATCCATACATTGCCGGATGAGACGCGCGAGATTTTTTGGACCAGACCGCCGGGTCACGCAGTGGTGCGGCCCAGGTCACATGCATACGTCCGTCTCATCACGCTGGGGCCGAACCCGCTCTCTCTGGCCGCGACCCCCAAATGGAGATTTTTATTGCCAGGACAAGACGGCGCGTCCGCTTGGTTTCGTTTCGTTTCGTTTCGTCTCGTCTCGTCTCATCCTTTGAGGATTTCATTTTTCTTTGAGAAGACCTTGTCCTCGGGTCCGGCGCCGCAGAGGCGAAATGACACTCTTGCCCACCTACCCAAGGTAGGTAGGTAGGTAGGTAGGTGTGCTCACGGGTCCGGTGCATGACATATTGTCAGGCCTGGTGCTGGTGATGGTCCCGGCCTCTGACCCTACCTGTCTGACCTGTGTGAGTAAGTAGGGAGGCTGTATTCTCGCTTCTAGGCCCCTTCATCTCTCGTCTCAGGCGATGCTGCGTCGTCAGCTGAGTGCGAGGCGGACGGGCTGAGATTGCGAAGGCCCGCTGGGGCGAGTTTCCTGTGTTGCGTTGCGTTGCATTGACATGTCACGTACCGTACGGTATGTGGTCGTAGTCGTCGACTTTGGGGGGATCATGGACCGGGGTACTGGAACATGATAGCTTTTGTCGACTGCAGCTTCTATATGATTAGAAATGGAGGTAATCAGCTTTCATATCGGACCCTGCTAGAGAGGGACAGGCGTTCCATCGATTAGACCAAGAAGTATCGGAACAAGGCCGCGTATGAGACTACGGTGAAGAGAACCTCGGGCATATTCGAACCAAGATAACCATATTACGCCGCTTACAGAACTAATGCCTACGTCTGAAGTTGTGACATGATGTTCTCGGCAAATTGCAGGCTCTATACACCATAGGTTTCAGAGGCCAGCTTCAGTATTCGTAGGATCTGTGACGTGGCCATTAGTTGCAAGGTATGGTGTATTCCAAACATGCTGAAACTAAGCACTTGTTGTTGTCATTTGCTAGCGTTGCAACCGCAAGGCTGGAAACAGTGGGAACGATTTGTGCGTAAGAGGTACCAAAGAGGCCTCCCTATGATACCGTAGGCATCACTTGGACTTCATTGCCAGATTTGGATACCGAGAGTCGACTGATAGGTGCATTACGGATGGTGCTGGGGCGACGGCCGTGGAAAAGGTCAACTCATGTATTAAATTGAGGCGGCGAATCCTCCTGGGGCCTCGTAGAAGTCAAATTCCCCAAAGGGCACTCACAGCATGATTGAGAAGAAGAAGAAAGGATTCGAGGAGGAAACTCAAGACCCATAATTCCATTGCTCACCCAAAACGTGTGTTTTCTACATTTTCCAGTCTAAAGCGTCGTGAAGTGGTATACAAAGTGTTTTGTGAATGATGTGAATGGGTAATGGTGAAATTAACGTGGCCAGATCGCGCTAGCTGTCAAAGCTGCCATCAGACGGATTAGAGATCAAGGAGAGACAGAACTCTAGACAAGAAGGAATGACAAGAAAAGAAGGCCGTGATAATTATAATCAGAGAAGTGAACCATATTCCAACCAGCACACTGGTGTCCAATCAACTCCGTCGAGAAGCCAGCTCGGGAGATAGACGACCTTAATTTGTCCAGACTTAGATGGCCCACCTCTTTCAACTGTTCACCCATGGAAAAGATATTCGCTGGCACTCTGGCTATCTTATCCTCTTGGGCCTTTCTTCTTGGGCCTGAACGCGTCGTTTCCTGGCGTTTGGCCCAGTTCCCTGATTATCCCTTGGCTTTCGTGTGCGGTTTATCAGTCGGTCCAGCTCAATGATATACGTGGGAGGCGCGCCGTTGTCCTCGATAATCGACTTTACATCAACCAGGTCATCTCTAAGGTGACGAAAGGCCGTACCCTCAATGGCATCTAGTGCATTCAGAATGAACTTGGAACCGTTATCCCTGATCAGCCTGCCCTGGAGATTGCGGTGGGCGACTGGGGCTTGCGAACGGTGAACCCGGCCACTTCGGATGGCGACCTGTCTCAAAATATGAATGAGAGTACGGGCTGCCGCGCTAAGGTCGTAAATGTCCAGCGCAGACCGTTGGTAAGTCACAAAAAGTCTGATCTGGTCTTGTATCTCGACAAGTTTTCTGGCGCACCATTCCATATCCTTCATTCCAAAGGCATTCCGTTGAGGGGTATCCAAAAGACACCACTCGTCATAGCCTGCTAATGCGGCATCAGCACGGTCTCTGAAGCGTCGAAATCGGTTGTTGATGAGGTCGTAGCGTCGCATAGAGGCGAGGAAGTATGAGAAGAACTCATTATTGTCAAGTAGCATGCGGAAAACTGTCTCCTCAAGGTCGCCAGCATCAATAACCGAGTCCCGGTCGGGTGCAGGTGTGAGGTCGCTGCGATAAGACTCGACAGACGTCTCGGCTAGGCAGGCTAAGATTTCTCGCGCAGTTTGCACACGCCGAGGACTCAGTGTCGGTACACCATCCACACTGATATCACATTGCAGGCTATCGGCAAGCACGTCGAATTTGAAGTTGGGAACCTCATCGCACATGCCTCTTGGGTAGCCATCAAGCCCCATAACGATGGGGCTGTCTGAGTGTGGAATCATCTGGCTTGTGATCCGGTCACTGAGCCAAAGCGTGTGGCGACAAGGAAGCTGTTGGCTGGTCTGACCTTCGACCTGTCGGCAAGAACAGCTCGGGGTGGTGTAGGGGCTCTTCCCCCTCCCCGTCCGGACAGTGTACTCGACAAGCTCGGAGATCTCAAAGATGTAGTCATCGGCTCTTGACCCGCAGTGGCGTAGTACAAGTTTGGAAGAGACGTTCCCGGACTCGAGGATGGCATCACGTGTGACGCGGTCAAGCTTGGCTAGAGAATATACTAGACCTGAGGGGAAAGTGACGGTGTCGTTTTCTTTGTTGTAATCGAAATCGAAATCGAAGCTATCGTCGTCCGGCTGGTAGTTATGTTCCCCGCTTTCCTCTGATTCCGATGCCGCCACACTTGCACTTCGAGTAGCTGCCGATGCCGACATGCCTCCTGATGTGCTTCCTATCGAGAGCTGGCTGAATTTCTCAGTCGGGAAAGACATGGAGAAGTAGGAGATATAAAGAAACGTGCTGTCTGAAACGAAGAGAAGTGCTGTCTCGGCTTTCGAGATGGGATATCTCCCATGCTGTTATATATAGAACAAGAACAAGAACGGCTAAGGGATAGGCAGGTATTAAGAGAAGGTGATGATATATCCAGGGCGTAGGAGTAAGGCGGCCCAATATCGCGGCCACTTGGTCCGATGTTGGTTCAGAACAACCATTGCTCACGCCGTTGGCGAGCAGCCCGGATGCAGTAGCTCTCCGTTCTGGGAGATGGCACATGTACTAGGTAGACCAGGGACCTATCTCGGGCCCGCAGCCCCTTTACCCATCTCGGTCAAAGGCCAAGGAGAGGATAGGCGGGATGAAGAGGTATGTAGGCACGGATGGGCAAGCCAGAGGCCTGATGGAGATGTGAGCCAGGGACGGATTGCGCGTGTCTGAGAAGGGCGAAGCAGGTAGCAAGCAGGTAGCAGGTAGTAGGCGGCAGTAGTGATGTTGCACATCCATATTGTGGCACCGCTGCTGGGCCCATGGAAGAGACCTTTCATTGCATTGCGTTGGGTAGACAGACATGGACGGAGGTCATCTACCGTACATACACTGCGCCTGAGACTGGGATCGCGGCTGCGAGGGCCACGATGTAGAGATTGGTGATAGCAATGGAACAGCCCGCTCTACGTCGATGCATACAACGTGCAGGCCACCATACCGTGCAGCAGGCATACCTCTACCAGGCAGTCGGCTGTGAGGTCATTGAAGGCAGTCGAGAGAGGTTCGGAGGGCATTCAGCCACAGTATAGACCAGGTATATCATTGGTGCGTAAGCGGTGTCGGCCGTTACCGTATCCTACCACAGGGAGCAACAGACGGAATAGACGCGGTGAAGCTCTGTACAAGAGACCTGCTACCAGTAGTGCTCAGTGAGAGGGCTCCCTGAAGCTCCCCTTATTTCCATCCCCCCAGGCATATAAAGGGCCCACGGTGGCCTTCGATGCGACCTCTGGCGGGTTTTCCTTGTGTCCACGGGTCTCTTTTCGGGCCTCTCAGCCCCCAACCCTTCACATACTAGGCCTCTGCCGTCGCGGCCGTCTCTCCCACCAAGCGTGGCCCATTCAAGCGGCCCCGCGAGGCTTTTCGCATCCCCTCCCATCGCTTCTGCCCCTCGTTGAATTCTTCCAGAAGAGCAATTGAGGGCTCCGACGAACATTCCACGACCCCTGTCTCCTACTCGTCTTTGAAACATGGTCTCGGGTATGTGCATCGCATCGAAATCAAGTGACCTTGGTTCTTTTCGAGGGCACCGGTATTGGGATACTGGGAGACGGGGAGCTTAGGAGATGGCCGGGAGAAGAGAGACGTCCCTACTATCGCACGAAGCCACCGCTTCACAATACCACGTGTTCATGCAGCACCACTAACATCCTCCCAGGCCAACATAACTAGGTACACAAGGCAGACTTGCTTCACGAGGTCCCAACGCACATTGCCTACCATCGATCGTGTTGAACTATCTGGCTTCTCCCGATGGAGCAGCAGTGTGGCCGAGCTGACTCAACGGCACCAGACCAACATTGTGACTTTGTCATGCTCGTTGGCCGAGTCCGGAGGCACGACAGGCAACAAGTCACGGGAAGTTCGGTTCTATTGAACGGTGAGTGCAGAGCTCCGCATCATTTTCCATGTCCATGAGCCATGATCTCCTTTCCTTCCAGATGCGTCATGCCTGCATTGTACCCATGATGCTTCCTTGAGGTATGCCGCCCTCATTGCACCGAGCAAGCCGGTAAGTTTGTCCACTCACGTCCGCGCCATATTACCTTGGTGTCTACGCTGCGCCGCTTTGATACACTTCTCCTATCTATCTCGATTCGATTTGCCACCTCTTCCCTGTCTTCCCCGTTCGAGCTCTTTGTGTCACTAGCATCAGGGGCATGTAGCATCTCAAGGCTGAAGCTGCATACCAGGTATGCGGCCATAGCCCAATCAGCTTCCCAGCATAGCCCAAGTCTGAGCACCATGCCTCCATATCGTGCTGGCATGACACCTTCCTGCTCTTTGGATCCTAGAGGAAAGGCTGAGAAAAGATCTTGGTGCGGTCTCGGCCTGCAGTTGAGCCATTCTACCGGGAACCCAATGAGCGAAGTGAGGTACGAAGAGCAAGGGGGAGGCCTATTACACTTGCACGATAGGTTTCATCATACTAGCCATGGCGTTATCATCATGGTGGCTTTCCGTACTACCTACGAAATCTTACTAGGAACACTGGATTAAACCACCTCATCCCATGTCCAGGGGCAATGGCTCACAATATGGTTGCGCTCCGGCCGCGGGCCACCTCTCATATCCCGGTATGATCTTCTCCAATGATGTCGTACTCCATTTCGCATGTGCATATCTGGGCCGTTATTGTTCTTGGGTGGCCTAGAGTTGACTCAGACCGGCCATGCCCCTTTCCTGTTCGCTTGCGTCCTTCTACGTACGAGAGACGAGGTTGCCGCGTTAAGGGCCTATGTTAATATACCGTAACCGCTTGAAGCAGTCTTCCCGAAATGAAAAGGCTCAGCAGATGGGTTCACGAGAGTCACCGAGCTTGGCCCAGGCCAATTAGTCTCTATTTGACAAAATGGGCCGTATGAATCATCATTCGGTCAAGTGATTTCAACAGGTCGCGGTCATTCAGACGATCGAGGCCTTTACTGGCTCATACACACTTATACTGTTAAGATGTCTGTGTCAGTTGCAGCTTCGTCATCCTCACTTGGAGCCATTTCGTCATAGATTTCGCGACACAGTGAGTAATATTGTGAATACTCGTAGTGACAGAGATTTGTGGATGATCTGCTGTATACAACAAGTCCCTTGGGGATCTTATGTTGAACCTTGGTGGTTCGAGGCACGGAGCAGAACAACGTAGATACGGCGAAAGTTCTGGTCATTCGTAGGAGACGGGCTGTTAGACGCAGGCTCGCGTGGCTGAGGGCATGGACTACCGGGCCTCAACGCAGTTCTGTCATGATCGTGGGGATTTTTGAGGAAATCTTGATCGATGGGCTTCATCAACCACAAGGGCTTTGTTTGGAGTTGCCTCGGCCATCATAACTTTCACAACGATTTTAACGCCTATGTATCTCGACCAGAACTTCAGTTAAACGTGATGAAGAGACATGTAGATACCACGGAGGAAACATTTTGTGAACTTAGAAAACACTGCGACCGGTCTGTCCTAGATATCCCTGTGCTTGGTGTGCCTAGCAGGGCGCTCATAAGAGAGTCTCTTATTTACCCTTGAGCACTATCAACTTAGAGGGTAACATATCTCGGATGTTAGTGCTATCCGCAGTAGGAAAAACATTATCTAGCTCATTGAATCTGTAAAAAGCCGGACTAAACCCAACAACCAGTATACCGTACACTGTCTCCATGACCAGACCCTCGTGAGGTTTTCCCCAGACGACTTATCATACTAACGTCAGACCGCAACTTACTAAAATGTCTATATAAACTTTAAACACATCAGAGACATATTATGGCCAGCATGACTATACTCGAGTGTTGGGTGTTGAGTTACCTAGACTCCCGTTACGCTCCATGTCCGCGGTCTCCTTGGCTATCTAGATACCCCGATACCAAGTAGATACTCGGATAGTGCTTGAGTTTCTCAGCAGCCAGTCGACCGTAGAAGCGTGGGGCAGTATAGTCTTGATTCTGACTAAAGATGGCAGTACTGAACGCATGTCGACCTGATAGAAACCTTCCTTTGAGCAATTCTATTTGACTGCGCCCATGAGTCCCTTCGGTTCAACGACTCTGCTCCTCGAACGCGGCAAGGCCTGCCAGTACTTCCTGAATCGTAGGTCTGTCGTAATAGTTATCATTCCACGTCCCGGCCTCCTTCTGCGCCTTTCGCATGTCCAGAAAGCTCTCCGCAGCATCGAGCTCCGACCGCCAGAACCGTTGCGCCACCGCTCGGACGCCCTCCACCGTCTGTCCCCCGTCGTCGAGGTCGCGCACGGCAAGCTGGCTCTGCCGTCGGACGATGACGCTCGAGAGCGGCGCCCGGCGTCCCCTCGTGCACCGGTCGATCAGGTCTCGCATCTCTGGCGGCGTCCTGTCGTAGCGGGGGAACTCGAGGTCCGACTCCCACCGGTAGGACTGCCAGACCGCGGCCTTCTGCGGCCCGCTGACGCCCTCGAAGATGCACCAGAGGACCCGGCCGAGCATGTAGACCTCGGCGGCTTCCTGCTCGCGGGGGCTGAGGGCGATCCAGGACACGTTGTAGCCGTGCTCCGGGTTGGCGTACTGGGCGGAATCCAGCGCCCCGTGTGAAGGCACCAGGTCTTCCAGTCTTCCCTCGTAGAAATCTGTCACGGCTTGCGGTATCTTCTCGTCGCCCGCGATGAGTCGGATGTATTCGATGGCGTTGACCTCTGGGGACGCGAACTCGCACCAAACCCCTCGCTGCTCGAAGTCGACCATGACGACATCGGATTGTGCGGATAGGACGATGTTGTCGAGGCGAAGGTCCGGGTAGTACGTTTGCGAGCTGGTTCGTAGATGATGGAGGGCTTGAGCCAGTTGGATTGACCATTTGACTTGCTCTGACCTTCGCAGTTGGTCGTGAATGCGTAGTTGCGGTAGGACATCTCGCAGACTGCCTTTCTCATGGTAGAACGTGGTGAATCCTACAATAGCTTTCTTTGTACCAAAGCGCAAGGTTTTCCTGACAATATGTATCGGTCGAGCAATGATGTTAGGATGTGGCTCTAGCGTGTATAGATTCTTTAGCTCATGGTACAGATATTTGTTGGCGTCGCTGACCAGAGCTTTGAAAATGTAGAGCTGCCCATGGATGCGGACAATGCAGACGCTGTCATGTAGGATGGAAACGACGTGGACATCGTAGAAGTCGACTTCTTGTAATAAGTCGAGTTTGGTGCCCCAGAGGCTCTCCAGGTTGTGCCGAGTCAATAATTTCATCTCCAGATCATGGGCGTGACCAACGAGAACCCGAATCTCTCGTCTGTCGAGTGATAGGTTTTCGAAGACAATGCGCGTCCCGAAAGGAACACGGCGATAGAAAGTCTCGAACGATTGCAAGTCGGGGAACTCGAACGTCGTCCAGTACTGCAAGGCTCGAATGATGTGCCTGGTGATAGCCAGCCTGGACAGTCGCTTTGCATCCTTGGTATGGAAGGCAACATCTAGATCCAGCTGCTCTCGAATGTGCGCGGGCTGGTTTCCTGGGATGAACACATCCATGCGCATCGGAGGCACTTGGGACATGAAGAGAGGCAGAGCATAATATTGGGTGCCTAAGCCGGCGCACCCATCGATTCTCCATAGTGGATCGGGAAGTAATTCAAGACTGTCTACTCTGTTCTTCGGGTTCAGGAGCGAATGTTCCCAAGGAAGCTGTCGAGCATGGTTGCGAAGACTGTCCGCAGCAGGACTTTCATCAGGGTTATGGGGGAAGGCAGCGGTAGGATGAACCACCTGTTCTATGGCTCTCTGTGAACACTCCATCTCCCGAGGCGCTCAGGGGAGTCAGTATCAGCGAGTATATAGAATGCTAAGTGATGAGTAGCGAGATTTGACAAATGTTGGCCGTATCTAGAATATACAAGTGTACCTCGGCCCTGGATCTCGAAGGCCGGTCGCTGGATTCCAATTGAGCGATGACACAGCCCTTAGCCATCGATTGCATTTGTAGCTCGTAGGTGAGCAAACGGAGAAGGAAATTTGCTTGCCTTATCCGAAGATGGCCACGGGAAGTTGTTAGCTGGTCAACCCCCCAGTCTCGCACGCATTCGACTGATGTTGCTCCAACACACGGCTGCCGGCAGCTTACAGTCACGCCGCTCGCCGGCTAAGGGGACGGTGTCCGGGTTCGTCGGACTACACCGTATGCCACTCGAATACAAGCTCGCTCAGCGTAGGCCGCTGGAGAACAAGGGCTTGAGGATATCAAGAGTTTCGAGGCAATCCCGGGCTGTGCTTTCACACTCACCGCCCTCAATGCACCGAGCGACCGGTCTAGTAAATCACCACCCGCGAAACTCCCCAGTCTCACGCCTTGGTTGGTGAGGGATGGATATCACGGGCGTTGGACGTGGGGACCGCAGCGAACATTGTCTGGGTACTGGGTACTGGGTACTGGTTCAGCCACATCTCCGAAACACTGCAGCATAACCGAAGACGAGCCACGAAATGATTGGTCAGCCGAGCCATCCCGCGGTCGCTTTCAATACTTAGGAAGACGACAAAGTGCCGGTGTCCTTGTCAGTGCAGGCGAAATGATGGCTGGACGTCGTGCAACCTGCTACCTACCTCTTGCTGTGGCTTTATTGAGAGCCTACCGCAACGGAGCTGTCCCGCGCAACCTTAAATCACCTTCTCCGAGTGGTCAGCCGCGTGCCGGAGAACGCTGCTGCTTTCGGAAGAGATGAGACGGGGTGGCGGAACCAATTTCCGGAGCAGCTAAGATATATAGATGCTAGGATATAGCCAGCTAAAAGATGCAGACGTACCTAGCTTGGCGAATGGCATCGGCACGCGCAGAGCAACCCGACGAGTCGCTAGAGAAGCCATTGGCTATTGTCGGTAACAAAAGAAACGACGTGACGCGAAGACTTCGCCCAACCAACCCACACAACGTCTAGAGCGGGCCTAGTCACCCAAATCCAGGCCTTGAACTAATTAGAGTCACCAACAATTTGGAATTCCGCTTGACCCCGTCGGTATAGCGTGATCTGGCCACGGCCCTGTTGGCCAGTCGGCTGAGCTAGGCTCGATTCTACACGATAGCACCCAGGTACTTTAATGAATGCGAAGTAATCATCTCCAGATGCATCAGATAGCGGTGAAGAGAATGACTCCCATCATTCTTGATGACAATCCCTACCTAGGTAAGCCACAAGATACTCCCGAGAGCCGGCTGTGCGCAGGGCCGCGCCGCACAGGACGCAGACCTGCGAAGGTTGTGGCCAGAGTCGGAGTTGCCTCGGCCGGGTCCGACACAGAAAGAGGATCGCACTACGAACGGGACCTGCTCTACAGTCGTCGCTTATGGCCGGAGCTCTTTAGCCTTAGGCCCGGCCAAAGACTGCCGGCGCGGGCATGTGGACACCTGGGATTCGGAAGGTGGGATATACGGATCGGTCCAGGACGGAATCGCTTCTCATAGTTAAAGGCCCTGTTATAACCGCCCCTATCACGCTCGTTGTTGTCGTCGTGTACCATGGGACAAGCCTTCAACTTGCAGCACGACGTCGTATGTCAGATCGATAGGTATACAATATGATGATGTCAGGTTAAAGGCCGTCAGAAGACCGTACGTCCTCATATATACACCACGCGGCTCGCGATCTGTCTCTCTCCCACTCGTTCGTAGATAAAATACTGTGAAGGCAATTACTTTCGACCTCAGCGGTTGTATATGTGACTCGTCAGTCCTGCGGTCTCCTTGCCAGAAATATCAAGTGCGTTCGCCTGTCCTGGTAAGCGCATGTTACGTCCGAGTTCACAGAGTCGGTGCCTAAACTTTGTCGCTGATACCTTGGCCGAACCACTGAGGACAAAAATACGATAACGAAAGGCTGCCAGGCAATTAGGTAATGTAAGAACCCTCGAAATCTCATCCGCAGGGATTCACTTCCCGACACGACCCTCGGCCGTCGTTCGGTCAAGCCGATCCTATGTATCCCTATACAGGAATACCAATGCATTACGACAACACGCCTCCGACTGGCGATAAACAAAGGTCTATACTGAGCAAGAGGACTGCATACTTTACTCTTCGTTGGGGAGATTCGCAGATGTTCATGGTCTGGCCACGGTCTATCCAATGTCGAATGTTCATCATTGTTCGTTGTGCATCACTCTCTCAATCCAGCCTTGACTTCTAGTAGAGGCCCCTACTTCTCAAATTACCTCCCATCGAAAAAAAAAGAACTGTCAATGGGCTCTGCGCCATTATTGGATTGCCTGGTGATGTCTTCCCATATCACAAAATATCTATAGTTGGTCAATGAGGCAACTCGGCTATCTGTCCCATGCAGCCCGTCGTTGGCTTTCGGGGCTCGAATCTTGTGCTGGCCATGAGCGATCGAGGGGTACAAGCCGCTGAGGGGCTCGGTCAGAATTTTCACATCCTTCTAGACTATTGGTGCTGACCGGTCGAGATGCGAGTCTGCCACACCGGCCGAAACATGATGTTCAGCTATATATGCGAATGCAAGGATATGATCGAAGCGTCGAAGACCCATCATAGATCCTGATCACCTGGAGTTGCTGACGCAAGCCTGATGTTGTTTGTGTCCTGTGCCAGTGTGGGCAGGGATGAAGTACCCTACAGCCGGGCGAAGCAAGGCCTCCGATTCTTTGGTTTTGAACGGGGGCTCTCGACGCACGATTATTTGGCCTGCAATCATTTCGTCATCGGTAGTCGAGGGCCCTTGGCATACCACAGCTGGTGAACCATCCCACACGAAAGACCCACGTCTCCGGCGTGGAAGAAATTATGGACATGCTCGATAGGTAGGCGGGAACAGTGTCAGTCATGCCGATCGTGAGGCATGGCACGGGTAGTCCACGGAGAGGCTGGGTTTGAAACTCGATGAGAGCGAGAAGAGACTGCATGCCATGGAAGAGTCGGGTCGCAGGTCGTCATGAAGCAGTTCTGCTTGGTGCTGAGGCGAACGCGAGCCTCGTGGGATCCATACGGGGAGCTAGAAGGACGGATTAATGCATACCGGTTGGCTGCTATTAAGGGGAAGTGATTGGAGAAGTAGTGCAGGGTCGAGCGGGCTCTCTCTGAACGCTGCGCGACTTCCACGGCTGCATCTTATGGAACGATAGTTGACCGGGTCAATCACGGTGAAAGCAAGATAGCGGTCAGACGAGGCGAGTCAGGTTATCACATGCGCTTACATGGATGGGCTTAGATGGGATTGATGGAAGAGGCCCTAATAAGTTGCCAGGAAATCGTACACACATAGACACTCTTCTAGAATGCAGATCCTGCAGGGGGACCTCGTGATGACAGCTGCAATCACAGGGTATGCCTGATACTTTAACTGCAAGAGGCAAAGGAGACAAGGAGATATATACGGGCAGAGTTTAGACTGGCGTAGTAAGCTTCGGCGTTGCGGGTTCGACCCAGTGCATAAAAATCGGGGAGGTATATTGAAGAAGACTCGGAGAGCGAAGGCAGGTCGGAGAGGGAGTCTAAGGACTAGCCTACCGCCCGCCTCTCGGACCGTCAGACAACCTTGACTGTAGTTCATCTACCTAACTATCTCCCACGCACGTGAGTCTGCCCGACACTGCCGATGGTGATCGTGCGGTCTTGAAAAAAAATTTTTTTTTTTTAAAAAAAAAAAAAAAAAAAAAAAAAAGGACCCTCTTCCCAGGCGTGATCTTTCACCGAGTGGCAGGATACTTGCCTGTGCCTTGAGCCTCATCACCTCGCAGCATCAGATCACAAGGTCTCGGTTGAGTCAGCGCCTACCGGCCCGCTACAGACACGCCTGCGTTTGCTGGTTCAGGGATCCAATCGCTGAAAGCCCTAAAGGCCAAGACCCTGGTTGCCATGCTTTTGGTTGCTATCTGAGCACCGCAGGGAACATGGGACTCCAAGTCCAAGCGCCGCGAGCCCCGAGGTCACAGATCGCGACAGCCACCGTTCGTCAGCTTCAGACCGGGGGACCTGAGACGGGTTTGACAGCGTGGACCTACGCTCGCCCTCAGCCTCAGCCTCGAATCTACCACCACGCAACTTGGAGGTTTCGACTATTGAAGCCGAAACGCTCACTCCATTGAACACTCTGTTCTGGCTACAATGTTTGCTAAATCATGTATGTGGTTGAAGCTGAGCCCTTTGACATCCAGGTTCGTTTAGACAGACACTGATGTTGCGGTGTGTTGGAGGTTGCATTCCCCATTTGGCGCTTTTGACCGGTCGACGACACGGACACTTACACCAGAAAAACATGAACGAGGAGGATATTCTTTACCGTTGCCACTTGCAGCTCTCACCAGGAGTCAGAGTCTCGGAGGCCAATGACTGCATGTCTTCGGTAAACCAGCCGTGTTTGCACACAGCCTGTCGAGTCATGCAACACAAGAGCCATGCAAGAGCAATACCATCGTGCAGCCGGAGCGACAAACTGACCACGATGATCTGATGATTACTTATATACCATGTAGACCCATCCATACGGTACCGCCGTCATCTTTTTCTCGCCCTATTCCTTTTCTGGACTTGCTGTTTCCTAGTTGGTGCCGCCACCAGATGGATATGCGTGGATTACTGCAATCGTGCCATGATGCCATAGGAGGCGCTCGTGGGCCCTGGTGGTCATTTGACCGTGATGATTGATGCAGTGTGCTTTGATTCGTCTGACACGCAGATGCATCGGTGGTTCGGTGCAACGTTGATCTGAGACGCATCCAACGGTTGAAGCGACTGTATTGAGGTGAGCACGCAACCGATGGGCAAGGCGGGAGGGTTCAGGCCAGACTTGGTCGGTCCTTGCGAAGTCGCGATTCCCCAAGGCAAGTAGGTAGGTATGTAGTAGCCGAACATTTGCGATGTATCTATTGTCTGGCGAGCCAAGCTCTCTGGAGCCACTTAAACTGTCAGTGATGATGGCAAACAGGGAGGCGGTCCACGAGCAGCGGGGCTGCGGCATCAGCCTTGAAATGCTCGTTTTCATGGCCTTTTGAAGCGCTCCTCTCCAGTGGGACCGGAGAGACGAGCGACCCGGCCGCGCTATCATGCTCTTGCGCTCCTCATTGATAGCTTTGCTTTGAGTGAAAAGTCTGGCTGGCCTGGGCTATTGACAGGATATCAACTCCAATTTGGGGGATGTAAGGTACTTTGGGTACATGATATTTGAAGGTGGTCAGTGAAGTCATGCACACACTGAGACTCCATCATGTACGTAATCTATATGCATCCTTATACTAGACATGCAGTTGACTGTACGTGAGGTAGCAGTCTTTATACTGCCGCAAGGTAAAAAGGCATGCAAGTAATAAGTGGTAAGCAGGCTCACAGGCCAGAGACGTGCCAATGTGAGTGAGTGAAAACAGACGAGCCTGCCTCAATGTGGCAATGGAGCACCCAGATTGATCGAAATGGTTTGTCTTATCGATATCTCCTGACTGCGCCGTGTTCATACCCCTGTTTTCGGTGTTTTTTGACTCCATTCCCTCTGTCTGTCTGTCTAGATCTTTTCGCATGCCTTAGGTACTATGTAAGGGGTTTGTACTTACCCAGAGGCGGCTAGTCGGTTACCTATCTCCTGCATAGCACATCCCACATCCCGTCCATCATTCGTATTCCATCTCTCACCAAAGGCCAGAGGTAGTAGATAACTCGAGTACCTACATTGTAAACGAAACTCGACGATTCATGCTCCAAGGCTGGAAAGGCTGGGTTGCTCTTGTCCTCTCTGCGACAATTCTACATATGTAGTGACTAGTGGTCGAAGGTAACATGGATAGGGATCTTTGCAAGATATTCGCATGCTAAGGCCGCATCCATGTAAGCCATGTCCCTCCACGCCCACTCGTCCACTCATGTCCGTTCGTATCCCCACTATCCCCTTACATTCAGCCCGCCTTAACGCCAAGACAGGTCGGGACCCCTGTACTTTAGTGGCCATGAGCACTGCCCGATCACTGATGAGCACCTAGCGCCTTCTATGGAGACTGGAGAAAAGAATGGGAATGGAAGCTTCTTGGGCAAAGTCTGGGAAGGCATATTGGAGCACAGCACCAGAAGCACCCACGCGTACCTACCTTGTTCTAGGTAAGGTACCCAAACTGCCACGACTGTCCGACAACTCCAGCGGCACTCGCGCTCACAAGCCTGACACGTCTGACCACCTCCACATCGACCATTTATTACTTAGCCAGCGAGACTGGCTAGACCTCGTGCTTGCTGTCGCGATTCGCGATGGACTATGGATGGTGGGCAATGGGGCTGGCTTCAGCGCCTCTTAAAGCCCGTGAAAAGCCTGGGCCAATACCCATGCCATGCCCATACCCTTACCCATGCCAATCCAACCAGATTCTATCCCATGAATGCCTGGATCTGTAAGGGAAAAATTCGGACCATTTCTTTCTCTCATCACCTTCGATCTACTACTACTACTACTACCACCTAACTCAGGGCTCATGCTTGTTCTTGTGCTACGTGACTCGCTCACCCTCTCATTCTCACTCTCTCTCCCACTCCTCATAATCATTACCACCTACCTACACCTACCTACCTACCTACCTAGCCTAACCTGCCTTCCTACACTCACAGTCAGCACCAGCGAGTACTGACGTTTGATTGTCCCCCAATCTGCAGTCGACAATCCTATATCCCGCTTCGTTGCACAGAGGCGCATCAAGGGATACCTGTCCCCTCTTTAAACCGGTCAAGCTGCCCGGCTCAACGGCCGCTGTAGACCTCTTCACCGAGTCTCCTTTCCCAAGCTCGACGGCACTCTGCCTTCCAATCACCATTCTCCCCCATTGTCGCCGCCCGCAGCATCCTCGACTGTGCGCTCCTTCCGATGATTTGACCTCCCCTTGGCTGTTCATTGTCTTCCAGCCCTTTTCGCCGGTATTGCTGCTGCTGATCTAGCTAGCCTGAGTCTAGTCTGGACCCCTTCCATCTGTGTCTGTCTGCTTGCCCGTCCCATTGCCATCCATATCGATCTCGGACCCTTCCTCTCGCGCATAGCACAGCACAGCACAGCACAATCCCCAACACAGCGCACTGCAGCACGTTCAGGCATAGCACAGCACAATTCAGCACAAGGACGCCGTCGCGTTTGCGCGTCCATGATCCCGGCTGTCTCATTTGCGGCAATGGCACCTGTGAGACCTTGACACATTGGGCGTCTTTCTTTCTCACCCCACACCCCGCCTGACGAGTGACGAGGGTGAGGCGCTTCTATCGTGCGTAGTGCTGCCGCTGGCTGTTGCTGTCCTAGTCCATCTGATGTACACGCTGGTTTAAGCTCAAGTACATACCCTGCTTCTGCTGAGCTGGACGTTTGTCCAACACACCCTCGACATACGTACACGCCTAAGTAACGCACCATGGTAAGATCCTCCCGTCATCGCTCTGCCAGTCTGAGCCCTTCACCGAGTCATATTGCATAAGCCCAGTTATTGACTGCCCTATAGAATAATTCTAATCTCAAAAAACGCCGGCCCTATAATGGCTTCGAGGATGCCCCTGCGCCGCCCGAGTCTCGGGATCTCTCGTTTCCTGCATCTGCCTCCTTGGCTACTCATCATTATTTCTCATCCCATGAGCTACAAATACTTGAGCAGGCCGCCATGGTCCTCAACTGTCCTACCCATAATCTCTTCCAGCTTGACCGTCGCAGAACATCCCATCTACAGCATATCCCGTCTTCCCCCGCACCTCATAGTATCGACCCCAACAAGAGACCACGCCTGAGTACAGACGTCTCTACCATGTCCTCCCCAGAGAAGCAATCGCCTTCTGGCCAGCCTGTCGTAGACGCTTCCCGGCGCTCAGGGGAAACCGGTGGTGGTTTGGGCCTTAGGATAGATGGCTCTAACCTGGTTAATTTCTTGTCTAACTTCAATGTCTGCTCGCCGTGCACAACATGTGAGCCTCCAGGTCAGTGGAAACCTCGTCAATTATCAGTGCACAGAGAAACTTACCCACATATATATATATCAGCCTACGCTGGAATACCGGCAAGTTCCTCATATAACTACGCACCAATCAGGCCCTACCTTGACCAGAAACCCTCGCCCACTCATGGCTTACCCGGCTCTCTGCCTCATGACCAATCCAACCCTTTTGCTAGTGATGACTCTGTTGTGACTCCATCTATGATGCCAAATTACCCTCCTCTGCAGCCAAATCGGCCTATGACGATGCAACCCACCACAAGCGGTGAAGGCATGGTATATCCCGATAGTCTACAAAACCAAAAGTATCTTCACGGCCCTGATACACAAGACGGATCTCCCACATCGGCGAATAGTCACGGAATCGGCCAGCCCTTCCACCACATGCGGCTGGAGAACCCTAAGAAGGTCAGAGAACAGTACGGCGTGGTCAACAATTCAACAACCTCAATGCCCGAGAAAACCCACGTCTCTCATACATCTCGTCACCTGGACATTGTTCTATCCAACCAGCGGCCACCCCCTGCGAGAAGAGGTCCTTTCCGTTCGAACGATGATCGTGAAAAGACCGCCGAGACGAGAAGAATAGGATCCTGTATCCGGTGCCGCATGCAGCGTATCAGAGTAAGCTGGTCCAGTCATCTTATACGTCATTACGAGGAGCAGTTACTAAATGTGTCGTCTAGTGCGAGACTAACCCATCAGACAAACAAGGTCAGTGTTTGACCTGCCAAAAAGTATCTAATGTGAAGGTCTGGAGGATGCCGTGCCTTCGCTACAAGATTACCGATGTCAAACTATTCAAACCCGGCCAAGTCAAAGGTCACGAGTGGACGCGGAGATGGGCCGAGGGTATCGCGGATGACATTTCGCAATGGGCGTCCCTGGAAACCAAAAACGTCAAGGTCACAGAGGGTTACACGGACCAACCTGTTCAGCTCCGTGTACGACAGTTCATCCCTCAGGAAGGAGACGTACTTTACCGATCGTGGGTAACATCTGACGGAGTGCGGAAAAGGGTCCATATCCCAGCGTATGCTATCGTTGATCTGGAAGAAGCGAAGAGCGCTTATTCCAGCTACATCAGCCGTGGTGTTTTCGAATGTTGTAAGAAAATTCTCTCTGGAAAGGAGAAGATGTTGATGGCAACATACGTCGCAGCAATCCGCGCGACGAGGGATCCGGACACTGACGAGAAGGAGAGAGAACTGCTCAAGAAGGCTCTACAACTGTGGATGGCAGTTCGACTAACTACCAAATCCACCATAATCGTCGGTCAAGAGACATTGGGCATGCCTCCTGACATCATGGATGACACGAGTCCACTTCACGGTTCCATTCCATTGCCGCCAGTGATGGGTGCTCAGATCGAGTTAGTTTTGATCCATCAGATTCAGTCTACATTACGACGGGAGATGCTTGAAAATCTGCAAGCAATGACGCAGGCGAACAAGCATCAGACTTGGTTCACAACATACCTCATCACTTTTATCTTGCTACACAATGTATCCCTCCTTTGCCAGCATGACGCTGCTTATGCTCAGAAGCACGGGTTCAAGGTACGTCGGGGAGCGTCCAATCCAGCCCTTTTTACAAAGAGGCAACATTCCGCTTCTATATGAAGTCTGGAAAATGATGACGGCGCGGTCTTGGAAGAGAACTTTTGTCACTGACACTTTTGGTTGTAGACCCAGTTTGCGCGAGAAGATATGGTGAGGGAGTATCAAATGGGTGAGTATACGCGCGCCATTTATATTCGTCATTCTGCAGCTCCCGGGCGCCAATACCGAACCAAGGTTATTGACAATGTGTGCCCAGGTGCGAATATATTGCTGGCGTACTTTCACTACTGTAACAAAGGTAAATATCACGGGTTCAGGACTACTTGGTAGGATGGTGGCTGACCTGTGAAAGGCATATACCCATTTTCTGCCGAATGCAAAGATCAAGATTTAACGACCCTTGCGGAGCTGGATGATACCAAAACGAATTTTATCAAAGGCACGCGAGTTCACGTTGCGAAACATAGTAAGGAGTACACATCCACATGCAAAGATAGCAATCGATGGAAGTAGCTAATGTATTTTTGTGTCCTAGAGCGATCGTGGCAGAAAATGAGGGAAAGTCATGACTACCTGAATGACTTCTACTACACAAGTCAGCTATTTGAGGAGAATTGGCAGCCGCAGTCGACTATCTGAGGTCATGCCCGGGGCCAAAGGACTCTTACCTTGAAGTTTCAGCCTAGCTATGATGCATTTGAATGGGGCTCTCATTTGGCAGGGAGTTGTGGGAAAGCTCGGCTAAGGAATGCAATTTTTTGTTTAGCATATATCATGGAAAGGACTTTGACATGGCGGTCGTCGATTAAGCATGAAGGAAGCATAAGAAGTAGAAGGAATTTTGGGCGCACGCGCTGCCACTTGCATTGCATGAGCATGAGGGCGATAGGAGTAGGTGTCGACAGCAGCTTCCGAGGCCACCTCGTTGCTTGACATTTAGCCTACGTAATTCAATGGCTTCATACCAACTCTTCCGCTCAGTGTCGTTGACATGAGTATAGCTCGTGCCGCGTTAGGACCATCATCCGCTCCCACTGTGCCGTGCAATGGATGCATCGCCCGCGCCCTGCGGCAGTCCGGCCGCCCGGCCCTTGCGCTCGATATCGTGCCTAAGCTCACACAGGTGGATGGTCATGAGAGAGATGGACAAGAGGACAAGGCCAATGCCGAGGGCCACAAGTCCCGAAAGTCCCCACCAAGAGTCCAGCGGCTGCAGGATCCCATGCGTGTATTCGGTACTTGCGCGATAGATGAGTGATCGTGAGCTAGGCCGCTTGCGAGGCTTTCCGGCATACATGCCCCCAGAACTAGTACTACGAACGCGTGCAGTGCCAAGCGGCGGCGACGACGACGACGACAGCCCTAGCCCCGCCCACGTACCGGGTTTCTTTCATCGAGGCTGCAGGGAGATGGGTTAGTCGGTGAGTACTGTTCTTCACCAAACTAGCGCAGACGTGGCTCGATGCGGCTCTCCGTGGCCTAGGCATTGGTCTGCCAGCCCCAGGTCCCTGGTTACGATGGATCTTACCCATCCCGTACCTAGCTGGGGGTGTCTCTATGATCGTGTGCCGCTTCCATATGAACGGCTGTCTTGATCTAGCACGACCATCCATGATCCATACAGCTTGACCAACATGAGCCATGCTGCTGCTACTGCCTCTAAGCTGTACCTCGGCGCGGGTGCGACTCACGGGTTCCTGCGCGCCTTGTGTAGCTTCGGGTCTTTGCCACTAGATGTCTAGGTGCATACTGTACGGGAATGCCACATGAATTCTTCACGTATATCTGCTCCTGCTGTCTTACATTGGGTTGATAGCCTAAAATCACATCACACCTCTGGGCTTCAACGACGCACACTGCCATCGTCATCCGTCTCCTTTCGCTCCGAGTCGTCATCCCCGACCGTCCACCGTCTACGCCCACTCGCTGCTCAGATTTGCTTTTCGACCTGTGCCTCTTGGTCGAGAGTAGGGACGGGACGGCTAGGGCCTCCAGGTAGCACCTTGCTGCTTCCCGTCTTGGTACTTTCACGGAAGCTGATGACTATTCATCTAACTGGGTGGGTTGATCTTCCGCGGCGCGTCCTTGAAGTCCTACCGGTGTGCGTTCCCATTGGACTGAGACCGGTCTGGAGAGCAAACCTTAATATTTAGAGCTCGACACTATCCCTTCTTTGGTGTTTCTCGACTTGCAGCGCCACGATACCACATCCGCTGTTCTCTATATCTAACATATCTATCCTCTAAGTCTACTGACCGAAGGACTGACTTCGAGATACCCGCGACTCCAAACGATCACTGACTACTTTTGTCTCACTCTCTTGGTCACATATCCGTCTCTCCTATGTCATTCGGCGACGCATAGGTATCATCATGCTTTCTGCTATCCCCACGACGTCAGCTCATCATTTTCGCTCGAGGTATGTCCAGCAGAAGTCTGATCACTGTCTACTATCAACTAAGATTTGCGCAGTGAAGTAATGGATCTCGTAACGGGAATTCCCGTTCTTGCAGGATTCCCTTCTCCACACGATCCATTGTCCCAGCCCTTTCATCAAGTTGGCTTATCACAGCTCCCCCCAGGCTTCCAAGAGAGCGTGGGGTCAGCGTGGACAAGTGCTACTTTCAACCACGACAATGAGACCGTTTACATCCTATCCAAGGCAGATCTTGTCGAGATCAATCTTGCGAAGGACTATTTCAAGAGCCTGGAGGTGGACGGTGACGCTGTCAGCCAAACCAACTTCCCCCTTCCAACATTGGGGCCCAAGCTTGAGTCCATCAGCCATGTGATTCATTCTGGGAAAGGCTTTCATCTGATCCGTGGGATCAATCCAAAGGAGCATTCCGTCGAAGATTTGACCCTCATTTGGCTGGGCATCCAGTCCTACATTGCTGATCAGCGAGGTCGCCAAGATCACCGAGGCAATATGCTAGGTAAGCGTGTAGCCAGGAACCGGTGCGAGTGATGTCGACTGACAATGGAGCTAGTACACATCATCGCAGACAACAGCACGGAGATCAAGCTGGGGCATCATCGCCACTCAACTTCGTCCATAGTATGTGGCAGGCACACCTGGACTGGACAATGGCATATCTCGCTTTTCAGATACTGACTACTGACTATTGATAATAGACTTTCCACAACGAGGAGGCGGGCGATGTGATCACTTGGCTCACCCGCGGCAGTGCCGCGGCGGGAGGACGTTGCGTTTTGGCCTCTATCCATACGATTTATAACATCCTTGCGACCCATCGTCCAGACATAATCCGAACGCTTGCCAAACCCGATTGGCCAGTTGCACTGTAGGTTTGACAAAGAAATGTCGGGTCGGCCTAAGATTGGCGCAGCTGACGATCTGATAGGCCGCGATTTCAGCGCCGGCCCTTGATGTTCTGGCACGAGGGAAAGCTGATGATGAACTTTGGACGCACGCCGTTGATGGGCAGCGCTGCCCATCCTCGACCGGAGCACCTTCCCGCGCTGAACGAGCAGCAGCGAGAGGCGCTGGACATGGTGGAAGCCATTGCCAAGGTGGTGCAGGTTGAGATCCAGACCCAGAGTGGAGACATGCATTTCATCAACAACTTCACGGTGCTCCATCGACGTGAGGGCTTTGTCGATGGTGCATCAGCTCAGGAGAAGCGACACCTAGTCCGTATGCGATTGCGCAGCTCAGTCCACGGATGGACGTTGCCGGAGGACCTCGAGCCTGAGTGGGCCGATGCATTCGAGGAGCATAGGTGCAAGACATGGCATCTCGAGCCAATGCCTGGTGACGCCTTCCCACTCCGTAAGTACACTAACTGAGGGGCCTGGAGGCCCCACCGGAGGTTGCGTCCGGCACTGTGTTCAGGGCGTGCTCGGCAAGGATGGGAAAGGCTGGCACCATACTTAAGTATGTATCTTAGCCCCCGCCGTTCGCTCTGCTGGGTCGTTTCATTTTTTCGGCAAGTAGTTATAGGTCTGGAAAAGTTTGGAAAGGTGCTTCAGTGAGCAGATTGATACATACTTACTTATGATACGAGGGAAAAGGAGTCATGGCTGGCGCTGAAACTATGTATGGCTTCTCGATATTCACGCATTCCAAATGGTTGGCGATCTCACGTCCACATCTGTGTATCTGTGATATGTGATATGTGTAATGTGTGTATCTTGTGGTGGAGATGGAGGAGCAAACACTCTCGCATACTCTCCACAATGGTGTATGGATTCGCCCTGGTGCATTAATCTTCATCATGATACTCCTCCCTGCCAACTCATTCTGTAGACAAAATTCGGTGAAATTTGGAGCAAGGCAAGACAACGGTGTTGATGGCGGCCGGCAACCTACTCGTCGAACCGTCGGCTAAACGTTTTGGCGGCCGACCAACTGAGGCGCGTCCCCTCGCATACCTCAGATCACGAAGCAGAGGTCAGATCTATACCGGCAATGTCCGAAAAGGACGGGGATGCGACAACCCCCAAGCCTTACAGCCGTGGTGGGGGGAGTCCTGTTTGCTGTCGTTTCATGTGACGGACGACAAGACGGTTAGCATGATCGGCTGTACATTGTAGGACCGCGTGCAGACGCCTTTTTTTTTTTTTTTTCTGATATCTGACAAGTGACGAGCCAGGAGCCAGGCTTCAACCAAGCGTCGCGTCCGGTGTCAATAGCATCATCGCGCGCAGCAGCTTGCCAGCGCCTTATCGTAGGTGATGAACGAACGATCGTCGGCGCTAGACTAGGTGCAGCGTTGAAGAACTATGTACTCTCTGGCCACCATGCATTCTCACCGGCGGCACGAGGCCCGTCTGCAGCTTGTGGTTTTGGCCCTGCCCCATGATGAGTATTCTGCCCTGCCGTATCATATACCATGGTGGTTTACGCTGCCTAGGTTACTTGACTTACAGATGCTGATAACATGGATGGACACATACTACAACGAGGGAGGCCTGGCATCAAGGGGACCGATCTACATCCCTAGTACTCGCAGGCCAGGTTCAGCAGGATCCCAGGCCCTTTGGTTTTGCTTCTGACAAGCTCGTGACTGTCTGCCGGCTGCTTAGCCAACTCTGTAAGCGGAGATCATGCCATACATCCCTATAGAGAGGCAATATCAATTTCAAACAAGTGACCAACACCAACACCAGCACCAACACCTGCACCAGCACCAAGCTTACGGAGTACCTACCAGGCGTCTGACAAAGCAGCATCGCAGGTAGCATGGGGTGTTCGAATAAGCGTCGGTGAATCTACGACACAATACGTCCAAGTCTGACACCAACTTGCACTCTCAGCGCGATATCATGCACCGCAAGATATGATGATATCTGCCGGGCACCGCGCGACCTGCAACCTGCACCCGGATCATACGCGGTGGACCGAGCGAGCAGTTGACACCAATCGAAAGCGCCGGAAACCCAGGCCCCCAGTCGTACATGGTGCCTCACTCACGTGGCTTTGAAGTTTCCCGACCACTGTCGCCGTGCTCTGCAATAAACCGGTAGGCCCAGGCGCCGCCACTCTCGGTACTTTCGGTACGGATACGATGACACAACGATATAAAGATGGGGCGGGAACTCTAACCTACATGACATGTTGCCTTAGGTACTGTGGGTAGGTCCCTACCTAAGTATGTAAGTAGTAGGTAATAGTAGACCTCCGTTATCTCCTCCTGTCCTTGCCTATTTCTGCCTACGCCATGCCTTGTCGTGTGAACTTAACCCCCTTGACTCTCATCACTTGCATCTCCCCAACATCTTCCCACTCACGGGAATGACGACCACCAGCCTCCTCGTGACCCACTGAACATCGCCATGATTGCCAAAAAAGAAGAAAGCAATTCATGAGCCGGGGTGGTGGTAGCCGATGCTTATTTTTATTTTCATTTTATTTTTGCTTTCCCTCGTCGCATCGCCGCTTCAGCCGGGCAGAGGGTAGAGGCTGAGGTAGAGAGGGAGGCAAACGCGGAGCCGGCAGCGTGGTGGTGGTAAGGTCTGGATGCTGCCAGTCCAGGGCCTCGAAAGAGCGGTCGGGCCCCCATTGCTTATGGAGCGTATGGAGCGACGGCCGAGGGAAGCGAGGGCTTGCTGCTTGCGTGCAGCAGCGCAATCGATCCAGCCAGCCCAAGCGACGAGCCCCGACATCCATCTCTACAAATCCTGTTCCCGTACTATCGCCATCGTACATACAGCGCACATACACAGCACCAGTGGTAGCTATAGCTGTTGCCATTACTATCACTAAACTATTCCTATTCCTACTACTGCTCCGGGCCCCCCCTCCCGCCGCCGGGTTCCTGTTTCTGGCCGATCGACTGCTGCTTACATAGTCATAGGTAACTGCAGTCTCTACTCGGCTATAACATGTAAATGCATGCAGTGGGGGGACACAGACATGCCGGCCTCAGCTTTCGAGTACCGGTTTAATCGTCGATATTCCCTTCCCGCGGCGCCGGAGTCTACGTGCGTCTGTCTGTTCGTCTGTCTGTCTGTCTGTCTGTCTGTCTACCTGCGTATATCTGGCTGTGCCTGGACCGGTGGCCTGTCAGGACCTAAACCTAATCTCGACTGTCTACACCGACTATCGCCATTCTTGCCAGTCTTTTTGTTCAATGTCATGAAGAGAGCTGGAAGTGGCTGGCTGTCGCCTCCCACCAAGGCTGCGGCGGATCGTCGCTCGAACTTTACTCTGACCTACACTAACCATTGTGATTCTCGCCGACTCCATCTGGACGCAGATATTATCATTTCCGCGCACCTGGGAAGCAACAGGGGCTTCTTGCCTTGTCAGCACCCTCAACCTTGCTTAGACCATGCCACCCCCCTCCTCCTTGGCCTGGTCAGGGTTAGGATGGTTCTCAGCACCATTCGGCAGTTTGCTCTTCGGTATCTACTCGTACGTGCCGCCGTGTTTGCCGTCGCCTCCATTGGCTCCATGTACGATTTGCATGTCCTCGCTTGCCTAGAGAACTCAAATCCTTCCGAACTCTGCCTGGCAGTCCAATGCCATGTGCCCGGGTAGCCGCGCCCCTGCTAGCTCGCAAAGTCTGGTAAATCCTCAGAAAGTACAGCCACGACGAGCATGTGTGTTCGGTCCGCCGGGCACTGTGTCTATGGCCACAGGCGAGTTCTCGATGTGACTACATCGCAGCTTCCTACTCCTCGAGCACTTGGCCGTCGCCGCCGCCGCAGGCCGTCATGCATGGCTCCTGCATCACCCGTCCCCCGTGTCAGATCGCTTAAGGATGTCTTCAAGGATCTCTAACCATTGCGCCGCACGACGAGGTTAGCCAGAGGCGGTACGACTGCTATCTTTAGGCGCCAAAGACTTGCACCCAGATCAGCCACTAGCCTTCCTCTACACCATCACTGCCATACTTGGCCCGCATCGCTCAATCTGGCAGCTACCCTATGGCGCAGACGGCTTCTGCACGAGGCGGCACACCCTTGACGTGGGAGATGCTGCATGCGACTGCGGTGGGCCGGGGAAGTAGAAGCCCCCCGTGGCTAATTAGTAAACAGCTCGTCGGGCACGCACATGTAGCCGCCTCGCAAGGGCTGTGGGCAGACTATGAAAAGCCACGTATATGATCTGATATAAGTGGCGATGTCAATCACGAGTGCGGAGGGTTTTGCGGCTTTGAAGCGCACGACTGGCATGGCAACAGCCACGGTTTGACATACAACCACCAACCAAGCACCAGGGAAAATAAGCCTGTCCATCAGTAGCGAGCCAGTTTTGTTCGCCAACAACGGATACCTATTGGCTCTCAGCTTCTTGACGGCTTGTAAACTCCGATGACGCACTAGCATGTAGAGATAGGGATGTGGAATCAGAAGGCTTCATCCCGCAGTGACGGAGGAAGTCACGAAGGAAAGCCGCCCACGTTGCAGGAACGACTTGACCATTTGCAAGGCTCAACCTGCATAACCGAAGTGTGATTCACGTCTGCTGAACGCCCACAGATTCGACACTACTCGCTTACCTTCGCAGGGACGGTGGCTATAGCTACATCCACTGGTCCCAACAAGGACTGAGCTAGACTGCGGCCGTGATCTGGTTCCTTGGGACAGCACCACGAGCGTAAGGTGCTGCCAGCCGTCCAGCTTCCGTACGAAAGTCGCTCACTGGAGGCCACAGAGCGTCGGAATCGGATAGAGCCTCTTACATATATTCATTGCATGTCGTACCGGCAAAGCGGCACGCCTCAGTGTCGGCATCATGGAAATCCTTGCTATCCAATGATGGAGACAACACCAGATACTACAATGTACCACAGACACTCGTACGATGTTTCGTATCCGCGAATTCGCCAAGAGTCTTCATCTGCTGCCGATAGCACCTGCACCTCACTGCAAAAGAGGCCAGTGTCATAGGTCCGGCCCTCGTCTATACCGGCTTTGTTGCTCATCGTGTCTGCAATGCCTCGACAAACGTGTCAGAAGACCCCGCTCGATGTAGACTTTAATGTTTCTCTTTCGGCATGCTACTGTAGATTGCTATACTCGCTGCCCTAAACGTCGCAATACAGCTATTGCGGGACCGCACAGTCATGCAGACGCCTAAGCGAGCGGCACAGAAAGCGGGAGAGAGAATCCACGGGCCGCACCCGTGGACCAAAGCCAGGTTCCGAGAGCCTGGAAACGGAAATGCGTCACTGCGTGTCGCGTAAGTTAAATACGTAGAGCATCAACAATCGAGGTTGTGCTTCGTCCTGCAGAGTTTCACGACTTCCGAAGCGAGACTCTGGGCTTCGTTTTTGATGCCCAGATTTCAAAATGCGGTCACTACGACATATCGCTGCAGCTTGAACGATGATCATCGGATGAGTGCCGTGCTTTCTACGCTATACGGCGGGCCTCATCGTTCAAACTCACTCCAACCTAGCTCAGTGATGGAATTTATTAGTGGCCCTTGCCAAGGCTGGACTAGAGCCTTGTAACTCTACTTCGCAGGTTGTGCTCTTTGTGGCTTGTTGAGAACTCCAATTCGGGCTCTGCAGAAAGACACGATACGGATCGGTCATACATGGCGACGAGCGGCGCGGATACTCCTCATCCGTAGAAAAAGGAGAGGTCAGCACTGAGTGAAGATCGATCGTGTATCGGCTATTGGACAAAGCATTGAAGCCCAAACAGAGCCCGCGGATAGCGATTCTGGATGCCCAGTAAACCAAAATCTCGACCTCCCTTGCTGCGACGGGGACGATCTGGCAAGGCACCCATTCCGCGTAACGGCGGATGAAGATTCACTACGTCTTCTAGCAGTTAACACCACATCGGAGTGAGGGTATGCGAGACACTTTTGTAGGACGAAGCAAATGGGCGTTACCCAAGAACGGACGATCCCTGGCTCCCATGGCGGATTGCAATCCCACGTTGCGTTATTTCCAAGGGGTACGATAGACCCAGATGGAGTAGGCAAGATCGATACCTACCTCTCCTACGTACACTAGCAGGCCATGATACGGTCCGCGCTAGACCAAGACGGTGCGAATCGCCACGGACTACGACGACTAGAGTAGCCATGTCGTGGAATGTGTCACGCTCCGAATAAAGTCATCTCTACCTCGACCGGCTTGTGGGGGAGAGGCCTGTTAGGAAGAGACGGGGAAGTCAAATCAGATATGGGAGGTGTGGTTGGGCTTACCCGAGTGGTTTGCCACCGTCATACCTGTCACCTCTGGCGACACGAAACGGCGTCTGTATTAGGCCGAGAATTGACGCAGTGCTGGTAAGGCGACGAGGGACCAAAATTTGATCCTGCTTGAGGTTGCTGGTTCGATAGACATCTTTCAGTAGGGGTGTCGGCCATGCCCACCCCATTCCCCACCCCCATCCATGCGGACATGTCTTTCAGGGCAATTAAGGGAGACAATTTCATTCGATAATACCCTCCCCATTCCCTCAATGCTGGGAAGTGAACAGAGCTTGGTCACAGCTAGCGCGCCAGGAGAATTATCGCATAGTCGAAGAGCTAGTGCTGATTATGTGCTGGCCTGCTCTTTGATCGCTGGCCTAAACATTATAGTTGGTCGTTTCCTCTTGTGCTCGTACATGAGCACAAGCTCCCGGGATAGTTAAGCCTGGTACAAGGCGAGCTTAGGTTTGTGTTCGTCCGTATTGAAGCCGCAGTGATACTCTATAGCTGGGTTTCTTCGACCTTCCCTCCACTCTTGAAGCCTTGAGTCTCTCCCAGAAGATTTGGCCAATTCTCGGCGTACAAGGGAGACATTTCGGGAGACGATTTCAGTTCTAACCTGGTGTCTCGGAACCCGAAGGCTTGTGTTCACCTGCTTGCGTGAACCATTCCAGTCAGACCGAAGACTGCTTCCGATGATAGACTTAACAGGCTTCTGAGATAGTCGCGTGATGATGAGTAGCCTATGTGGGCAAATCAGGTAATTTGTCAGTCTATGGTCGTTGAGTACGCACTATCATTCTGGCCCGAGATCTTGCACCGACAGATATTTGCCGTGGCTATCCTCGGTGATGTTAGTAGTAGAGCCATCTGGCCGTATCTCATTCCTAGCATCAGGGGCTTATAGTGATGACGAGTGTCTGCTCTTTCTTATGCCCAGGGAAGTACAATGGTTGGCTCCTCGTGGTAGGGTTGAGTCAACGCTGCTATGCGAAGAGGTAAACAGATTAGGATGAGCGAAAGGAAAGTGCTGTACGTGTGCTTTCGAAGTCGCGCTCTCATTTTCTCTTGGGTTCCACATCGCAGTGCTTCTTAAATACGCATACGGAAATGTGATCATGGGTTTCATCTATGAATGATTATCTTGTAGGTGCTAAGCTTCATGGCCGAGTAGCTGTGAATAGCGGCGCACACTCGGCCAGAAATGCCTTTGAAGCTCTGGGACAGTCTACGAAGAACACTTTAGATGATGGTACTTTTTTGGTGCGTTAAATACACGTTGAAGGCTCGGTAGGGGTGGTAGGTCAGTCATCTTATTCAGGGGGCCTCTCGTTACGCTTGACCTGATCATGACCGTATTGAATAGATCTTTGCGGGATCCACCCGGTATTTCTTGTTGGCAAAATTCCGTCTCGAAAGACTAGTGGGTTTAATGCCTTAGTCAGTCATGTACTTATCCAGTTCATGTGTCTCATATGGCTCAGCACAAGGTCAGATGAGTTGCAGGATGGTTTAAGGGACTGTAACCGACTATAAGAACAGTGGCCGGGTGCATCTTTTTTTATTCATGGGTATCTCGTTACATTGGTGAGAGTTGACTGGATATATGAATGATCAGGCGTAGCTTGTCTGGAGGACAGTGACGCGTGTGCTACTGATCAGACGAGGCACAGATTATGTAGGTGTTCTTGAGGAGCATATCTTTACCTGGCCATTGTAAATTACAGTGTTCCGGCTACACCCCTCCATGCTGGTTGCTCTGGAGTATAGATCTGTACTTATCATTGTGGTACATGATACTGATGACGCTATCGATATAAGCATTAGTCAAGTCGTTATTCCCAAATCATATGAGTTTCGCTGTCTTGCCTTTCGCTTCGGACTACTAGATCATGAGATACAAGGTATATTATTCGAAAGATGCGAACCTCGCTGTCTGCTACCATGCTGTGTCGCAATTGCCGTCTATAAGAGGCTGCAGTCTCAAGTCCGGGAAGTGATACATGTTGGCCATGTTTAGCTTGAAGTTCCTTGCCCACGCTGCTTACCTGAGCATATCTGCCTTACATTGCTGATCACGTAGTCACTCATGCTGATTGATTTTCAAATCCAGCTTCCGAAGAACCAGTCCAGAGCCTCCCCTACAGTTTTAAGAAAGAGACGATATTTCGGGACGGGTCTAATAGACTCGGTTAGTCAGTTACACCGGGTCCAATGATCTGGGGGACCTGCTATGCGTGCAGATCACAACGTGGGAGGCGTGTCACAGATCTACATAGTCAACCTGTGCGATTATTGCCAAGTGTCAGGATCATGGAGATGAAAGGAGAAAAAAAAAAAAAAAAAAAAAAGTTGATATCCAAGATGTGACTACCCAACACTATTCGCCGATAAGAAGCGTTAGGTACGTACCTCACATCATCGCGACCAGGTACTCTCATCAAGAATAAAGACGTTGCCATACCAGAAGGGAAAGAGGCGCTACGGCCCGCTGCAAGTAAGACAATGACGACACTGCGGGTGCATAGCAGGCGCATGGGTCAACCATCACTTCCCTGTGCACATTGGAAGGTACGCGGGTTATGTAGATGCTGCCAGCTGGGTCTGAGTGGGCATTGGCGATGGAGACCTAAGGAGCTTAGAAGCAAGGGAAAAGGGCGGGGCTCTGTAAGGCCTACAGGTATAGGTTCAGGCTGTTTAAACAAAAGCGATGATGAATCGTGGTTTTAAATCCCGACCCTTATGAGGGTAGTAGATAGATGTTAGTGGCTTGTTAAAGAGGCGCGAGCCTCGAGCTAATGCCTTGCTTGCCCAGAAGACACTTCAGATCAATCAGTCAGGCAGGCGCGTTTAATTGATCGACAACGTCAGGCGCGGGGCTGCAGACCTGGAAGGCACAGCCAGGGTGCTACATGCCTACCTAGACTGACGCATACCTTAGGTAGGTTCCATTGGAGTTGGAAGGCCTACCTCCATCGCGATAAGATACGGACCTTCCCCAAGAGCTGTAGGCACGCCGAGCTCTACCTACCTACTTAGACATTCGAACCAGCATCAGCACCATCACCACCACGACTTGTCAAACATGACCGACATAGCTAATATGAAATTACCATGGCGAATACTTCCGTCAGCAACGCCTTGAAGATAGGCAAATGCCACTGCGAGACTGGCCGTAAGCGCGTGAGCCTGCCCCTCCAAACCACCGTCTCCCGTCGTTCCATGACCACGATGAAGCTGACACTGTCGCGTTTCCCTACCCCCAGCACCGCATCCCCCAATCCCTCACCATACCTTTCGAGTCTCCGGGCCCCCTACCGGACAGCCAAACTCTACCTGATCCGCAACCGCCCGATGAGGAGCCCGGTTTCTTTCTCAACCTCGATAATTGGGACAGCCCAGATGGCAGCGAAGAAGAGGAAGGGGATGATAGTCTGAGCCTCGACGAGTTTCTCACGGCCGTTGACGAGGACGAGGATGGCGGTCAGAGTACTTCGGACGGCGGCCAGAGTACTTCGGAACCGAGCGTCCAACCGGAGCTCACGCCGCATGACGAAGCGGAGACCGGGGCCCGCGAAGAAGATATTCCAAAGATTGCTATGTGGCGTCTAAACCTCACGGCCCTCTCCCAGGTCTACAACTTCTACATGGTGGCATATGGAAATCTAATCCATATTTCTCGGCCGCGCAGTTGCGTGAACAACAATCTGCCCTCAAAACCAGACTTAGTCTTGGAACCGCCTACGAGTGATTGGGGGCAGTACGTTTCCGGACAGTTGGACATGGCCAACGGGCATATGATCAATCACTTGATGGTTGGTGATTTGGGAGAAGAAGAGATCCTATTGATGGCATACGATGATGGTGATGTAGCTGCCTACTACACCAGCCACATCGAACGATATCTCGCCTCCCGTGAGAGAGAGACGTCTGCCTCCACACCTAAACTGCCTGAACCATTTTTCCTGCAAAATTGTCGAATATCTGCATGGGGACTAGCAATTCACAAGAAGTCTCGAATGATTGCCGTCGGAACAAATAACCATGACGTAAACGTTTTTGTATTTGCAATTACTGGTCAGCCATACCGTCATGTACCGGGTACCAGCGCGACAATGACCTTTCGACGTTTCCTCAAGGACTATCACGGAAATGTGCGTACAGATCGCTTGGGAGTCGCTCGAAACATGCACTGGGAGTTCCAGAATGACTTGGAGGAACTTGTGAGACGTCGCGATGCCAACTGGCAAATCACACTGCGCGCTGGTCCTGGGGCGAATAATATACCAAATGTCGCTTTCATCAGTGATGCCGATGGAGAGGCTGAGAGAATCATAGCGGTTGACATAAGAGGGAAACTTTGGTTCATGGACATCTATGACCTAAGCAGCGGCTGCCCTGAAGGCATTCCAGCCCTCCATATATCCCGCAAACAATTTATGACACCACAGTAAGTATACGACCTGCTTTCACGGACAAGTGTCATTTGCGAGGACAGCTAGTTCAGGCCTGCTCATTCTTGCAACACTTTCAACCCTCTTGAGTTGTTACAAAGTGTGAAAATATCTGAATCAGGACAAAGCTGACGAGATCAAGGCATACCGTTCATGCCCCCATGGGCTGGGGTGTACTAGTACTGCCCGGCAGCAGCTTCTTACCAACGAAAAGTTACTGCGACTCGCTAGGACTTCCGCCGACAGAAGCAGTGTACTTCAACACTCGAGCTCTGTCTCAGGCCACAGACGCGGCATTTTGGATCAGTACCGGCAAAAGTATTTCACATATTAAGGACAACTCCTCGGACCATCCAGTAAGTCAAAGCAGCATTGAAGGCGCCCCCCATGGTCTGCATCTTTAGTCGCTTCCGATTCGTCGTTTTGTCGGATTGTAGATTTGCTTTCATCCCTTCATCCATGCAGATGTGATTAATTGATATTAGCAGCGTAGTCGCTGACGCTGGTACTTTGCTAGTGGATGAGATCAGAGTGGGCTCAGAATGCTGGTCTGCAGCCAGTGTTGCCGAGAAGGAAATGGTTTGATACCTCATCGTCGAGTCTCGACTGGCTGCACGAGGCAGATGTGAGAGAAGACCGACTGCAGCGCTCTAGATTGGACTGGGAGTCTTACTTATCTGTATCGAAACAGTCGAAGAGGCGCCCCTCGAGGCAATTTAAGCTGCCAGATGGCAGCTCTATCATGCGGACGTACGAAGCGGACATCGAGCTGCGCAGTCATACGAAGGGCGGCGTCTCAATCGTGTGCGAGCATGTGATCTCGCAGGATCGAGCTCTAAACCTGCCTCTGAATCAGGGGCAGATGGGCTTTCAAAGGCTAAGCAATCTACACCATGTACCAGAACTTTCGCTGGTAGTGGCGGGATCGTCAGATGGGAGGGTGGCCTTGGTTACATTGACGCAGCCTAGGTATGAGCTCTCATTTCAGCGTGGCTTCAAGGTCGAGGCGATCCTGCCGACTAGAAGGGATGAAGACCGGGGGTTGCGTCCTGTATGCGCGCTTCTAGGGGTGGCAATTGGGCCAATGCCTGTCTCGGGGAGGGCAGAGAAAGCAGAGCTGCTGCTTGGCGCGCGTCGGTACCGCGTTATGTTGCATTACTACGATCTCAGAATCTTGAGTTATGAGATATACCGTGATGGGTCGGATGAGCTCATGATTATCGGAACTTGACAGGATGTAGCATCGCACCCATCCTGTATGGCGATGCTATGTGTTCGGCCAGGGCACGGGACAAGGAATACATTACTTAATGATAGTTGGGATAAGAAGAAGATTAGTGAGAAGCAAATCATGTCTACCTGATGGTGTTTCAGCTGAGGCAGGACCAGCAGTGTATGTATGTATACTTGAATGCGTATTAGTGTGGGGGAGACGAGCAATGGAAGTTTTCTAGAAGACTTGGACGCGACCAGGGTCTGATGCCAGGCACGAGCAGGCAAGCCAAGCTTCAAGCTCCAAGGGCAGGTCAGAAGTGGTGCCTTTACCTACGACAAACTTTTACGTACTGGAAAGAAGGGAGATGAACGAACTAAGCCCTACAGCCCGTTCATTAGAGTCTCGGGTTGGGTACGATTAGGTAACTGTTCCTGTGCAGACGACGTCGAGCCCTCTCAAAGGCGAAGATACACGGTTGACTACGATGAATACGCAGCTTCACGAGAACCAAGAAAAGCAGAAGCAGCTGAGTACTGACGCGGACACTGTCAAGCAAAGAGGAGCACCCTCAAGATAACAGCAGCAGAGATGCGCCAAGCCGCGATTTCATCAAGCAATGAGAAATCAGAGACCCGCCGGCCGTGATTGGTCGAAGATAAGAAGGACGAGTTTACTGCCGCTAGCTCAGGTACGCTGGTACAAGGCTGCTCAAATTTCTTGTCGCAGAACAAGTCCCTGGAAGGCTTATGTGGCCATAAAAGGGCGATGAACCAAGGCGACGGGTGTTTTGAGATTGGTAGATCTCCGAAGCCCTGCTGCGTCAGAGAAATCAGACAAATATCTGGCGATTTTGGGGGTTGCACCGCAGAACCTTCGATAGTCTGTCGGGTCGACAAGGCATGACATCTCGAGAAGTAGCTTATGCAGGAGATAGCGAGTAGGACGGCGCTGGTGAAATATTGGCTTCTCGCTCACGAAACAGACCTATTGGAGGTTTGGACTGCCGAAACGTCTCTTATCGTGCCCTTTCTACGCATGTCTGGGCAGCGCGTTCTCGAATCGGAGAAAGCTCTCACCATCGATGGGTTGACATCATGGCCCAGCATAGTCGTGGGCTTGTCTCCGGTCGATCAGCGCTATCCTGACTTTTCCCACGATAAGAGAAATTGTTAAGGCAGTACTTTCTGCGCCCCAATCGAGCCATTGACCCAACGAGAACCCCCCGGCCATGCCGTTCCTGCCCCCACTACAGTACTACTTACTACATACTACATATGTACATGCAAATGCTAGAGTACGTGCAGCATGCATTTTGAGGCCAGAGCCGAGGGCTATCACTGGACTGAGCAAGCGAGATCGGGCGTTTCAATTCAGCTCAGCTTCGGAGCATTCTATCTCAATGGGAGAAAAGTTGTGGTCTCAAATACAAAAAAAAAAAAAAAACGCAAAATTATTCTTAGTGAAAATTTTTCATCGTCTTCGTTCTCACGCAAAAAGCGCAGATGTAGGCTTGTCAAAGAGAGGCATGTGAAAGGCACGTGTCGGTGGCCGATGCAAGTGCAAAAACTAAATACATATGTACGCATCCAATATCTAAAGTTTGACAACGGCCGCGATTCGAGAAAAGCTCATGCACAGTCAGGCGGCGGGCGGGACTCGGAGGCTCATGCTCAGGTCTCGCGCGAAAACGACGGAATCAAACCGTCGCCGCATCCACGCGCGGCACCACGATCCATCAGGCAGACTCAGGGTCCTGAACGGCAGGGTCCTCTTGATGGACCTCGCGGTTTTTGCAGATAGAGAAGTATTCGGGATGGGCAGGCGACGAGCTCATTCGCTGGCACGAGGCTGCTTGCAAATGGTTTCTCAGGCACCGGACAAACGATTTCGTAACAAATACTCGCTGTCCCACGCCGTCGCCCTTTGCCTGGCTCGGTCTCGGCTTGGCTTCTTATTCAGCAGCTAGGGGCCAAGGGGTCCCGGTCCGTGGTTTGTCTTTGATTTGGTGGTTGTCCGATTCAGTTTGTGAACAGGGCGGAAAGGCAGTGGTTGAAAAAAGTAGGAGATGAAGACACGGGCACAGAAGGCGTTATGTGCATGAAGTAGATAACCTGAAACTCAACCCCCATCCGCTATTCGTTATCTCAGTCCTCAGCTTCAAGACCGCGCGCGACTGGACAAAAAAGGAATGCGTCATTCGTCCTGTCGAGCCAGTCAAGGGACGAAACCAATCCATGTATGTATGTACCTGTCCATGGAATAATAGGCGAGCCTACCTAATGCTGGGGTGCAAGGGAGCCCCCCCTTGGTATCCTGCAGGCCCGCCGCCGCACCCCGCGCTGCCGTATAAATATGTACAGTATGTCAGTATGTAAGTACATATGTGTGCATGTACCTAATGCAATGCCGCCATCTCGTCTCCACCTAACCGTCAGTCATCTCCCGCTAGGCCACAGTTGTTGAACCGTCTAGAAGAGCGCCGGCCACTACATACTTACCTATGTACCGCAGGTCATCAGAGTCCAAGGCCACCCAAGTGGGCTGCCACTAGTAGTAGCGATATCGTGGTTTTCCGAGGCCAACGATGGATCCAGATCTAAATACAGTTCCGCGTGTGCAACAGATCTGACTGATGGAAATGCCTGTGTACATACCTGTCTTGCCTGCTGTGTCTTTGCCTACTGCTGCTGGGGATTACCTATGTGACGAAGTACTGGCTGGCCTCGCAATCTGTAGCGACCTGCCTGCTGGGTCCATGTTGTTACCACTTCATCCAATGTCTGCATCAACTTTGTGTCGTCACATAGCCGCCGCTGCTAACTACTAAACTCAGATATTGAGTAGAAGGCATGAAGGATGTTCATGGGCAAAGACAATGTTATCTGTAGGTAGGGCACCAATGGAAGGCTTTGCCAAGAGTCCTGGTCAACGTGAACTCTACCACGATATGGGTATTCACGTCGTACGATCCATTCACTTGGGAAAGCTCTCAGCCCACGTTCCGAGCGAAACGCAAATAAAAAGAAGCAGTCATGAATTCAGCTGCCAGTCAGCTACTGTAGTAGTAGTAGTAGTAGTAGTAGTAGTAGTAGTAGTAGTAGTAGTAGTAGGAGGAGGAGGAGGAGTAGTAGTATCGGAGGTGTAGCTGAGCAAGGCTCTCCTGACCCAACTCCATTCATCAAGAAGTACATATGCATAGTAGTGGCACGCATTAGTAGCAGCAGCCAAATTTGAAGCGATGTCGCCCAGCATATGAGCAGCGCTCTACCATGAAACTGATGTGAGCATGCGACATCCTTCCCTTCCCGCGGCACTTGAAGCCACCAAGTCCCCTCGGAAGTGTGCCATTTCGCATCTAGCTCAGGTGCCTAGCTCACGCCGCGATGGGCGATGGGATGGGGGTCCCTAGTTCGCCGTGCCCCAGTTTTCCGCAAAGCCACGACAAATGTACTCGACTAACAATCAGCTTGGGGTATTCCGACTAGCTGCCATACTATCTCCCACGCAACCGCGTCCTGCTTCGCTGTTTTCTCTCTCCCTTGGCCACCAGGAACCCCCCCGACTGCGCGCCTGATTGGCTCCTGGCTGGACATCTTCCCAAATTCAGTCCCCCCTGCTGGGCGAGGAAGCTAGCTTGGACGCTCATCACTGCTATGTGGGAAGCGTGAGTCCACCTCCATCTCCCCGTAACTTAATATCCTACTGTAGGTATATAACCTCGAAATCCCGCGTCAGCGGTGCCAGAGACATTCTAACTTTCCCTGCTTCTCCCGTTTGGTGTAATTTTGTGCGTGGATAAGTAGAGTTCGATTCTGATCCATTCCGCACCCCACTCTCCAGAACATCCGAGAATCCATCTTCGCAGCGTCGTTCATACTCATCCGACATCACCTGGATTTTCCCGTCGCTCGCAACATCCACGACAACCTCGCCAACATGTCGTGGGAGCCATCCTACTCGTGGGTCGGGGCCCCCGCCACGTTCAACGGCACCAACGCGGAGACAGGAGGAGATTCCAGTATGTCCAGCAGCTATAGCTCGCCGTAGACCGTTGTTCACTGACACGGCGTTTTTTTTCTCTCCCCCGCGTAGATACCGAAAACTTGAACCAGTGGTACCAAGCCGGCGATCAGGCCTACATCATCATCTCAGCATGCATGGTCTTGGTCATGGTACCCGGCATCGCTTTCCTATACTCCGGTCTTTCGAGGAGAAAATCGGCTCTCTCGTTGATTTGGGTGGTCATGATGTCGTTCAGTGTCGTCATTTTCCAATGGTATTTCTGGGGTTACTCGTTAGCGTTCAGCAGCACCGCGACCAATGGCTTCATTGGTGACTTGCACCATTTCGGTCTCATGAACACCCTCGCTGTGCCTTCCCCGGGATCGCCGCTGATCCCCGAACTATTGTACTCGTTTTACCAGGTGAGTTTCTGTCATTGAACTTCCCCAATTGGCACCTGGTCCCAGAGACGGGGTCCTCGCAGGTGGGAGTATGGCTGGAGTATACAGTATGGTATGCTGACAGTTGTTTTTCTCTCCTCTCTAGATGATGTTCTGCGCCGTCACCGCAGCCCTCGTTATTGGTGCGGTCGCCGAGCGCGGCCGTGTCCTTCCTGCCATGGTATTTACCTTCTTCTGGTGCACACTCGTCTACTGTCCGCTCGCCTGCTGGGTCTGGAACATCAATGGATGGGCATTCAACTATGGCGTTCTCGACTATGCTGGAGGTGGTCCCGTCGAAATCGGTTCCGGCCTGTCTGCCCTGGCTTATTCGTGGGTGCTCGGCCGCCGCCACGAGAAGATGATGCTGAACTTTCGCCCCCACAACGTCTCGCTCGTCACCCTCGGCACGATTCTCCTCTGGTTTGGCTGGCTCGGCTTCAACGGTGGCTCGTCCTTCGGCGCGAACCTCCGTGCCACCATGGCTTGCTGGAACTCCTGCTTGACTGCTATGTTTGCGGCTATGACCTGGTGCTTGCTCGATTTTCGGTTGGCGAAGAAGTGGTCTATGGTCGGCTGGTGCTCAGGTGCTATCTCTGGGTTGGTTGCCGCGACCCCTGCCTCTGGTTTCATTCCCCCTTGGGCTTCCATCATCTTGGGCGTCGTGACTGGCGTCTGCTGTAACTTTGGCACCAAGAGTGAGTACCAAAACTCCGATCAGGATATATATATATATATATATATGGCTGCTAACCCTCGGCTATAGTCAAGTTCCTTGTCAAGATCGACGACTCGCTCGATGTTTTCGCCGAGCACGGTATTGGCGGCATTGTTGGTCTGATCTTCAACGCTCTCTTCGGCGCAAACTACATCATCGGCCTGGACGGCGTCAACAACGGAGTGTATCCCGGTGGCTGGCTCGACCACCACTACGCGCAGCTCTACATCCAGATCGCCTACATCTGCGCCACCTGCGCCTACAGCTTCGTCATGTCCGCCATTCTCGCCAAGGTCATCGACATGATCCCCGGCATGCACCTGCGCGCCACCGAGGAGGCGGAGCTGCTGGGCATGGACGACGACCAGCTCGGCGAGTTCGCCTACGACTACGTCGAGGTGCGCCGAGACTTCCTCGCCTGGACGCCGGCCAAGGAGGACCCCAGCGGCAACGGGCACCAGTTCGTCCCGCAACACGGCATTGAGGAGCATCAGAACATGGCCAACACCAACGGTCAGACGATCGAGGCGGAGGAGGAGAAGTTCGGCGCGTCGGCCCGCGCACCGGCGAAAGAGCAGGCGGCTGAAGCTGATCTGCGAGGTAGTTCCAAGGGGTCCCATTGATGGTCGTTTCTCTACCATGTTTGAATATTGACTAGATGTTTGGCGATTATACAATCTTCTTTTTTGACATATTTCCGTTATCATCATCATCATCATCATCATCATCATCATTGTCGTCGTCGTCGTCATCGATTGCTGTCATGTTATCGCGACACACGGTCTTGTTAATACCCCGCGTTTCGACCTATCTTACATCAATCTTCACATCGTATCCCCAGAATTGTATCCAGACTTTTAGAGCCAGATAGGGGATCATGGAAAACGAATTGGCAAGGGTGTTGAGGCGTTCTCGGGCGCTTGCCGTGAGAGCAGCGTGGAGCGAACAAGTGCTTGTCTGATCTTGAGATATGTATATATTCTTGAACACCAGAGGAATTCTGATGGTTATTTTGAAACTTGGGGCGCCTGTTTTGCAACTGACGCAGTAGACGCTATGACATCCCTTCACCATGTCGTGCACCGCGACTTGTTCGGCTGCCTTCTTAACGTATAAAATTGGTGGATGTAGTGGGCTGAGGAGACGTCAATAATGACAGGTGTGGAAATATTTTACGATTACCTATCACGACACGTTTGTCATCAGATCCGTCGACTTGAGGGTACGTGGTTGGTCGCTCCATGAAAGTTGGAGAACGAGTCTCGGTGCTCTTCACCCGCTCACACGAGCTACAACCGCCGTCTGCTACTTCTGTATCAACTGCTCCATGGACAGACACATGTGGCCAAGGTTCTCTGGGGCATAATCTAGACCGGACCCCAGTTAGTTTTGAGACTGTCGTTGGCCTGATGAAGCATCCGTCATCCATTGGAAACCCTGGGAATGTGTGCAGTGAAAATGGAGAAGAAAAAAGAAAAGGGAGGAATGCGGGTAGTCGTCGTTCAGCGTCTTGTCCGTTGTCCTTCCCCCTTTTGTGGTTAGACTTGACCCCCTTGCCGATGTCGAGCGTCACGGTGTCCCGGGCGAGTGTCTACTGTTGGGCTATAGTGATTCCCTCCACCAGCCCGAGTGCCTTTTCACATGCTATTACTGCACGATGCCTCCAATCGTGACCTGTTCCTACGCCCTGGCTGATGGGATCAAGGGGTGTGAAGAAAAGGTGGCCCCATAGTTTTAGGTTGTCGGGATGGGGTAGCGAGGATTTGCTAAACAGTTGGTGAAGGGAGAACGTCTTGTTCATCAACGCAACTCTCCCGGTCATACTTCTTCTCCATGAACGCACCCAGTGTCGTGGTTTCGGAAGGCGTGTCAATCTGAGCTTGTATCTCTAGGTCTAATGGTTCCAAAGCCGTCGTAAATTTCACCTTCATTGTGTGATCGCTCGGTTTTGCATCTCATATCATACTATTGCTGTGGAAATTTAGATAACCCGTCCAGAGCCCTAAATATCATCTGTGAATGAAGTGAGCACAGAAGAGAGCATGAAGTGGACGCAGTAACATAGACCAGCGTTCGCACCAGTGTTTTAAACTGCACCGGTGGCTTATTGATAGAGGGAGGAACTTCAGAGCAACTATGGGGGAGGAATTAAATTGAGATATATCACAACGACACTCCGGTGGATGTCGTTCCTGTTTTGATGTGCGTCTGGTATCCCTGACCGGATTCTGTCTCAGCGGCAGTACAAGTGTAAGAAGTATCTGTCAGAAGTTCGTTGAGTGTTGTATACTTATTCTATTGTCCCATCATTTGAATATATTTCAGGTGCTGGACGGCGGGGTGTGACGGGATAGCTGCCTTCGACCTTGAACACCCACGTCGTAGTGATGGAAGCCCTCGCGCGTCAGCCCTTCACCGTCACTACAACATATACGGTACCGGCGATCCTGTCTGCGTTCAGACTTTGGCCAAACCTCACATTGACCTCGGCGGTTTCAGCCCGGTTATGTGTTCGGGTAACGTTTGGTGCTGAACGCGTCGCTATCCGTCGCATATTTCCGCCATTTCGTCACAATATTTCATTACCGCTAGTTGTTACGTGGGTAAAAGTCCTATTTTTAGGGCCTTTACTATATCCAATTCCTTATATGTGCTGTTGACCATGCTTGTGTGTGCGATACAAGACTGATACCAACCTACTTTTACTGAGTTTTATATCTCGACTTGGAGATACGTATTCTCATATAATTTATCATTTATCTACATCAAACCGTCTTCCCTTTTCAGGCCTGCCCCGGCGTCCCAAACAGCTCCCGCAGACGGTAGCGCGGCGAGGAGGTGTGGAAGTGCGTGATGCCGCGAGCATACGCCTCAAAGTTGGCGCGGTACTCGGGCGCGTCGGCCAGCGTCTTCAGCACGCGCCCGTAGACCTGGATGCCCTCGTCGGCGAGGGCGCGCTGTGCCGCGACGACGTCGGTCCCGTCCTTCTCGGCGCGCATGTCGATGTAGTTGCCCTTCTCGCCGGCGAGCAGCTCCTTGTAGAAGGAGATGACGTCGTTGACGATGTTGGTGAAGACGATGACGTCCGGGACCGCCTGGACGAACCTCTCGAACCCGCTGCCGCCGTCTCCGGCCCGGTCGTGGTCGTCGACGTCGGCGTGCCGCGCGAGCGCCAGCAGCGCGTACATGGGGGACAGGCCCGTCTTGAAGCGCAGCCACTCGGGAAACTGCGGCGCCTGGGCGTGCACGGCGGCCTCGCGCGTCCGCAGCTCGATGCCGATGCCGTTGACAAAGTCGTAGCAGGCCACGACGATCATGTTGGCGACGAGCGGGTCGAAGTGCCGCCACAGGTCCGGCGTCAGCTCGCGGGCGTACCAGTCGAGCACGGGGTCGCCGAGGGCGCCGCCCTGGGCCAGCTGCCGCTGCAGGCCGTGGATGAGGTCCGGCCGGTGCTCGACGACGTCCTCGGCGTGGAAGAAGAAGATGGTCAGCAGCGCGTGCACGACCTGGTAGTCGAACCCCTGCGCCTGGGCAAAGTCGGCCGCGACGTTGCACGCGTAGTTGAGCTGGTTCCGCGAGTTCAGCAGGTCCATGTGGTCCCGCAGCGACGTCGACGCCAGCTCCTTCGTCACGGCTGCCCGGAGCTCGTCGATGTTGGTCACGGTGAGGGCATCTTCGTCTATGCTGCGGCCGCCTGTTACGCCCGCTACGAAGTGTGACAGCGTTTCCCGTATCGTAGCATTCTGGGCCTGGTTTTCCCGCCGCATATCAGTGAAAAGCTACACAAGCTTGTGGTGAGGGATAAATGGGGTTAAGTAGGATAGTAATACCTCAGAGAGCTTGGTCATCATATCTGTCAATCGAACACTGCGAATAGAGTTCTAGCAGTTGTCTGTTTGAGAAGGCAAAGAATGACTTGTCGTGTCAATTTATTCCGTGTGTTTGTCATAGCTACTAGCAGAAGAATTTATTTGAAATATAGAGACACGGCTAACTGCCGAATCCGCGCCCGAGTAGGCACAGCGAATACACGCATCTAGCACATATCAAATCGAAGGCAAGATTCTAGGTAGGCAAGCTTGGCGAAGTTGCTTCACCGCTTCCTACTCAGTACGTCTATCCACTGAAGACATCTCGACTAGATCCTGGGGGGTGCCAAGATACGACTCCTGTAGTATGCAGCCACGGATACCCACGATACCGCTGTCGACGGTTGCGGGAATTTGCGAAGGATTTTTCCTCTTGCGTGGGCTTGCGGGTGGTTATCCCTCTGGATGCCGAGAGAGCTCGTTTGCTCGCACTGAGGCTCGCACACTCCTATCGAACCGTCCAAGTTCCAAGGATCATGCATCTATTGGGCCCTGCATTGACATATCTGGCCGTCCGGAGTTCGTTTGATCGGAGCTGATCGGAGTAGCCTGCCGTGGCAAATCAGGGCTTCAGAAAGGATTTGGACCCTTGTCAGTACGTATGTGAGACAGGGATTTAGAAGCTTTTCAAGAGGTGCCTGACCTAAAGTATGCAGGTGGCACATATGTGATTAGGACCCAAGGGGCTGTTACATACCCCTGAGCTAGTTGACCGAAATCGACTCAGGGGCGAAGAATAGCGGGATGCTTGAAATAATGTATCTAGTATGTTGGCACATCATAGGCAGCCCGAAAAGACCCTCGTAACGGTAGATCCTGGTCGAATCATAAGTAATCTATCGGCAGATGAGATCAACACTGTCAACGATCGTCGGGACATGTTCTGTATTCGAGAGATCGTTATGACGAGCCACTTTCGATACATTACCATGAAAGTACCTAGAGAACATTGAATACACTTGTACCGCGTATATTTGCCTATGTACTACTATATACGTCTATGGTCACTATGGTGCGGGATGTGAAGGTATCCGGCATAACTTCTTGCTATGAAGCAATTATGTAGGAGATGGAATATGATAAGTATACATAAACACAAGCTTAAGAAGTGGCAGGCTTGGGCTGTTCGAGAAGAACATCAATAACCTTGTGATCATTGTAGGTAGCAACGGTACGCTCGCACAGCACATCGACACGCTCTTTGGACTGCAGGCCGTCGGGGCAGATGAGCCAAATGACGTTCGTCATGAATGAGCGTCGATATTCGATCATAACCTCGGGGTCGTTGTGGCGATCGAATTTGGGCCCGCCTAGCTTGTGTAGGGTGTCGAGGTAGTGGTCAAGGATCTCCATCTCATGGGCACGGCGGTCCTCAATACTCAACATAGCCGTCATGTGGTAGACAATGTCGTGGAAGCAGGATCCGAAGTGAAAGGCGGACCAGTCGAGGAACCCGATCTCACCCTTGGCGGTGAAGTAGATATTGCCGATATGCGTGTCGCCATGTAATAAGGTCCGGAAGCGCGGATTACGCTCGGCATAGTAGCGGTCCAGCGCCTCGTTGCAGCGTTTTCCATCCATCAGATACTCAGGCAGCTTGGGCCGGCCGGGCTGTCGTACCACGTCAGACCATGGAGTACACATGAACTTCATAGCAGCATCATAGTTGTTGTATATCCCTATTGCAACGTCACGTTAGCATAAAGCGAGGCCAAGCCGAGGAGACAGGCCCTTGGGCCTGCCTTGGACAGCAAAGGCTAACCGGAGAAAGGGGATTAAGGGACGTCAACCGAGAAAAGGGAAGAAAAGGTTTCCTACAGGGATGATCTTCCTGACTCTGGCCCCAGTACTTTGCATGTAGGCCTGCTAGCTGCTCGACCCCATTCATCACCTTCTCGACAGGGTAGGAAGCGACCTCGGCCGCAAAGGTGCATCCCTCCTTGGTGAGGTCGTTCATGATGGCGATGCCCTGCTTGTCGCTGTTGGCCGCCCACCAACCCTTAGGGAAGATCATGTTTTCGATTTGTGGCGCCAACTGAGAGAAGAAGTCGGCCTCTTTCTGGGCCAGACTAACCACCCATGGCTGGGCTGCTATCATTTTGGGGTCGAACACGCCCTTGATACAGACATTTGATGGTCTGTCGCTGCTGCCGTGGCTTCCGTCCTCGTACTCGATGGCATAGAACAGTTTGCTGGCCGTTCCCCAGATGCTGTGCGTGTTCTGGATCGACTTTACTTTGTGCCCAAGCTTGGAACCCAACCACTCGGCGGTGATGTTCGCAGGAAGGGCGGGAAGCGTCTCCGAAGTCTTTGTAGCAGCCATGGTTCTTTCGCCACTTCTTCCGCAGTTTGCCTTGCCTGCCGTAGGAATAAACGTGTTGAAAAGATGCGTAAAAGTAGGCGATACGATGGCATGTTGCTTGGCAGCAAGGCCTGCGGCTCTTCTTATATACCTATATGAAATCAGTCGAGATATGTTTACAAGTTCTCCTTGCTACTATTGGCTACATAGGCAGCCATTCATGCACACGGAGCCTGGCATCTGATGGCAGGTTAGCATCCGTTCACGCAGCGGTAAGCGTTGCAATACATGCAATACTATGCCCTACTGCGTCTGTTCTCCAACAGTTGCTGGCGGAATGCACCTCCTTACCTGCCAGATACCCAGGGTCTTTAAATTACCTGGGCAGAGAGCCTGGGTGACCCCATCAGGCCAAGCAGACAGACCCAAAGAACAAATTCCCTTTCCCCAACCTGTGGTACAAATCCTGTTCAGTCCTGCCGCGGCCTTTTGATAGCCTGATGAAACGGTGGGCAATCCACGAAGATCGCCTGCAGGAACTAGCGACCAGGACCTGGGGCCCCCGTACGCACCACAATAAAAGAAGCACATACATACCGGATACGCGTGCAGGATACATAAGGTTCGATAGTACGTACATACGTAAACCCCGTCTGGGAGTCTACGTGAGGATTGGGATGTCCTCAGCTCTGCTGGTGTGGGGGACCTGCAGCGGCGGCCCTGGGAGTACCAAGTTGCGGTCAGGCTCAATTTCCGCAAAAGACCACATCTGGCCATATTCAAGACTTCAGATGCTAGGCAGCCGGCAAGTGATGTTCAGATAGGGAACCAGCGGTCTCTGAGCGACCAGTACATAGTAACCATGGCCTGGGAGACAAGCATCGGCCCACCAACTACCCGACGGAGTTGGATTTGAGGCTCCTCTCACGATTCTTGGCCTGAAACGGAAGGATGAACCTGCCAAATGGTTGAGCTGGAGCCCGGCAAGGTCTGGGTCAGTAACATGCATAGCGCACATCCTGCTGTCAAGTTGAGCCCTTGTCTGTACATGGACAATTATTCTTCCGTTCTGCACAAGGCAGTTGATACAGAGACAAGATCATGGGTATGGTATACCTTAACTTGAGTGATGAACGCTCAAGGTAAGCAATCGCAACCTTCTTGGAAAGATAGGCCAAAGACAGCAGGTTTTACTGACTAGGAAATAAAGAGACAAAACGAAAAATTAAAGTTGTAAGCACCGAATGTGGGTCGAACACATGACCTTAGGATCTGCAATCCCACGCTCTACCACTGAGCTACCGGTGCTTGTTGACGGGCTCTCCGCTAGTATACATTATATTCTAGTCATCGACGCAACTCCGAGCTGCCCTACACCCATTGTTTGTCTTAGCTTGGCGCAGACTCATAACCGAAAGCAGGTACCAATGGATGGCTGGCATAAAAATTCCAAAACAATTATCACAAATGTGATATCCCTTGGAAGCCAGCAGGGAACGAGCAGCGATGCCCGCACGGTTTTGCTTAATCGGCGACCATCGGCTTTGATTCCTCGGGATCTCACCTCGTTAGTCATTCCCTTAGAGGCACCTTTCGTGAAAGAATCCTAAAACTTCGACCTGTCTACCGCACCAACATCAAATCTCGCCGTGAGATTTTCTGGCGAACATGAGATGAACACCTTGTGCAGGAAGTTTTGTAGCGCATTAGCTTATGCACGCCGTTCTAGGCGTTGTTCTGTACAGCGTCGGTCAAGGTGCTGACAGGTCGCGATGACATCGAAGTGGCATCCTGGCATCAGGGATATCTAGAGCTGACTTGTGCACGGCCGGGGAAAGCCTTCGACGAGCGTGGAGTGGTTCGGATCCTGCCCCAAGTCCCCGGCTCCGGACTCTACCCTGGTATACATACCTGGCATATAGGCTAAGTGGGCGTAGCGAGCCGTTGCCCAACCCTGAGTGTCGCCTGAGGGAGGGATCGCCTGTTGTGTGAAATGACAGGAATGAGAACCCTGAGGTTATACTCGCCAGTGGAATCGCTTCCTATTGGTCGATGGCCCAGTGTATGAACCGTCTCCCTCGGCTCGCCCAGTCTCGTCGAGTTCGTGATATGCAGCCAACGCAATGCGACCCTCATGCTTCACTCGAGCAGTCCTACCCTTGACCTGCCCTTGATAATGTTCCTGTCCGGCTTCCGTTTCGGGCTCTCATCTAATGCCCTATGTATCTAGTATCATGGAGAGATGTCGTTCCCTACAGTCGCCCCATGTCGAAAGAGCAATGGAAGCTTGACAACAGGGTTCCAATGTGGCGGAAGGATCGGAAAGGTCGAGACAATTTGGTCTCATTTGCGTTTGTACACGGTTTGGCACTCGCCCCTGAAATCATTACCTCTTTGAATCTCTTTCGCATTCCCGATGCATGGTCCCTAACAGCATCCGTAGATTGGGTGATCAGTCAGGGCAGAGCCGATCAGGTCTTCATACGGTAGATGCATCTCTTCTTATTTTGTAGCATCCAAAGTATTGTGTCCTCCTCCGTGAATTCCATATGAAGGTCGCAGTTGCCATCGTACTTACGGACAGGAGATGTGAATAATCTCGACGCTTGAAGGTTCACAATCATCGACAATATTTCAGCTTCTTCTATAGCCATGGCGAAAGATTTGACAACTACCAAGTATGAGCCGATCGAGCCGGAAGGCCTGGCACGGGTGCTCCTGGTGGTGACTATCGTGATGACTCTCCTGACGACTATTGTCGTTGCCTTACGATTATACGTACGGAGAATGACACGCACAACGGCTATAGATGATTGGATCATGCTGGCTGGCTACGTGAGTATTTTCTTTTCTTTAAAGTGCGGCTCTGTGACGAGCTGAAGTCATGGTCCGCATCAAATATTCCTTCTTCTTGACCTACCCCTATGTCTTGTGACCGCAGAACTGACGCAGCCACGTTCCGAAAAGATTCTCAATCTCGCCCACAATGCTTCGGTCATCGTGCTTTCAGTCAGCGGCATCGGATCACACGACGACGTTATCACGGTGGGCATGCAGTATAAGATAGGGCTTTGGACGATGATCTGGCAGTTCATCTATGTCCTAGATGGCGCTCTGATCAAGTCCAGCATTATCTTTGCTATGCTACGACTCGCAACCCAAAGGAAATACAAGTTCATCCTTTGGGGGCTGTTCGCTTTAGCTTGGATTACTTGGCAGATTTCGTGGCCAGTGGCCATTTTCCAGTGTAAACCTGTGTCCGCGGCTTGGGGCGAGCCCGGAGACTGCACTTCGGGCCAAAAGGTGATCCTGAACGTGAGCTACTTCGTGGTAAGTAAATGCGGAAGCCCTCCACGATCGAAACTGGCCATCCTTTGAAGTGCCCAGGCTGACTCGCTGCTAGTCTGCGACCAACATATTCACGGATCTGGCTACTGCCTTGACCCCTATTCTCCTTTTGCGCCACGTGCAACTGGCGCCGAACATCAAGCTCCTCACCATGTTCATCCTGTCTCTCGGTGTGCTGGCCTCGGTCGCCACGACGATCCGCATCACCTACACCTGGGCCTACACGACGCCGACGAACCGGTTCTACGAGATCGCCAAGATCGTGCTGCTGACGGTCCTCGAGTGCGACCTCGGCATCATCGCCGGGTCCCTGCCGATGCTGCGCCGCCTGTTCCCCAGCCTCGCGCCCTCAAAGTCCGGCAGCTCCGCCATGCCGCGCTCCAACGACGTCAACCTCGTCACCATCGGCGGCGGCCGGCGCACGCGCTACAAGCTGGAGCAGTCGCTCGACGGCACCAAGGTCGGCGCCCACGACCACCACTTCCTCGACAAGGAGACAACCGACAGCGCCGACAACTCGGACAAGGGCTCCACCAGCCGCATCATCTACGTGACCCGCGAGGTCGAGCAGTCCAGCGTCACGGGCGAGGACGGCCAGGACCTTGCCGGTACCAACCAGCACAGAGACTACGATAGACGCCACCGCACAGCCGTTTCTGGAGGCCCCTTGAAGTATAAAGCTTAGACCAGTCGAGGTTCGATAGTGTCCGGATGATGGAGTTTGCTTTGTGTGTTCTGTGGTTCTTGTGTGAATTCTGTGAATTCTTGGATGTATTATCGATTTCCTAAAATCGGCGTGATAGCGTGTTGGTAGATCGAAAAGCGTTTGCTGGCAACCTAGAATACTATCCTTTGCCTCTTCAGAGAGGAAAGAAAAAACCTACAACTTGCGTTCCAAGACGCCTAGATAGTTACTAATCCAAATGTCATTAATGGTTCTCAAAGAAGAACCTCACCAAGGTCGTATCGTTGTGATCTCTGTGATAAGTGATAGACAATTATTTTCCAACGTCTCGACTGCAATTAAGTATTTGGCCGTGGCCGGACCAAGGCATGCTATCTAGATTGACGATTTCGTGGTAGACTACTCGCCTCTGTTCTCGCCTGGCGTCAAGAGCCCTAAATTTCAACTCATCCATGTATCTCCAAGAAGACCGAGATATCAGCGACAGATCGGAATCGCGATCTAATGTAACAGGGCACATCCGGCCCGCTGGAGTTGGCGTTGTAGTGGGATCTCACTCGATACTACGCATTCCTGCTTGGCGCGGTCCGTCAACCTAGCGCCCAAGATTATATGATCAGTTATTATAGAGTATGTGCGTACTCGACCCCTTCGCAGTAAACCCACCAATACTCTACTCGGCCGAAGAACAGAGACACTCAAGTGCGGATCGCCAGATGGACCGATCTGACCGCCCAGTCGCACTGAAAGAAAAGTGGTGCCTCAAGTCAAGTGGCTCAGTGCGCATATGGTATTCCATCTGCGTCATCTACATCATCACTTGTGTACCATGGCCACAACCTGCGCGTATCATAGCGCTGAGTCGCATTGAATACAGAAAGCTCGCTCAAGTATGCAAGGGGATACATGTCATGCTAGCTGACTCATCATTGTCCATGAATCAAGCGCAGCTCTCTATGCCCAAGTACCCAATGTCATAACCCTCTCGAGATCAATACTCTTAATGAGAAGTCCAGACCCTGAACTTGTCAATTGACGTTGTAGTCCAAGTACATATTGAATTATCTTCACAGTAGCCATGCTAGCATGTCATACGCAGCTTGTGTATACCTCTCCGGACGAATGGCCTGGTTGACAGCAATGGACACTTTGATATAATCGTTTACACAAGACTCCAAGATGCCTAAGAGCAAAAGGTGATCTATCGGTTCGTTCTAGAATCTATTCTAGCTTCAGATCCTCGAACTGCTTGATCGTTCCCTCAAGATCCTTGGCCCCGGCCTCGAGGTCGACAAGCTTCTTCTTGTCGCTCTCTTGGACGGCCGCATCCACCTTTTCCAGATAACCTGCACCATTGATTAATTTGCTTTGTTTCTGGATAGCTGCACGAGCCTTTTCTAGTTTCTGGCTGGCCTTGGTAATCTCATTGTCATAATCCACGCGACCCTTGACCTTCAAGAAGACGGCCGCAGAACTAGAAACAGAGTAGGAAACAGAGCCTAAGGGACGCTCAGAGACAGACTCAATGCTTGAGACACCCTTCCCACACAAAGATTCGATCGATTGCATCTGTTCTGTGACAGTCTTGAGGGCAGTATCGTTGTATGCCTGTACGAAGACTGTGGCCCCTTCCTTCACTCCGTATTCCGCCATCAAAGATCGGATGCCCTTGGAGCAACCCATAACGAGCTCATAAGCGGCCTCGGCGGCTGGGTTGTCGAGCGATTTCTCATAGACTGGGTACTGTGCAAGCATAATAGAAGGCGTCTCATCGCTAGGTCTCCTAGGGAGACGTTGCCACAATTCCTCGGTCAGGAAAGGCATAAATGGGTGGTTCATCTTTAGCGCGCTCTCAAGAGCAGTATAAAGTGTTTCCATGGCCGAGTGGGACTCTTCCTTAGTACCATTCTGGATCAATGCCTTAGAGTTCTCGATGAAGACATCACAGAGCTCGTTGTACCAGTACCGGTAAATGCTGCCGGTAGCCTTGGCGAACTCGCGTTGAGGAACCGCTTCGTTGACTTCCTTCGCACACTGGTTCATTTTATGCAGAATCCATTTCTCGGCAAGAGTCTCCTTTCCAGTAAGCTGGGCGGTCTTCTGGGGGACAAAATCCTTGTCCACGGTGCCCAGAACGTATTTCGTGGCTTGATAGATCTTGTTACAGAACTTGCGATATCCATGCATGACCTTGATGTCGAAATTGATATCAACACCACCGGTAGTATAGTTCACCATACAGAATCGCAGAGCGTCCGCTCCGCATTCCGGGATGCCATCAGGGAACGCTGTCTTTTGGTATTTCTTCGCCTTTTCCACCTCGTTAGGGTGGAGATTTCCCTGCTGGAGTTTCTCATGAAGCTTTTCAAGGGGAATTCCACTGATGACGTCTAAGGGGTCGACGACGTTACCCAAAGACTTGGACATTTTTCTGCCTTCTGAATCTCTAACAAGAGAATGACAATATACCTCTCGGAACGGAACCTGGCCTACCATCTTGAGACCAAGCATTATCATACGGGCGATCCAGAAAGGTATGATGTCCCAGCCAGTCTCAAGAACGCTGGTGGGGTATAGTTTCTGTAGATCGGGGGTCTGGTTCGGCCATCCGAGCGTGCTGAAAGGCCACAGACCAGAGCTGAACCAAGTATCGAGAACGTCTTCGTCGCGCTGTAGTGTAAATTGCTTGCCCGGAAGCGCCTTTTCTGCCTTGGCCCGAGCCTCCTCTTCTGTGCCACCTGAGAACCATAAGTCCCCATTCGACTGGTCACCTGCTTCTCCTTCGACCTTGGCAAAATAGGCTGGGCACTGGTGACCCCACCAAAGTTGACGTGAAAGACACCAATCATTGATGCCTTCCATCCATCTAAGGTATGTTTTCTCCGCGAATTCGGGCTTGATCTTGATCTCGCCCTCCTTGACTGCTTTAATGGCTGGTTCAGCCAGCTCCTTCATCTTCATCCACCACTGAGGCTTCATAAGTGGCTCAATGATATCTTTGCTTTTGTCGCACAGAGGCACTCTCATTGGGTTATCCTTCTTGTCCACGTACAATCCCCGTTCTTTGAGGGCGTCCTGGATAGTGTATCGAACATCGAATCGTTTTTGACCCTTGTAAGACCCGGCATTCTCGTTCATGAGACCATCATCCGTAAGAATGTTGATGAACTTGAGGTTGTGCCTTTGACCCAGTGCAAAATCGTTAGGATCGTGGGCCGGAGTAATCTTGACGGCACCAGTACCGAACTCGAGGTCGACATAATCATCGGCGACGATGGGCAGCAGGCGACCCTCGATGAAAGGGTGGACCGCGTTTTTGCCAACAAGGTGCTTATAGCGTTCGTCTTTGGGGTTGACCGCGATACCGGTGTCACCCAGCATGGTCTCTACACGGGTTGTTGCGACTTCGATAGTTTCACTGCTTCCCTCGATTGGGTACTTGAAGTGAACGATGACGCCAAATTCGACCTTTTTATCATATCCCGGGACGTCAAGGAGTGTTCTCCCATTCAAGTCTTTGTTGTCGACCTCGAGGTTGGATAGGGCAGTGTTGAGTTTGGTACACCAGTTGACCAACCGATTGGCTCGGTAGATAATGCCCTCCTCGTGCAATTGCACAAAAGTCTTAGTCACGGCAGCACTCAGGTTCTTATCCATAGTAAAGGCCTCGCGACTCCAGTCTTGAGAGCCTCCCATCTTCCGCTGGGCATTGTTGATTCTCTTATGATAGTCTTCTTTCCACTCCCAGACCGTGTCGACGAACTTGGTTCTGCCCAGGTCGTGTCGGGTCTTGCCTTGTTTGCGCCATAGCATGTTTTCGACAACACTTTGGGTACTGATACCGGCGTGATCGCAGCCAGGCAACCACAGCGTAGTTTTTCCATGCATACGGGCCCATCGAATCATAGTATCTTGCAAAGAATTTCCAAGGGCATGGCCCATATGCAAGGCACCGGTCACGTTTGGCGGTGGTATGACGATGACGAAAGCGCCATCATCTTTCACAGCACCATCAGGCTTGAAGGTGGGTTGGAAGAAACCTGACTTCTCCCACCATTGATACCACGCACTTTCGACGGCCACGGGGTTGTAGGCTTTCATCTGAGGGTCGTCGAGGGGTTTGAGTCGCTTTTTCTCGCCGGCAGGGGTTTCTTCGACGTAGGGAGGCAGCGGTTCCTCTTTGGGTTTGGCAGGCTTAGCTTTCTTCTTCTCTGCGCCGGCAGCAGGAGTCGCCTGGGTGGCCTTGGCCTTGGCCTGCTTCTCGAGGAACTTGGCGTTCTTTTCAGCCTTCTTGCGCTCTTTCTCCAGCTCTTTGGCGGTCTTGACCTTGGGCACGGCTGGAGCTTCGGTGCCTTGATCTTGTCCCGAAGCATGGACGCCAGGACCGTCAGCCTGACCAGCAGCTTCCTTTACAGCGCCCTTGACATCGTCGGAGACCGGGGGCGGGGCGCCATCGGCCTTGCCTGGGCCCTCCGGGGCATCAACTGAAGCATGACGGATTAGTCGGGTTTACTGGTTCTCGTTCTGGAGCCGTGCATGGCGGGATGGGGCGCATACTAGGATTGCCACGGCCACTGTTGGTGGCCATTGTGGAACGAGGGAAGCGAAAAGTTGGTCTGTTAGGCGGCCTGCGCACACAGAGTGCTCGGAAGAATAGCCTTGAAGACAACTTGACGGTATTGCGATGGAAAACGGGGAGAGAGGAAGAGGGGTGGTGGCATTTGGGGTCGTTCCCGCTTAGCTGCAGTGATTTTCTCGAGCGTAGTAGTCAAGACTAAGGTTGAGTCACAGAGGGGTCGTTAGCTTAGCGTACCTAGGAGGTACTCCATACTGGTAAGGTTACCACCACCTAACCTGGTAGTTAGGTACCGCAGAAGGGTCGCCTCATCAGTCAGTCCCGCCGGGGCGTGCGACAGCCCCCGACCGGTCCCTTATCGATTGTGTATCTGAGATGCTCTACGCTTATCACCAGGTAGGTATACAAAACCTTTGTGTTACTATCAGAGACCATTTGACGACAAATCCGTAGAGCATGTTCGCAACTAGAGTGTCATGGGCGACTGCTGGACCGATATATGAAGATGGTTCTGCCGAGATCACTTCTTGATTTGGTATGTCCGAAGAACAACCATCAACTGAAATATCACCAGTTTCAACCACACAGACTAGCAGCGGGAACACCCAAAGGCAGTGAATTTGAGGCGAATTTTCTGAGACTCCTGAGCGATTACTCTCCTGGATGAGGAATTCCCATTGTAGATAAGCACTGATACCAATTTGATCGATATCGTGATCAATGGGCAACTCTAAAGATTGATGCCCTAAAAGAAACAATTTGTGCAACTTGGACTCTACATACTCTAATAGACACAAGTCAAGACCTAATCAAGAAGGGGTACCGGTTATGCTGGTAAGAGAGCTCGATGAACATCTGAAGTGTTGTTGGTAAACCTAAACAGTGTTGTTTGTACTTGAGCTTTCCTTGGTCCTCTCTGTAAATCCGTACTATCATGTAACTGAGCTGCAGGCAAAGCTTAATACAGTGGTAGTTTCCGGTATGCTTATTAAAGTAAAGTGGTATGTGCAGTATGACTCTCGTGGCAATGAAATAAGCCATCTAACAAGACAAGACTCTTCCAAAGATTTCGCATGGTTTAGCCGTTTGATGTCGAGTCCTATAGGACGATCTCGCGATATTGCATCAATCATAAATCTTGTTGACATTGTGGGGGTTTAGCTCTTCGTTCCGCCACCAGTCGTAGATGTTGCAGCATCGCCAGTAGCAGTGGCTTTCAACGCTTCTGTCTCGCTAGTTTTACCAGACACATCAGCTACCTTGCCGCTGTCGGCGGCAGTGGTGGATTTGGGTTCCTCTTGTCTTGCTTCTGCCGCAGTACTTGACCCTGTCTCTTTCCCTCCTCCTTCGCGTGCTTTCGCTTTCCAACCTAAGAAAAGGGGTACATCCTTCCACACCATCCCCGGCATAGCCATGTTCTGGACCCAACTCGGGAGCACACCAGCAGCATCGCTGGCGGTTGCCATCACCCATTCGATCTTACCGTCCTCTAGCTTTCTGAAGCGTTCCACGGACACGTAGAATGCTATCTGTGCGCCTTTCTCTTTGGCCAGCTTACTTGTCTCCGCATCGTTGAAATCTGGAACCGGAATACTGACGACTAGGAACTCATGCCTGCCCTTGGCCTGACATGTCATCTGTAGTACCGGGAACGTGCGGTCCTTGAGCACCGGTCGTCCGACCTTGTGCCGCATCTCCTCAACCAGCAAGGAGAAGTTATGCCACGTCGTCTCCTCCTCGGTGGCCTCGACCCCCGCACAATTCCACCTCATCGCTTCGTGGGCGCCCAACACGTTGGGCGTGAAGTTTTTCTCCGTCTCGCCGTGTTCGAGTCGGAACCCCTTATCAAACTCCTCCCAGGAAGCCGTGCCCTTCTTCGCGGCGTCCTCGTGTACGCTACGCCGGCAAGCCCAGTATTCGCCGTCGACTTTGACAGGAATGTCGTTGCGGGCCTTCACAACGCTGAGATCCTTGGCGGAGACGACGCGCTCAGAGACCTCGACAGAGGCGGCGCTGTCGGTGTGCGACTTGGTGCCCTTGGACTTCCATAACTTGTTGGGCGAGCCAGCCTTGGGCGCCGCCGAGTCGATGAAGGGCACGGCTTCTTGTAAGATCTGTACGAGGAACGGCGCAAGCTCCTCGGCTTCTTCGCTTGTGGAGGGGAGTTGCTGGGTGCTAATGCCCCAGAGGCGAACGAGGGGGCCAAGCTGGCTTCGATCGGACATTGTGTTTTGCTGCTCGGTCGTATAGTACGGTTGCGCGGCGCTTGCGGATTGCTCGGTAGAACTTGAAATCGGTCGCAGTAGTTGACTACCTATGATACTTTGGGAAGTTTTCGTCTCCACGTTCACTCAATTGGAACCGTCGGCTTCTTTGCAAGGTAGAGCGATGCCTTGAAGAATTCTGCAGGAGGTTGCCCCAGGTGAAACGTTCGGGGCATTACCCCAGACGGAGTGTTGATGGCGTGCATGAGCTCTGACGTTGGAGCTGTTGCTGGAGCTGTCGCTGGCGCTGGGAGCTTCGAGTCTCGACCTGGACCTGGACCATTTAGAATGAGGTAGGTGCGCTGAACTGCGTCATTGGAATTCCACTGCCGGTAGTTCGGGAGCAGACAAGCTTTCCAAGCCTCCAAGCCGGGGCTCCTGGACAGCCCGTATTGAATTGCTGCATCTGAAGTCCACAACTCGACTGAAACGACCAGGAACAATACCAACTATTGCACGACGGTCTCTGAACGGTGAAGACTATGCAGTTTCTGCACATGTACATTGCGGTACCCGCCATCGTAGAGATATCCGTTTCATTTCAATAATGGATCGATCGAGAGGTCGGCATCCATTTCAAGTTTCTGCTGTATACCCCAGGGTAATCTATTGATTCGGCTGTCTGAACTACAACACCGCCGTCCTCGTCAGGTAGCTGCCCGGGCAGCTTCCAATCAAGTTGGTGTCGGGATTCTCAGGAACCCTGCACAGTGACGCGGGCCTGGCCTCTTAATCAAAAAAAAAAAAAAAGGCCTCAAAGGAATCATGTCTCTAGACTGTGAGTATGTATATTCCATGTATCATAGAGATCCCATCCCTTGACGCACCACCAGTCCAAGTATTTTCTTACATAAATGCAGTTCAAGCTGCAAATGTGCCTCTCACCATTGCCTGAACTCGAAGTTGAGGGACAGCTTTTTAAGACTATGGAGTATCGTGGGAACAGAGACCATACCATGGACCGCGTTAAGGATTTCATAGCAGACCTCAACGCTGCTCGTCGACGAGTGTTTCGTCTGAACTTCTATCGTTGCCATATGGCCTATTTTGTCTTCACCATCGTGCTTTGTGTAAGTCATCTGGGAAACTCTGTTCTCTGCTCTTTCTCAAGGACCTCTGGCATCAAGTTAGGTTCTCTAGATCCAATGTTACGACAATATTAATAAGAGCACCTTTGCCTTGCAAAACCTCCTACGAAGTGTAATGACTAGCTCCTCAACGATCAGTCGGTCATCTTGTATGGCAGCAATACAGGCCCAGTCGGACAGGAAGAGTATTATGGCATGGCCTATATCGATGCTATCTTTCTGGCTGCAAGTGCCATGACCACAACTGGACTCAACACCTTCGATCTTAATGCCATGAATGGGTACCAACGGAGCGTAGTCTTTATCTTGATGCTGCTGGGGGACCTAAGTACCGTGAGCATCAGCGTGGTAATCCTTCGACGCTGCATGTTCCGCGGTCAGCTTCTGAAAGAAATACGTAGCGTCACTGCGGCGAAGAAAGTGCTGGGGCCTTTCGACGAGGAGCAGGCACTCGGCCGGCACGAGCATCTTCGTCCTCGTCTTCAGCCGCGACTCCGCCATGCTCGAAGCACGACGAGGAAACATGATGCAAGGGATGTCGACGTGGCAGAGCCCTCTGACAATACTTTTCACCTGGATGATGACGACTCACACCAGCGTCACCTCGGTGGTTTACCGCTTCCCTGGGAAACGAACCTCTGGGCCTCTCTCGCACCCAAGCCCTCGCAGTGGATGCGTCGGAGGGACCTCACTCCCTCACACCACCGTTACCTGTCCTGCTCGCCGCGCTCGAGACCTCCAGCCCCACGCCCCCCTTCGCCCTGCTCTTCGAGCTCCTCTCCGCCTACGGCAACACCGGCCTCTCCCTCGGCGGCTTCTTGCGCACCCCGAGCAAGCTGGTCCTGGTCGCCCTGATGCTGCGCGGCCGCCACCGCATCCTGCCGCTCGCCATCGACCGCTCCGTGCTCGTCCCCGGTACCGACATCATGCGCCGGCTGGATCGGGAAGGGGAGATGGAGATGGAGATGGAGATGGGAGAAGAGCCGGTCGGAGGGGTCAGGGAGGTAGAGCGAGGGGGAAGCGAGTCAGAGTTGAGAGGACCGTCGGAATTCCGGTCTGTAGTATAACAAGTTTCCAATACACGATTTCCAGTAACACGTACTTTGTGCGACCAGCGCCTCCATTAGCATGTAATGTGTCACCTGCACCTGGTATGGAGTCAACATCTTTTAGCCGTCTCAGATACCTATAGTTGGTAGCTGACCTAGGGGCGAGGTTTTGCGATCGCATTCCCGCACGCAGTTATTACTGCTAGCTACCCACGAGCTTTGAGATAGCAAAGTTGCAAAAGATGACGATCAATGCTGTGCTATGCTGCTTTAACTGCTTGTCATGTCTATTATTATAATTATCTAAGTCTTCGTCTTTGATTCTCATGTCGTGCTTAGCCGTTGGGCTTCATGTGCGATACTCTAGCGCATCGAATATGCTAACCAATCCCAAAGTATGTACATAATTCATCGAATGAGCTCCGCTTCTGGCGACGCTCTAATTTCGCCTCTCCCAATGAACGTTGGCAGGCTCCAGAGGACGAGAGAACAGTGACTGGTAGTCGGTATCGATAACCTTATCACTTCCGTCTACGTTACGGAGCTTGAACTCACGAACGATCATAGCCGTGATGGTTTGCAGCTGCACATTGGCAAACTGCTCACCAATGCAGCGATGCCGGCCAGCGCCGAAGGGTAGGTACGGTGAGTTGCCACCCTTGCTGACTAGGCCATAGCCGTAGTCGATCTTCTCTTCGTCGTCGGCGTTGGTGATTGTGTTCCTGGGGGCAAGGGGAGAATCCTTGTTCCAACGTGTGGGCTCCCACAAATCGGGATCAGGGAAAAAGGTGGGATCCGTAGCAGAAACGCCGGCAGCCGAGAGTAATTGTTGGGAAGTCGTGATAACATACTTCGTACCAGGGACAGGCATGGGAGACTTGACAGCACGTAGGATGGAGTGAATCGGGGCATGAAGCCGAAGGGTCTCTTTAATGATAGCCTGGTTCAGAGGCAGCTTGGGAAGATCCTCGTACGTGAGGGGTGGCAGATCTGCACCCAGGGCGTCGACTTGTTCTTGGTACAGTGCCTCACAGATATCAGGTCGCGCAGCGAGTCGCAGCATGATCCAGGAGCTTGTCGAGGACGAAGAGTGCTGGCCGGCCATGAGAAGCGCAATCATCATATGGGCAATCTCGTGATCGGGAACCTTGACACCATTCTTATACGTCGAGTTCATGAGATGCCACATAATATCCTGCTGGTCAGTCTTGCCAGCTGCGCGACGCTCTTTGATAGTGTCCATATAGATCTTGGCAATGGTCTGTTGCGCGTGGTCTCTTCGCTTGTTCCATGGAAGGGGCGCCCAGTGAAGCATAAAGTTGTAAGGGGTGAAACCCATGTCCAAGTCGTGGTATAAGTCGGCTAGTGTCTCGTCGAACTTGTTTCGGATCTCGCTACCTTGTAGGGAGTGGGAAGCAGTAAAGATGGTGATCTGGGCCATGTTTTTGGGAATGTTGACAACGCCCGACTTGCCCTTGAAATCCGAGCATTTCTTGATGTAGTCGGACACTTCGTCGGCGATGATGGGGACGTAGGACTGGAACGCTTGGGTGGTAAGGGCGATTTTCATAAACTGGGTGGCCACATGTCAGCGTCTACTGTCAACTGAATATTCATGGGACTGGGCGCGTACCTTCTTTTGCTCCATGAGCTTGGAATTTGGGCAATCATACACGACATCCTTTCCGAAAACAGGGGTTGTGAGGACGGTGTAGATATCCTCGGCGCAGACGTCCTTAAGCTTGCCGTTCAAGATGAAATCGTTTCCTTGAGGTCCAAGATATACGACCGTCTTCTTGCCAAGAAGAACGAAGGTGAAAATGTCGCCATACTAAGGCCCCGAATGTCAGTGCCCGAGCGCGATACAAGGCAGAAATCTGGGTGAAGCGCACCTTTTCGCGGTTCTCCCTGAAGAAGCGCGGGGGGTCCATGCCATACGTGACGGTACTGCCGATCAGAGGAAACCAATGAAAGACGACCGGCGGCTCATTCGAGTTCTTGAATAGGATCTGGTTCAAGACATTGAGGAGGACGGCGAAAAAGAGGAAGGCCGCGATGACAACACCAACTTGCGACGGGATAGACAGCTGGGACATCTGCTGGGACACCGGCCCCAGGACGTCCTCTAAAACTCCCATACTGAGTTGGAAAACTGTACTGCTCCTATATGATCAAGCTGAGCTTGGGGGTAGACAAGAGAGGGCGAGGTGAACGAACAACAGAGTTCTTGGGACAAGCAGAATTCATGACATGAAAAAGAGGGAACAGCGGTAGGTTAAGTATTGTAGGTATAGGTATTTACAGCTTGAAATTATGGAAGATTGCCCAATTAGGACGGATCTGGATAAGGGGGGCAAAGCCAATCTGGGGTCCTACAGCGGTCTCGTCGACCAATGAACAAGAGCCTTTTGAGGCCAAGCAGCAGCGATCCAGGCACAGCGACGCATGGACGGGCATTGTCGGTACGTACCGCTTGACAATACGAATACGAGCGCCGTCTTTTCGGTGGCCGCAATTAAAATTCAACATCATCGACCGATAAAACGTCTCATCGCCTCATGCTGCTCTGTGCCCGGTGCAATTTCCATGGGGAATCGAACAACTCTACTGATGAAAGTCAACGACACATGCAAGTGTCACACTTAGAAATGAATATATAAGACCGCTCGCTAATAGAGCTGTTTATGTGTATAACTGAATCCATCCCCTCCCCAGGAAAATACAAGGAATTACTGAGTAGGTTGAACACATACAGAATACGACTACGATGTGAAAGCCCTTCACATCACGATCATCTTCGGGTAGTCAAACTCGGATTTTATCAAGTATTCATTCCAAAACTACCGGTGCAAGTACCGTACTCAGTAGGTGAAATACGTACGAAATACGAATACGACGCGTGATCAACCTCAAAACCTCTCAAGTACGACTTTTCACGCGTCAATGTCTTTAACAAGGTGCATGTCCCCAGTTGCGTGCATACCTTACACATGCAAACTTGACGCTTCCCATACTACGGCTAGGTCGTTGTCAGAGGCAGGGATTTGAGCCAAGATGGTCTTGTTTATAACAGAGCACATCCACTAGAATCAGTCTGACACATTTGCATTTAATAGGGAGAGACAGAGGAAACTTTGTCCATTCTCCTATGATCCAGGACCATTTACTGGTTATCAGTCTCTAAGCAAAGGCACGAATATTTCTTATATAGCAAGCAATGCACCTGAGCCAGCATGAAACCACGTCCTATACGCCGAGCGAGGCGGTAACTAAAAGAATGATGGCAGAACCATAGGAATTCCCAACGCCATTCCGCCCGAACATGGATTCGCCGTCGATTTATAAGTGCAACTCCTTATCTGTGGGATTGGCAGAATCCGATCATGCAATTGTACCCGATCGCCGACCTCTTATACTAATGCTCGAACCCTGGTCAACATGCCGCAATCCTCCACCCAAAACGAACGATCCTTACGAGAATCGCGAGTAATTAGCAGCTCCGGCCGCTGACCACGTGGGATGTAATAATTATATGGTTTCCCAACCGCCATTGTTGATATCCGCCTCAAGACGTCTTGAGATGAAGCTTGGGATACCATGACCTAGCCACATACTCCGAACCATGGAGTCGTAGCGTCGCTGGTTGAGGTAGAGTTGGCGACCGTGCCGTAATCCGACGTCTACTTCTCCATATTTATCAATGTATGGTGCATTGCTAAAGCTGCCGCTCACCCGATGCAAGTAGAAGATAGCGCATTTACGTATGTTGATGAAGAGGCCAATGTTACCCTGACACCTGGAACAGAAAATAAGCGTTAGCACTATTACCAGGCATTGTGTAATGAAGTAAGCAGACATACTTGAACCGCATGTGTTGTTGCGCGCCCCCGATTCTGATAGATGGCCTATCGTTTCCTTCCCGGTACTCTGTAAGGCAACACATGGTCTGTCCACAGAAGATATCGCCGCACATCAAGCAAACGATCGGATCCGCGAGGTCCTTGCCGGTGCTCGGGCATCGTCGCTTAGCACATTCCTCGATCAGAGTGTCGTAGTTTTTGGGCAATCCAACGAGCTCGAAGATCCCTGGATGACTAATTCGAGCAGAAGCCGGCAGCGTTACGGCACCGCCCAGACGGGCATTCTTGACTGCCCAGATCATCGAGTGGCGTAACCAGCCATCAACAATGGCTGGCATGCGAGCGGGCCAGCCGTATTGGCTTCGAAGCGAAGTCAGCGCTGTGCACATCTCGTCGAAGGACGGAAGTCGCAGGGCGGCTGTCAAGCGAGTAAGCTCATCCGCTTCCGGAGATGGCGAGATATGGCTATTGAAATCAACACCATGGTGAACGTGAAGTAGGATAGCTGTCTTGCGAAGGAACACCAATGCATACTTCTTCACAAAGGAATGCAAGTTGGCTAAGCTGTCCACACATGGCTGATCAAATCCGGCGTTCGGAAGGTCGCTGGATAATTCCAATGCTTCCGGGCCTATGCTCATGGCAGAGTTGGCAATATGTTGGAAGAAAGTCGCGAAATTACTCATCGCGGCATCTTCAACGCTTCTGTTGCCAATATGCTCTAACCATCTTGATGGAGTGAGATTGCGCGCGACATGGTAGACGACTTTCACGATCTCGGCTAGATAGCAGAGTCGGACCAGGTGCATCGGATCCACGTTCTGCGCTACAGACAACCCGAACATGGTCTCACATAAGAAAATAAACGGATCTTCGTCTAGTAATGGCGGCAAAACAAGATGAGCCTCGCTTGACGAAGGCTCATTTAATTCTTCGAGATAGTGAGAAATGAATAATTGACTGTGCTGGCGCTCGCTTTGTTGACGGAATTCGTTGTCGATCGGGTTATCGCCACCCTTCCTGAGGCCTCCAATGGAAATATATGAAGCCACTGTCTCTGACAGGATCCGGAGTTGGATCAAGATCTGTTCTGGAATCTTCTCCATTAGGGTCATGCCATACTGCGCTTCAATACCACGCTGCTGTATTTCGGCAGCTGATATCGAGTAACCGACTGAACGAGCAAGCGTGTCGCTGCCGTAGAGATCGCTGTTGCCTTCTATGCGGTCTTCGGCGATGAGCTTGTTCTTCCGCAGTGTATCGCGCAATCGCCGATATACTAACATCAGTTCTTGGTCGCTTGATTGAGATTCTGAGGGCGAACGAGACCGAACACTTGATCCAGGGGTAACCACAGCTGGAAACGTCTCGCCAAACGATGTACTTAAAGAAGCTGAGTGTACTGTGCTGTGATCCCAGCTATTATCTCTTGGAACCGGTCTATCGATCAGGGCGCCGGATATTTTCGTCCTTAGATAGTCCATGAACTTGGCCTGAGGCCCTTCCGCACCCCCAACCCATCGCAGCCCATTGGCCTGTGAGTCGATGAACGACGCAAAGTCACTGCTCGTTTGCAGGATACCGGGATAGGCTTCGTCTTTGCCATCCCAAGTAATAGGCAGGAAAGAATTTCCGAGGGCCTTGCAGAGAGGGCAAACGAACTCGAGTCGCTCTAGCGTCTCTGGGTGATGGCGAGCAATTTGGTGCCCATGTCGACGAACAGTCGCTTCCATATACATATCAAAGCAGCTGAAATGCATGATATGGCCACAGCCGACTGCCACAGGCCCAGATCGCGATAAGCGAGCTGGAAATCCTTTACCTATGCCTTGTTTCTCGGCAGAAAATGATTGACCTGTGGAATCCACCTTTTCAACGATCGATCTGTTTTCATGAGCGAGGCCGAATGGACGTATGTCCTCAGCTGAACGATCAAGGTTAATGGGAGTATTGGCGGCCTCTCTGACGAAATCGGGATCTTGCAAGTCTGTTTGCCGGAGAATAGAGCTTTCTGTGAAAAGGGCGAAAGTTCCATAAAGACGCCCGTTATCAGTATCCTCTTGGCAAAGAATGCAAGTGCCTTGAGGATATTTCCAGAAATTCTTCTGCTCTTCCACAGGCATTGCATCATCCATCTCATCGAGCTCCTCCTCGCCCCAGTCTATATCTCCTTGCTGTTCTAGAAAGCTTTTCTGTTGCTGCTGAAATTGTGCCATCACCTTCGCCTGCCGATCCAAGGCAGCTTTCTTTTTCCGCTCACGCTCTTCTTCAGCATTGTGAGTGCTTGCAGGAGACGCAGTGTCTACCCTGTCAACCGGGATGCCCAACCGCACATAAGCTGTCTCAAAATGCCGAGGGAATTTCTGCCGCATTCTCTTCAGAATCAATGCGATTTTGGAATGGCATGCCTTGAATTCCTCCCTGGTAGAGAGCATATCCAGAAGTGCCACAATAGTCTTAGCTGCGGGGGCGTCCTGCATGAAGTTGCTTCTGGCGCGTGACGTCAAGGCAATATAAACGAAAGAACTACCCGTGTCATCTGCCTTGTCCTCGGCGACAGCAATCAGCATTAAATGTAGGACAACTTGCAGGAATGTCTCTAGGCGAGTGGCAGGGACCTTAGGGAAAAGTTTCGGCGCGACAAGTGGATACAGCAGAGAATAGTACACGATCTGGCCAAACATGCCTGTCGAGGTGAATTCCGATAGCTTCGCAAAAGCTCCAGAATCGATCGATCGAAGTTTTGGTTCGTAAACAATCTGGTCGACAGGCTTGCCTGTATTTTTGGCCATCCATTTGCGATAGGCGAGTTCAGACTCTTCTCGCTGGTTCTTGTTATAATGGGCAATATATGGATCAATATCCTCGATGAAGTGTGGCTTCAACTCGAAGGTTCCGACATCGGAAACACCTTCTGGAGCCTTGAATGTAGCTACCTCATCAAGGACTCGATGGAATTCCTCCTGATCGTGGAACTTCTCTGGAAGCTTACTGCATATTTCGTTGAAGCTTAGCGGGCGGAAACACAATACGTGGGTGATGTCTCGTTGTAGCGCCATTAGCTGTGTCTGGTGGTCGTCATCAGTCGGAATCAAAGAAGTACGGTCGCTCAGCAGCACCACCAAGAGATGAAACATATCTTCAACCACATCAAGGTGTTGGGTGTCTTCTTGTGCACCATATGTCAACTCATATAAGCCCTTGACCCATTTCTCCATACCGAACCGGTCCACGATAGAAACCAGAACGCGGCTTGGATCGCAGACCACCATTGCGGTCTGGAGCAGGAAGATATCTCGAGCGTGAGTTACATCTCGATGAAGGATGTTGCGATAGGTTCCAGCCTGATGACGGAGACTGATTCCATTTCGGACCCAGAACCCCGCCTTGATCTGTGCCAACCACACACATACTCGGAGGGGATAGTCGAAAGCAGCCATAAGGTAATCTTCTGGAGCATAGTCTCTTTTTGGCATAGCTTTGCGACCCATCGACCTCGGCTTCATCTTGAGCTCTGAGGCGGTGAAGCTCAGGATATCCTTGAGTTGTGTTGTTTCCATATGCCGCCCACACTCAATCAACCATGATAAAGTGTAATGAAGGGCGTGATGAAAACTTATGGGCTGCTCTTCAACTACGAACCTGACAACGTCGTATCTATTTGTTGCCTCGGCAAATTCGAAGTCAGACAATCCCTTAAACCTGATTTCGTCCTTGATCTCAGACGTGGTGAATCTGGCGCGTTCAGCTCCAATAGAATTAGTTATGACAAGCTTGGCGGTTGTACGTATGGCCCTGGATAGATATTGAGAATCCTGTTCGGGAAGATGCCTGAATGAGCTCGACAATAAGCGGCAGAGTTTGTTAATCTCGCGAGTCATCAAAGACGCCCCTATCCAACTATCGGTCTCGTATTCCACGTGCTCCCCAACCGCACGCACATTGGGACAAATTCCTTGATGCAGTTTGACGAGGTCAAGGAACTGTAGGAGATATCTCTCTTCCGACCTCATCCGCTCTTGGACGTGAGGCGATCCGAATAAATACTTTAGGTCAACGTAGAAATGATACATTCTTCTGTTGGTAACAGAACCTGTATCAAATCCAAGCACAGCATTCGAAGAGACTTCAAAGGGATGACCAACCTGACGTGTAGTCAAGAAGGTGTATAAGATGGCCATAAGAGTTGTCAGGAAATTTCCCCTCTCAACAACCTCCGCGGTGATTGAAGGTGTGGTCAGCATCTGCAAAGAAATATTAATGATGGAATGGTCGGGTTCTCGATCCCCGATAAGGTAGAGTTGTGCTAGAGTAGTGTACAGGGCCGAGAACCGGAGCCCAAGGATTCTTTTGAACTCAGGTATGGTGACAACGGTTGATATATAAAGAGCGCGCAGATCTTGGCGGACTTTTTTCCACATCCGGAGGTCGAAAAGAACTAACCAATCCAGACGAACACGCTGGAATACATCCTCATAAGGATTAAGATTTTCGCGTTCAGTATACGTTGCCGGAGTTTCGACCCAATATCGACCTGGCTTTGGTGGTGTTGCCTTGCCCGCAGACTTCAGGCCCGGGGTCTTTGGAATCTCAAGATTGGCCTTGGCATAAACCGTTGGTGCTATGAGTGGCTCCGCAGTGTCCGAGTCCGATGGTGTGATATCTCTGTCCCGTGTTGCACGTCTTACAGGGGCAGGAGGTGGTGGAGGTGGAGGCGGATATCCGGCCATCGTCGCCTCTTCTTCTTCAAGAGACGCAACCGCTGGCGTGTTCCAGTCAATGACAGGATTCACGTCGCCAGTTATTTCTGGCCTTGCATCCACCATCATAACATCCTCATCATCTTCATCGGCCTCATCTGCGTCTTCATCGTCATCCTCTCCACTAGAAGGGGTCCGACCACCGCCATCCATCTCGTCATCCTCATCCTCGTCGTCACCATCTGAGTCGAGGAAGTCAGCAAGAGTGGCCATAGTGCCGCCTCCTTGCATTACTCTCGCTCGAGTGATGAGAATTGTTGCCGCATGGGCTTCTAATGGGTCGTATTCGAGCTTCTCTTCGTCCTCGAGGCCATCTTTGCCCGGGATCGCGTGGGTACCTGGGCTGCCCTTCCTCCATGGCTTCAGGAGTTCCTCGCAAACAACGGTCCTGAGAACGTTACCATCGTTGCCTACTGTACAACCAGCAATATCATTCAACCACTCGATCATGGACCCGCACATTTGTTCGCGAAACGTATCGCGAGATGAACGGATCGTAACAGTGATCTTAATGTGTTCAAGGATCGTAGCGCATTTGAGCAGAGTGTCGATGTTGGAGCTATACTTTAGTATGCTGCGGCCGAGACTATCAGTCTCGACCGCTTTGTTGAAACCTTCCTGCGCCGTTGTACTGCACGCGCGAGCAACTTGATCCATCACCTCGTTAACGGTGTGTTTTTCGTCGTTCCACAATAATAAGGCATACTCTTCCGGTGATTCAAGATCGCCACCATTGTATGTCGATGCTAATCGAGACATCCTCTCATCGCGTTCAATCGATTCTCTGGTCTTGGGCTGTCGAAGCTGTTCAGGTGCGCAGGAGATGACGTCGCAGATAAAGTCGAGGACGCGAGAGACTGTCATGCGAATGTTCCCAACGAGATCGTCAGGAAGCCCAATACTTTCCTTGCCTTTTCCCTTGGATCGATCTTCATCCCTTTCGCTGTGAATGGTACAGAACAGGGGAAGTTTCCAGGCTTCAGGATCTCCGCAGTCGCAACAACCGCTATTACCGGGAGATATCGAGATGCGCACCATATGTCCTGTGTGATCTGTAGCATTGAAGCACTTGCTGCACAGACAGCACGTATCGTCTGTGCTGCAAGTTTTGCAGCTGTATGTGGCCTCACCAGCTCTAAAGATATGCCCGCAGGCTTTACCTCGAGCAGCCTCCGTGTACTCGGCTCCTTCCAAAGCTCCCTGAGCCTCTCTTAGTTTGAGCGACCCCTTCGGAGACAGCCTGCCATCTGGGAAGAACAGTCGTAGGTATTCCGGCTTTCCGCTGGCCATAGACCAGAAGAGATTGTACAAGAGATCTTGATAGGCGGCTTCCTTATAACGGTATCCATGTTGCCTGGGCAGCTCGCGCAGATGCTCGCAGAGCTGCTGTTCTTGCGTAGACAGTGGTGTCTCCATGGTCGACAAGCTGAATCTAACGTGTTCTCATCGCTGACTGTAAAAGCGATTTGGATTATCGTCAGCTTTGGGACTATTGTCGGTACTGCATAGGCAGGACGAAGAAGCGGGTTCGAAACGGGGTCGGCGAACTCGAGAAGGGTGATGACGAGAGGTGGGGAGTCGTAAAGAGGTACGGCATGTGGCGTAGGAAACGTTGTTTCTGGCTGGGCCCAGCTCGCAGGCTAGAATAGAAGGGGAAGTTTTCAAACCAGATATCGAACAAGACAGAACTTTAGTGGTAATATGACGAGGGGGAGGTGAGACCAAAACCAGAGTCTGTGGTTGTTCCGTGTTGGAACTTCAAGCCGTTAATGCTCAGGTCCCCCTCTACGAGTGCACGTATCTTATCGGTGATAAGAGGCGTTTCCGTCACCAGTACACAAGGTACCTGGCGTAAAAGGTCATTTTCAGTAACAATCAAAAACGTAAATGGCAGACATATCGATATATCATTATTATAATTTTGCATTTTGAGCACTTCTCCTTAATTGAGGATTTCGTTAGATAGCCAACGTGCGTCATTATGCGTCAACCTAACGGCATGATGGGGATATAACTCGAAGCACTTGCGTCCGAGCGACAAAACGACTGCACAGCGGTGGTTTTGGAGCGGATTTCCCACGTTTCCAGTCCATCGTAGTAGCGAGTGTTTGAAATACAATGTTGTAGAGCTAGATCTGTGTTCACTTGATGTTTCTTGGTTGGAGAGGTATTGGGCCCAGCTGTGTGAAACTGAGAGCATTGAACATTGCACAGGCGGGTTTCTCGTTCTTCTCTTTGATATCATACAATCACCACGCTCCGTAGACAGTCTATTACGCTCGTATCCATCTTCGCTTTCAGCTCCACCATAGCGTTCCAATACTGGTGGTTTATTCCTCTTCAGCCTCGACGTATCGGGATCGGATGTCTTTCCATTGCCGCTTTTCGATCGTCAGCAGATGTTCAAGCGAGCATACGGTTCCCCTCTACTTACGCCTCTGTTCATGTTGTCCCAGAGTTTATTCATGCCGGTATCGTAGGCCCTAGTTTCCATCAGTGTCAGGGTAGGTACTCTCGTGATGCATTGGCGCAAATTACATCTCGAAAGCAAATGCGCCAGCGAAGACAGCTCCTAGCATCTGGGCGTTTCGACGGAAAAGAGCGCTGTGAAACAAACGGTCAGTCGAGGAGGTCTAGCGGTCGCGGTTGCGGCTGGGAACGACTTGCTTGTAGAAGGGACTCTGTGGTTGCGCGATTAGTTCCGTGCTATCAATTGAGACTGGAAAAGTGGACTATACCATAGTGATGGTGGTCTGCGACGCAAGTGTACTCGTAGAGCTGTTCGGCAAGATCTTTCGATGTCACGGGGTTGTGATTTGCGCAGGTCGGGTGGTAGGATGGACAATGTGAATAGGTGGTGGTTCAAATTGAGGTAGTCTCAATAGTGAGGCTGTTCTCCTAAGTGGTATGGTAAGGTAGGAAGGAGAGGATTTTGGAAAATGCTCGATGCCGATTGGCTGAAGCTTCCATCTGGTAGCGGACTCCCCATTATTTTCTAAGGTTGTCTTCAGAGGCAGGTACTTCGGGTACCTAGATACTACCAAACCCACTTTAGAACACGATAGTGGCATATCGCTTGTCCCGCAATCAGCCTGGACTTTGCAATTCTCCCACAACCCTTTGCACGTATCTGAGATTCCCTCTTTCAGGTAGGGGGAATCAAAAATAATATTTATCTTAATGAAAATCGTTGTCACTGCGCATACTGTCTCGGCTTCTCTATAACTACTGCGTTACGGCTTGTTGTTAGTCAAACGTTCCGAAATCATGCCTTCGCAGCCGTCCAACTCAGGCATTGTGACCGATTCCAACAGTGGTGAACGACAAATCCCGGAGTCTACGCGAGCCGATGGCACGACGAGAAAAGCTATAAAGATCAAACCAGGCTACAGGCCCCCGGAGGATGTGGAGGTCTACAAGAATCGCACTGCTGAGGGTTTCCGCAATCGTGGAAAAGGGGGAGTCATCGGCGCAGAAGGCTTGAAGGACCAGAAACAGGAACCACCTTCCTCTGCGAGCAACAAGAACGCTAAGCGTAGAGAAGCCCGGAAGAAAGCTAAAGCTTCCGAAGGCGATAACGAGCCCGCTTCCGGCAAAACTCAGACAGCCTCGGAGCCTCACCATGAAGAGGTTGACCCCGAAGTGGAGAGGGAGAAGAAGGCACGAAACCTAAAGAAGAAACTCAAGCAAGCCAGAGATCTCAAGGACAAGAAGGAAGGCGGCGAATCCTTGCTACCTGAGCAGATCGCCAAAGTCATCAAGATCAACGAGCTTGTCAGAGAACTCGAGGCCTTGGGTTTCGATGCTGATGGAGAACCAAAGGCCTCTGTTGCCGACGAAACCTCGAAACAAACTGCGCATGAAGGCTGAGACCAGGTATTTCAATAGCTAAAAGCGCATCGACGATGCATGAACGAGACCTGCGACCGAGTTCGGCCTACGGTACCTTTACCCACCTACCCAATAAGCGACACTCATGTAGGGATATTGCCGATTCTGCGTGGTCTCATGTGCTATTATCTTAGTAACCTGGATATCAAGGCAGCAGAACCGCTAGTGCAGCTTCGTGGGAGATTTCAAGCACTCTCCAATCGTCTCTGGGGATACTGTTGAAGAAAAGCTTGTGTCGGCCTCACTATCACTCAAACAATCGGGCGATCTCTCAGTGGTTTTCAAGAAAACATAGATGCACCCGGAGCACGACTAGTAGCGCTGGATCCACAGACCAGGTGTATTCATGTCTCGGTCCTGGCTATGCTGGATATTTGGAATTACAACTTGTTGGTGTCGGTGGTATGAAAATAGACTTTTCTACCTCTCAGCCTACTTTTTACATAGTAGCGAAGGCTTTTGCCAGTGAGCCAACTAACAACGTAATCATTCGGGCAAGCGAGGACAACGAAAGACGGGACACGTGCGCTGCTATGAGCAAGGACAATAGCTACCATAGTATAATGATCTAGCAGTGACTAGTTTCGAAGGATGCAGAACACATGCGTATAAGGGTTATATCTAAGTGTGATTCAAAGCACTTTGTTGGAAACTTCAGACCTCGACCCGATTGAACAAAGAGTTACTGGCCACCAGGAGCCTTCAGTTGACAAGTCCTTCATCTTATTAAGATACATTCTCGTCGTGCTGGTAGCCAAAATTGGGAGAATGCGGGGGGAGGAAACCTCGGGAAAGCCCGCGTTATATGGCTTTGTTGGAGGTATCCTCGTCTCTTGTAATAGTCACTTGGATAACTTTACACTTGCGATTATTTCAATCCCAGAAAATCGGCTATTCTAGAGTATACCATCACGTCTTCCTAAGCTTACAGCAACAAATGCGTTCCTTTTCCGAAGACGATAACGACTCCAGCTCCAACAATCTGGGCTCATGCTCCCCACCGAATTAAGATGATCGCGTCAGTTCGGTAAACCTCGGGGCAGCAACTTCGTTTCGAAGAGTAATCATAAAATCACTTCGTCTCATTACTTCCAACGATTTCTCCCAATGTGGTAACTCAGGATCTATCATTGAAGCATGGTTGGCGTCCAAGAATGATATCGATGGCGAATCTCGTAATGTCTACTTTCGCGTGGAGGAATGCGGCTTTCCAACAGCTAAGATCGAGAATGGCTCGAAGATGTCCGATCATAAGAGCCCATCGTTGAGGATGAAGATAATCGAACGCGACTCGAATAGCTTGGGGAGCTGGCTTCATAATTAGGCCCAAGTCTTCCTGGCTGGCATGACAATGACGGTCAGAGTAACTACAGACGACGGCGATGAAAGAGAGGACAATGATATATTCAGAGATAGATCGTTTTTCGGCTCGGTCACTATTGAGAAGCTGACAGATGCAGATAGAGCACCGGTTCAGGAGAAAATAGACCCGGATAATGGTGATGAGCTGTTGGTAGACTGCCTTCACAAAGATGATCCAGATTCTCATCCAAATTACAGACAAACTAGATGCGTAAGGCTCACTTATCTTTCCTCCTTAAAGGTACCTATCAACGATTACAGGGTTTTGATATTAACGAATGCACGTATGAAGCTCATGTTGATGTTTACTTGACAGCTGGTCCATCGATACTTATCTAGCAGGGTCTGCTTGCCGAGAGCTGTGTGCAATTCTAGACTCACTTATTGCGAATCAGGCTTTCATTTTTCAATCAGGGAGCTCCACGCAGCCTCTTCTTGCCTCCGTTCTTGAGGAAGCCTCTAGAGAAAATGAAGGTACCGAGGACTCACTAGATTAATACTCGTTGAGATCCATGGAATCATTCAACCCGAAATCAGAATAACGAAACCTTGCGCGCATTGTGCCTCCCTTGCTGCAGCGAAGGCTAAGAGAAGCCTCCGGATGACCAAATGATGCGACTTCGGCGTATAGCGCTCCTATTTAGCAATTCGGAACTGTTTTGAGGCAATCTGCAACAAGGTCTAAATAAATATCTTTTCAGCTTAGGATCTACAATAACATTTCTTAGATGGACTGCCCCCTTATACACTGGAGTTACGTCTCCAGTCGTAAGAGAGGTACGTCTCAAGTAGTCTGATCCAGGATCTTCTCATTCGCCTCGTCAGCTCTGGCGCAGCATTCTTCGATAACCTTCCAGAACTTCTTCAGGTCCAAGCCCCGCGGTATCCGCACGCCTGCCTCTCCCGGTTCCAGCAACCGTACAGTAGTGCGGCCTGTCTCTGCACCCTTGAGCGCGTCGTCGAGCGATCCCTCAATCGCCACCTTGACCTCGAATCGCTCGTGGCGTTGCGGGCCAGCCGGGTCCTTGGGATCGAAGTCGTAGAAGGGGATCTCATGCTCTGTGCCTGTGAGAATGGCGGCCACAGCAAGAGGGTCGTGCAGAGGCGGGCCCTCGACAATGCCAAATACGTCGCTGTTGCTAGTCAGTGGCTTCCACATATCAGTCCGTTCAAGGTCGCACGCACCGGTATGTCCCGGCGAAGAAATTCAACAGCTCGATCAACATCTGCCTCAGTTGACTCTTTGGCTTCCCATCTTCAGTTCTCTGCAGCAGCAGCTCCTGCACCTCTTGAGTGGCAAGACACAGATGAGTGAGGTCGAGTGGGACCAACGTCGTCTTGCCCGCCAGGACGGGGTTATCGAAGATGCTCGCGGCGGCCTCCGGGTCGATCAGGATGTTGAACTCGGCCCATTGCGTATAATTACCGATACGCTCCTTGTCGTCGACCTTGCCCATGACGGCGGGCGTGAAGCCGCCGCCGACACTGCCGCCCATGATACTGACGCCCTTGATGTGGGAGGCCAGCTCCGGATACTTGAGAAACAAAGCCCCGGCATTGCTGCACGCGCCCGTAGCCACGAGCCAAGCTGTCCCGGGGGCTGTGGCCCGCAGCGCGGCGGCCATGGCGTCGATGGCGTCGGTGGAGGTGTCGGCTTGCGTGGCCGGCTTCGGCAGCAGGTCTGTGCCGTCTAGCCCGGACTCGCCGTGAATGGCTGCGGGTGCGTGGATCGGCGCCCGGTGTAGTGCGTGCGCATATCCTGGATATACCGTGATGGAGTGGTGCTTTCCAATCGCGGCCAGGACAGAGAGTGCGTTATTGGTGGTTTTGTCCAGCGAAGCATTACCGTGAACGGTGCTTATGCCCAAAAGCTGGATGCCTGGGTGGTACGCACCAAGGAGAATGGCGAAAACATCCTGGTCTCGTGTCAGATTACAGCTTTGTCATGGGACAAGAGGGAATGATGATTGAGGCATTGCAATCAAGTGACTATCTGGTATGCTGTACCTTGCCGGCCAGAATAACATTGTGAACTCTTGGAACGGCGGGTCAGACGGAAGCCAATATTTGCACCGCTTGCCGAGCCCGTCTGATCAACGACCGACACTTAATCTAGCTGGCAAAGGGAACATTGATACATGATTTGGACTTGTCATCCTTGGGTATAGCACGCAATTGGTCGTCGCCTAGACAAACGCCGCTTTGGATGTGACTCACATCATGGCCCGGATCGCAATCCAACCAAAGAGGGATCTGTTCAGGCATCTTGCCTCCGAAATTCGCGAGTCTAATTCGTGTTGAGAAGCAGCGTACTGAAAACAAACGAGTGCCGAAGGAAGATGAGCGGCCAGACGTTGTCAACGTTAGTGTTGGAAGGTAGGCAGCCGACGGACAACGCCGGCCTTTAGTACTGTGGGCCTGAGTTTTGCGGACACACGGCGGTGGTCGGCGATGTTCATCTCATGCAGGGCTTGCCTCTGGACGAGGCGGAGGACCCGTTGCTTCTCGAAGCAATGACTGGTCGCGACCACGAAGACAAGGCTCACATGAATATGCAAAGGACAGTGATGCGTACTCCATGCATCCCAATTGACTAGAACTACTCTCCGGCCCTGGGTCATCTGGCGATGCTGACTAGGTATAGCACCCTCGAGGTTTTACCTTGCAAATTGAGTGTCGACAGTGCAGAGGGCCGAGAAGGTCTCACATTTTTTAACGCGAAGGAATTGACAGCTTTAACAGTTCGGGAGCATTGCACATTCATTGAACCGATTCCCTCTACGCGGTATATATGAAATGCCATGGTGGATTACTTGGCAGCTTTCTGTCTTTCCATCTCTCGAAGCACATCGGCCGCATTGTTACTGTCTCCCTTTCGTTTCTTTGGCCCTCGCTTGCGTTTCGAGCCACCCTTTTCCTGGCGATCTTCATTACCATCATGACCCCACTCTGATAACTTAACCTTCGTATCATCGAAATCAGCTTCATCCTCATTCCTACTCATGCCGAATCCTAGGTCCATGTCTTCAGCGTCACGATCGTTGTTCGACAGCATCTTCCGCCTGCGCTCGGCCTTGGCCCTCGCTTCTTCGTCATCCTCATCTGGTTGCTCGGTGATTTTGAGCGAGGCAGCCTTCTTGAAGGCCGCCTGTATCGCTGGGTCGGACATCGATGGCGCTTTAAGTGTTTCAGAGGAAACTAAGGCCGTCTTGGAATCCTTGAAGTAGTTGCGTGGCTCTGCAGCACCGGAAGGTCTGGGCGGTGGTGGCATCGCGCCTGAATTCATCTTCTTTCCAGGCTCTGGTGAACCCGCTTCGAGCTTGGTTTCATCCTCATCCGAGTCAGAGTCTGCGTCTAGTCCAGCCAGAGGATCGTAATCAGACCCCGCGTCATCAAATATGTTGACTTTCTCATCTTCCGTTTGCTCCATTTTTGCTTTGTATATTTCTGGAACTTCCATGCCAAGCGGCTTTGCTTTGGGATCCGGCATCATGTCATGTTCTGGCTCTTCAGTGCCAGCCTGTATTTTACGTATCTTTCGCTTCTCATGACCATCTTCATCCACGATAATCATCACCTCGCGGCCTTTACTATCTCTCTCTATCCTTGTTGTCCCAGGTTTCAACGCACCGATCTTCTTGAATCGCCCACCCAATGCCGATTCCTGTTTGGCCTTTGCGGCTTCTCGAGCGGCTTTCATTTCGGCTAGGATCTGGTCTCGAGTTCGCTTCTTTGAAGGATTCAACGGCGTAGTCGACAATTGACCTTTCTTAGTTGCCTTCTCTTTTGTTACTGCTGCAATGTTCTCATCTTCCAAGCGCTCGAACTCATCGTCAACGTGTTCTTCTTCTACGTCGTCTTCCGGTTCTTCAGCCTTTTCGTCGTCGTAGACATCTTCTCCTTTACGTATCCGCTGTAGTAACTTGAAGTCCAAGCCTTTGACTAAGTGCGTGCTTGACAGGTCGCCGCCTGCGATTTGGTGCCGTAGTCGATCGTATGTGTCTTGGTCGATCTCCTCCTTTTTCAAGGATTCTTCGAGTGCTTTCAATCTAATCGCTCTTTCGTCTTCTTCTGCTTCTTCTCTAGCCTGCGCACGGTCGGTGTACCCTTCGGCTAATTTACTGCCCTTCGGCGCGAACGATCGAAACCTTTTCTCACGTTTCTCAGGCTGGTTACGCTCGGCTAATTGTCGCTGGAAGTCTGATTTATGGGAACCTCCTACTGAACGTCTGGTCAAGTTAGCGATTTGAAGCCTCAAGAGAGTAATGGTCGTCCTACGGTGTCATGGGTATACTCGATTTCTGCCTTGAACCAAGGGCAGCTCCACGAGAGGGAGTCGACGATGCGCCACTGCTTGCTCCCGAGGATTTTGGAGTATTCGCGCCTACGAGGCGACGGAATTGCTCGTTATTCATGGTGGCAGACCAGCAACGAGCACCATAGTGCCGTAAACTGCTAAATGGGCAGGCCTACTAGAAGTCGCAACAAAGATGCCCGGCCCTGGTATCTACCCATGAGTGATGTAAATCGTGGCTGAAGAAAGGTGAGTTTAGCCACATCGGTAGAGTCACAAGCAGTGGGGCTAGTATAATTAACTGGGCTGTCACGGGATGACGTGCGCTCGGTCGCGTCTTATTGTTCTGATAAGCGCGACTTAGATACCTAAAGTAGGTACACTTAGACGACAGTCAGCCCCATTCCAACACAAGACAACTCGACGCATCCGTTTTGGAGAGATGTCATTTGGTCTACAAATTGTAGTGGAAGATCCTTACAGTCACTCATCTTGATTCATGGGCCGGCTGTCACAATTCAGGGCTTCTTTTCAGTATGATTCCGTGTATGGAGGATCGCCATTGGCATCTCAACACGTATAATTGTTGTCTTTCCGGTTCACATAAGGCATTTTTCATGCTCTCTGCGATACCTGAACATGGGGAGTCGTCTTGAAAAGAATTCTAACGCTGTACGAAAGCGCATTGAAAGCCATACGTTCTCGGACGAGACAGGCGAAGAATATGAGCCGAGCGCCTTCGGTGGGTTTCCTGATTATTTTCGTCGCAAGAAGATCAAGCTCCAGAATCTGGATTCAGAGCTGCGGGCGGCTTCCGCCGACAAGACACAGATTTTCAGGGGGGTTGTGGCCCATGTGACTGGATACACACAACCCCCTCTTCACATGTAGGCTTTCCGCGAAAGGATCACGAGGTCAACATATCACTAACGTACTAAGATTGCATCGTGATCTGGTCCAACATGGCGCCGGTTTCCTCCAATATCTCGATTCCAAGACAATGGCCACTCATATCATTGCTTCTACCCTGCCTCCCAAGAAGATGGTTGAGTTTAACAAGTATAGAATCGTCAAGCCTGCTTGGGTGACCGACTCCATACAAGCAGGCAAGATGCTTCCATGGTCAGATTATCGAGTCGTCGATGAAACGCCGCGGCAGAAGACTCTGAAGCTGAACGATAATGGCATCTCTACTCAAGCCCACTCACAAAAGTCTCCTCTTGCCGGCTATCGAGGGCAAACGGAGAATAGTTTTTATACCAGTCAGCTGGAGAGCTTTGCAGATACACTGAATAGCAAAGATACCATCCGCGATTCGCCTAGTCGCCTTGGACCGATCGCATCAGACAGCAGTGACTCCAGGAACGATCCGGATGATGTCGCCGCGGCCGAGATCTCTAAACCCGGGACTAACACAGCGCCAGATGTTCCAAGTAATGTGAACCTGGACTCAGCAACTACGGTTGAGTCAAATATCACGGGAATACCTGACGTGGTTTCACCTTCAAAAGCCTGTCCTCAAAGGGCGGAGGTGTCTGAAGCTCAGCCATCGCTGGAAAAGTCTAGAGCTATGACCTCAGAGGAGCACAACGCACTGTTACTCCAAGATCCGCGGATGAGAAAGTCTTCGACTGCCAATCCAGACTTCATCCAGCAGTATTACTCTGAAAGTCGACTCCATCACCTTTCGACTTGGAAAGCTGATTTGAAGTCTCGGATGCAGAAACTTGCGGCTGAGAAAGGTTCACAACGGAAATCAACAAACAGGAAGCCAGGTGCACGGCGTTATGTCATGCACGTTGACTTCGATAGCTTTTTCTGTGCAGTCTCTCTCAAAAGCGCACCCGAATACGTGGAAAAACCTACCGTCGTTGCACATGGAGCAGGCACAGGATCGGAAATCGCGAGTTGTAATTACCCAGCAAGGAAATTTGGAGTCAAGAACGGCATGTGGATGAAGCGCGCTAAGGAAATGTGCCCCGACCTTAAGGTTTTGCCGTATGACTTTCCAGCTTACGAAGAAGCAAGCAAGTTATTCTATGAAAGCATTCTAGATGTTGGAGGCATTGTTCAGAGTGTCAGTATAGACGAGGCTCTCGTAGACGCGACCTCCGTCATCCTTTCAGCGGTTGGATCCGGTGGCTCGGGTGTCGATGAGGGAAGTATTTGGCGAGAGCAAGAGAAGGCCGATCAAATCGCATCAGATTTGCGCCGTGAAATCAAGGAAAAGACTGGATGTGCCGTTTCAGTCGGCATTGGCGGCAACATTCTGTTGGCGAAGGTGGCGCTTCGTAAAGCCAAACCAGCAGGTCAATATCAGATCAAGCCGGAGGAAGTACAAGACTTCCTAGGGTGTTTGAAAGTTGATGATCTGCCAGGTGTGGCCTACAGTATCGCTGGGAAGTTAGAAGAGATCGGGATCAAATATGTGAACGATATTCGACAAACCTCCAAAGAAAGACTGATCAATACACTTGGTCCAAAAACGGGCGATAAGATATGGGAGTACGCCCGTGGTATCGACCGCACGGAGATCGGTGGCCAGCCTATCAGAAAGTCCGTTTCGGCCGAAGTCAACTGGGGTATCCGGTTCATCAATCAAGAAGAAGCAGAGGAATTTGTGTTCAACTTAAGCAAAGAGCTGGAGAAGCGATTGCTCAATGAGCAGGTCAAAGGCAAACAGCTCACTATGAAGATAATGAGGCGGTCGCTGGATGCACCTCTGGATCCTCCAAAGCACCTAGGGCACGGAAAATGCGATACGTTCAACAAAAGTATCATCTTTGGTGTAGCGACAAACGATTCCCAAGTTCTTGGGAAAGAGGCAGTCTCTATTCTTAGATCCTACAGGTTCAGCCCAGGCGACATTCGTGGCTTGGGCGCTCAGTTAACTAAACTTGAGCCGATGAAGTCAACCATATCCGCCCCTGATGGAAGCCAAAAGAGACTAAGTTTTGGGACCTTTAGGACACATGGGTCGGCGAAAAAGCCCGTTCAGGATCCCATACAAGATCTAGGAGGGACTGGAGACTTTACTAAATCACCGAGAGTGCGGAGCGAATCCTCGGATCCCATTTTTGATAGTCCATTGACGCCCCGAAAGCCCAAAGCCCAACATCCAGCTCTGACAATAGCAAGGGCGGGAGAGAAAGACGCCAAGGCTCGAACTCCCCTCAACGTTTCTGGGACGCAATTCATCATACCATCAAATGTCGATCCAACGGTCTTGGCTGAGCTTCCGGCAGATATTCGCAGCCGACTCATGGCTCAAGCGCGTAATGGTCCTAGTCCAACCCCTGAACCTGGATATCAAGCATCGGCCGTGAAATCACGTACACAATCTCCAGCACCGTCCGACGAAATCCCGCCGGAGTTTGACTCCGAGGTCTTCAATGCGCTTCCTGAAGACATGAAAGCCGAGATCCTCGCCTCCCATAAGCGACGAGCGAGACAAACGGTGCTCCCGCAGTCTCCGCGTAAGGATCGTATCATCCAGCCGTCCAAGAAAACTACACCTACCAAGAAACGTGGTCCTAATTTATTCTCTCGCGCTCGTGAGCGCCAGGCTGACGCCGGTGCCAAGATCGTGCAGACGAAGTTCCTCTCAAGGCGTGATGCCCAATCTCATGCGCCGCCTGAAGACGAAGCAGCTTCAATGCACGAACTTGATGAGTCTTTTCTCGCTGAGCTACCCACAGATGTGCGGCACGAGGTCATTGCTGACCACCGTCGTCGGAAAGCGCAGCGGTCAGGGCTTGAACTGAAGCTGAATGCCAACAAGCAACAACAGCGGAACCAATATATCGACAGGAGCGATGATGATGACGATGATGATGACGACATTTTACCAGGTGGCCAGATGAAAATCAATTTCCCGCCACTGCCTCCGAAGATAGCCTTCACGACAAGCGGACTCACCACAGTCCCGGAAATCAGGGATATGCTGAAGGTATGGCACGGGGAGACACGATCTCAGGGGCCACATCTTGGGGACGTGGAGATGCTGGAGAACTATCTGGTCAAGGTCGTGACTGAGGAGAAGAATATGGATAAAGTGTCGAAGCTTCTCAGGTGGCTGGAGTATCTCATCGATGCAGATGAGATCGACTCTGAAGGCAAAGAATCTTGGAAAGGGGCATTACAGGATATCAAGACAGAGGTGCAGAAAGCGGTTCAAGGTAGAGGGTTGGCACCTTTGGACATGGGTTAGGTTGTCACATGAGTCATGAAATTTACGATGCTTTACTGCTTTCTCAGATGTTCTGAATACCACTTCGATGACAATACGAACACCGAAAAGAAGATAAGCCTTTAAGTAGTTAATCGTACGAGACACGTCGATATAATTGGATCCTCTAAACTGGTTATGTAGAGGAAATTTTTGTGATCACCATACTGCCTGAAACTACGATTACATTCGTTTTGGCATAGTTATCATTTGGCTTATTTTTTTCGGGTCCCCCAGAAACCGATGGGTTGTGCACTTAATTACACGCTTCCGTAGGCCCCTTCAGTATGGTACGAGATCGTATATCTCATGAAAATGAATACATCATTTATTTTGAACAGGACTCTTGTATCTATAGGCGGCAGCCGATTCCGCATGTCCATCATCTAGATCGCATAAGTGGTATCCTGTAGTTCCTTCAATCATGCGCATCGTCCTTGATGCCCCAGCTTCCCACAAGCCTCATCGCCTTCTCGTCCCCGTCAATGAGCCGGTCGTCCCGCAGCGTATCCGAAAGGCACCGCCATGGATCACGGCTCCCTCCCCATTTAAGTAGGTTTTCTTTCAGCCGTTCGCCATTCGCTCGATCGAGCGCAGCACCACTTTGGCCCGATGAGAAGACAACTCGCCACACTCGCTCCGAGAGCACCTGGTCAAAGAGGTAGCTGTAGTAGGTGCTTCCGTAACCATAAAGGTGACCGAAGAAACCTTGCCATCTTGTGCCCTTAGGATCTGAGGGAAGCATGCCGTGTTCTTGCTGTAAATTATGAAAGACGTCTGTTGAGTCGAAATTTCTCTCGTGGACGATTGGGGAATGATACTGTTGGTCTACCATCGCTAGAAGAATTTGGTTCTCGCGATCTGAGGCCTCGAACCGATTGAAAACACAAAGCTTATCTGCGACCATTTGATATGGCAAAGGCGCATCTGTTTTATAATGTCTAGCAAATAGCGATAAGACAGTAGGGTCTGCACTGAAATGTTCCATCAGCGTAGACGGAAGCTCGGCGAAGTCAGTGGCACATCGAGTGCCTGCGACATTTTGTAGCGATGTTCGAGCCAGGATAGAGTGTATGGCGTGACCCATCTCATGGAACAATGTTTCCATCTGGTAGTAGTCCAACAGCGCAGGCTTACTGCGCTCACCCCTGTCTTGGTGGAAATCGCATACCAATGCGATGGTCGGAAGCTGTTTCACTGGACCAGGTGATTCGGAAACATGCATGCCATCATTAGCTGCCTCGAGTGGCGATTCAAATTTTGGCAGTCCATCAGCACCGTTCTGCTCCCAGGCCTCTTGGACTTGGTCCTCAGAGATCTCTCTTGAGCAGCGTACAGTGAAATGCGCCGGATTTGGCGACTTATCTTCTCTATAAAATAGATCACAGTAAAGTACCGCTACATGCCCATCGGTATCTGAGACTACATCCAGACGCCTAACATCAGGATGCCATGTTTCGCCGGGAAGCGTATCCCTAGGTACGAGTCGTATTCCGTAAAGGCGGGTAAATAATCTCGAAAGGCCCTGCATTACTGTACCCAGAGAAAAATAAGCGGATAGAAAATCATCATGCCGTCTCCGAGATCGCATGGCAGCACGAATACGCTCTCCGTAATAATCTTTATCCCATGGCTGAAGATCTTTAACGGTCGGCTGGCGCAGTAATCTACTCTTCTCCTGAAGCAGAACTTCCATTTCCTTTCGGACTAGAGGAGCATTATGTTTCGACAAAGCTGAGAGAAATTGATGGACAGACTCTGGCGTTTTTGCCATCATTTTATCCTGAAGAGCCATCTCTCCATAGCTGCTAAATCCAGAAACTTTGGCCAGCATGGCACGAGACTTCAGCATAGCCTCCAGAGTCTTGATGGACCGGGCTGACGCTGTTCGAGTCGCATGATAGATAGCTTTCCTTGTATCCTCATCATGTACATTCCGCAGAGCTACCGTAGCTTCGGGAGACATAGTCGGCAGGCGAAGAGTACCTCGACGAACCATCCTCTGGGCCATGACGGGGTCCATACCTTGGAATTTGCTACTAGGGAAATCAAGGTAACTTTGAGCAGGCTCCATGTCCTCCATAAAGCTAGAACCCAGCTCGCTGATCGTCTGGGACACATCCACGAACGCATCTCGATATTCCTGGGGCAAGTGGATGGCTGACTTCTTGAAGTCTTGATATAATAGCTTGGCAACGGTGTACTCTTCCTCGTTCCAGCTTGCAGTGACGTCAGCGTTAGCCAGGGCCTTCTCAAGCTGATCACTCAAGCCCGTAGAGGTATTCAGTTGGTTCATATACATATACACGCTAGACCAAGCTTCGGTTGCGGCCTCTTGAATCTTTGGGTCGGGATGCGTAATGCGCACGAAATCGGAAACATCCAGTACGCGACAAAGTAGATCACTAAGTCTATCGAGATCTCGCACCAGTGCCTTGTATTCGCCGACCGTGGACGCGGCAAGGACTTTGTCCACGACCTTGGAGGCTCTCGCTATTGTAACTTGGGCGAAGGTCGCAAAACCCTGAGGCGAAGTCAGGTATTTATTCCTGAATAGACCGACGTTCCTGCCACTGGCGCTCTCGAGCAAGGGCTTGACGAAGCCCTGGTGGAAAGTCGGCGGGGAGTCGAAGATTTGGCGCAATACGGCATCGTCGTGCTTCGCACCGGGCGGCGTATGGTCGACTGGGATATGTGAAGGGTCATGTCGGGCGATTCCTGGCGCGATGGAGAGCAGACGCCTCTGTTCACATTGCGCGCGCGATACCTGCCGTATACATCTTGGACTGGTCCCGAGACCACGGCGGAGAGTTCCGATCATGGTGCAGTACACATGGTTTTCGCGATGACGAGCCACGCAAATGAGGAGGCTCAAGAGTTGGGCATCTATGTACAAGAAGGGACAAAAGTTGTATAGTGGCAAAGGAAAGAGAATCAGGTAATTGATCACGATCAAATATTGTATTTACACAACACAGCTACCCAGGCATGTAACCGACGTGCCTTGCATGCTCTCCAAGCCATGTCTGAATTATCTGCAGCATACCGCGGGCTAGATCAATACGCAGCTTGCCCGCTTGCCCACTTGCCCACTCATTCACTGCCCGGCGCCTTCCCAGAAAATTCCGACGTTCCGGGATTGGCCGCACCTCCATAGTAGACTAGGACCCGGTCTTGCCAGTTAACGAGTGAAACTGAATGTACCACCAGAAAAGAAAAAGGTACGGAGGTACCTACGTAATGGCCTCTTGCTCCATCAACTCTCCAGCTTCAATTTCTTGTCCGGCCCAGTCCCGTTAAAGGTGTAGACATACAAGTTCTACCTACGTCCATTGCCCACGACATGGCTGCGAGAGTGCTGCTGCGACGTGTAAGTATGGCCCTGATATGGCCAAGCCCAATTGAATATGTCAGGTATTGATTGACTAATTGATCACGCAGCGTGTCGCCGCGCCTTTCATGGCTGCCACTCTGGCTGGAGGAGCTCTGTTTCCCTCGGTTGCGTTGGCAGAAGCACCATCACAGGATCACCACGTATGAGCAATATCGTGCTCCCTCTCTAACTCATTCGTCAATGCTAATCCGCAGAGTAGCTCAAGAAGCCCATATACGATGATTATGAAACTTTCGTTCCCAAGGCCAGCACGCCAGTCCCCTCCCCGACCTCCGACACGATCCCTCAATCAGCCACGCCACCAGTTTCAGACGCACCACCGAAGACTCGCGGTCCGACGCCAACAGATCGCCTCGCTGTGCAGATCGGCCACGCGCGCATGTTTTTGTACAAGTATGCGACCAAAACCGAGGATGCCGTGAACCGTTCTGTAGACGCGGCCTTCGACCTCGAGCAGTCCTTCACCTCGACCGTCGCCAGTCTCGCGCCGCCGCGCTCCTCCGGCGAGCAGCTGATGCCCGGTCTCGTATACGTCCTTGTCGCCTCCATGGCTGGCAGCATACTCACACGTAACCGCAACATACTATTCCGCGCCGCTGGCCCAGTGGCACTGGGCATCGGCGCTGGTTGGCTTGTCATCCCCGTCACCATGGGTAACGTGTCGGACCTGTTATGGAAGTACGAGCAGCGCTTCCCTGCGGTAGCGGATGCTCATATCAAAACTCGCGAGAGCATCCAACGGGGTTGGCATTTCGCCAAGGTCCATGCGGATCTTGGCAAGGCCTACGTTGATGAGAAGGTGGGCACTGCCAGAGATTCAGTCGAAGACTGGGTAAAGCAGGGGAAATAAAAGAAGCCCCTTCGAAATGACGAGAACTTGTACCATAGACAACAGAAGGAATTTTCTTTGTTCACGTCAGTTTTTACCCTTAGCTTAAGCTGGTGTAATTTGGTACATGTCACCTTGATATTCTGTGCCGTCATAAATTTTGAACAGGGCCCAGGCAGTAGACTCGGCCATTATGAGACCGAAAAATACTCCAGGTTATAGTGAGAATGCCAGAATGTAGTAAATAGAGCGCATACAGTCGGTCAACGCTACCTATCTAACGGATTGGTCAAAAGGGGGCTCTCTCTGTCTTCATACAGTATCAATTACAGTACCGAGCTCAACATGCCATTTCGTGTCCAGGTTAGCTGGTAGAAAGCAAGGTCAAGACCCCCGAAGAGCTATTGTGAGCATTTCACACTGCAACTGCCTAAAGGCTTGCGCAAATGTCACATATCATCCGAGCTAACTCGACTGAATAATACTGAAGAATGCCTGGTTCCTAATTCACATTGCACTGCTATGGCAACGTACTGAACTCGGTAATAGATGATGAAATACAATAAGTTATCTCGTGATTCACCTCACCTCGTCACTTATCTTCAGATAACAGCTCTATCTCTTGTATTGTCACGGGCACCAAGCTACCGAAGCTACCAGCACTGCCCCAAGTGTGTTTCTTGGGCCGATCTTTGATGAGTTTCAGATCTTACCAGCACTGTTCTGAGACACCTGAAGGCATAATATTACTAACGGCACTCGCATCTCATGCTACAAAAGGATCACATATGGAAATAGCAAAGCTATGGGAGTTGCGTTTAGGTTATGAGATACGATTACAACCTCTGGCGCGACATGTTCACCTTCAGGGTGATAGCCGAGTCCCAACCCCCGGCGGACAATTAAGAAAGATTACCTCTTACTCTCGGGTATGATGGGGCCTGTAAGATACCTTCTCACCCTACCACAATAAATTTCGTCGATTTGCTACAGGCAAACCGTGGCAAGTATACCTTACCCGCAAGGCACGAAAACACGGCGACTGGCCAACTCGAGCCGCACGAAAATACCTTTGTAACCACCTTGAAAGTATCTTACGAAGCCCTCTCAACTGGTGCTAGGGAACTGCTTGGTTTGACTGCATTCTTAAACGAGGATCAGGTATGCTTAGCACCAATAGAGAGATTCGAGGGTTCAGGCGTGCAGATCATTGTGGTTGGTTCTTTGTCAAATAGCTAATACCTACAGCGCTAGATTCCCAAGCGGAGATAATAGGGCAGATGGCGGATCTCAAGGACTCGTCACTGGTAAGGCAAGATTTTACCGACCAGATGGTCTCCGAACACCATATCATTTCCAAATGAGTGATGGAAACTTTGGCAATCTACAGGCTTCCAAGTAACAGGCCGACTTCGAACGCTCAGCTGTCATTATCTATCTAAAGTCGACACGTGCAATTATTGCCATCGATATCTCGGTATGCTCATGCGCCCAGTGTCGTCTCAAGGAGCGAACACTTCCCTCGGTCGAGAGGTGTGTGAAGCGGAACTCCGCCAACTTATCTGACCTGATAGGCGTTGAATGGATGTCGTGGGCCATACCTGTCGATACCAGGAAGAATACGATCCAACCGGAAATTTGTTTGTCGCAGCCACGAATGTGCCTGATGCAGTACCTCCGTGCTGAGAGCTGACTCAACGACGACTACAGATCCAAGGGAATATGCAAAACAGCGAGCTCGTCCATTTCAAACTTATGTTTGAAAAGATACAGCTATTCGACGATGAGGGTATGGGTGTGTAGAAAGAGTAGTGCAATAGCGATAACAGAGCACTGCAGCAGTTACTATCGCATACTTAGTTATCTCGCAGTATACTAAATTCTCGAAGTATCCGAGTAACGATCCATTGGATAGTTGGTAGGCAGATGAGTGCTGCCTCCAGCTACTGCGGCTCACAGACAAGATGATAGGGAAGTAATTGCTTTAGAAAGCGTATGGGGGGTTTGTGTTATTCTAAGGCCATTTCTAAACCAGTCTATCAAATCTTATGCAATACCCTTCTCCCAAATCAAATTGATCTATCTCTGTGCAATTCCTTGAAGTCCTGTACTGCTTGATAGGTGCACTCGGGGTGCATAGGCCTCCGTTGTCAACACTATTTGACCTCGTTTTTGCCATACCTGATGAGCATACTCAATACTCGTTCATAAGTCCACATCGTCACTGCGCTCGCAGGTGCAGCTTTTATTAGGCTGACTGTCAATCCCCTGTACAGCCCTCGTATGCCCTCGGTCGCCAAAATTATCTGTATCGTACGAACCGTACCTCTGTACTCAGGAATATTCTTATGGACATACTTGCTCCTCGTAGGCCCCTGGACTTGGATCCTCTTCCGGACGAGGTCCAGGGGAAAAACACCCGTCTTCGCCACGATACTAGCGAGCACGCCGGCGGTTGCGTCTCCGGTTCCCCAGGGTAGCTGCAATTGAGACATTGGCAACCGCGCCGTCTCGTACATGGCAAAAAAGAGCCCCATGAAAGGCACAATCTGCGCCAAGCCCGGAGCCAGGCCGCGAAAAAAGCCCCTATGCCCTTCATCTCGGTGAATGCTTGTTATGGCGCGATATAGCGATGTGTAGATGCGGTCGTTCCCCTGGGCCGCAAAGCGCGTGCGCAACAGGTCCAACGGGTAAGTAGTCGCGGTAGCCGTTGCGCCGGCCGTAGCTCCACCAATGAAGCTCTCGATCGAGTGCGGCAGTGCACTCTGCTTGCCCTCGCCAAAAATGCGGTGCAGCAGCAGCGTCGTCGATCGGTATGTCGTGAACTGGATGGCGGCGTAGCTCACGTACATGAGCTCGGCAGGGACATTGCCCTTCCAGAGGCCTGTGATGCCTTCATGGCGCACGATGTGGCGCAGTGTGCGTAGCGTGCCCTTGTAGACCGGCGAGTTTGGCGAGAGGCGGGCTTGTGAGTGTGGATCGGACAATGAATGTGATTGGAGCTGTAGTCGGATCTTGACGACGTCTAGGGGCGCGATGATGAATCGCGAGATCAGACCCGCCGTTGCTCCGGCGGTGACAACTTGAAGACGGGAGCCCTGAGCAGCAAGAGATTAGCGCTCTGTGTAGATGCGAGCATAGGCCGCCCGAGCAGCAAAGACGCGAGGGTGAATACCTGCTTACCTCATCTTGAAGGCGCTGGCCAGCCTGCGACATACATCCGCGAGGCCCTGCCCGGACTGGGGATAGAGACGGTTGAAGCGGAGGCTAGACACTGCTCGATTGGCACGAGACCTGTGACTCTGGCGTAACGGTGCGACGTTTTGCCTCTCGCCGTCTGATGGCAAAAGTCAATCTGATCTTATGTCGTCAACGACCGAGACGGAGGCAACAGAGTTCGACTGACACCTCACGTGTTGATGCAAGTTATCAATTTGTCGACTGTCCGCTAATGCAAGGAGGGTCCGGTGACATACGCCGACGAGCTCTGCCGAGGTTTAGGTCATTCGGGCGATGAAATTATCGCGATGTTGTCTCGTTAGGAATAGCTTGCGGTTGCAGCGCGTCCACTGTGCGTGCAGCTGCGGCTGAAGTCTGAAGTTTCCCAATGTCGCGGTTGTCGTCGGTCGAATTTTTTTGATACCGATCACAGTCCAGATCAATGGCCGATGGCCGATGTTGAGAGACACAACGGGATTGAGTGACGTAGCGCGCCTCCCCCTGCTTCTATCCAATCCGTCTGGATGGAAGCATCGCGCTAGTTTCATCCATTGGACTGCATTGTAATGCTCCGGCGGTTTGGAGCGCTACTAATAAGCCTACAAACGGTCATCCAGCAAGGTAAGGCACCTACAGGCTACCATAGGCTTATGTATGAGATACATACCGACCTAGCACTGACCTGTGAGTGAGTGGTAGGGCTGGCCACCTCAAGTACCTATAGAGAATACCCTGGCAGCCTGGCAAGCCCAGACTCGGCCCTTCCCGGTCGTTCGTCTGCAATGTCAGCAGGTATCGAGAAGGATCAGGGGCGTTGATTCGTCTGCAATCAGTGACGCCCTTGAGATACCTTCTTGTTGATAGCGTGCTGACCATTCTCGTCATTGCAAGCAATAGCTATTGCCATACAGTAGTATGCTTAAGAGATGTCAATAGTCACGAGTCACGGCTGTTGCTAGGAGACAAGGTATCAACTTCAAAATCCATCGTAAGTATATACCTGTCGCGGTGCTAATGACTCTCTTGCTGGTTCCCAGAGGTGCTTCCGTCCGCCCGAACCGAACCGGCGCTGGCTGAAATGGCCGGTGGACTTGTCTTGCTTGTGCATGTGGGCTGTGGGCTCTGGGCGAATGGAGACTGGGAATGCTTCAGGGCGTATCATTGCCAACTCCAAGTCGCGAACCGCGGGGATCGGATGAAACCTCCCAAAGCGCCCACATCCAGAAGACATAGATCATGCGACCCTTAACCCTCACGGCCCTTCCTCTCGTCTTTCTGCAAATTGCACCACTTCCACCAGGCTTTTCACCTCTTACCATCGCAGCCTCTCCAACAGACTTGTGGTGGGCCGTACCTGACACTTGGGACAGTGCAAGCAACGCCTCAGTGGATCATTGCATTAGCTCGAGTCAGCTGGTTGGACAAGTACATTCTCTGCGCAAACTACTTCCTTTTGTTGCATGTGATACCTCTCCTATGAACGGCTCGTCCCAATGGGTTTGAAATACGAGCGCACAGCAACAACCACAGCAACATTCCCCAACAACACATCCTCACAGTTGCACGCGATGACGGCCTCTACCATCAGACAGCCGAATATCCAACAGGTTGCTGGTCCTGTTGTAGCTGTCCTTCCAGCTGCTGTAGCATCGCTAAAACCAGCCGACTCAATTCTACCTTTTCTCTCGCCCATCTTGCGACAGCGTGTTCAACTCCTTTCCTCAGCCTCCAGTAACGACCCCTGGATTCGATTGCTATGCTACGACACTTCCAAAGTCCCAACATTGACAGAGATAGCTCGTAGCGAGAGCCTCGAACCTCATCCTGCTTCAGGCGAAATCGAAATCGACTGGGATTACGACTCCGAGACTCAGTACAAACGTTTAGATGAAGAGACACTTCAGGCGCTGGTAGCGCTGAATGAATTGGGTCTCGTGTTTCGTCTGGTCTACTGCACTGGCGATCCTGTAGGGGACGGCTGGAAAGTTGGCGAGGTCACAGTGGCCGATAAACCGTCGCCTTTCTCGTCATTTGGCGGAGTGTCAACTATCGCCGAGGCCGAGAGGCAGTACAGCGATTCCAAGTCCAAGAAAACAGCACCCACGTTGGCTCCGAACCCTGGGGTACATGGCGCCGAGGACGAGGACGAAGACGATGACGACGATTACTGGGCAAGATACGATGCCACACCAGGTTCTAAAACGCCAGCTGCTAAAAGGTCGCCTGCTCCACAGTCAATGCAGACCTCTAATGCCGGTGCTGAGGACGACTATTACGCACAATATGATGATGTCCAGCCGGCGATGGACAATCATGATCCTGACGAGGAGGCCAACATCGACGCTATCGCTCCACCACTTGGCTTAGCCAATCCTGCTCAGACAGACGGCATCGAGGAGGTGCAAGTAAACGAAACACAAGGCACTTGGACATTGGCGGAACCACCCAGATCACCTTCAGCACACTCGAGAAGCGGCGATGACCCAAATCTTGTTCATCCTCATCCCAGACCAGCTTCAAGCGCCGGGTCCGCAGCGTCAGTAGAAAGGCTGGAAGCAGCAGCGGCAAAACAGGAGCAGAGCGACTTCGGGGTTAAACAACACGTTTCACAAAGCATCAAGAGCTTGTATATGTTGTCTCAGGCCTCGGGTATTGATCGTGAGGAGTTCGAACGAATGGTGAAGTCGGAGCTGGACACATTTGGCTTGTCGGAGGACTGATGACGGATGGTAATGACTTACGTGCATGGCGTTCTGGGCGATATCATTGGGAAGTTTTTATGCATGAAATGCTTTGGGCATTGGGTCGGTGTTAGGATGGCCGCATAAGGTTTGGCATCAGAAATATATATGTTCGCTGCTTGATGAATATCTTGGTAACACACTAAACAGTCTGATCAGATGAGAGTGACCATCGCAGTGGTATCACTGGAATGCAATTAAGTAGTGGTAGGTTGCAAGGATGACCATCACGGTGAGTTGATCTGTTGCTCCTCATGTTTATCTTCCTGGCAGCCTGATACGAACGCTCACGAGCTACACGTTTTGATTATTGTCAGTGAGTTGATTTGTCCGACATCTCGTCCAGGACAATTGAATCACAGGTGCCTACAAGGTTACCTAGTGGCTAAAGTACCTACCTCCTGGCAGGTATGTAGGTGGCGGCCCGGACCCGACTCCACCTCCTTACCTACCACCTGCAGGGCCTGCCCGGGGTCCAGGGCTTGGTAAAAATGCCGGCAAATCTGATATTCCGCCTGCCAGCACCTAGCCAATCAAGTTGCAGCAAGAGCAACCTGAGCTAGCACCAATTGGAAAAAAGTGAAGCTCTTCAGCTCCAAGTCCCTATCCAGACTTTAGGAATGGGATCAGCCTCACATTCCACCACATAATGTTGCGACCCAGATTAAGGATACCCCGAGTAGGGGCCCTATTAAGGCAGAGCCAGGCTGCTACAATATGCCGTAGCTATCACACCCCCCCGGCGCTCGACCAATTCAACGCAGCCGAAGGCGTTCCTGGCCTATTGTCCGCGGATGGCTACCACTTGGCCTGGACGGCATACATGGGCCATGTAACAGAAAAGCTCAACAGACTCACGGCGGGTAAGGAAACCAGCCTCCATGCTTACCACTCCCATTAATGGGGGATGAGTCGAGCACAATGTGCCGCGCAAGTAGCTGACCGCGTAATCAGGGACCGACTTCGAGCAAACCGAGGCCGTCAAGATCGTCAAGAGCACAGCGCGAGAGCCATCGCAAGCATCCGTCTTTAACTACGCCTCCATGGCTCACAACAGCCACTTCTTCTTTAAGAACCTCGCGAACCTCAACCGCCCCATCCCCGGCGCCTCTTCTCCCGCCGCCGACGCCACGGCAAACCCAGACGCACCCGCGCCAGCTGGCGTCCCAATCCCCGAGCGCCTACGCCTCGAGATCGAGAAGAACTTCAGCAGCGTCGAGACGCTCCGCCGCGAGTTCCTGCTGACGGCACTCGGCATGTTCGGCCCAGGCTTTGTGTGGCTCGTGAAGAACTCGCAGAGCCAGGATCTCCGCATTCTGACGACGTACCTCGCCGGCAGTCCGTACACGGCGGCGCACTGGCGGCGCCAGGGCCTCGACATGAATACTGCGTCGGGCGACTTGAAAACCGCCAGTGAATACCTGGATCGCAACAAGGTCGGTTATGGTAACTCGAAATACGGCAGGTTTGAACCAACAGCACCAGGCGGTGTCGACGTGATACCCCTATTATGCCTGAACACCTGGGAGCATGTGTGGTTGAGAGACTACGGCATAGAGGTTGGTGGTCAGGGAGGCAAGCGTCAATTCGTCGAGAACTGGTGGTATTGCATTGATTGGAACAAGGTCGAGCACGCTGCCGGGTATAAGGCGCAGAACAATTTCGTATAGATGTGAAGAGTTCTGCTTTTTCACTGGCGCCGTTGTAAGAGTATTACCTAGGTCTCGTGAGAGCGCCTCTGTGCCATAGCTAGATATGTAAAATGTACAAAAATGCCCTTGTGTACACCTGCAGTATATCAAGGCATCGCGAAGTGTGGCTGTCAGGTGACCAAGAGTGACAAGCAACCCTACGACGATGGATGGTGGAATATCATGAATCTGTTCACCAGGAGCTGCACGGCCTCACTTCATATGCGGTACGATAAACAAGTGAATGATTGTGGTGTGGTTGACTGTACAGAACTATCTCGTCGTCTTGAAACGCTCAAGCGTTTGCTCATTTACAGCACAATCAGCCAGCCTATTACATCAACCTGGGAATCTAGGTATTAGCCTTCGAACTATTAAATAAGGGAATACAACTGCAACCGAGTTAACAGAACCCCTAAAACGAAACCGTATGCTCTCAACAAAATGAAAGCCCCTTTAATACATCCAATCCTCGAAGAAGGGATGAGAAAACACCATCACTACCAACGCATAAACAGAGGAGTTTTTACCAAGCTTCACTGTGTGCTTATAATCGCTTGATGTCATGCGCCATGAAGGGGTAATTGAAGTTACCTAAAGCCGCTGAGCCTTCCGTCAGCACCCGTGTGCTTGAGCGTATGCTAAACTAGATTAACGAATCCGATTCGTTCTAAGAATGCCTGCTCCTGTGTTATTTCCAAGATAATAATTCGGTCGCCATCTAGGAAATCAGATAGAGCCCGCTTAATCAGCCCCTTTGTAACGTCCTCGCTGTTTCCCTATGGAAATCCTATTATAATCGAGTTCTAGCAGGCTAGGTAAGTTTTTGTACTCTTTTCTTACTAGTTGCATTACGTACTGTACAAGTGCTTGTCTGTCCCTGAAGTTCGTTCTTGGTAATGAGTCTGTAGTGCTTAACTATCTTGAAAGCCTGACTAGTTTTCCGGCACTGCGCGCCATGATGCTACCAAACTGTCCACTTGCTCAACTCCTCGCCCCAATCCATACTGCCTATTCTTTCATTCCGAACTGGACGACTTTGAAGCGGCGTAACTCGAGTACCTCAGGTCGGTAGTCGTGTAATCGCAAAGAGACTAAGCCGATGGGCCTTAACTTCTTAGCGGCTATATGTATTAAGTCACTCCCGTCGATAGAAGCCGTCAACAATCTCACTTTGAAGTTTGTATGATAGCATTTCATGTAACAGGCATCATATCTTGACACGATGCCGGGGGTGAGGATCCCAGAGTAGATGAGAGAAGTCTTCGCCGGGAGATCCCAGCTGATTTCAGAATCGAGGGCAGCCAAGTCGAAAATTTTGCTATTCAGGTTGTTGTAAACAGTGAAAATTTGATAGATGTGAGTGCTTCCTATGTTGTCTATTTGGCTATAGTACATTTTAAGTGGTTGGTAATCGGCTATTGAAAGACAACGATGAACAAAATGACTTCTCTCTTAGATTGGTCCATTTGAGGTACTATATCCTAATCACTTTTGGGATGTGTGCGCCATTTAAAACGTTCAATGTGCCTACCAAGAAACTTACTCCCATTCCATCTAATCCAAGGACCGTTCGCATTATACCATTCCGAAATCTATAATCTTCAGCTGTCCACGGGAGGGTATTGTCTCGGGAAAGTCCATTGCATTACCTCCTTGACAGCTCGCAGGATCGCGCACGCCCTCCTGACCTTGTTGGGACAGATATGTTCTCATAGAAATGTTCTTGAAGGACGACGCACGCTCGAATGATTCCATCGCGAACAGCCGGTCTGTAACGGGTAATGCACATGGTCGTCAGCTTCATCCTTTTTCTTTTTTCTCTCTCTCATTACAGAGGGTGGTGACCCCAGTGTTGGCCTGTTTCTCACTTGCCTCAGGTAGAATGATACCATTCACCCACACAGATTCGAACACTACATTAATATCTATCACCAGCGGACACAGATTGATGCGAGTCCTAGCCCTCCCAGAAGACCCAAAGGGACATAGTTGTGATGGTTATCACATACGAACCTGAAAGGTCAGCCCGCGATGACGGACAAACAAACAAACACGCAAGGTGACTTGACTTCCTGACGCCGTTATTGCGTCTTACCCCCGAAACTCATTCCTTCTGATCTGTCTCCTCATTTGTTTATAGCTGGGAATAATGAGCTGCTGCTACAAGTACTTGCCCCAGGTAGTCAATCCTCGATCAGCGGCTTGGTTCCGTAAAACAGACCCTTCTGCTCATCTGCAAGGTTTGAAAGATGAATGTATGCATACATCTGGAATGGACTGAACTTATTTAATGGCTTGAGTAAAACAAGGATATGATCATTCCAAAGCCAGGTCCGGCAGTTACGTTGCCTTACTGCCTTCAACCGTCGACATGGCTCTGCTTAACGGGTGTATCAACCCGAACAGTGGTAGGAAACTACGGAACATGACTTCACGGTTTGCGGTCCACAGGAGGACACGACTTCAATACGTATACGTTTGCATTATTTTGGCATTCTTCGTATTCCACCCCCAACTCCTCATCATCAAAACTGACGTATCATCTGTCGGTGCTAAGTCAATGACCTGACTAGATGGGGAACCGTAAGGAGCGTATGGCAGCATACTACGTAACATGAATCTTCCTCAACTTCGTTTTCTCTGTCATTCCGTCACTTCGTGTCCACTTCTCGTCAACATGTCTGATTAAAAAAAAATAGACAAAATTACTCGCTCGCTGGCTGGCTTGCTTGCTTGCTTAAAAGGTGAGGTTTTTGCACTCAAATGAACCCGGGATATCAAGAATAAGAAAGATTCTGCCCCTCAGATATAAGAGGGCAGAATGCGAAACACAAAAGAAGAATGCATAGTCGCCTCCCAAACAGAAGGCGGCGTGGTATAACTTCCGTACTTAACGAGTGATGTGACCAACTCCCAGGTTAGATCATGTTTCCGTTGACGCTGACTTCAAAGCCTTCGCCCTTCTGCTTGAGTGCCTTGGCCAGCATCAGCTCGCGCATCCAGTCGATGCGCTCGTCGCGGCTCTTGACCGCGAAGTGGTGCGTCTTGCCCGTGCCGTTGAAGCTGCCCTCAAGCCCGCCCGTCAGGGGCCCGGACCCGATGCTCTGGCTCTCGCGCTTGCGCAGCCGCCGCACGCCCGCCACGGGCTTGCCGTCGTGCGGGTCCTGCGGGATCAGCTGGAAGCTGAAGGCCGCGACGTCCTCGGGCTTGCCGCCGGCGCCGCCGCGGCTGATGTTCATGGCCTTGAAGGCCGCGTTGAGCTTCGAGGTCGACGAGAGCGACGAGCACGCGATCGCGTAGTCGTCGATGTCGATGTACTCGAGCGTCCGCTCGCGCGTCATGGCGTCCTTGTGTAGCGCTAGCCGCGTGCCCTTGAGGATGGCGTACTGGTCGTGCCACTCGTGTCGCAGCATCTTGGTCTTGCGCTTCTTGACCGGGCCTTGATACGTGATGCCTTCGGCATCTTTGACGGTGCCGGACAGCGTACCATCGAGGGAAGGGAGAGTCCGTTCAAACGCAGAGCGCTGGCCAGATGACCAGGGGAACTGCGCTCGAGGAGGTGCTTGAAGGGGCTGATGCGGGCGGGCTGGTCTTGGGGGTGATGCTCGGGATGATGGTGAAGGAGGCTTGGGAGTCGTGCGCGCGATTGGGGTGGTGGCATCTTCCTCCACCGGGTCCATGATCTGCAGAGACGGTCGGTGGGAAGTCCTCGACTTTGCTGCCGTACGGGACACTGGGTCTGCACGATAACCCATGTCCGGGGGGACGGACTGTGACGCATCTCGTGCGACTGGTCCAAGGGGAACTGAGGTCAGTGGCACGTCCATGTCCGAGAAGGGAGTGCCAAAACGGTAGGGAGCCACAGGTGTTGCCAAGTCAGGCGACAGAGGATCGGCTTTGGACATTCGATGAGGCACAAATGACGAGCGTTTTGGCTGCGTAGTTGAGGGCCGAGGTGGTGGCACCATTGGTTGCCTTGGCGTCTGCTGTTGAACGGGAATGGACAGCTTCGGGAGCGCACGTAGACCTTGATGAGGTGCCTGGCCTCCAGGATAAACCTCGAATGGGGGTGTAGGAGGCACCTCACTGGAACCAACGCCTCCCTCCGTGTGCTGGAAATCCAGAAACTGTCGTACATTATCCTGGGGGTCTCGTGTCTGCAAATTGCGAAGTGCGGCTTCTTGCAGGTATTGGAGTGGAGGAATGCCAGGGCCAAGGACATCTGATGAAGCGACCACTGAGGGAACAGCATCAGAAAATGGTCTCAAGGCTTCGGTAGACGACGGCCGGTTGATGGCAACTGCGGTGCTCGGGTTGCCTGGGTCTCCGGCGACCATGATGATGCCGCCTTTGTCCATGTCGACGAAAGGGTGGTCGTTCTTGAACGCCTCGATCATGCGTTGTTGTCGCTTGAATTTGGAACAGTTCGCACCCTTCGAGCAGTTGTGTGGCTTTGGCATCATCTGCTCAATACCCACAATCGACACTGACTCCAGGGGAGAGATGATGTCCTCATGAGAAGGCGTTCTCTTGCTCTGGCTGCGTTTGGGTCCTTGAGGCTCGCCCCTCTCTGCTTTCTCGATCTTGCGCCTTTCCCTCCGGACCTCCTTGCTTTCCTCGTCCTCGATGGGAGTATCAGGCCTAGGCGACATTTCCTTCTGATCTCTCAAAACGTGTATTTCATTCCAAACCTTTGTACGTACGCCAAACGACTTGATGTGAAGCTCCCTCAGGTCTTCAAACTTCAATGTTATTAAGATAGCACCGTTGATATCATTCTCAATGAACTTCTCAGCGACGGGGACCTCAACGCCAGCATTGAGCATCCACTGCGCCACCTTCTGCGGCGACCACATCGCCAGATTAACTGGGTCCAGTTCCTCATAGGTGAACTGGTATGGGCTCATGCGTGAGCGCGGGAGTGGATCATGAATGACAGAACGAAGGTCGGACTCATACGGTCTTGCCGTTTTGGGTGTTATTGGTGACAGGGAGAGTGCCTCTTGGAACTCGGAGGCTGACGACGCTGTAGATGATCGGAATAGGTGTGGTCCTCTCGGTCCCTCAACTGGTCTCGCCGGGTCGAAGTCGAAGGGATAAGCCTCGCGAGCCCTGCTCGACCTGGGCGTATGTGCCTCATCATATGAGGACAGTGTTGTCGCACTTTGCTGACCCGACTGACGGCGTTGTTAGCATGATACGAAAAGCACGATAATGGCGGTCCAAATTATCATACCGAGTTCAAGCTCACTCGTGGTGAGTTTTGCTCATCGTCTTCTATCTCGCTAACAATATCCTCTTCATCCCAATCCGTGTCCACAATCTCAGTTGCTACAGATGTCGGACGCGGCTCGAGGCCTTTCAGGCCGAAGAAAGAGTCGTGTAGTAGACTCTTTTGGCGCATTTCTCGGTGCGATCGCTCGCTAAAGCGGATGGATTGTGTATTCTACCGGCGAACAGTTAGTGCCGACGCACTCAAAAGGACTATTTCATGCTATAGTCATCGGTTTAACGATTTACTCACCATCTTGGGTATATGTGTAGTATAAAAATCGCTGCATGCAGTTGCGCTTTTGGTATTTCGCCGTTGCCGGCCTGGAGCTGTTTTCTAGAAGCCGAGGATATATGAGATAAGTGAAGACAAAAAGAAAATGCTTGCTATGGGTATCCGAGGGAGAGGTTCAACGTCGCAAAAGGGGAAAAAGACCAGCTAGAGCGAGATCACGGGCGCCTGCGGATAGGTATATGTAGGAGACAAGGTGTATAATCGGTTCACAGCAGTAGTATTATGCAGGAAACAAACGATGTGATAACGAGGGCCTGTCACGATGTGATTTGCTTCTGGGCCTTGGAGACAGTCGCTATCACTGCGTGTGCAGCACGCAAAGTTGCCCACGACTCGTCACTTACAGTGGTCGACCACCCCTAATAATAGCATTGCCTGAGCGACCAACAGTCAACCAACCACTCACGAGAGCTAGCCACGCAGAAGACAGGCTGGTTGGACGAGATAGTGAGGAGTGCAGAAATGCGGTCGAGCAGGCCGAATTATCATTGGTCAGGATATGCTCTTTGACCCCAGAAATAGCTGGCTAAGCGCCGACGAGCTTGGGCACGGGTGGCTAGGGGGCCTTGTCCATCCTTCCCCCAAGCTCTCTGGTCTCGCCATCGCCAGATGCGATCCATCAAGCCAGTCAGCGCCGTTATTCCTACGATTCCCTGTACGGCTTGGAGAGCGCTGCACACAGGCTTAGCCGTCAGGAAGCCAGAGTGGCTCATGCGCAGTGCGCGAACGACAGCACCAACCATCATGATACTGACCAAACAGGGCCGGCGCAGACTCGAGATAGCGCTGTGAGATGTGTCAATCAAGCAACCGCCATCTCTGAAGTACCTTGTTAGGCATGCACAGCAGATCACTTCGATCTGGTCGAAGCCCGAATTTTGCATTCCCGCAAACACCCCGCCCGAGTCGAGTTCGGTAGCAATAGATTAGAGCATTGGGAAAGGCGGTAAACCGGTTGCAAAGTCGGTCTACTCATGAGGTACTGTCGGGTAGCACTGAGTCACTTTTGGCCCGCGAACTACCGCAACGGGCGGAAATTTTCACGATAGCAGCATAGATGGAAGAGGTCGAGTGCAAGAGTCCATCGTCGGTGACTCGGCATTCCTAGACCGGGCACGGGAAGCGACATTTCCATTGTCCAGAGCCCCCAGCTTCTGCCGCTCCACTGGTGTTTCCGGCCTCTCAGTGTGCTCAATGTGCTCAATGTGCTCCAGGGTCACCACTGCGTACCATGCTCTGGACTCGACCCCTCTCTTGCGTGACACGTTGCACCCACTCTGGACTGTGAATTGGTGATTCTGGCTTTCCCACACCTCAGGTACTCAGTTTTACCATGGATGATACGGCTTCCCCTCAAGCTACATGTACCCTGGACGATCTGAAGAGACTAGTATCTCCCTGGCGGGGACGGGGCCGACCAATCAGAGTCTCAAGATGCACATTCACGAGACCTTCATGTCCCTGGAGGGGTCCTCCCGCGAAAAGACCGTTCGGCCCATTTGGGTGAGTCAATGGACGTGGAGAAGCACATGATATTACTAGTAGTTTGTCAAATTCTCCATGACCCGGTCCTGGGCACATGATATCCTTTCCATGTCCTTCATCCCCTCTCTACTACGTGGGTGGCTTCTGACTAGAGATGGTGAATCAATCAACTTTCAGTGTCAATGAGGGGAGGCGGCCCTGGGGCAGACGTGCTCAGCATTCGGTCCCGGGGGAGAATGCTCATCTTTCGACTAGCCCTTCAATGGCAATGCTTGGTCCTTTTTGGCTCGGGAAAGGCCATCGGCTCAATGGTGAATGACGAATCAGGCAGTTGGTCAAGCCGGCATCACTAAAGATACCGTGGTAGCGCTGCGGGTGTGCATGTGTGGAGAACGCAAGTTTCCGTGCTGAGACCTACCTTGGCTACCTTAGGTCGGCTAGTATAGTTCTCCCGCGAAGGCGTGATGGCAACTTTAGCAAGACGGAGGCTAAGAACGGGATACACCGCGTTTACTAGTATAGCATCAACTTCAGACACGTACACGTACAGTCGTCAAGGTCATAAGGTTCTATTCAGATATCTCATCAAAACATGAGGATCGATACTTGGGATCATCACGACATTCTAAATCCGGCTCCTAGCAACAGAGACTGGACGGTATTCTGCATGGTATGATCCCTTGAACCTGATGTGCTGTGATTCGGCCTCGTGGATTCCGAAGTTCTCCGGGTCGATGGTCTCACTCACAACCACAAGGGTTTGTCGGGACCGGGAAAACGAAATTTACCTTAGATACTCGAGATGCCGTGGTGTGATGCGTTAATTACCTCTCATCAAGACAACCGGCCCTAGTACATGAATTTGGGTGAATGTGTGGGCAGCGCATCTGGTCTCGGTACCGACTAAGGTCTTGTCTACGGAGCCCCAGATCTGGTAACCCAATGAGGGCGACGGAACAGGTCTCGCTTCACATCACATGAGGTTCTTCCGACGCGAGATCATGTGCCTCTGTCTGGATCGTTGAGGTCTGCGAATGGTCGTGAAAGGTGAGCGAATGCAGTCTTGCCTCCGATTTGTTTTAGCCTCGTATTCCGAAAAGCAAAGATGTGTATTGTCCGCCTTAGCTAACGGGAGTAGCGAATGGCGAGCGATATGGCGCATTCCGTGACTGCAGGTAATCTTAAATGAAGGGCGGGATGGTGGAAGGAAATGGCACCACTGATCCTCGGCACAGAGTAATTAGGTACACAGCACTTACGTTCAAGATATAATGAAGCAACCCTTGCGATAGATTACCTCGTTGAATTGGCATGGCTCGTGTCCCCACATATCACAGTGACAGCTTCTTGGGTCGTAGCCCGCGGAATGATCAACCTAGCCTCCCGCATGGACAAAGGCAGCATTGCGTTGTGATGATTTGCATCGACCATGGCGACGTGGGCTTTTGCACAGACGGTACAGCCACGCGGGCGGGATCTTTGCCAGCACGCTGATTCCCGAGTTTGAGTGGCTACGAACTACTATCTACCTAGGATCAGCCGGGTGATGATGAATCGGACTGATGAGTCTGGATGCGACGGCTTCCAGGAATTGCTCTCGACGTCGGCGGTATATGGATCTGGTTGAAATTGACTAAGGCTAAAGACTTGCTGTGGCCTCGACAGTAGCTCGACCGAGCTGCGGAGGGCTGGCCATCTGCACGCTACCGTGCCGTGGAACTCATGCCATCACAGTAATACTTCAAGCACGCGAACAAGGACTACGGATTCTGCGAACAGTGCCAAGCCTCAAACTGGTCTATGTATGTATGTCGATGCATGAAGCAAAATGCAGAAAATGTGTGTGACCTACTAGGAGTGCGATCGCCGATAGAATCATTATCACATAATGCAGATGTCTTGTACGGCTGCAGGAGCATGGTAATTACCTCCTGTGTGCCTGGCGCAGCTACTTGCTGATAAGTTAGTAGAGCATTTATGAGGCTGTGAAGGGATACCCCCGACGGAGCCAAGTATGGTCAAGATTGGGATTGTAGATGATAACAGTTCAGATGAGTCTGTGATCATGCTCCAGGTCAGGTCAATGGCCAAGGTGAAGAAGATTCCGATATCAATGCGGAGAACATGGGGCAAGCTCGCAATCGTTGCGGTACCGCATGCTGTAAGCGAGGAACCTTGAAGCCTGTTGAGAGTGGGCACACGGGCTGACTCGCGCACTTTGTCATTCAGCAACGCTGGGACATCTCTAGGAGAGTCAGGCTAATAGTCAGAATCACATTACCTCAGGTGTGATGGTGACCAGAGACCATAATTAGCCCAGATCTTCTGGGCTTGTGTGGGTTAATTCAAAAATAGCACATGTTGGTGAACGTTGCAAAATAGAGTGTGATGCTTAGCGCCTGGCTTGCAGAAGCTATGTGTGTGTGGCCCAAAAGTTAGCCCAGATAACTCAATATTAGCCCAGAAATAGAAGCTGACCAAATTAACCCATCGATATGTCCTTGGCATTCTGTCACGTACACCTGCACTAGGAGCCATAGTTGAGCCGTGCATTAGAGCTGGGGACTCCTTGTACCCTGTCTCCAGGCGGGCATACATATGTATGTGCATGTCGTTGATCATCGTCCATCAGCCGGCGTACACGGGCCACGGCTCCTTTAGCGATCCAGTCTAGCCCTGTACATCGAGGTTCCCCCACCAAAAATTCCTAAAGCTTTGAGGAGCATGGACCATCTCTTCTCGCTCCGCGCCGCCCACATGCATTTCGGCAGCAAGCAAGCTTGGGCCGCCTCAATATCTTGGTACTTACCTAGGTAGGGGAAGGGGAGTGTGAGGGATCTGACATCTGTAAAGCGGTACCCGAGATACCTTCGCTGACCAGGTAGATGTACTATTAGGTATGTTGATGGGTTGATTTCAAATGCAAGCCGAGCAAGCCACCTATCTTTGCCATCGATAGCTGCCTTGATGTGGAAAGAATCCGTACGAGGAATCTAAGGAAGTAGTAAACAGCACTAGACCTTTAGATGCCGTGCCCTTCTTTACAGGACATGGAAATGAGGTAGGTACGTAGGTACATCACGACTGGTGGTATCCATGTATTGCAGCTTCAGACCCCACAGCCAGCATACTTCCTTGACTTCCCGCTGCTGCATGGAGATTGGCTCGAGCAGAGTCTTGGCCGACCGCTGGTCGTATGGCCTGTCCTTGGCTTACCCCGGTCATCATCAGATATTCAGAGCTGCAATTCCAGGGCCACAGCCAATCCGCATCTTCATCAGGCTTCTGTCACCTCCCGCTAGAGTCGCCCAACAGTGAGTCGACGCGCCGGGTGAATCCGCCGTTAGCGCTAACTGTAGATACGCCTCGAATCAGATGTTCCAGATCGCTCTTTCCTTACCTTGGCCTTCGCCAACGTCATTCTCCTAACAGGTACCTAAAGAAGTAGTACCTAAATGCCTCCTACCTACCTAAGTACCAGGTAGCAGAGGTAGTAGGTAGTCGCAGTTTCGTCCTCCTGCCCATACTCCTAATCCGGACCGTGCCACAGCAACGTCGTCGAGTCCAGCGACACAGGCCAAACACCCTGCTCCGACAATGTGGTTATCGTGCGACGTTGTAGTGCCACATGTGAACACTCTTCAACTCCATCGCATATTCAACGTAACACTATCATCCCTTCGTCGTGTGCTCCAAGTAACAAAGCACCGGTATCGAACACGTCTAGAATACCTTGGGACGACGTCGTCTGTACGCTGCCTCGGTTTGTTTGCGTCTGCTTTGCCTGTATACACACTTGTCGTGGCTGCGTAGACCGAGAGTCTTCTGTGGATCGTGCAGTAACTACATACAGGTAGTGTCCTCCGGAGAGCAACGACTGGCTCATGTTGCCAACCAATCGCGCTGCTCACCTTGCACCTCTTCGCACTCATTGGAGACTGCCAAATATACACGACGGGAACCTTTGATTATCTCAAAGCCATAGTCAAACCACTGAGCCCGGTGTTCAAGGTAGCCAAAAGATCCCTTCTCTTTCGAGCAACTGGGGCTCCCGACCGGCCGCGCCATCGCCATACTACTGTGCATGTCCCGGCCCGTGATCCTCCAAAACTAATAGGAGGTACCTTATGTACTTCCATACCAGCGCGGCCATCAGCTAAATTCACGCAAACAATACCCCACCCGACCATGGTTCTTCCGGATAAGGTAAGGCATGAGATGAGGTGCGATAACATCGCTCCAGAGTCGACAAGATGTGAGCCTGACATGCAGAGCAATCTATGGTTATCGGTTAGGCTTATGCATAGGGATCACTCGAGTTGCAGTCCGTCGTCGAACCGGGGACAATCGGCAAGCATCCGTGGCTGCTTGCACATGTTCTGATTCCACTGAGCTTACGGTACCACTGCTTCCATGGCACCACCCAAGATCGGACTCTTGTGGTTCTCTTCGCACAGCATGCCAGCGTTACCAGCGGGCATGCAAACTGAGCAACTCGACAACGACTAGCACGAGGGTTAGACACGCGGCAAGCAGAAAAGCTCCTAGAGCGAAGAGAATGCTGCCGAAGTTCAACATCAACCCGAACGGGCCCCGACACAAGCACATACCAGTAACGCACACACTTGCCGTGCGACGCTTTCCGATCAGTGGTCACCACCACATTCTGGTGATCCAATAAATTTTCGATAGCCCCGGTCCTGGCAGGGCTTGCTTGCCTAAGTAGGGTTGCCATGTTGCCAGGATGCGTACAGGCCTGTACAGGGCTGGCAAGGTCGCAGTGGGAACCTGCGAGTGCTCTACCCAGTCAAGCCAGTATCCATGATCTCTGCATGATGGACTGGATTCCCGTCATTTTCGTGCCAATGGCCGGCCAGCCACGTATGGAGAGCTGCCTCTTTAGTCACCCAACGTTAGTTGGCACCCCTGTCTTTGCTTGCAGCCATCCTCTCCCGCGAAAGTGACACCGAGTGGCACCCTGCCTTGCACCGCTACTCTCTCTCTGTCTGTCTGACGGGGGTGGTTGGTCTAAGTGGCCGATACGACGATATCTTGGCCGAGGGACGACCAGGGGAGGGGGCCACCCCCAATTCGCATCCCGGGATTCGAGGAATGGCCCATCGAACCGGCCAACCTCATTGGAATCTGCAAGCGCACACCGGCTCAAGTCACACTCTGCCATCCCAAGTTGGGCTAATTACACATGCAATGGTCTGTAATTAGGCCACCTTGATCATGGGTTAAAAAAGGAATTACCCCAAATTGCGTATTGTTTCTATTTTTGAATACAGCCATCGAGGCCAGCACCTGTTCGCGATGCACTGGCTGCGTGGCCGACGAAGGCAAGGCCATAATATAAGGCTTCACACCTCCATCGTTAAGCAGATTCCCCTTTGACGTTGACAAGTAAGAAGATCCAAGTGTCGTTCCAGTTTCTTTCAATAACCTCCTCTCTCTCTCTTTCCTCCCTCATCTCCCTCCGCTCCCCCTATACCTCCTCCATCCCGACTTAACTATATACCAAAGTGAAAGGCAAGCTGGTACTTGCTTGGATCCGAACATTCATTCGACGAGAAATAATATTAATTATCACGAAAACCGGCGATCCACCGTGCACTGGTCTGGGAATCACATTAGCACCCCGGCGCAGAAGAGAACTTGAGCATTTGGGTGGCTTTCTGGGGAGATCACTCTGAGGACCCTAGCAATACCATCGACCTTGGGACCCGTACCTAGACCCTGGTATCTCTGGCCTCCTCCTCCCGCTTTCGCTCGGCTTGCGGATTCGCAGCAGGCATACCCCCCCACACCACCTTGCTTGCACCTCAACGCAGGTACCTCGAGTCACATCAGATACAAATGTCAAGTCAACCCCCCCATTCGCGTGAAGATCTGGCGAGGACATCAACCGTCAACATGGCTGTCGCGCAACCCACAAAGACGAAGGCTTCTTCCAAGCCCAGCAACAATGCAAATTCCAAGGCAAAGTCACAGATGCACCGTCGCTCAAGAACAGGTTGGTGTTCCCTTCCGCCCCCGACTTACACGCGCAATCTCAGGTCACCACTTATACGGGTCCATCTCTGATGCGTCCAAGCTGACCCCCGCTGGTTATGTACATACTGACACAAATGTCTCCATGTAGGTTGCTACACCTGCAGATTACGGCGAAAGAAGTGCGATGAAGGTACTCCCATGTGCACAGCATGCAAACATCTCGGTCTTGTTTGTGAATACAAGAGGCCGATGTGGTGGAGCAACAACGATGCAAGGAGACAACACAAGGACGACATCAAGATGATCATCAAGCGAAAGAAGCTTTCCGAAAAGGCTTCGCATACCATCCAAACCTCGGTCAACTCGCCGCCTGGTCTAACACATTCGTTACCTACCTCTGCGACCTTTTCAGACCCTTTGGATCGCACAAGGTCGGCGTCGATCGATTCGCATTTTTCGTTCAATTTCAACAGCTCTCCTAACGTAGGCGAGTATGGACCTTACACTCCTCAGATCCTCCCCTCACATTCCGACTTCATGTACAACATGTCACCGTACGAAGTCGATGTGAAGACCGAGCGACAAATGTATGTCAACGACGTGCCTACCATCCGAGAGTCTACCATTTCCACCTTCAGTACTTTCCACACACCCCCTCCACCTGGAGCCGTTCTCCCCCCATACCCAATGGACGGTGGTGAATGGACCGAGCACGTCTATCAGGAGCGCCGGGAGTCTCTCGCCGAAGAGACGTTGAACGTCAACTTCTTCGATTTCTCCCACGGCCCAGCCATGAACTCGAGACAGGTAGCTATTGAGTTGGATGAGAATGACCAGAGACTGTTGGACCACTTCATCCAATACGTCCTGCCGACCATATTCCCAATTCTGGAGACCAATCAGCATGGATCCGTGAGCTCAGATCTCATCCTGCCGGCTCTCCAGAACAACAAGGGTTACCTTCATTGCTGCTTGATGATTGCTGCGCAACATTACAAGGCGACGATGAACATCCAGGGAGAAGAAATCAACAACGACATTATGCGCCACCGACATGCCACCATTCTTTCCCTTTGCGAGGCTCTGAACCGGGATGAAAACCACCAGCAGATCCTTGAGGCTACCTTGGGCCTGATATTCTTCCAGTGCTGTGTCGGTCGATACGACGACTGCCTTCCCGACATCCCGTGGCACCAGCACTTCCAGGCCGTCAACTCCCTTGTCAGCAAGTTGGATCTGCCGCGAATCGTCTCCGATCCTGCCGAACAGTTGGCACAAACGCCTTTCAACATGACCTTGACTGCTTGGATAGACATTCTTGGCGCGACTATGCAAGGGAGAGCCCCGACATTTGCGCACACCTACCGTGAGAAGCACTTGTCTACTTCCAACTCTTCGCTTGGATTGCGCGAGCTTATGGGATGTGACGATCGCGTTATGTATCTCATTTCCGAAATCGCCTGCCTGGAGGCTCTAAAGAAGGACGGGATGGATGAGATCACACTCTGCACGCATGTGCATGCTCTGGGCGAACAGATCAGCCTCACCGAGATAGGCGACAGCGGTGCGAAGATGCCCTACAACGCCAATGGATCGCTAAGCCCCAAGCAACTGAGCAAGAACATTACGAGCGCCTTCCGTCTCGCCGCTCGCATCTACCTGTGCAGTCTCGTACCCGGTTTCTCCCCTAGCCAGGCGAGCTGCATTGGTCTCGTCGAGAAGCTGACTTCGGTCCTGCAATATATCCCATCTGGACTTGGTGGCTTTGACCGAAGCCTCGCCTGGGTCTACCTGATCGGTGGCTCCGTCAGTGGGGCAGATTCTACCTTCCGCCATTTCTTCAACGAACGCATTGCCCAGCTAGGAGATGCTTCTCAGTTCGGTAGCTTTGGCGGAGTTGCCTCACTCCTGCAAGAGGTCTGGCAGCAGATGGATAGCTTCGTCCCCAGCCCCAGTGCCACGGGCCCAACGGAAACACCATACATCTCCTGGCGAGATGTCATGCACATGAGGGGTTGGGATCACCTGCTCATTTGAGCTGCCACTGCGTGGTCTGCTGGGAGTCAGGTGACCCTTCCCCATTACCCCCTACAATTTCTTACAATTCGATACACCATAATACCCCTTAGAGAGAGGATGCCGCAAGGCAAACGGAACGACACTTGGCTTGGAACGACTTGGATATACCCCGCGGGCAGGAAGGCGGGCGCTTTTACGACTGGGAGGGACTGAACCATGCCTGTGGCTTATGATGGGACAGCGATGACTTTTCACTACTCTATTTGCTTGTATCACGCAACACGTTCATCGTCTGGTTTCTTTACATACCAATGCATGCATTTGGGACAACGGAGTTTTGGAGACAGCATTTCGGGACCATTTCTGAGTTGTGTTGGGGCGGTAGAGGCATGATTATGGTTCTGGATATGAGCTCATTGTCCCTGGACCGAAAGTATTCACCGAGAAGACACCGCTATGATTGCTTCTCACTTCCTCAAACTCTTGTGGACTCTTTCCCAAGAGAATTAGTTAATAACCAGAAACATAATAAAGAAGCAAAATTCAAAATTACTCATCATTCCCAATGTTCAGTGCATAGATTGACCGATCAACACGTCGCCTACCTTCTGGGAACTAATTACTGTATCGAAACATTCCAGGGCATCAACACGGCCTTAGCGCACTCCATTTCAACTCCAGTGCTATGTCCAGTCGCACAATTCTATAGCCATTTGTTAGTAATCTAGCAATAGTTGCGAATTTTGCCCAACTGTCGAACCACCGCATCTAGCCGAGACGTGAAGCGGTGAATACCTCAGGAACATTGAATGGTCTTGTGACCAGTGAGTGAGTCACGCGATGTCATCGCACAACAGCAAGGACCGGTAATAAACGTGGACTCCGGTCTCATCGCGAGGTTCAGAATGTGGCCGGCTGTCCAGTCAGAACGTGTAAGTCGAGTGTGGAGGTTAAATCTCTCGACGATCTCGGGGCTCAGCAGGGGTGCGTAGGCAACTCGCCTTGCTCTGCCTCTGCTCTCCTCTGCTCGCCATTGGCATCTTTCAGGTAGCACGCTCGGCGGAGCAATGCCCCGATCTCGGGGCTGGGGGGGAATTCGGGATTGCCTATTTTGGCCAGGAGACGATAGACGAAGAGGCGAGCACGTGGTCTCTGACAAGCCACTGAGCGCGCCAGGGCAAGTGTCGATCTCAGCCCTTGTCCACCTGAAAAGAAGATTCCTGGGAAAACCGAGAGGCTGAGACAGCATCAATGCGTGGCTGTCTTTAGCCGTTAGATACATAGGGCTCTCTATGGTTATCTGTCGCTCAATGGAAAAGACCGGATTTTCAGCCACGGGCATTCTTTAGCTGAACTCGTGACTCTGGAAGGCCCTGCCTATGGTCCATAGAGTGACGCCCTAGACGGGAATACCCAAACAATTACCCCGGATTGCCACCGAGGCAGATTCTTCTGAACCCGGTCTCGTGAGCTTCACGATGCGATTCTGCAGGCATAACGCAATGGACGGGCCTACGAGGCCATGCTGGAGTCGTCACGGGACCGCACGGCATGAAAGTTGAGCGGTGAGCCAGATGGATTTGCTCTGTATGACGTCGCACGCGCGCGATCAACCCAACCGGCCACCTGTTTCACTCAGGTTCACCGCAGCGGGTCCGGGCAGCGATGACCTTCTGCGACAGGGCGGGGAGGGTCTTTTTTTGTTCGGGAGGCAGGTTTCCCATATTGCACATGGCATTTTCTTCAGTGACCTGCATGCGGCTGTGACGGGATCCAATATCGACATCGGTGGGACGGACATCGCTGACGAGGGTTAAGGTAGCGCAGCCACCGCTTGCACATATTTCTCGAGCTGGAATGATTCCTTCCGGCGGACGAATTTCGGATGTCACAATCTTTCTCTCCTTCGCACAGATTGCATATGGCACCGGCCATCTCGGACCTGTTCGCGGTAGTTGTGGTGCATAGTGATACCTTTCGAGAGAGCTTCAGATACCTGGAGTATCGACTTGACTGCACCAGGCTTGAGCTTCGCTTGGCCCCTTCATAGCAATGATCGAATCATTGAGAGACATCTTTAGAAGTCCAGTGTCGGGCGGCGAGATAAGCGCCAGAGGTCGCTTTAGGAGTAATGCCAGGATACTGACCACACGCGGTGTCTCATTCATACATTATCACAGGGTTCAGTGAGGGCGCTTAAGCTTTGGAGTTGACTTCAGGTAGGTACCTATGTGTCTCATCCAAGAGCTGCCAAGTAGGCGCAGACTAGAGAAATTCTTTAAAGAGGCGTTCTGTGAAACTTGCTTGAAGCCATACCGGTCCTGTCCATCGGAGCTCATGGCATATCGTGTGAAGCTATCACAGCACAGCGCTGACTACACCAACCCAATTCCGCTGCAGCCATGGGTTGCGTGGCAGGTCGTCATCCCATGCCTGAACCCAACAAACGCATGAGGCCTCCGGCTGATTGAAACAGAACATCGTCATGATCAAAGGCAGTATTCTAGTGGTAGACTGCCCCCAAGACCGACGGCCATCAGAATAGAACGGTTCGGCATGATCCGGGTAGGGTCGGTATGGTCAGGTCACTATCACTATATCAGTTCATCAGCAGGGACAGGGAAAGAGCTCCCGCTGGCATGATGTGGAAGACTGGGGCAGCTTCAGGGCTCTTCCAGGGCTCTCAGGGCTCTCTCTATCTCTATTAGTGCCCGAGAGTTAAAGACCCGTTGGTTGTATTGGTGCAGTTTTCTCTCAGCCAACCAGGCGCGCCCATTGTCTCTCATCGCGTCTAATTTGAGAAGACGCTGGAAATCCAGCCAATCCAGACTCGCCGTCGCCCTCCCTCTCGTTTGCCCTGATGGCAACCCCTTGTAACCGCCCACCAGCGATTCGCTGCACGACAACCTCTCGTTTGCACGACTCCTGCCTTACCCATGACCCGCACTGCCTCATCTCGACTTCATCTGCTTCTGGCCCTACGAGTGACCGTCACCGTCTTAGTCCAAGCTGCTCATTCTTATTTTTTTGGGTTGAAGATGTCCAGTCGATCGCCCGAGGCAAGTCCGGGGTACCTCTGCCCGACTCCATCTGGTCGCATCCGTTGGACCTCGAGCGGCGACAGCTTTCGAGCCAAACAGCCAAACCACCACCATGACTGCGACCTCGTCTGGTCTAGCCAAGCACTGGCACCATGACGGAACAAAGTAGAAACAAAGATAACGACGACAGTCGTATCATGTCGTAGGTGTGCCTCATCACAGTTATTGTTCCTTTGTTCTTGGTGTTGTTGGTCTCGGGTGGAAACAGTCACCTTTGTCTTCGCGTCTCTTTCAACACCATCTTCGACTCAGGTCCAACAACGCTGTTTGTTCGTGACTCTCCCGCTCTCTTATTTCTTAAGAATCCCTTGGCAATTCTCGTGCGCCCAACGGATCCCCCTCGTGAATGAAACTTCCTAATCTCCATCGATATTGCCCTTTCACTTGCTTGAGTTGATACTCGCTACCTACTTTCTATATCTGCTTCGCCCGAAAACTAGGTGTATTGCCTTCGATATCTTAGATCCACATCGCCTAGACCAAATAATCAAAAACTCCAGATCCAGACAGAATATGCCACATAATCCAAATCCGCTGTGGATTTTGTGTTTCGCGGCACTCTCCGCTGTCACATCAGCTACCTCTATCCGCCCTGACTGGCTACTTGAGAGGGCCGACACATGTGCCGCTGCCGACTTCTCCAAATGCTCGCAGCCCGGGCTGCCCGCGAACTTCTGTTGCAACAATGACTCGACGTGCACAGTCCTAGCCGGAAACACGACGGTTCTGTGCTGCCCCAGCGGGTCTGACTGTAGCACGATCCAACCCATCACTTGCAACTTGACATTTCAAGATCCGGCTGCAAACCCGAGCGCAGAGATCAAGACTACAGTTCTCGATGGAAAGCTGGAGACGTGTGATAGCGGGTGCTGTCCCTTCGGATACCACTGCGTTGATCACAACTGCATCAAGAACGAGGACCAGACCCAGAAACCCGAGGGGGGCGCTTCGACTGGCGACGGAAAGCCGACGACGTCTGCGACCTCAGATCCGACTGCTGGCGGCACATCCGCCGCATCAGTCAAGCCCACGAACACAGCGGTAGACGGTGGTGTCGCAGGTGGAGCCGAGAGCGCCGCACCTTCATCAGATACCCCCGATGCAACGGCCGCGCGCACCATGAACACGGCGGCCATCGTCGGTGGCGTAGTGGGCGGTATCGTGGCTCTCATTGCTATCATCGCAGCCATCATGCTCCTTCGCCACCGTCGCAAGCAGAAGGCGGCCAAGAAGCGACTCTCATCCTCGTCGTCTTTCGGCAACTTCATCAGTCAGCCCATCCCACAGAACGAGTACACGAGCGGCCGTTCCGACTTCATTTCCAAGACCCAAGCGCAGAGCTCCAGCATCGCTAGCACGCCGACTCAGGCGCAAGAGCGCTTCCCCCCGCACTCGCCTTACAGTCCCTATTCCGGCCGACGCGACAGCGAGATGGCGGAAATGTCGCCAAGGTCACACCACGCTTCTGCTGAAATCGGGGGTTTGAGGAGTCTGACAGACAACCCCTATCGGTGGTCGGCGAGACAGGATAGTATCGCCCCGTACACGCCGACGCCGAAGGATAGACGGCAGCCGAGTTCCGCTAGTGGCGAGGACGTTGCTTTCTACGCCGACGCTGAGACGATAAAGAGCTCCCCCTTTTATGGCTCGAGACGTGACACAACGTGGTCAGGTATCCAGAGGAACGCGGATACCGTGCCAGATTCACCTGTCAGACGGAGGTGACGACCTACACAGGGGGTCAGATAATAGGAGCTAAAGACGGTCATGAGACACTCACTTACATACATTGCATTGTTTGGCGTTTACAGATCGATCACCCGGGGATGGGTCGATCACATATACCATTTATTTCAGGCAGACTGGGGCGCTCTGGGTTTTGAGGGCATTTTCCTGCGTAGTGTGTACATACTGGTAACCTCGACCGGCTCGTGGATCTTGATATGGACGCGAAGTTGTGTAGATATGCCCTGTGTCAGCAGCAGATTAATTAATTACAAGTCGTTGTCATATTCAACATTCTGCCTAGATCTCAAACGCGCCGGAAACTTTTGACCTGTGGAGAGAAAAGGTCATGCCGACGCATCATGCCAGGAACGCACTCAGCAGATGGTCTCGCCTGTGAGCAACGTTTCTGTAGAACCCTTGACTACCTGATGAGAATGAGTTCTTGCGTAATAGACGGCATTGAGCATTTCATGTAGAGTAAAAGCAATAAAAAAAAAAAAAAAAAAGGCCCGGCGTCAAAGGGAACTCGAGCAGTCGCAGATCGTCGCGTAATATCCATGAATTCTATACGTAGCTTTTGTACACACAACAGGGCCTCCATCGACCTAGAGGGGGTTTTCCGAGAAAACAAGACGTCAGGTGGATCACAATATCCATACAGATAGATATACTTGAACACCTTGAGCCACCCATCCGACCCTATCTGCGAAGACATGACACCACCGCCCATCCCCCGAAGCCGGCCAGACGAAACACACTCTACTGCCTCTTCTTGCTCGCCTTCCTATCGCTCGCCGTCGGGCTGCCGGGGCCCTGCTGCGCCGCCTTCTCCCGGCTCTCGCTCTCCATGCGCTCGTACTCCTCGTTGTCCTTGCGCTCGGCGTACCACTGGCCGGCCTGCAGGACGAGCACGCCGACCAGGACGAGGGCGAGGATGGTGTTGCTGGCGGCCATGACCTTGAGGCTGTCCTCGCGGCCGAGGATGACCTCGGAGCCCTCGCGGGCGGCGTCGGCGGGCGAGAGGTTGCCGGCGAAGTCGGGCTGGTGCCAGATGCCGGCGGAGACGAAGCGGAGGCCCTTGACGATGTTGGTGATGTAGACGCCGACGCCGATGAGGTAGAGGACGAGGGAGGCGCCGTCGAAGAGCATGTTGGACTCGGAGGCGCGGAAGAGCTTGATGAAGAAGCCGAGGAAGCCGGTGCCGATCATGATGGACAGGACGCGGGAGATGAGGGGGGGCGACTGGTGCACGAAGGCGAGGTGCGTCTCGAGCTGGTCGAGGTAGGAGGGCGGGATCGGGTCCGTGGTCCAGAGGAGGGGGAAGTCATAGGGGAACTCGGCGAAGAGGATGCCGAGGAAGAAGCAGGTTGCTGGGAAAAAAGAGAAGCAGACATGTTAGCTGGGCACTTGATTGTATGGGATAGAGTGTTTCTTTTGGAGCGTTTTCGGCGTTGGGCTGTGGGCTGAGGCCATCCCAGGTACGGCGGGGAGATGGTGGTGAGACTTGAAGGGGGACAGAAAGTTGGTAGCTACTCACGCCCGATGATCATGAAGGTCGCAAACGACGACGATCCGCGGTAGTCCTTGGACCGCACATTCTTGGACCAGTCTACCCACTTGTCCGGCATGATGGAAGAGTATGTGCGATAAAGGTGTGCGGCGCTGTATTTCCCGACAGGTAAGGAGGCGAGCAAGGAACCCTTTCCAAGGTAGCGAGCGCGAAGCTGGCGATAATGCTTCGGCGATCTGAGTCAAGCACCTTGCGGTGATCAGGGTTTTCGTCGTCGACGGTCGGGTTCGCAGTCGCAACGGTGAGAAAGAAGTTCAATTGGACGTTCAGGAGCGCTCGGGGTGCTGAGGAAGGCCGACTTTTTCAGCTTCACGGAGGAGAAAATCTGTAATCACCACCTGCAAGTGCCTGGCTGACCTTGACCTTGTTTAATCTCCGCAGGGTTCTGGGCGACGGGGAGTAGAAAGTGAGCGGTCCCCACGTAGGACGTCAACGGACCCTGTAGCCGATAAGAGCATAGCGGGGCCTTGAGCCTCGAACATCGGGCAACAGGTGAAGGCTGGTTAAGGCCTCTCCGAGGTACATTTGTGCAGGTACTGTATATATTATGATTAGGTAACACCCCAAGTAACCAACTGCAGTACTGTACCTTCTACCAGGTGGACGACAAAAAGATAGGATATACGACTCGTCGGTAGCTAGAACAAAGTCGTCCAAAATGTACCCCAATTTAGCGACAATCCTTCGCATGTCTTCTCCCGCCCCCAAGATGGAATACAATCTGAGCAGAGTCCAGCTCAGCAACGAGGGCTATCTGGCTCTGGATCTACTGGTCATCTTCACGGCAACCTATCCAATCTGGTATTTCCAAGCATACTCAGATTCCCCAAGCAAACATATCATCTCGAAGAAGCCAGGTATGGAGTCTGTCATATCCTTAGGTTTGTTTGTCTATTGTCCTGCGAGCCTGCGCATTTTAAGTGTCAATGTTGACTTTCCGAGCGGAGTCTCCCCAAGAATCAATACATATTCCTTGCTTCAGGTTGAATGAGCGGTGTCTTCCGATCGGTTATGGTACGCCAACCTCGAGACAGCGACGGCAGTTGGGACGAGGCTAGTAGTTCCTGAAGTGTCCACGCTGTAGTCCATCGTGGGCTCATCTGCAAATCACAAGTGGCAGTGGTTCTTTCACCTTCGAAAGCTCCTAGAAAAGTAATATTTCACCAACAATGCAAGTAGCAATTTGAGTTTACCGGTTTATTATATTCAAGTTCTATTCAGGTAGGTCATACGCTACCGACGTAGCCTTTTGAAAGGATGTGCTTTCGTATTAAACACCCATTCGTCAAGTGAAATGAGATCAGGCTCACTAAAAATCAAATAGAAATATCTGGACATGTTAGTTCAGTGAATTCCACGAAAAGCCCACTTCAGAATTTGGCGGTGTGAACTTACTTTAGTGTTTCGCTCATCCAGAAGCTTTCCATTGAGTCCGTCTTCGGGGCGTGTTGTTCCACATTCACATCCTGAAGTATAGCATTTGCCAACTTTGTTTCCGTATGGTTCTGGATGGTCTCGAACATAGCCCATGCTGACTCAAGGAGATCTTTCCGTCCAGTGATGCGGAAGAGGACAAATATACTCTCGATAGCTTCGGGACGCAGGGTGTATCTCGCATCGGGGATCTCTGTGAAACCTGGGCTCAGATTCTTCTTCTTGATAATCTTGTCCGCCTTTCGCATATCTGTCCAGTCGTACTCGCCGGCCTTTTGCAGTACGGCTTGCTTCCATTTGTACTCATCCCATTCGCAATCCGTCTTCGACTCGCAATGGGCCATATACACTTGCTCTGGCATGATCCCGATAGGCATAGACTGGTACAGGTAAAGGCACCCTTCAGTCAGTTTTGTCCCTGCCTCTAGATGTTCAGCCTTCTGCGTGAGTTGGCCACCAAGACTGAGCATGCCACCCGCGAAACACGTCAAGTGCTGTGCCTGATGCTCAAGCTCGTACGTCCTCTGTCCATTCCATTCATTTACGTGCACTGTCCCTGATATCAAGACATCGGGAGAACCTGGTGCCATCGGCCTCCATAGATTGTACTGGATGACAGTGGCCATGGCCGTCTCGTACATTTTCCGGTACGAAGGGATGAGACCGCCTGTCAGGGCGTGCATCTTGGGCAGATACTCGAACATGCTGTCGGCTATGACTCCGAGCCCGAAGGTGTTGTCCCTGTCGAATGCTCTGTCTCGTGGGAAGGTGGTCAGCGGCCACATGCCTGGCACTAATGTGTTCATCTGCTGCTCCTCGAAAGCCTCTCGAATGCGCTCGGTGGCATCGTACCAGCGCGGATCACCGGTGAGGAGTGACAAGCGTGTGAACTCCATACATAAAGATCCAACTTCGGCCAGAAAGGCGTCGCTGGGGGCTTCTTGTTGTTCGCCCCTCAAAGCTCTGCCGAAGTCCCAGCGCGTGATCGGCATCCGGTTGGGAGTATCAAAGGCGACATACAGCATATCGCCCACCTCACGAGCTTTGCGCAGCAGCCTTTGGTCACCACTGAGATCGTACGCTGACAGTAACCCCCCCAAAAAGCGAACAGTGGTCTCGAAGACGTTGATGGTCTGAAGCGAGCTCATTTCGAAGGTAATTTGCGAGGCAGCGTCCACGGCCTGCTCGAATTCTTCATGCATGCCCATGATCCATAAGGTGTCCAAATTATCGACCAGCGCAGCACCCCAGCCGCCAAATGTTTCTTTGGCCTTTCCACTGAGGGGAGCCAGCTCATCCTTGGGGAGGGCTTTGTCATAGTATGACTTCCAGCAACGCGCAAACGACGTCTTGACAACTTGCTGTCGCTGGACCCGTTTCTCACGGTCCAGGTCACTCTCTGCCCTGAAAGTGGCCTGGACTTGGGGTAGTGCTGAAGGACGGCCGCGGGGGATTTGTTTCATGTCCTCCACGGGGAAATGTGTGGGCAACTTCCTCCAGAAGTAGTTCTCATCTTGAACTACGCCCGGCTCGAATACAGTAGTCTTTGTCAGACTGACTCCAGAGTGCCATGCATTAAAGCTGTACAGAATCAAGAGAAAAGCGACAGTGGCAACGGGAATTTCCAAGCGCCGACGCGTCATGGTCACGACGATTCTCGCGTAGCCGCGAGTGCAGAAGGGAAGGAAAGAGAATCAACGAAAAAGAAGCGAAAGAGTGTGCATGGAGGAAACGAATGGTTCTCAAAGGGAGTGAAGAAACATGGTGAGCATGGAAGGAAGTCTCTGCGGTCTTGACTCTGCAGTCTCCTTACTACGTACCGAGTCGGCTAGGCGGCTCTCCTGAAAGTGCTGAGTCTTTGCTGCAGGCCGGCGTAGGTGGACGGGATTAGTCCCCACGTCCAAGATTAGACGTAACGTATGGGTGGGCACAGGCGACGAAGGTGGTCGAGGCCCCTATAACCTACTTTATGTAGAGCCCAGTTCCACCCACGATTTCACTGAGCATTCCCACGAGTCCATTCAACTTTCCCATATCCATTTCCCTAGTTCTAGCAGTTCTCCCATGACTCTGTGACAGGACAATCCTTTGGGCATTGCGCTTGCTAGAAAAACCATCCCAGGCGGCTCAAAACGGCAGGATTGGCTGGTCACATACCTTAAGTACCTATACATCGATAACAGACCTACGAGGCACCTAAGGTCTGCTAAGGTTAGGTAGAAAAGGGGGCGATGCACTCACTGTATGTTAGGTGTACACACACACACACACACGGGCATTGATGGCTTGTAGCCACCTACCTAGGCTTGGAACATAGTATGTAAGTAGTTAGTGGCCACATGCATTCGTCATGTACCTAATGTACCGGGCTTTCTCATCCCTGGGGAACGTGCAGGCGAGAAGGTCTTTGCCGGTACCTGCCTTAGCACTGAAGCTCTGAGGTTGTTATTATCATAGTGCTATATACAAGGGTTCACGCTATCAGCCCCGGTCCAAGCCTCCCTTGGCAGATGGTAGCGCCACCATGCAACCTTTTATTCTGAGCTAGGAGTCGTCTTCCCCTATTTTCACGGTGCTTTGGTTGTTTCGAGTCGTTGTTTCGAGTCGTTCAGCTTCGCAACCAGTCTATCATTTGTCCGCGAAGAGGAGAAGGCCAATAGGTCAGGTATCTCCAACGACCAGTCAATCATGTGCCCAGCCTCCAGTCGACAGGATTTCTGCCCAGTAGCAGATGCTGAGGCGCTGGGCAAGTCGCCTCAATAATGGCTAGCGTGAACTGATCAGTCATCACTTTGCACCAGTGTCTAAGGTTGCCGCCTCGCAGAAACATCTCTACGGCTTTCGTTTGCTTTCCCAGATCGCAGGTCACAGGCTCAGCTTCGACGTGAACATGGAGTCCAAATGTTCATCTTCCCATTGCATGCAGCAACGTGAATTCTCTACTCGTGTATTTCTTCTGTTTGTGCGATAATAGCATGACGACTCTCCTAGTGATGCTTGCTGTCATTATTCGGGTGAAGGTTCTAAGGTCTTCTCAGATGATATGTAAGTGCAGCAGACCTAACACGATCAGTAACTGTCACTTAAGATTTTTGTACTCCTAATACAGCCCAAGATTCAAAGTATTATTTGGATAAACATAGGCATATCGCCGACACCCTAGACCTTGAAGAACTCATAGTTCTCGGTGATTTCCGTGATCCCTTAAAGTGTACAAAATCTGGCCTTGACCGACGAGGTTCCGAATATATCATTATCTGCTTCAAATACTCCGAATGAAATCTGCGTTAGCTCCAGGTATGCCTACTCGGTCTCCTTTGTTTTCGGCCTCTTCTGGCTACCACCACCCTCGTCGTCTCCGCTTGTCTCCTCGGTTTCGCGAGGGCGTTTGATACTCGACTCGGGGTTAGTCAACGCTTCTTCGCAGCCATTTTGTCCGTCGTAGCTCTCTTGCCCCTCACGGCTGGCTTCACCCTCACGAGCTACTTGCTCCTCGGGTTCCGGTTGACCCCAGCGGCTCGCTCGCTGTTCGGCATCACCCTGCCTCATGTCGCCACTCTGTTCATCGAGTATACCGACCGCAGCCTCTGCCGAAGGATCCCCACTCGGCGAATCCACGTTCATGCTGCCAAAGAGCATGGCGACCACGCGATCGTGCTTTCTCCATCGCGTGTCCAGGGCAGCTTCGGCCTGAGCTATCCGCTCCAACGTGCGCGCATTCGTACGGTTTATCTCGAGCTGCTGCTCGGCAAACCGTATCCTCTCCTGCTCCAGCGATGCCGCTTCGTGCCGCAGTCCGGACTCGTACTCGAGCAGCCGAAGTGCCGCGATTTGCTGACTCTCCGCCTCACTGAAGACCAGAGGCCGTTGCCGCAGACGGCGTGCTCTTCTCCCCGCGGCAGGGTCTCTGATGGGGAAGTGCCATACTTCTGGGTCCAGCGGCTCGGTCATACAGGTGCCATTTCCGATATCCCCGAACAGTCGCAGCTCGGATGCCAGCCTCAGGAACTGTAGTGGGAGGCTATTGACTCCGAGGTTAAGCTGGAGGTGTAGCTCTCCGGATGCGGGAAGGAGCATTGTGTCCTGTGACGGTAACAGACGAGGCCCTGGATGGTCCGGAGACACCGACTCATCGGGGCATTTCTCGCACACCTGTTCTTTCAGGTTCTCGCGGATTTGCACGAGCTCGTAATGCTGATGTTCGGGGGCGCAGGCCCCTCGGACCGGAAACACGAAGGGGTGATTCCTAGGGCAAAATACTGGTTTGCGGCACGCTGGACATGTGGGATTAGAGATGTTGATGTCCTTGATGAGCCATTGCGAGAGGCACTCGTAGCCGAATGCATGCCCGCAATGGAGAACGGCGTACGGTTCCTGCCTTGCGGTAGACTGTGTAGCAATTCGTGGGCTCAGAACCGCGAGGTCCTTGTCTTGGCAAATACAGCATTGTATGGCGATTTTGGTTCCTGGGGTTTTCAAGCGGCCTTCCGCATCTATGTGTTCGAGTACTCGGTTGAAGTTGTTGCTGTCTACTAGCATGTGCGAAATTTCTTTGGATCCTGACTTTTCCTTATCGGGCTCCTTCTTCGCATGCTTCTTGGGCATAGTGATTGGAAGATTATAAGGCTCAGTGATTGAATGGGAAAAGCCTTAGGGCACTTCACTCTTGCTAACTGCTGCCGGAAATGATTGCATTGAAAGCAATTCGTGGGAGAACTGAACCGGTGGCGGGCAGCATTAGGTCCGCCGGCTAAACAAAGAAGAATGAAACGTCTTCTATCGATCAAAGAACTTTGTGTCAAAGGGATATGGGCTCAAAGAGTTTCGAGTTGGTAAGTAACGTTAACAATCATCAGCGCATTGTGTGTGTTTGTGGTAAAAATATCCAGGCCATGAAATCTCATAGGGGACGTTCAAGGAATTCCCACTGCATCTGCGAGACCTTGGGTACTTCCTCGTAACAGCATGCCCTTTCGAAATGGTGATAGTGAGTCTTCCTGACGACGGAAAGTGTGATGATTTTCCAGTCTTCACTCACCGACAGATCATATACGATAGTTGAGGCATATGCATCGCCCAGAATCTTAGCTCAGATATAACACTGATGGCTACTGTTCAGCTGTCGCAACCCAGCGCTGTATATATGGCTTCATGATATATCCTAGGAGGTTGCTATCGAATTTCCCAGAGTTTCAAACCATACACACCAATAAAGTAGGCTAATTTCTGATCGAATATGCAAAATGTCCCTATTGACAAGCTCAAGCTCATAGCCACATTCTGTACTGTTGCCTCTGGCGGCCTCGGGAACCCGGGGCATTGAATGGCTCCTACAAATATAGGCATTACTTTTCAGATCAAGGGCGCTTTCACAAAGGATGTGAGATGCTCAGCAGCAGTGCACAAGTAACGGTCAGCCGTGTCGAAGGAAAAGGCAACCGACATCATGACATGCTCACACATAATCGCCAGCATGCAGGCTCGTAGCTGTGCGACCACTTTCCCAAATATTCAGGCCGAAGCTGATTGCATTAACAACTATGAAATGTGACTTGAAATCTCGTTCGCATGCCCCGAGAGTCCCATTCGGCTTTTCTCCCCGGCGATCTGCCAAGCTCGTTATCCGCCGCGGACTCTCGGCGACCCCTCTCGACTTTCTGTCGAGCTTCCGTTTGCAGAATAGACGGGAATAAAAACATGTATAATGACGCTCACGAATCACCGATACCTCCGCAGTATCCTTCTTAACCGACTATCGCAACTCTTCCGACTGCATTCGCACCATTGGACAATGAATCTTATCGAGGCCAGGGCACAAAGCTTGGCTCTCCGTGCTGGGACATCATCGGCCTATGAACGGAGACGGTATAGACAGGGGACGAACGGCATTGCCGTCATCGCTGGGATATTTGCCGAGTCGAGAGCTCATCATATGGTTCACGAATTGCTTAGATCTAGAGGTGACCAGCTATAAGATCGCCCCCCTCACCGAGATGCAGTGTCCACGCAACACACGAGTAGGCTGTCTTGCGAATTGAGACCATCAGCACGATGAAATTCAGTCTCACCATCGCCAATGCCGCCTTGGCTCTGGCCGTTCCCTATGCGACGAAGAACCCAGCCGGCATACTCTATGGGCGCGCCGCAGAGCCCACGACGATTTTCGCCTGTCCGGCATCCAGCTGGCCACCCAACACCATAGGTGAAGCGAATCTGCCCCAGGAGCCGTCTGCCAACCTGGCGTCTATGCTGGCGCAGGTCGACCCCGCCAACATCGAGGCCACCATCCTGAAGCTGGTCTCGTTCGGCACGCGGCACACCCTCTCCACGCAGAACTCGACCACGCGCGGCATCGGGGCCGCCCGCGCGTGGATTCGCTCCGAGTTCCAGCGCTACGCCGACGCGAGCGACGGCCGGCTGACGGTCGAGACGCCGGGCTACGTCCAGCCGCCGGACGGGAACCGGATCCTGTTCCCGGTCCTCATCAGCGACGTGGTGGCGACGCTCCGGGGCACCGAGGCGAACCGCCTGTACGTGGTGTCGGGGCACTACGACACGCGGTGCTCCGACGTGCTGGACTACGAATGCGACGCGCCGGGCGCCGACGACGACGCGTCGGGGGTCGCGATCTCACTGGAGCTGGCGCGGATCATGTCGCAGCCCGACTACCCTCTCCCCATGGCCAGCATCGCCTTCGTCGCCGTCGCGGGCGAGGAGCAGGGCCTGTACGGCGCCGAGTTCCTGGCCCAGACCTACGCGAATGCCACCCCTCGTGTCAACGTGAGCGCAATACCTATCCCTCTCCGCTCGGTATGAATAAAGACTGCCATGAGCAGCGAGACTAATGGATCTTTCTCACGCACAGGTCGAAGGCATGTTCACCAACGACATCGTGGGCTCGTCCAAGGGGGACGACGGCACCAGCGAGCCGCACGTGATCCGGCTCTTCGGCCAGGGGCTCCCGCCGCTCGCGGTCGAGGACAGCGCGACCCGCGAGACCCGGCTCACCATCGGCGGCGAGAACGACACCCCGGCCCGCAACCTGGCGCGCCTCGTCAAGGAGGTCGGCGAGAACGCGGCCACGGGCATGAATGTCTCGGTCGTGTACCGACTCGACCGGTACCTCCGCGGCGGGGACCACCGGCCCTTCCTCGAGGCCGGGTACCCGGCCGCGCGCTTCACGGAGCCGTGGGAGGACTTTGCCCACCAGCACCAGGACGTCCGCGTCGAGGGCGGCGTGCAGTACGGCGACCTGCCCGAGTTCTGCGACTTCGACTTCATCTCGCGCGTGGGCAAGGTCAACGGCGCGGCGCTCTGGAGTCTGGCGAACGCGCCCGGCATGCCGACGAATGCCCAGGTCAACACCACGGCGCTGAGCAACGACAGCACTTTTTACTGGGATCCGCCGCTGTCGGGCGAGGAAAACGTGGCGGCGTATGAGGTTGTCTGGAGGAGCACGGCTGCACCCTTCTGGACGGACGTGGTGGATGTTGGCTTGGTAAATGAAGTGACGCTGAACATGAGCAAAGACAACGTCATTTTCGGGATCAGGGCTCGGAGCGCGGATGGTAGTCGGGGAGTAGCGGTTCTGCCTTTCCCTGTATCGTAATGAAGGCCAGGCTAGCCACCTGACGAGCAGGTACAAGCCCGTTGGGTTCGTGAGGCCCCTCTGGCTGATTCATGCATCACCCGCCGTTGTTCGATTTCGATCCTGCGTATGTCCCTTATGATATATCATTCCTGTCCTCATGCTATGCACACAACTCCAGTCGAGGTAGCTTGACACATCTGGCCGAAGCTACATTGCACATATGATGATACATCATTCAACATGAAGCTCCACGAGCTCTTCATAAAACCACATTTGAGGTATTTTGACGAATTGTGAGTATAGCATTCCACGTCCGCAAATAATCCATTATGTGTATTACCACTACGTTATATCAGGGCCTAATTGCCTGAAAACAACCAATGCGCACCAAAAAGCCTCCCTACACCTCTCTTTGGTATCATCGCAACTCCACTGCAGGCTAATAAATGCTCAATAGGCGCAACTATGACGCAATAAACAAAGGAAATTAGAAATCCACCCATGGCGAAAACTCAACAGGGCCTAACTATGCTGCGAGCTATGAACGGAAGTGATATATATTTGTAGCGACGGGAGGTAAGTGGTTTGATTGGTGGCAATGGTAAATGGGCAATTTCGGAAAAGACAGGATGTAGTCGCTCGCTGTGTATGGGGTCATGAGGATGATGATGATGCTTCGCAAATGGTTCCTTGTCGCGTAATCGTACACATAAATACTGGGCTTGCATGTCGTAACGAGGTGATTTCATTTCAGACCCGTAAGGGACAACCAAAGACGGAGACACGCTGCAGAGACACGCTGCAGCACAAAGAGTCGGATGATAGGTTTGTTTGAAGTCAGATTTGGTCTCCAGTATGAACTTGCAGACCATGTAGTCATAAGTTCACGCCAGCAGGCTGGGGGTGCTGTGAATGCTTCGGGGGTTTGCCCAACGTCAACTGGCTCAGGGATAGGGTCCGAGCGGCCTTCTTACGAGAGCCGTCTTCTTCCTTTTCGCGAAGCTCTTCTCCAAAGGCTCCAAAGTGGCTCGGGCGCTCCTCATATGGCGTCTTGAAGGCCTCGGAGTCGCCATCTGGGCTTGCAGTCAGAGGCTCCTCATCGTCGTCGTCATGTTCGAATGCGGATATGTTTGAATAAGACGATGGCGGGTTCGTATTGAGCTTGTGTGATGCACGCGACATCACGTTGACTTTATGATTCAGTCTTGTTACTTGACTCTCGAGGGCCTGCCTTGCGGCTCGCTCCGTGTCCAGAAGCGCCTTCAGGGTAGTATAGTGATCTGCAGTGAAGACGCCCGAGCTCTCTCTCGGAAGGGTTGGTAGGCTAGTCGCGCCGCGGACGGTAGCAGTTGATGTAGGTCGACGATTTGGCATCGTAGATGGTGGAATAGACCCTATAAAGGTATGTCCGTCGCCGAAAGATTCAACTGACTGACTGTATCTAGAAGTAGAAGGGTCGAAATCTTGCGTTTCCGTAGAGTAATCTGGTTCTTGGACCGCCGCTGAGCTCGAGGTATATCTAGAGGACGAGACCCGGGGCGCAGCAGGAGGTGCTTGCTTGGGCGATTCGGGATAATCGTTGACACCAGGCAGAAGCTGAAATAATTGAGAAACCACCTTTTCAAGTTTCTGATTGCGAACCTCCATTGCCGCGATCCGATCTTCTAGGCTCGCTGCTTGCGTGATCTTCATGTTGACTATTGGTCCAAAATTGAATGGTTGTGGTGGTGTCTTAGGCTGGATTTCTGCTGGCAAGTCGACTGTTGCTGTTTCGACATCAACCATGCCAGTGTCGTCGTGATTAGAGTTGGAAAGACCGGGCGACAGCATGCCCGGATCATAGCTTTCCCTCCAGTACCGAATCTCGTCGTTCCGATTTCGAGTGCGCTGCTGGTCCATGACAATGTTTGGAAGTTGGGACAGGCTTCGGGACCTGCGACGATTATTGAAACTGTCACTGGTGACAGCACGACCAATGTCACTGGGATCCTCTTCTCCGAGACGGCTGTCACGCCCTTGGGCACTGGCCGGTCGCGGACTGAGCCCTATTACTTCTTCCCCGAAGACCTTGATCCTGGCGTTCAAGACTCTGCTGGATGTTGCGGCAGCTCTAACTCTCATAAAGTTCGGGTCGACTTGTACAGAATTGCGGGCACTGTTGATTGCCATCATATCATCGGGTCCGACCGAATGTGATCTCAAGGCTCTATCGAACTCCGTGATGGGTAACGATACCGAGCGCTTCGCCTCGCCTTCTCTGGGACTCACAGTCCTAGTAAGGGCAGTCGGATCCTACAGTATGTGTCAGATTCTGCGGTGCTCATCACCCCGATGATGAGGGTTGTCTCAAAGTGAACTTACACTTCGGTGGTGATTCTGCGGTCTTCCAATATGAACCTCGGAGATGGAAGCTTGGCGAGTGTTCCTCTTCTTACTACGCCCAAAAAGCTTCCCTAAAGCCGACTTCAAGGTTGATTTCTTTCGCTGCGGCCCATCTGCATTCGTTGCATCGCTGACAGTCGAAGATCTCAGTGCACTAGAATGGTTGGTTCGTTTTTGTTGCGGACTAGGTGTATTGTAGGACACTTGACTGGGCCCAGACGGGGCCATAGAAACCGCCCTGTCCTCCCGTGCAACATCGGGAGGTGTGTTTGCAGACGGAACGGTAGAAACTCGCTCGGGAGGTGTCACATTGCGGATCGGAGGTCCTTCGTGAGCTATACCTGTCCCCGGGTTCCTCATAGGGAACTCGTCGTCGATAGGAATCGGGCCACTGATTCTACCCCGGAGATCGGCATTGGAGGCGTTCTGCTGGCCAGGCCTGACCCGGCCGGCTGTGGAAGGGGACTTGAAGAGGCCCATGACACTTCAAGCTGTGGACAATAGGCGTGGTACGATTAGTGAGACGACGAAACGAAGCGTCGTAGAGGATGGGAGAGTTTAAACCAAGGGAGCAGTAGCAAGCGTTCCATCATCAACACCATCCTCTCGCGTGCGACTGGCTGTCTGTCGCGCTTGTCACTTGGTTGTAAGAGGACGTTTTAGTGTTCTGCGTCCCACATCGCCAGCAATGCAGCATAAGGACGCAGGCGCCGGTATGCGAATCAAAGACACGGAAAGGCCTGTTGGTCGTCACTCAATGACGGGGGCCCGGTGGAAATGGCGAGGTGAGAAGAGCAGGTCAATGAGAAATACAGAGAGTCACAGACATGGAGGACCCTGGAGCCACTGCATGGCATATTATAACTTGCCTTTGCGACACACGCGCATACATACTCATGCGCATAGAGAGCCAGAAGCGTGGCGCCCTTGAGCCAGGGTGCTAGTAAGGGCCCATGAAACATGCAATAAGGCGGCCTTTGACGGATCTGGAGGTAAATAAGGTCTACATAGTAACATAATCAACTTCAGGTGGGCACTCTCTGGGTAACTGGCAAGCTGGAGCAGGAGGCCCTGAACGGCGGAGCCAGGACATGGACAGCAGAGCCTGGACGAGCAGCACAAGACAGGGATACGAGCTGGGGGGGCGGCCAAGAGGCCAGGATCAGGTCGGATGACGAAGGACCAGGGCGTTGGGAAACTGGGAAGCTCTGATATTGGCCGAGATGGTGAGAGCCTTGCTCGGACCTGCATGCTGAAGGAAGGTCTGTGTGTTGGCTGAGATGTGTGTCTGTAGAACGTCGCAGCTCTCCTGGAAGAGAATACGACAGGAGGATCACGACGACAAAGGCGAGGGACAGGAGTCGCCAGCAGCGCCGGCAACCTACCTTCTGCCAGCAGCGGGAGAAAGTCATGCGGCGAGGCTGTTATGCATGTGAAAGCACGGCATGATGGCTGAGATGAAGCTTGCGGGTTCGTCTTTGTCACGCGGATAATGCGGTGCCAAATGCAGACAAAAAAAACAAAAAAAGCCACAGTCTATCTCTAACTATATGGGTTGCGGAGAATCATCAGGCTAGCTGTCTGTAACTTTAGCCCGTTCATCACACTCTCGACCTACCTACCTGCATACCTACCTGCCTGGTTTCCTTGCTGTTGATCTGTCATTTTAGGTAGTAAGGTATCAGGTAGGTAGGTACTTAGGTGTGTACTACTATCTAAACCTACCTACATTTGGTAGGTAGTAGGATTAGACACTGCATGGGGATTTGAGATGAGTTCGCACAAGACATCTAGGGTAAGATAGGGGACTAACAGAGCAGGCAGAAGGTAGGTATGTAGTCACATGCATTTTATCACTCGCGCTGTATCCCGTGTCTCTGCCCTTGCTCAACTCCGTGAGCGTGCCAACTAGGCATATGCTAGGTAATTACTTCCTCGGCGGTGGCAGAGATCTCGAGGAAAGGTACTATTAAATCGGGTCAATAGTTGCTTCTAGTTGATTAGCGAGTTTGGTAGTTATTAGACACCAGGTACTATATCGTTTCTGGGAACTCGCCACGGTAGCTCCCGTTTCCCACGTTGCTCCAAGCCTCCAATCTATACCCTCAGATACTTAGGTAGATTTTTAAGGGACCAAGATGGTAAGAAGGCGCATACTTACTCGCCGATAACCTGCCGTGTACTTCCTGCTGCTAACAGCCCACTGCGACACCATTCCTTATCGGGATTGTCATTGTCGTAGTGCAGGCGGTGGGCATCCCCCGCCCATACCTTTTACAGAGGAACGCGGCTTTTTTCTAGACCTCTAGACGCGGAAACTCTCTGCTTGTAGTAAGCATTGCGGTCGCCCTACCACGAATACGAGCCGCAATCTGGCACCGGCAATCCTCTCGCACGTAGGAGTATCGGACACTTCACTAGCCTAGTCCCAGGAAAAAGAGACATGTCTGTATTCTGGAAAGAAGTCCAACGTTCGGCAAGATCGATCGTTTGCATCCACCATCTGGTCAGCTGGGATAGGATGGCTATTCTGCGGAATACAACACGGATATCTGGATCTCTTGCCCCAGCAGCGCTATCCTACCCTACCTACAGGTATGTAGGAGGTACCCTCGGCAGGTATCATCCAGTAACCAACCTCCAGATAGTATGTAGGTAAACAAACATCACATCCTGTGGACTGCTGTGGACTCTGGAGGGTCCTGGACGGCGACACAGCCGAGTCCCCACGGCACTGGAACCTCTCCGGCAACACCCGTTTCCACCACCTCCACTATCCGAAGTCTGAAGAACTCCAGCTGAGCTCCAATCTCCCAGAGAAGGATAATCACCCGTGAGGTCCGGCATTTGACGTATGTATGTAAATGCTGGATCGCAAATGATGGTTTCACTTGTTGGAGAAAACCGTGGCTGAAGTCTGAACAAGAAGCCACTTATGATATACACTAGGTAAGGATGTCCTCTACCATACAGGGAGGCACCTTAGCACTGATGGTAGATTTTCAGCAAAGACTTGATCAACGTTCCAGAAAAAGCATCAAACCCGCCGCGACTATGCCCCGGTAGCGAGGGTCACGGCGGGTTTGATCTACCAGCTTTGCGGGCACGGGAATCTTATACCTAGGATAGACTTAAGATCTCCTGTCAAAGCCGACCGAAGCCTAGGTAGGTATCTAGTAGTAGGCTCTGTCCAGGTACCTAGCGTAATAGCTCGCCAACCAGGTGAGCACTGAGCACTGAGCACTGAGCAGAGGAGGCCCAAAATTCGAACAGGCCCCAGCACGAGGTGAGCGCCACCTACTTAGTTATCACTACCTAACTAAGTGTGTAGAGGTAAGGTACTAGGTAGCTGTGGGGGGGGGGGGGGGGGGGGGGATAAAAAACCCCCCAAAAAAGAAAAAAAAAAAATTATATAATGGGGGGGGGTGTAAAATAAACCCCCACCCTAGAAA